>JAHLSL010000018.1:22301346-22339960 GCA_025920805.1 Petroica traversi | reverse complement strand
AAAAAAAAAAAGCAAACCAAACTGTTAGATAGTTCTAGGTAAGAAAAAGCCTGAAAACTTAAAAGGTAAGAAACTAGAATCTCAGTAGTAAGGAGCTCACCAGTTCTGCAAAGCTTTGTGATAAACCATATTACTTGAAAACAGTCATTCAAACTTAAAAGGAGACAGGAGCAGACTATACCACTTAACTAGGTTGTGGGAGATGTGGCATGTTCCCCTTTCCAAGGTTGTTTAATTATTTATACAAAATAGAAATGAGAGGAATGAGGAACATAACAGTGAATGGCCTTGTGTTCAAAGGCTGAGATGAAACACGGTAATCTAATTTTAAAAAGATAAAAGTAAAAAAAAATCATGCACCTACAGATCATTGGCTCTTCTGAAATGGATGGACTTCCCATCTTTGATGAAACTGTTATCTATATCTGTTTCCATGAATGTATTGTTTAATTAATTGATTTTTTTTTCTTAAAATACAATGGTAACAAACATAAACACAGCTATTTTGCCTGAAAATTTCCACAAGGACAACTTGACTTAGACATCATATACAATCATGTATATTAAGAACATTCTTAATTTCTTAGTATTTTTTCTGGAAAATTATGTAAAGCAGTCAGAATTAACAAAAAGTAAACGGATTCTCTATATACTCAGTACAGAGGTCATTTGCTTATAATTCACTCAAGAACTAATACAAAAATAAGATACTTTGCTTGGTTACTGTGCAGCTTATACCTCCAGCGTGTGTGGGAGAGTGTCTGTGCAAACCCTGTGTCACCTGTTCTAACAAAGGCTCTGCTCATCCACTGCAGCCTTTCCTTATGCCCATGTTTTATGCCATGGAACAGCTCTGCAACATGTTACTTCTGACATCCTACTGTAGTTCTTATCCTTAAAAGATAGCTGCAGCTTTAACTTTGGTTCTGTGAGCAGGTATGGATGGGTGCTTGGTCTTTCTGGTGTCTAATATACCTGTAACCGTGATGAGAGACCAAACCATGGACTGAGAAACTGCTTCAGTGAGGCATCTCCAAGGAATGCGTCAGTGCTGCTGGCAGTCGTGGTAATGAGTCAGGACATGGACTTCCTTTCTGAGTCAGCACTCTGCCCTGGCACGCTTTTACATGGGAGGGCTTTGTCATAAGATTGATCAGAGAGGCATTCTGAAGTTTTAGGCAATCAGCAAAAGGAATTTTAACTTAGTGTTTGAAATTATGAATGCTGCAAGCTCTGTCTTCCAGCTCTCCCTGACAGTCAGAAGGGAAGCACGTCAGCCAAGCTGTTGAGAAAACAAATTATTTGTTAGTATTAGGGCTTGATAGTGTTCGTTCTTGTGCAGAACCATCACCACTGTATAAATATTTCTCATTTGCAGATTTGGTATAAACACTTTTCAAGTGTTATTGCCATTTTTTAAGTGTCATTGGACTCCTTTTAATAATCTTCTTGTTTTTTTTCTCACTTTTTGGTCCTGTGGTGGGACTGTAAGTGCAGTGAAGTAGTTCAGAGGAGGAGGGGGAAGTCACTGGCAAAACCCAGGGGTTGGGGAGATTTTGGTTTGATAGAAAACCAAAACAGTCCACTTACTCACCCTGATGCTCTTTTTCTTTCACCTGCCAACTTTGCCTTTACCAGGCACTGTGTCTTTAGGGGAGGCTGAGCATCAGGGGAGGGGGTTGTTGGTTGTAGCACAGTGGAGCAAAGTAGCTGGGCCCACAGCTGGGAGAGAGAAACTTCTCATTCCAGACTAAAGACTTAAAATCTTGTTACAGATAGAAATGTGTTAAAAAGGTAATTTCCTTACATCTGGTTTTCAAAATTTCTGTTTAAGAATAGATTCTAGAAAGGTGACCTATTTTAAAATAAAATGTTTTTTGAATAATACAGCATAGGACTGAATCCCTGTAGGAGATGGATAGTAAGTAGAGTTGCAGGAGGCAGGGAAGGAAAGCACATTGAAAAAAAAAAAGAAAAGGGTTTATACATCAATTGCATAATTTACCTTACCAGAATCTCAGCCAGGATTTATTCAGAGAAAACCACTTAGTCTTTCATAAGGTTTGCTCCTGCAAGTTTTATAGTTCATGCAAAATATAATTATTTTCTTGCAATACTTAAAAAATACTCCAACCTTAAAACCCATTATATGCTTTCAACTTCTGCCCATTCTGTAATATTGTTGAAATGTGAACTAAAACTGCAGATTAACATAAAGACATGGAGACATAGTAATACCTCTTATAAATCTCTTTCACCACAACAGGTATGTGATTACCGGGTAGTTTTTCCAATTTAGTATTTTTGGTTTTTTAATTTCAGAAGTACCTTAGAGAATATAGCTAGGCTGATGCTAGCATGCAGAAAAGGGGAAAAATTAGGCACGAATTGACATTTATGAGACAGAACATAAGCTGAAGTTTTATGTTCCCCATTCTCCACCCTCTGTTTTTTATGTCTGTGCAAAAGACCACACCATAATGAAACTCGGTGGCCTTTGATTCCTGACCTTAATAAGGGACCCTAAAAAGCAGGTGGGAAGACAGGCAATTTCCTAGGTCTCTATCCTCAAGACAGTCTCTATATGAAAAATAAGGATGCTGATGAGAAATACCACAGGCTAGCAAAGCCAGATAAAGGAGCAAAGACTGTGGACCCAGAGGAAAGGAGAATTTTGAGCAGGTTAGTTGTTTTGGTTTTTTGTTTTTTTTTTTTCCTTTTTCTAGTTAAATTCTTCATATTATATAAAAAGAATAACAAAAGCCATGGCACCAGAGGGTGAAAGTTAAAGGACCTGGCAGTGTTGTGAATAGCAATGGAAAAGGTCTGCTGAGGTAATAGTTGGTTTCAAGGCTGTATTTAGTGGTCACTGCTGTATTTTTTTTAAAGTAAGAGTACTATCTATACAAGGCTGTTAGAGAGAGGTACATTTGAAGTTGATTCTGAACCAAGCCTTTGGCCATGTGATTATATTATTTTATCTTCAAACCACATAGAAAAAGGCTCACAATAAAGCTTTCAGTTTTAGAATTGCAGCTACATAGCAAAACAGGAAAGCTCCTCTGCAGGGAGCAAGTTGGCTGAATAAATCAGTCTTTGCATCCTAGCAGAGAAACTGGTCTTTCCATCCTACCACTCAGAAAAAATATTCACTGCGAGAAAAGGTTTGTTGTGTAAAAATAGCTTTTACATTTGCTTGCTGCATAACCTGTTTTCTGCAGTGGTCTTTAGTGATAGTTGCAAATCACTGATTTAATTTCATACTTCATGTGAATTTCATATAATTTGGTACATAATGTTGAATAATAATTTCAGATTAACAATATTCACAACATGCCATCACCTTGACAATGACAGTATGGAAATCATCAGTGCCTGTAATTGATGGCATCAAAGGCTTCCTTGTCTTTCTCTGAAATACCAAGGTCTGAAGAAACCCCTACATATCCCTCCAGCCTTGCACCAAACTGTGAATCAAGATTTGACCTATAGTAGCATATAATTATACTTGTGCAGATTTTGCCTAAGATATAAAGAAAATAGGTGTTCATGTTTGTTCAAATTGCAGAAACCGCTGTATGAATGTTTGTTCAATTTACTTCCAAAGCCCACTGAAAATGGCTTTCATACTATGAGTGAGTGCTTATTCCTAAAGCAAGATCAAAAAACCCAGAACAGTCTACTTTAGGTTTAGCTGCTCTCATAGAATTGCTACATTTTATTTTCTAATTATGTGGAGAACTCCTATATCGTGATCAATGGCTGTGTCAAATAATGAATTGGCAGGTATTTCAGTTCAAATTAGTCTAAAAACCAAAAGAACTCAGGTTGTCTATATTTTTCTTGCTGTGGGAAATTGAGAGGTCTGATAAGAATTATATTTTGACATAGCCTCCGTAAAACTATAGAGGTTTATACCTTTGTTTAGAACTATCAGGCATCCTGAGACTAAATGAGTAACATGGCTAAAATTTAGTAAGTGCTACAATTTGCAATGCTCAGAGTTGCTCCGTTTTCATTTTCTTTTGGACACCAATTAAAGGCAGATTTTTCTATTCATGAATTCTCATGTATAGCTGGATGATTAAGCAGGTTAAGATTTATTCCTGGTGATAAAGGTCAATTTTTCCATCTTCAAAGCAGATTGGTATGAGAGATTTTCCTGGGGCTATCAGTCAAGGCTATCAATTTTAGCAAAATGACTGAAGGACAAACAATGGCAGAGAAAAGGGAGGAAAAAGATGCTTAAAAAGGTGACTTTCAAAAATACTGAGCACTTTAGTGCCAAGTTTCCCCCCTTCCTATGTAACATCATTTTCTTTTGTTCATTTTGCTCATTGATGGTTCTGTGTTTGATATCTCTGCTGATTTTCACAGAAAGCTTCTGATGTAGTTGACATTAAGCTGTGCTAAATCACTGAGCAGGCAACGTGACTTGAGAAGCAGTGAGCACCTGAAAACCCTCATGCAAATGTCCGAAAATTTAGTGGTCCCTGTTAAAAAAGGCATGTTATTGATGGCTGCCTCTCTTCAGGAGTCTATGAAACAGTAATGGATTTTTCTAGACTAAGAGTAGAAGCTGACCAATGAATTTGCAAGTATCAACAATTGTTATGCTCTATGTTTGGTCTGGAAATAAAAGCGCTGGAAATTATATTACGAAATATTTAAGAAAAAAACCACATCATCTAATGGTAAATGGAAGATGAGTGTTGTGATGTTGGTACTGCAGCAGCAAACTCTTTTTGCAGTCCGTCAGATGCATTTAGCAGTGAGTCTTTTCCCTTCTGTGTCTTGGTTTCATAATGTTTAAAAGTACATTCCTTGACAAGCATTCAAATGCTCTGTCGTGTGCTGAATGATTTCAGCTTTCTTGATTCAGTCTTTTTCTTGAATGAAATTTTACTAGGCTTTACTGAAGCCAAGAACTTTCCATTTTTTTTATTTTTTTTTTTTCAGGGAACACATCCACAGCTGAATCTGCCTTTGCTGTGTGTGTGAGTTCTTGTGACTAAGAACCTAAACAGTTCAAATGGGAGGTATTTGTTTCTGTGTTTGTGGAATTCTGCTATTTGAAAATTTAGAAATAGTAGCAGGAAATCTGACTAACAGATAATCTGAAAATTTACCAATTCATTCCATTATAAAACCTTAGCAAAAGGGAGTAACCTCTTTCTCTAATTCTTCTTTGAACATTTATTGGCATGACTGTCTGTTGTGTAGGTTGCATGTCAGACTAATGTCAAAATAACTGAGGAATGTGAGGATTCCTTTTGTCTGCCATACAATCTAGTATTAATTTGAATGTATAAGGTAAATAACTTCATTAAATGTAATCCTTAAAGTGATTCATTCACGCAAAGAATTGTACTTCCTTTTATTGTTTTCTTATGACACGGCAGTAAAGCTTGAGCTCCCTTTAGCAGTACTGTTAATAGGTACAATATTCTAAAAAAGAAATGTAATTGGAGGAAGAGGCCTAAATTCTCAGAAAGACCACATTTTCAGCTGCATTTTTTCTTGAGAACTTGTTCGAGTGATTTCCTTACCTCAAACCCTTTACTTCAGAAATACCTTTTTGATTTTAACATTTTAAAGACTGAGCATTTTTTCTCCCTATTGTATTATTATTTTTGAGCATTTTTACCAACATTCTTTATTTTCTGTCTTGCATTTTTTTGACATTTTCTTGGATGTTCTCCTGTTTTGTTGTCAGTTACCAAACTGTGAATGGTAACTAGTGAGGAGTACAATGTATTGAAGTAAGGAGAAGAGCTGTGAAATTAGTTTTTGTGGTTTTGTTTGGCTTTGTGGGTTTTAAAAAATTATTATTAACTTTTAAAAACTTTTACAAACAAATACTAATTAAGAAATTGACAACTGCTTAATTCAAAAAGACAGCATTTTCCAGTCTTTTTTTGTTTACAGTTTATTGATTTTTCAGTTCTGTATTGTGGTATTCCAGACACAGTGGTGGGTTGGCAAATGATTACATTACTTTTTACTGGTAAATATATTTATTTGATTTCAGTTGATTACTTTCCCAGTTGTTGGACCATCATGTAGTTAGATTATTAGATAAATTAATTATACAGAATTTGATTGTGATTTTGGATAAATATCTGGAATCTTATTCTCTCCACGAATTAGTGCACCTTTGTGTTTTTTTAAGGTGTTCCATTCATAGGTGGAGATTTTTTTTTTGTGTAGGCACTATACCAAAAAGTGCAGGAGTCTCTGCTTGCTTCTCCATATCACCTTGATCACTTTAGCCAGAGTCAGGCCAAAGTATTGGTAGAACAAAGAGTTCCAGCTGGAGTTACCTGGTTCCAGTTCTTCATGTGGAGATAAACCCGCTTGTGTCACAACTGAAGTACAGGAACATAGAAACACACAAATAATTAATGACCATGTGCCGCATTTCAGGATCTGACACCAAAACCAGCAGCTTTCTGGGGCTGGGCAGTGAACAGGCAGCCACCAGTGCGAGTTGTGCTCTGGGGCTGTGCAGGATGTGACACGGGGACCCCGCCCCTGGCCCGCGATCTTTGGCCTTCGCGCGGTTTTACAGTTGAGCTGGTTGGTTTTCATTTCTGTTTGACTTTTCATCTCTGGCTTCTCTAAAACAGCATTCCAGTCAGGTTAGTAGTGACCCTGATCTGCTGTGGGGCAGTGAGGAGCTTGGGAAGGAGAGCATTGACATCTGCAGGACTTGGTGGGCGTCACCAACAAAACACTTTTGCTCAGTCCCGCATCCACTGGAAATCTGTGAGAGTTATTCTTCTACCCGTATACAAAGAGTGAATTTGACCTTATTTTGGGTGGCTGATTACCTTATTTTAGGTAATCAGGGGGAGGAAGAACCTTTTAGGTTAGAGAGCAAAAAAGCCCCCCCAAATGTGCATGCAAAGATATTTACAGACGTATAGTGCCATCCACTCAGCTCTAGAAAATGGTATATTTTGGTAGAAAGTACTGCTATTTTTTTTTTTTGACTAATGATACTGAATTGGAAAAGTTGCTTGTATTTTAATTGGTCATATTGCCAGGCACTCTCCCAGCAAACCTAATTAACTTCAGGCTACAGAGCACCATTAACAGATGGGACTTTTTGTCTTGTATTTTTTTCACTAATTAGAAAATCTCAGTCTTTTCACATTTATGGATTAAACAGAGATTTTCATTTTATTGTCAATATGTCAGTAAAAAGTGGTGGAAAAAAAACCCCAATCTGTATAAAGAAAGTAAAATAAAGCTGAAATATTAACACATATTGAAGCATGTACAGAACAGATCACAGCAAAAATACTTCCTTTTTAGAAATTTTTCCTCAAATGAGATTGGAAATATGTGTGGAAAAGAAAAGTAAATGAACGTACTCTTTTTGGTTGGTTTGTTTGTTCGTTTACCTTCTTGTTTGATTTTTCATATTTCTGAATCTGATGTCTACTCTAATAATTCCTTAATTTTGTTTTCACAGCATTCCTTTTAATGAGCAGTCTGCTCAAATGAGAGGTAGTCTGTTGAAGTCTGTGTAAGAAATCTGAATCTTTTATTGGAGAGAGAATAAAACGCAGCTTATGACAGGCAGACTGAATTTGCTAGTTCTCCTTAGTGTGGTTTCATTCAGAGATGTTCCATATTCTATTCCCAGTGACCTATTAGAGCAGTTACTTACTACAGTCATGAGTAGTTAGACAAGCTCACAGTGATTAAAGCCTTTACCGTGGCTTTTACTTGTACCTTTCAGATATATCCAGATTACCGCTCTGATGCAAAAATTCAATATGTAGGAACTAAATATGTGGCTATTTTCTTTTTTTTTTTTTTGGTAACTCTTCTCTGTCTGATGTGTCTATTTTCTCTCCCAGATGTTGTTTCTCTATTTCTTATCAATGTTATTCAAGTCTGTAAAAAGAGATGCATTAAAGATGAACTTCATTTTTAAAGATATGTCTACAATAAATAGAAAGTTTTGGTTTCAGTAATAAATTAAAACCTTATTGTACTGGGGAGTAACTTGGTGAGACCAAAAATATAACTCCAGAGACATGGGCAGAAAGTTTATTTTAGAAAGAGTTGTTGACACCTTTCTAGTTAAATAAACTTGGGCTATTTGTGATTACTATGACAGCAGAAGAGCTCTCAGCTCTCAGCTGTACGAGATCCACCTCAGGCACCTGTAGTGAAGAGAATGGTTGCCCTAATGGGCTGATATGGAGTATTCCTGCCAAATGAAAGCAAGAGGGAGAATTGGGAGCCTGAAGAGGTCAAGTAATGTGCTTTAGTCACACACCACAAGAGTGGTAGGACTAGGGAAAATAACCAACTCTTCTGATTACTCATGGTCATCATCCAGAGCTCATGCTGGCCCACTTTGCTGCCTTTTGATTGTAAAATTAAATCCTTGATAGGAATTCTCTGACAGAAGTTCTCTGAGAGTTTACTGCCCATTGGTTTATCAGATACTCATTTCTCACTCCCCTTCACCTCCTCTTTTGGATAAGCTCAGACTTTTCTTGGAAAATATAAGTCTAAGTTTTGCTGAAGGGCAAAATTTATATAGCAAAAAACCTCATAAAGCTGCCAAACTTTGCAGTACTGTTTTTATTGTGTGCTGATGACTAAATTAGTACTGTAAAATTTAATAGCTAATTAACTTTTTAGTCAACTCCTTTCTGTGTAATAATAATAAACAAAAAAGAAAATCAGAAAATGTAACGGAAAGAAAATTACTTGCATGTAACCATTTTCAAGTCTGGGTTTCTGAGAAGTTTTTAACGTGGCTATAAAAATTGCAAAGTTTGGATTTAGTGCTTTAATTCCTTCGAGCTCAAAACCAAGAGTTAGTAAAGTCTCTTCAGAGCTGTGTGCTCTTGAACCTTTCCTGACTTCCCTGAAAGATGGGGTTTCTCTTCATCTGGCTTGGAGGTGCTTTAGTTGCTTCTAGAATAGGATATTAAATCCTAGCTGACATTCAAAGGTTGGAAGAAATAGTAGAAATGTAGATTGTTTTTTATTATTTTTGCTGCACCACCTGCCTTTTCTGCATGCAAACAAGTAGGATCACTAAGTCACTGAAACAGTTTTAATAGCTAGGACACTGCCCAGCAGACAGAACCCTTAAAGTTCATAGCTGTTAACATGTCCCTGTCATCAAGAGCAGGTTCTGGCTGTAGAATTTGCACTTTACCTGCATTTGCATGAGAATCAATGCAAATATCACTGCTGCCTGGTCATAGTATTATGTTCTGTCAAGCATGGCTCTTATACAGGGACTGTATTCACAGTAAAAAATCAGTTTCCCTGCATTTTGGAATACAAAGTAAATGACAAAATTTCCCAATGTCTTAGTATCCTTGTTTGAACTTTTCATTCAGTATTTATTGTTGGAGGGAGCAAGATGAAATCTATTTTAGTCTTTTTATTATTTTATCATTTCATCTTTCTTATTCCTATTCACTCCAGCCCTCATTTGCTTGTGTTTCATGGTTTACTCTTGACTCAGCACTGGTGCATGCTTAGACAGTTTTCTTTAAAGGGAAGCCAGCATTAAATGCAGTTCTAGAAAATATTAAGGGAGCATTTAGTCAATAAGAGAATATGATCTAGCAAACCCGAGTGAGGTAGAAAGGTGTTCCAGGAACCCCTTGGGAGTTCATAACCCCATCGAGTAGATGGTAGGTATTTCGTAGTTTTGCCTTGGACATTTTTTGTTGTTTATATGTTGGCCCTGGAGGGACCAGGTAAAGAAGAGGCAGAAAGATCTAGGCAGGGCAATGTGTTCCAGCCCAGAGAAAAGTCAGTGTACAACTTCATCTAGAGCATGCTCCTAGGTCCTGTTGATGGATTTGAGAGGTCCTCTTCTGCTTTATTTCTGGTTATCAGGCAGGGTACAGTGGGGGAAAAACCTTCTAAACATAAATTTGCTATCAATTTATATAAAAATCTGAATACATTTTATTTGTCTGGACAAATCTCAAAGTTCTGAATGCTGTTTTATTGGGTGAAATTACATGAATTCTATAGTTTGATATCAAGTAACTGCTTTATTTCACTGGTTTATGTTTAAAGGTAATATAAATAACATCTCAATGAAGTATTACAGTACAAAAAGGTAGAACACTGATTTTTTTAGAGCAAGCATCTATATTGTTTTATAGTAAATAGCACTTCATTTGTATTTACATTAATCTAAGATATATTAATTACTCAGTTGTTTGTGTCAGCTCCAAGTGCATAATTTCTTACCCCTTATGGCTTTGCCTACATGGAATGCTGTCTGAATTTTGTTCTTTACATACCGGGTGTCAGTTAGTGGGATAGCAATTTTAGGTAAGACACTCTGGATCTTCTGTCATCAAGAAGGTCTTACTTTTGTTAAATTGCACATCTCTAGGAGATGTGGGTACATCTCCTAGAGTCTGCAATTTAGTGCTGGGATTGCCAAGCCAGAAATTCCTAACTTCTGAAATATAATTTGAAGCAGGTGTGTCCTTAGATTTTTAAGGTTTTCATTCCAAACAAATCTGGACAAGTAAATTCTGTCTGTCTGTAGAAGAAATACAATTGATTTCTTATTATATGGTTAAAGGACGTTTGGGGTTTATATTTGAAAATTTTCATCCAAGTTAATTCAAAACATCAGGCTGTTGGCATCTTAGTAGTGCAAACTTCTGTGTAACAAAAGTTTAATGGATCACTGCGGTTTTACCTTTGTATCTATAGGAAATAATTTGTGTTCTCCATAACTAATTTGAAATATAAAAATGGATAGAATTTTATTTTAAATCATGGTTGATAAGATTGAGTAGCTTATTAACAGAATTTACTATGTGGATGTAGAAATGAAAACTAAGTGAATTTAAAAAAATATTAATAATGAACAGCCTAGTATATTCTAAGCCTTACAGTAGCCTTTGGGCTGAATAATTTAACCATAGAATAAGAGTTCGAAAGAAACATTTTTGAAGAACAGTACAGAACAGATTGTTGTCAGAAAAAATAAGAACTCTGATGCCCTCAGGTGTTAGGCGTTACAGATTTCTGAAAGTTTTTTCTTTTCACTCCAGACTTCCTATTTTAATACTTAATTTTGGAGGAAAAGAAAAAGAGACGATTATTCCTTTTTGATTTTCTGCTTTGCCTCCTGAGTCCTATACTCTTTGGTATTAATTACGTTTGGATAATTTAATCTTGTGTAAGCAAGAATTCGCCTTTGAAACTTCAAAGAGTTCTGGTTCACCTTTCACAGAATGTTGAAGTGTTACAGGGTATGAGAGACTGAAGTTCCTGCTCTAGAGTCCCTACATGGCTCATTATTAACTGTAGCCCTCCTGTCCAATCTCAGCAGCCTTTTCATTTCGCCGTTTTTCTTCGATAATGCAGTTCTGGAGTTGTAGGGGGAACAGTGCCACCCCTTGGATGATCCCTCTGTTACATGGGCTGGGGCCTGCAAGGGGAGCTTGAGACAGCTTTGCTCAAAGTTGGTGCTTCTCTGAAATAGTGTTATGTTGTTACACCCTTATCAAAGCTCCCTTTCTTTTCTTTCTTTCTCTGTTTTCTTTTTGTATTTATTATGGATGCCTAAATTTTGTGTGCAGTCAAAGCTCTTCTAGAGCATCTTGGAATCAGTCAAAACATTTTTAATTTTCCTTAGATGGATTTTATCTGCAGTTCTCTGACTCTTGCCTCAAAAAGGCATTCTGCACTTTTGTTGAAATCTGGGGCTGGATTTTCTCTGTTCCTTTTTTTTTTTTTTTAATGAAAGATTTAAGGATATGAAGCAATTATTCCCTATATTTCTCATTCTTTCCTTTAATCAGATGGGTGTTTATTTTTAATTTGTTAGTAAGTGCTTAGTCAGTATAGCTGTTCACATTTCTCAATCTTAAACAAACAGCAAGCTATTATAAATTAAAGGACTCTTTCCTTCTGCACAGAGAGGTTATAATATATGTATAGCAATTGCAATGTTTTGGCAAATCCATTGAAATAATAAACAGAGCAAGCTTCTCACCATGGCCTAGTTAAGGAAAAAGGCAGTAATTTACATTCATCTGTGCTTTTCCCTCCCTCAGGTTTTAGTTACTGTGAGTTTGGGGTATGGCTCTATGTTTGTGAAACCCCTCAAGCATAGTAAGGTCTCTAAAATAGACATTATCTCCCCCAGCAATCTAGGGAAGACTAGAACAAACTCAGTAATTGTTGTCCTGGGTCTGAAGAACCAGGTTACATGCTGCTTCATTTAGATGGGAGCACAGCAAAAAGCTTGCATCTGAGACTTCTGTCATAAGGTGTACAAGAGTTGTTCGGGGTATGTTAAAATATTTTTTTTTTTTTAGTTTTAGTATAACTCTAGCCTGATTGGTACAGGGTCTGCTTTTTCCACACACTTGATGCTTTCAAATTCAACTCAATTCCTCTGTCACTTAGCTAAGGAAAAATTAATTTCTCTGCCAGCAGGAAAAAGAAATTGAGTTTAAGGTTCCATTCTCTTCTGATACCCTTTCTGTGATTCTTTGAAATATTATTAATCATGGTAGGTATGTGTTTTAAGACAAAAGAAGAGAAAATAAGCCTTGATTTAAAATCAGGTATATATATCACAGAAGGTGAATGTTGTAGTTTTGCATGCATAGCTCACTGTTTGGCGTAGCGTGGGGATCTGGAAATGCTTGCAGAATATAGATACTTGCATTTCAATGGCAGTTACATGAACTGTCACAGGACACTTAAATCCTTAAGTGTTTGGGAAGCTCTCACCCAGAATCTGTGTAACATGTAAGCAGCACAGTGATGATTAATAAGGGATTGGGTATAACTGAAATGCAAGGCTGATACAGGGTTAGGCTGGGTTTGCTCTACAGGACTCCTTTAGGTAGGAGGCAGTGACTGAATGTTGAAAATTAAGACTTGCTATGTGAAAAGGAAAGTAAAAGTCCTTTAAGCTTTACAAAGTCCTTGTGTACTTTGTGAGACTTGAAGGAATGAGAAGAGTGTTTATAGAGTCCCAATTAGATTACGAGTTTAGTTTTTCAAATTTCATTTTTCAGCATTAAGTGGCCATTTCAGCATTCTGCAGCCCAAAACTCTTGCCATAGGGTGAATCTCTTTTGTACTTTGGCTTTTTTTGGTGTTTTTTTTCTTTTTTTTTTTCTTTTGTTATTTGTTGATTGTTTGCTTTGGGTTTTTATTGTCTCTTTTTTTTTTCCTTTTTGTTTTTCTTTTTTTTAAGGAGATACCTATATTTAATAGTGGTTTTGAGAGTGCTGTTAGTATAGAAATTATTCTGCAAAATGCAGGGTAAAAAATTACCACTAATGCTTGACTTTAAATTATTTAAAAGTGAATAGCTTGGACAAAATCAAAATTTTTGCCAAAACTGAAAGCTCTGTGTTCTCAGAATACTCAGCACTTTTTTAGATTCTGTTTTTTTCTTTAAATGAAGATTTTTTTTTCAAATGGATTGATAATAAATAATGGAACAAATTTGATTCAGATCCAAACTGTTACTGTGATAGCTTGGAATACTCCAGCAAGCAGGGCAGAGTGTGCATAATAATTTGATTCCCACTATCTTAATTCTGAGAAAAATTGACATTGGGATCTCTGCTAATCATAATTTGGGGTATATTGTCAGATAACAACCCACAAGTTATATTCACCATTATATTTTCTTGTAATGGTAGGACTTTTATCAGTTGGTATGAATTTGATAGCTTATTTCAGCTTTCAACACCTGTACAAAATGAAAGAAGATTTAAAATCTAGATGTTTACATTATATTAGACTTAGGTAGTAAAAACGTTCTTTCCATGAATTTCATGCTTTGGCCCTTGAATTTGACTGACATATCTCACTGGTTCAGGTGATAATGCATCAGATAAGACAATAGATACTTGTACTCAGGCAAAATACTCTTTCTCAGACATTCACAAAGTGAAAAATGTTAGGGTCAGCAAGATCTAAAAGTAAGGAAAAAATAATTTAAGCTTTCAGTTGAATAATTATTTTAACAAGTAGTAGTAATGATGTAATATCAATACATTCATGAATTTATTTTATTGGAAGATATGTACGTGTTTGATATTGGCCATGCAGAGCTTCAGAATTTGGTTATGTCATAATTATTACACCTTGCATCAGATGCTGCCCTTACAGCACTGAGTGATGGTTGGGAGTAGAGGAACATCTACATTGTTTCAGGAAGTCTGCTTAGAATGAAAACATTGTGTGTCCCCTCCTTGCCCTGTGATCATCAGTCAGGCTTGTTCATTATACAGCAGCTTCAGAAAGAGGTCTGCAACCTGTATTGAATCAAGATATTTTTATTCCAGCACTCATCTGTTGCTTTTGCAGTTAAGAATGTCAACAAAAATTGTTAAAGTCATGATGTGCTGCATTACACATTGCTTTTAACTGTTTTATTGCTTTAAACTGTTTGAAAGTTCACTGTAGTCTCAACTGACAGGATTGCAGGCTAAATACATATTTTACAAAGACTTACACTTTTCCTGTGAGTTTCACAGCCACGTATATAAATGGAAATTCAGTCTAATCTGTTGTTCCCTCTTGGTTTGTGCTCCAATGAGCAATCCTGAAGGATGGGTCTGCTAAAGCCAGGTTTTTTTGTCTCTTTTTCTGTTCAAGAAAGCATTCTATGATTATATATAATGTTTGGAGTTCAAGCAGGGGTAGTTTTCTAAAGAAAATTAGAGCTGAAATTAAAGTAGCTTGTGATTTCTTTTTGTTGATTTTTTTTTTTTTTTGGTTTTTTTGTATGTAAAAGAATAAATGGTTAATGTTGTTAAATAATTACTTTTTTCTTTTCTTTTGTAGGTTGTCTTAGTCTTCGCTCTTAGTATTGGTGCTCTTGTAATATACTTCATAGATTCATCAAAGTGAGTATTTGAGTACATTTTCCTTTCTCTCCTTTCCTGCAGCAATTACACATCTCTAAATTTCTCCATTCATCTACTTCAAATCAGTGCTTGGTCTCATCGCCTGAGTGCAAAGAACTTTATAATAGCATAGGTTCTGCAAATATAACTCAAGAATGGGAAAAAAAATTAGTACATGAACTAAATTGAGCACAGTCACGTTGGATCTATAGAATGGAGAGGAAAACTACTTTTGTGTATTGAGCTTATACATACTATTGCAAAATTACAGTTTCTATATTCATTTTGCATGTATAGAACCTTTCAAAATCAAGACTAGGGGAAGAAACTCGGGCTAAAAATACTTGTCAGAAAATTGCAGTTTGGAGGAGGAAAAAAGCATCTTGGGAGACTGGCAAGAACACTTCTGAAAACCTCTGCATGAATTAGACAGTACAAGCATTGTATCTTGCATCTCTGTATTTCCAGCTTCTGAGCGGGATAGGTTTCTAACAAGATAAGGTGAACTGCTAATAGTCTGCCAACATCTCAGTATTTTTAGATTTACAACAATATTATCATACAGTGTGGTGGTTTTGGCCAGGCAATGGAAAGTTTTATTGAGGTGTGTGGTGGTTTGATACAAACCAGGGTAACTCAGACCATATTCTGATGTTGTTCGCACTCCACCCTTGTTTTCACATTGAGCTGGACACTACCAGTGTTGTAACAGGCAGACTGGTAGCCTAGCACAGAAGAAACAAATAAAAAGGGACTTAAATTTATTCTTCCTTGAATACAATTCTTTTGGGAGGGTGATATTCTGAAGTATTAGTAGCAATTTAAAGTTCTATGGTGACGTGCTAACTGTTTTTTCTCTGAAGTAGTTTAAGGTTTTCCATTACTGCAGCAATTAAGACTGTACAGCAAAGTCAGTCCATGTGAGCTTGCCTAGCTCTCTGTAAGGGTAGTTATGTTCTGAAATAGGCATTCTGTGACTCAGAAAATGACATTCCGCTGAATGTTGACATCTGTACATCCTGATATTTAGGAGGGTGGAGGCACCAGCAAAAAGCATTTTTGGATACATGGATGCCAGCTCTGTATCGTGTGAGTTTGAAGTCACAGATGTGTCAAGAATAATGCAAATAACTAAGGAGATTTTCTTTGTGGAGAGGACCCAAGCAGTGGGAAAACTCAAGTTCTGTCTTGAGCTCTATTGAAGTGAGGAAAATTGGTTTTCCTTCTTAACATTGCAGTGAGTGTTTTCATTAATTTTAGCAATTTTTTTTTTAATACATCACCATTGAAGTACATAAGGTGGTCCCTTTCTGAAGAGCTTTGTAAAACTTTTTGAAGCATAGTGGCGAATTTTCAGGATGCCTGATATTTCCAGGTCAAAAGTCTGGAAGAGATTAAAATCTGTTTCCATTTATGTTTCAATTTCAGATCAACTGCAGTTACGTGTTGGGGTAGTTGTCTTTTGTGAAACTAATGGATTATGTAATGAATTTTAGGCACTGCATTCTTGAGTCTTTGATTGTTTTCCTCAAGGAGAGCAAAGCTGACAGCATGGGATAGTCTCTGGAACACCTGAGCTTTCTTTGGGCCACCTGATCCATGTACTGCTACCAGCTTATTGACTGCTCAATCACCAAGTGTTAACCTGAGCATTTCTCTTGGTTTTCAGTCAGCCTTTAATGCTGCAGTTTAAATTCAGGAACCTGAAGTTAACCTACTGTACTTGCACACTTTTTCTTTTGTTTCTCCTCTTTTCTCCCCTCTTACCCTCCTTTAGTTCCACACACACATCTTGGTTTTTGTTTTTGTTTTATTTTTTTTTATGCTCACTAGTAGATTAATTCATATTAGAAACACCCCAGATATATCCCTAAAAGGAAAAAAATCTGCTTTATTTTATTCATCTGACCTGACACCTATTTCAACAAAGCAGAATCAAATACAATATTATATCAGTGTATTTAAGATCCACAAGTGCATGCTTGGAAAAAGTTACTCCTTTGAGAAATTGGTCAAACAGGAAATAGTGAAGGTAGGGTGAGAGGCATGCTTGTGATATCCTCAACAAAGCAGCTGGGACAACAGAGACTGCAGCTCACCCAGGATCAGTGCAGACCAAGGCTCATGGTGACATGAATTCCAGGGCTGGTCTGTTCTGCCTGGGCCATGGACTCTCACCTGCTGCTGGCTCTTATGTGTAGAATTAGGAAAATTTTGTCTTCAGTCCAAAGCTGAAGAGTGCTGGTGTGAGCAGTCATCTAAGAGATCTTGCCAGTGATCTATTCATCCAAGACCCTCAATCTGTCAATAGATCTAGAGATGCAATGTTGGTATGTCCACAAAGGAATCCAAGAGTTTTGTCAAGCAAGCACGTGGCATGATTAATTGTAGTATGAAAGCTGAATTGAAGTATGGAAGTTGCCACAGCTGTGAGAGGAGGGTAAAGTAAGAGCATTTTTATGTTACCCAGTTCATCACTCTGACAGACACTCTGCCAGAGAAGTACCAGATGGAATGGCACAAGTGCGATGCTCTTTGGAGAGATCTGGGCTCAGAAAATGGTGCAGCTTCAGCATCCTCCATACCAGTTATTCCTACATCTCAGAAGAGCCAATTAAGTAGCTTTGAGTTGCTGTAAAACATTTCTGCACTGGCTGTGTTTCTGGTACAAACTTTGGATTCAACACCACTCTTTTCACAAAATATGGCCACAATTATGATCGTAGTACCTGCTTTGTGCTTTTTGCAAATGTGTCTATTCTAGACTTTCCTTAAAGCTTTATATGTTTCTAAAACTATCAGAAAATACCCTACATAGCCTCCACATCTCCATGTCCCTTTCATTAGTGCTATGACAGGAGAGAGAGCATAAATAAATACTTTTAGCCACAACAAGCTATTAATCAAATCATTTTATACAAAAAATGGAAACATCATTAAGTGTTAAGCCACCTTGTCATGGTTGCAGCATTCTGAGTGCTGCATCATTATTCTTTCTTTGGTCTAACTTCTATTATGTAATTAAAATATCTACATATCTGACTGCATAAAAGTTTTGTATTTTTGTGTTTAATTCTGTATGTGGATGACTTCTTGAAAGAATTGTGATTCCCTCCAGGAAAACAGCTTTCTTGTGCTTCTTCTGTCTTCTGTGGTAATTTTTGAGTTCATTTTTTTGTTCTTGTTGTTATTATTTAGGGTCAGGCAAGTCTTTCTCACCTATGCTAACAGTTAGACTTTATGATTCCAACCTAGGTGATTTTGTCTACTTGTTAGGTAGCAGTATTAGCTGGAATCATGTCAGAGATACCTTCCTAGAAATTGCTTAACAAAACAATGCAACTTGAAAAGTCTGGTTTCTTGTTTTGGAGGATTCATACTGGTTTCTTGCATTTGCATGGGGATAAATTAGAAGGATGCATTGGAAATCTTTATATTCTGTTTGAGAAGTTTCATTTGTGACAGCACGTGGAGAAAAGTGTCATTAACAAGTTCTCTTGGAAAGTTTTACTAGAAAAAATACTTTTTTTTCGCTAAAAGTAGCACTTTGTTTCAAGTCCTTATGAACTCTTTCTTTGTGGGAACATTTGAGGATAAGTTGTGATAGAGTATTGTGTCTGGCTGCCCTGCTTGTTTGCTCCTGCTTCTGTGTTTTGTCTTCTGAAAGACATTTGATTTTGCTCAGCAAAATGTATTACAAAAATACTACAAGCCTAGTGGGGATGATTTATTTAAATTTATTACAGATACAATGCCATTGCCCAGGAGAATTCACCTCTTTTTCATTTGTGTAGGCTGCGTTACCCCTTTTGCAGACATGTATGAGATATGAAGTTTATCTGAATAGTTCAATAAGTCTATGTAAACATAAATACTCAAGTGTTTTTAGATAACATTCTCATTTTCATTAAAAATCATTAAACATTTCCATAGTAATTGGAATAATCTGCAGAACATTTTGATGACTCCTTCTCAGTTTCATGACCCTTCAAGGAAACAGCAATTTTAATTTGATTTATGAATCAACAATGCTACATGTGAATTTTGAGTGGGTCTCACTGGCCTTATGTATAAAAAAGAGGAAATTGGGTGTATAGGATCAGAAATCAGTTCACAGAACAAGTTCAGCTTGAGCTTTGATTTTATTGTAGTTTCTAGGTTACAGTTTGGTTTTCTGAATTATTATTTCTTTTCAATTTGCAAGACATATAAAAGATTGATATTGCTTTTTTTCTCAAGTAGACAGTTTTAGGATATGCTGTATCATTTTGCTGAGGATATCCTGTGCAGTTCAGGGTTCTGTACTCTGAAGTAAGTCTATACCAGCATTTTCAGTGTGTACAGATTTTATATAGCCTTTCAGTCTTCATATTTGATGAGTTAAGTGAGTAGGACTTAAATTGTACTAAAGTTTGTTTCAAGCCTTCCCGCTTGTAGTGAAATGTACTCATGCAAAAATACTTTAATTATGTTTATAAAGTTCTGCTTTGTGTTAGTACGCTCATTAACCCACACTAAGTGGCTACGGGAGCATTCCTTCATACTAAGTATACAGTATAGTTAATATATATACAGATTTTTATGATGCATGACTAAGAGATGTGGAAGTTGACTTAAAATTCAACTTCTGGTTCAAAATTCTGGGATCTGGTTCAAGGAAATGCTGTTGTATTATGTTTATCATTGCTGAAATTGCTAAAATTGCAATGGCCTGTATCTTGGCAAGGAGAAGAAAACAGTATTGTTCCCTGCATTCTTGGGAGGGAAGTCTCCCACTGTACCGTGCAGCTGATGGCCTTGTAAAATTTTAGTATTTTGCCAATTTAAATTTTGTTAACACTGCATCAGTTTCTGGCCCTTTCTGTGAGCTGAAAAATTTTGTTTCATGCTGAAATAAATCCAGTTATATGTATTTTCTCCACCTCTTTTTTATGTAAAAAGGGGAAAAGAAACTTTTAATTCCCCTTAGTTTTATTAACTGCTCACTTGTCAAATGGAGTGATAGCTGTAATTTTCTGATTCAAAGAAAATTTAGCTTAAATATGTAAGTGAATTTCTTGAGTATTTATTTTGAAGTAACTTGGTTTTTAGTATTATAACAGAATTATAACTTCAGTTGCTCCTGCTGTTGATTCTGGGCAAACCATAAAGTCTGTGGTTCATAAAACCTCAGTCAATACCCTTTAAACTGATACATCATTAAAAAAGATTTTTGGTCATAAGTATTTTAATTTTATCTTCACTGTGTTTGTAGTTGGTACTGAGCGTACACCATTATTGCTTTCATTGGAAAGTGATTTTCAGAAGAAAGCCTTATTTGTGACAAGGAACTTTAATTTTCCTGATTGCTCTGCAGATTTTCCTGGGAAAGTGTCCATGGCTAAGATTCATTGCTTTCATTAGCATGCTGCAGTGGAAGCCAGGTGGGTGTGCAGCTCAAAGCTTGGCCTCTGCAGGCTACTGAATACCAGAGTGATTGAAGGCCTTTGTTAGCCACAGATGGTGTTAATTATGAGTCAAATCCAGCAACAGCAGTAATGTGATTATTATAAGGCAAAAACCAAAAGGAACAGGCCACAGTGGAGGGAAAAAAACACCTGGTAATGACTGTCCATGTGTTACGGTGCAATCGGCTCTCCAGGACAAAGGGATTAGGTATTGATTGTATGTCTGCTAATATTGGTGTTAGATATTGTCCCTTGGCCACCAATCATTATAGGTGTTACCTTGAATTATTAAAAAACTTGGATGTAGTGAGGCATACTGAAAAATTAGATGCATGATTTATGTAGTGTCCATCTCTTAGCTTGGTGTTTGCATTCATTCTCTGACATGTTTAGAGAGCTTGAGTTTGGCAAATTATATGCAGATAAAATTTGTAAAACACTACCTGAACAACTCCTTCAATCTATTTAGGAGATTACGATAATGAATGAAGGGATTCCTCTGCACACGTTTATCACATTAATGAAATAAAGTTGGAGTTCACTGATTTTTGCTAGGGGTACAGAATCTCTGGTTAGGCAATATGGAAATACTCTGAGTTCTCTAGACAAACCACTGTAATGAAGTTTCTGTTAATCTATGCCAGTAGTTTGTGTTTGCTAAATGATGAAAATGAATTGTTGCAAATGAATTAAATGAAAAATACTGTGAATGAGTTTCGGATAAAATGGCAAACAAAAATAGATTTCCTTCCCTAATAGTAGACAAATCAAGCTCTGGGGAAATTTTTGAGTACTGTTTTTATTCCTTAGTCTTATGCAGAAATTCTTAGGAATTGTGATGCACGACCTTGCTGATTCAATAAATTCCAGTGGGATTAATTTTCTGAAGTGTTAGGCCTTGTAAAAGATCTTAGTAACTGTCAGCATTTCCTCTTGGCCTGTCATTGAGTATGACTGAGTAGAGTTTGGCTTGTTTTTCTTAATACCTGAAGGAGGCTCCATCAGGTGTTTATAGATGTTGATAAGATTCTTTGAGCCTTTGTCAGACAAAAGTCTCTCAGCCCTGCCCTGATGACAGGACCCCAGTCCCGTAACACCTTTGTGCCTTTCACTGGTCTCACTCCCCAGTGCTGGTGGCTGCCTGCTGGAGACACATTTCCTAATGCAGCCTGCTGCTGACCTTCTTTGCTGCAAGGGTCCTGGGTGGCTTAGAGTGAACTTCTAGACTTGGGTCATTTCCTTCAGAGCTGCTTTCCAGCTGCAGCTAGTTGCATGCTATGCTAAGGAATCACTGAAGTTCAAGTTCGTATAATCTTACTATTCCAAAAATAAGTCAGTAATCTGAAATAGCAAAACTTTGTACATGCAGTGATATTTGCTGACTTTATTTGTATTAAAATGTTGCTAGATAGGCCTTTAAGTAAATATCTGTCACTTAAATTAATGCATTTATACTGAACATAGCAGGCTTAAGAGTTTGATCATTAAATAGCTAAGTCCTCACTTTTTCATGAGCCAATTCTTAAACGGTTTAAATTTTTGTCATCTCTTAGACAAATGAGAGTACAGTATTTCAGGAATCAGTTCCTTCTTTTTTAAGGGCTAGGTGGAATGTATATATTTTTTTAATTTGTCCATTAGTTATTCCTTCTCCAGTTTCCAGTGAATGGGCAGAAATCTGGTTTCAATATAGGCAAAAATCTGCATCATTGGACATTTTTACATCAGTAAAATGTTTTATAGGAGAGTAAGATATGCTGCTCTGCCAAGTTTCTCTCTTTGAGACATGAATGGAGGAAATTCATTGGAAGTGGAGATCTGACTTGGTTGTCTAACTTGAGGAGCTTGTTAGCTATATTTACATTTCAAGGCTTTTTCAAAGGAGCAGGATTTTGCACTAAAATGTCACACCCTGTCATGTAGGGAGGGCAGACATGGCACTGTTCTAGTAGGTAAGTGGAATGATACTCGAAGGTCAATCTCTGTGGTGTTTGGAGAAATGGTAAGATCTATATAATTTACAATTTTGCAGATTTAGTTTGGAATTTAAGGAAAGTTTGATAGCTGTGACAGTGGTGAAATATTGGAGAAGATAATCACAGGATGACTGTGGAATTTCCTGCATCACTGGTATTTGACTTGTACAGGTTATGCTTGGGGATATTTTGGTTGGTAGGCTGTTGCAATATCTGATTATTATGTCTTCTGCAGTGTAAAGCTGACTACGTGGCCTGAGAGGCTCAAAGGAAATGAACACCACATTGTTATTCTGAAGATCTAAGGCTGCAGAGTGGCAAGGGTATCTATAGGATTCCTTACAGGCATATTTTTTTTTTGCCTAAAAGTGCCATTAGTAAAAAAATGAACTTTTAACGCCTTCGTATTTTGTAACACAGCTTCTTATTTATTATTATAAACTCAGAGACTCTCAAAAGACTGAAGTGGATCCAAGCCGGAGGAAGAAGTGTGATTCTTTCTGGCCCAGGGCAAACTCTGTTTTCATAGCATGTTGCTTTATAGTTCAAGGTCAGGATTTCTTAGATAAGACTGTGGTCATTTAGTGTGGCTGATAGGTAAGAGGTTTCTTTTTAAATCTGGAGGCTGTGTGTAGACATACAGGAATGTTTCTGAGAATTTGATGTTAGATGTTAGCATTTTCTTTCTTGTCTGAAAGCGAATAACAAATCCAACAAGTATTTAGTAACACCAGGTAGAAAATTCTTCTTTCCCCTACTGTGTTGCAAGTCCGTTCTGACACCTTATGACAAGTGACATTTATGGCAAGTGAGTTTACTGCTTGTTCTAGAGCTGTTTGCAAAAAATACATTTAAACACGTTTGCACATCGAGGTTATAATATACTTTTGAGTCAAATTCTTTTCTCTCTGCTGAGGGGTGGCTTGGTTTTATATGGTTTTATGCTTCATGTGGGATATGTGAACTCCCTCAAGGGGTGGGGGCAAGGCAGTGGCTTGACAAAGGCTGTAGCAGATTGTTGCCTCACCTGGCAGTTTTTCTCCAAGCAAGTGCCCATTGTTAAAGGACATTTCAATAACACCGGTATTCAACCCTCCTGTGTACCAAACTGCATCTTGCTTTTCCAATGAATTGCTTCTGCTTTTGAGTACTGAGAAATCCAAAGGCACCAGGTTAAACATCAGGCTGAAAAAGAACTGCAAATTGACAGCTGCTTCTAGTTGATTCCTGGCACTCTTTATTGATTTCTGGTTCTGTTTTGGGAAGATTATTCCCATCTGCTCTAAATTCCATTAGCATCTCTAGGGTGGGATCTCAAAGTTTAATTTGCACCAGAGTAAGGTCTTTCACCTGAAGGTTCACCTGAAGGCAGACGTTAGGCATAATCAGGCATGTTTAGAAAACCATACTTCTAAACTATGGTTTAAGTTCAGGAGTTTATCCTCTGCTCTCCTGCTTGCATAAATCTTGCAGTAGTTTTGATACCATATGCAGTTCATATCTCTGCATGAGCTCAGGTTTCTGAGTCCAGTGAAACCAGAATATTAAAAGTTATCTAAAAAACCTCAGAACTAATATCCTTTTTAAAATTCTACCCATGACTATGGATATAAAATGATTGTAATAGGACATCTCAGTTTCTCAGTGCTGTGGTTTGCTAGTCTTTTAAATCTACATTTATTATATGTGTCACAGCACTACATGTTATGCAGCATCTGAAGCGCAAACTTACTTGGTGGCATGAATTACAATTTACTAATTATTGTTGTCTCTGAATAATAATTTACTGTCTATAGAACATCAGTAAAAAAAAAGCTTATTGACACCATTATGCTTACATACACATTGTTTGAATAATGACTTGGATCTGACTTAGGAAATATGGGTAAAATATTTAGATTAGCATTTATTTGTTTAGATGTATGAGCTTAGATTCTGGTAACTCACTGGAAACAAGTTCTTAGGAAACCTGCCTTGTGTTGGTTTTCACCACCTACACAATAATTTGAAGGTCAGTTTGTGTAATGAAACTGCATAGATCACATTTATGGCCTGCTCAGTTTCACTTCTCTGTTTTCATAAACTCATACCGTGCTGCTTGATGTGTTTCCAGTATTGCTACAGGAACATATTCTTAAATTACAATTCAAATTCTTTCAAAAACCCCACCAGTGTATCATTTATATGCAGGTTAGAACCTCTGTTTAGTTTTTGTTCTTTTCCTCTCTTTTCCTCTTTCCAAATGAATGTCTGCATTTCTTGTTTCAGCCCAAAGCATCTGACAGTGCATCAGCAAATATTTTGCCCCATGCTTTCTTTCCATGTAGACAGATTAGGTGTGCACACTGAGCTAGAAATATTCTTCCTTAGCAGTGGACAAATTCCCGAATCTATATAATATAAAAGAGGAGATAACTCAGCCGAGGTTTTAACAATACCAGAAACCATATAGCTGTTATCAAAAGATGGCTTGCATAGAAGATTGCTTTCCAGGGTGGAGTTGAACATATAATCACTGCCTTACCCCTCTGCTTTCTAAGCTACACATACAAATAAAGATGTGACCTCTTTTTCTTTTATTTTCCCCGTTTGCTCCTGACAGCTTGACAAATTGTAGCTTTTGGGACACCCCAGTAGTTGATGAGTCATTTCTGCTTAAAAATAGAATTCCTTGCAGCAAGGACACCCTTTCCACTTGTGACGCATGTGTCATTTCTGACAGAGTCACAGGGCCAACTGTGCCATGTTAATTAAGCAATGAGGAGGAAAAGAGCTCTCTCTGTTCAGTAAATACCAAAGCTGGAATCCAACAATACTGGAAAACGAAAAGGGAAATCCCATATACATGAACAGGAATACCTGCAGGCTTTCCTCCCTGCTCTGTACTTTCTGAACATTTTGAGTCTTTTATAGATCCCTGGTACAATGTAACAAACATTGATATCCCACCTTTCTTCTGTCCCAACCACTGTTCTTTGTTGTTCTTTTAAAATCCTCAAGGACCTGACAGAACACCAGGTCCTCACAAAGGGGATTGTAAGGTCTAATTACTGTGTACAGAAGAAAAATTGTAACATGCATTACAGTGTTGTTATCCTTTTATTTGTGAGGCACAGAAATGATGCTGCGTGAGGACAGGGATAAGCAATCAACTGTGTTCAGCATCAGGTACATGTGATGGAACGCCCTATGCAAGCCTCAGTAGGAGAAAGTATTAAATACAAATGTGATTAATATTAAAATGGCGATTTGTGGCATTATAGTAGATCCCGCTTACCTTAACATTCATAAAGTTTTTATTACTCCTATCAAATCTAGTGCAATTACAGGGACTGGAGCAGGCTGTTCTTTAGCAAGATTTTTAGCTCGTGGCGTGTTTATTGATCTGCTACTGATGGCATTTATTTGGCCTCAGAATCGGGGGCCAGCCCGTTGAGCAGAACCCTTTTATGGTGAATAAAACTATATTGCTGCAATGGTTTTTCTTAGAGATTTGCAGATTTTTTTTTCCTCACGTGTTCTGTATTTTGATAAGCATTAGAAATTGTGAATTTTATGCAAGATGTTTTCTTTGCAACATCCATAAGGTAATCATTTCTTACAATTCAGGAAATGGCATGAGTTTGCTGGAGATTGTGATTCCTGTGAGATTCTTTAAAAAATGTAAGTCTGATGCGAATGAACCTGAAAGATACCATGTCAGCCATATGTGTTGTTCTTGTTACCATTTTGAGTCTAATATTTTCTCAAAACAAAAGAATTTTCTATTTTCATGTAATTATTTAAATTTGTCTTAATTATACTCCATCTCTGGTGAAAAAGATAATTTTTCAACCACGGTGGCTCAGTTTCTATTCATTCCTTTGAAAAAATGGAATTTTAAGAGTAACATTATATGGATTATATGAAGTATCTTTTGATATTATTTCTATTTATACTGTTAGTATTAATTCTGAGTAAAAGGTGACTTAATGCATCTGAGCTCAGATAACTGATAGCTAGTTTGTTATTCAGAGTCATAATAGTCACAACACTTATGTCTGACTTAGATTTTAAAAAATAGGAGTAGATACTGATGTCAGCAGTTGGTATGCTATTATTTACAGAACATCCATTCATCACTGCAGATAATCTTCCTGAATAATACCAGTACTTAAATTATCACAAAGCTCTTTGATAACTTTATTTTAAGCTCAAATTTTTCCTACCTTACATTTGAAATTAGATTTCAGTGACTTACATTATATTGATACAATGAAAGTCAAGTGAGAAATGGGATTCATAAAGTTGTAACAAAGTCAATGAATAAAAAAATTACTATTCTTAGGATCAGATTCCCAGTAACTGTATGAAGTAACATTACTTTTTTGCAGGATTAGACTTTTCCTGTAGATCTGAAGTGCTGCAAACATTTTGTGTAAAGTTAAGGGAATAGAATAGAGCAAAAATATAAAAGAGCAAAAGTAGTTTCAGGATTATCTTGGTTTGCCTTAATTGAAATTAAAATGCAACCAGGTACTGGGGATTCTTTGAACTGTGAATGCTAAGTGAAGGAAACATCAGTTGAAATGGATTCTATTGTTTATTGATTTGGGAAATTTTATAAAGATGAAATGAAGCTAAAAATTAAGTGCCTCCTGAACCACTATTGGTGATTACTTTTCTATTATAAAACTAGGCTATATTTCACTTTTAAAATTTAATTCTTAAATGCCTGTGAAAACATTATGATAGCTTAGGTTAAGGATTTCTTAAATAGTCTATTTTTAAAATTACTGTGGTTGTGGAGTGGGGAAAAGGCTAAAGGAGATTGTGAAATACCACTGGTTCTGGAATTTAAGCCAAAGGGCCTATTGTGGTCATTTTGTCACATTTCTCAATATAACAGTTTATACAGTATTTTCCTTTAAACAAATATCTTCTGATCAGAAAGGTATTTAGACTTCATTTTAAGGATGTGATGTGATACAAAGTTTTCCATTTGTCTGAAGAAGTACTTGCGTGGTGAACTGGGTTTGCTTTAAAACAATATGTCTTAGCTTTCATTCTAAATATTTGGTTTCATCTTCCATTTACCTCCTTTTTGTTTTTTTTCCTCTTTTTAGTGATCTTTTCACTAACATTTTGTAGAGATATTTTTAGACATATTAAAATCACATTTTAATATCCCTTTTTGTATTAATTTAATAAGCTCATTTTCAGGTTTTTAAAACAGTATGATGTTTTAGACTAAATCATTGTAGCAGTTCAGTTTTTGTTGTTTTGTTGGTTTGTTTTTTTTCCTGAGCTCTTTGGCAGTTCTCTTTTATATCTGACATTTCAGTTCAAGTATTTTGCAGTCCATATTGGGTACTACTGGTCATTAAATTTTCAGTGATTTTTGCATGCTTCATTTCCACGAATACGTCCATTTTCTTATTCTCCTCTGGCTATTTATGAAAAGCATGATAGCTATTTATGAAAGGCAAAATTAATGTGGTGCTCTCTGTTTTTACTGCTGCCATTTAGCCAATACAAAAATAATACCATGCTATTAGTGGTGAAGAAAACTTTTCCTTCAGTTCGCATTGCAGAAGCTGTGTATTATTTGAACTGATGCCCAGAATTTAATTTCTTTCCAACTGCTGAAACCTGTCTTCAGCAATAGCTGTATTCTTTCTCCCATATTATGTGTGCTGGTTAGCATACATTGCATAATGGTGTATTTTGATGTGTCTGTATGGGAATAACCATTCTGAAAATGGGTTCTTAAAACATGAGTAGATCTGAATAATCTGTGCATAGATCAGTGCAGTACTTTGCTGTAGTGACTCGGATATTCTCTTTGTTTTCCCAGTGTGTCTCACAGTTTCTGTGATGTGCAGCATATTAAGAAAATGTCTTTGATGAATAGAACAAAAAATATGTGTTTCTGTTTCTACTGGATATTTTCACAGCTGTAGCATTAGTTTGTTACTGCTTGTAAAAGCCTGTAAATAGAAACGATAAAAGGATAAAATAAATCCAAAATTTGGGGTCGAAATCTATTACAGAAATGCAGATGGAATAAATATTTCTCAAAACAGACTAGAAAATGTAATTATTTAGAAAAATTGATGCCATATGCATTTCATTAGTGTTTCACTGCTACCATGCCTATCTAAAAGCTGTATCACTGCATTAAAATTCTTTTTTGACTCCTTTTCAAAGCCCACTAATCCTACACATCTTTGTTTAAAATATTAAGCTGACAGAAAGCAGATACAAGTACCTTCCTCCTGCTTAAGGCATTCAGTAGTTTAAATGGAATATGGACTCATTGCCATTTATGTCCCGGAAAATATATCCTGTCACTGTTCACATCCCTGTGTCTTAGCAACAGTGTTTGGAGAGAAAAAAAAAACAAACCAACAACCAAAACCCCACCCCCCAAAAACCAATCCTCACAGCAAAAGTTTTCCACACAAAAATGGTTTAAATTCACTGGTCTACATCCCATATTATATTCAGTGATGACTTGTTTGAAAGAGGAAAACCTCTTCTCTCTGTCTTAAGTTTCTGTAATGCAGTGAGAGCTTGCAATGAGACTCACTCATTTCTATAGTTTGATGTTGGTGGATGAAATACACAATGTGGAAAAAGGCATCCAGTAATTAGGAAATAATTAATATCAATAGAGAAATAATTGTGTTTTGGGTTTTTTCTTATGATTTGATAAAAAATGATAACAAAACCAACAAAAATATCCCTGGAACATTGTGATGTGAGTCAGTGAAGCCAAAGTTCCCTTACTCTGGTTACTCAGGCATTAGTAAGGCTGGGACTTCCCAAGGAACTGTAGGAAGTCTATTTCATATTCCTCCTTGTGACAATGCCTATCAGGCATTGCTTCTTTTTTTTTTTGGAGGGGGGAGGGGGAAGGTTATGGAACTTTTCTTGGTTTTTGTCAGTAAGAAAATGAATTCAAAAGAAGTATAAAAGTATTTCAGATCTTGCTGTGAGTACTCTGCAGTGACACAGTGTCTGGCACTGTGCCGTCTGGCACTAGTTATTGTCACATGAAATATTGCATTACAAAGAATAATCACAGAATCTCAGTTGGACTGGACCCACAGGGATCATCAAGTCCAGCTCCTGGCCCTGCCCAGAATCATCCCCAAGAGTCACACCCCGTGCCCAAAAGCTTTGTACAAACACTGCTTGAGCTCTGCCAGGCTGGTGCTGTCACCACTTTCCTGGGGAGCTGTTCCAGTGTCCAGCCGCCCTCTGGGTGAAGAACGATTTCCTGATATCCAACCTAAATCTCCCCTGACACAGCTTCAGGCCACTCCCTTGGGCTCTGTCACTGTCACCCTAGAGCCTGTCCCTCACAAGGGAGTTGTAACTGTAGTGGGGTCTCCCCTCAGTCTCCTCCAGGCTGAACAGAACAAGTGCCCTCAGCTGCTCCTCCTACAGCTTCCCTTCAAGCCTTTCACCATCTTTGCTACCCTCCTCTGGACTTTGTAGCTTAATATCTTTCTTATATCGCTGTATATGGTACAGTAGGAACTGAGACAGAAAGAAATTTTTCTCATCTCTTGAAAAGTGACTTGATAGAAATATCTGTGACAAGCATGCATTTCCTGAAAAACTGCAATGTTTATTGGTTCTGCCAGATGTTACACCGTGTCTCCCATCTTCCCCTTTTTACAGCCATTTGGTTTCAGCCACTGTCAAAAATAGTAATTTGGACATGGTTTTTGTGGATTTTTTTTCCTTCTGAGATTGCATTACTTTTAATCATTCTCTACTCTCTGCCTCACATGTTACTTAGAATTAGTCACATAAGTCTGTGACCTTGATTATCCGAAGCTTCTTGGTTTTTGAAAAATGAGTAATGACTACTTCTTTTTTCTATCAACTAACAAGAGTCTTATGCCTGACATTGCCAGATCCAGGAAAACTTATGTCACCTGCCAAATTGATCAGGTAAAATAAAAATTTAAGTAAGTAATCTATGACAGGTTGACTTTCTGTAAAGGTATAATGAGGTACATTGATAAGAAGAGTGAATTAGAACCTCATCTTATCTATCCCAAATATGGCTACCATTTATGGATTTACTCATAGCTTTAAAGTATCTTTTGTGGCCATTGGCTGATCTGATTGGTCTGTGCAAAATAGGGAGGATGCAATTTACTGAAGGGGAGCTTCCTAGGACAGCTGTCAGGTTAGGGCAGCTCAGTGTCCTGGGTGGGTCCCAGAAGGGCAGCTCTTATTCAATTAGCCTTTGGTTAGATCCTTATTCCATGAAATATTTTTTCACTTATTTTAATTTTAAACTGTGGCAAACTGTAACTACAACAAGCAAAATATTTTGAAGACGCCTGAATTCTGGTTTTGCTCCATGTTTTCCTGGAGTACCATAAATGTAAACAGGTTTGCACTGTGATAAATGTGGAGGCAAGGGGTGTAATTTAAACCTTTCTAATTCTTCCTTTCTGATTACTTTATCAATCTTCAGATAGTTTCCACTTTATAAAGGGTGTCTTGTCAGGTGCAATTTCTTTTTATGGAGATAGCCGCTTTTTTCACTTGTTCTCAGTGCAGTTCATATTCATGTCACTCATGATCTCAATTTCCCAAAATTTAAATAAATTGTCAGATTGTGTCACAGGTTTAGAAGGCATAGTTATAACTTGGTGGATGAAAAGATAAACATCATGGTTTTATTACGAGATTTTAGCATTTCCAAAATAATTATTAAAAGAAGTAATGTTGCTGAAGCATTATTTATTATCACTAAACCAAGAGCTTAATAGACTTGGGGTGTTGGGATAATTTTTGTTGTTAAAGATACCTTACACAAAAGATACAGGTTGATTTTTAAATTTTTTTCTTTTTTTCCTGGTGGAAATTATTTGCTCCTAAAGCAAGTAAAAAAATAATTGCTTCTAAAATGAGCAACTCAGCTTAATTGACTAAAACCAATTAAAATGAGCATTCCAGGAAATGTAAAGAAATACAGGGAGTGATTCTTCCCACTATAAAATATCCATGTTTGATTTCTTGGGGTATTGCTGTATGAACTTCCTCCTCTTTTGGCAAAGGAAAAAATTATCTTGCCAAGTCTAAAATGCCTGTTGAGATTTCAGGGCTTGCAGATGACTCAAAAAAAAAAAAAAGAAAAGAAAAAGAAAAAGCAAAAGCAATCTGTAGCAGAAGTAATTTTGGAATGTTGAAGATGGGAGAGAGAGGAGTAATGTTAAGTCTGTGGGTTGTATGTGGTTGATTTGGCTTGTTTTTGTGTTCGTGTCACTGCTTATTAGGTTTATTGTGCTTAGGTGGGAGTAAATCTGTTAGTATAGTTTATAAACCCTGTAATTTTAGAGAGGTGATTTTTTTTATTATTATCTTTATACTGAATTTGTTTATGTGCTCTTTATAGTAATTAGTGTCCCTGTAGGAAAGTAGGTATGCCTGGGAGAGAATGAAAAGTATTAAATTGGAGCTAGTCATGAGCCAGAATATAAACTGAACTGGAGGCCTGGTCTTTTGCTGCAAGCATATGATTTCTTGATCAAAAATTAACAGCCAGAATATCCAGTGGAACTATTGTGCTAGTCAGAATTCTAAAGTTTTAAAATTAATATTTAATAAGTATGTCTAGTGATCTGGTTGCATGTTCTGATACTGGTCAACAAGCAGGTAACTGCATTTAGTGCTTCACTGGAAAAATGAAATCAGTGTCATGCATGCATTGCCAGTGTATGACTGGTAACTCCATACTGAAAAAGCCCACACATTTAGTGTTCTTCCTTTTCATAACTCAGTGCATCTAAGTATGTATATAAATAAAGCTTATATGTAAGATAGAATGAGCTACTTCCTGAACTTCTAAAAAGTTTTGGATGTTAGATACAGGTATCTAATATCTATTTTCATAGTTTAAAATCTTTCAGTCTTTGGTGAGCATGTCATGTTTGTTTTATTTTTGAACAGCAGTTTGATTTTTAAGACATATTTATGGGTGGCTCTTGAACCAGATAGACAGGATTTATGCTGCTAGGATTTTATTGAGTTTTATTTAGCACAGATAGTTTAATGAGTCAAATATTTGGTTTTTCTCTCAGTGTTAGCATTCAGGTCCGTTTTCATTGAGACTTCCATATATAGTGTTTAGAAGTACTGTAGACCGTCTGATAAAAACAAAACACAGTAGGTAAGTCAGAGTTCACAGTGTTCCATTTTTCATAGTCTGTGTCAGAGCAGTTACAATTTCCTCTAAGTCCCCTTAAAAACATAACAGAAAATCTGGAAAAAGTGTGGTTTTTTTCCCTCTGTATAGATATTAAATGTTGTGATTTTCTTTTGCAGTTTCATGATACTATTGTGACTAGCTCTTTGAACAATGTAGTATTCATTTTTCAACTTACATTTAAAATTGGAGAACACAGGTGGTTAATATCTCTGAATATTTATATTTGAATGTTTTTATCTTCAGAAATAATTAGGTCTGTTAAAATATTAATACTACTAAAAGCCAGTAAATATTTTACCCTATTGGAATATTTGTGTAAAATGAATGACCCCCAGTGGTCATGTTGTAGATTGCCCTCTTTTAGCACTTTTCCTAACAGGAATAGAAATGGAATTATTTTAAATGAGACACTTTTGAGAAATTATTTTTATACTAAAGAATTACTTTCAATGTGGAATTGCAGTAGTCTCTCCTGAAATATGTATTTTAACAGCTGAGGAGAACGGCTAAATACAGACGATAATGAGAAGACAACACTAGCTGGAAATTGTTCTGATCAGTCCCACCTGTACAAAAGCAAGATCTGCACTCAGTTAGATTTAGGCTTTTACAAATATATTTGTTTCTTTATGTTTTTAAGAGACTAAGGGTTCTTTTAAAGCAAAATGAAATCTCATGAGGAGGACCTTGTAGTAATAGGCAAGAAATTTTTTACCTGCTCATCATAATTGAGTGTTAATGTTTTGAATTGCAAGATACTATTCCCTTAATTAGTTAGCTATATTAATCACAGACAAAGAATCAAAATTTTTGTCTGCAAAACTCCTTTGAGTAATACAAAAGGAATATTTTGTGGTTCTGATTTCAGTCTGATAAACAGGATTTGAAGGTTATTGGCACCTTAGAGGCCCCAATGCTATATACTGGATAAACAGATCTGCACTTAGTTGAGATTTTTTCTCCCCCTACAGAAAGTTTATTTAATAGGTCTTTAATATCTGTCTATGTTATTCTACTTAAAGTATCATTCTTTGAAATACAAAAGATATATTAATTATACTAGTAATATATTTGAGGTTTTATTTTTTTCCATTGGAGATTTATACTAAACTAAGACTTTTCAGCATATAATGAATACTCTCTTTTCTCTAGATTTGAGTGTGTGTATATGCATGTATGTGTTTAAAATCTTAGGCATTCTATAGGTAGTCACTGAATACGAGTAAAGCAAAGAGGTTCACAGCTACTTCGCTCTAAATCAGATTCAGGCTTCAGTCAAAAAGAATGATGAGACTCTTTAGGGTGATAACTTGCCCTCCTTTTTCAGATATTAATGAGCCCCATTTGTACTGAATTTCAATTCACATCAGTGCTGAAAGTAGCAATAAGAAAGAATTGCAGGTGAGAAATACAATTTTAAGCAGCAGATCAGATTCTTTAGCAAACCCAGGCTCAGTTTCAGATAAAAATGGAAGTGTCATTCATTGCTGGGTTTTGCACACTGTCCTTAGGCTGCTTACTCCCACTCATGCCAGCTGCCAGATCTTTTCCAACCCCCACTCAGCGTCTGATGCAGGTTTTTACATCAAATGCTAATGGAATGAAATAAACTCTATCTGGACCTCAGTGTGATTCAGGAGACTGATGTCTGTTAGCACAAAGGGAGACCACCTGAACCTGGGGAGTCTGAAACTGTTCAATAACATGGGGAAGGAATAATGATGTAAATATTACATCATCATTATGTAACTCAAGGGATTCTCTAACATAAATTCAGTCAGTTCAAAGGCAGTAACACAGAAACACAACATAGACAGAAATAAATTCTTTAAATCCATGTGTCTCAAAATACATTGTAAGCAGAGGTGAAGGTTGAATAGAAAGATTGACAGAAACATGGTAGTTGCAACAGAAGCAAGCTAAGCCCTAATTTGAATATAAGAAATGCAAAGCTATCAGAGGCCCACATAAACAGAGGGAGGAAGAGCAGAAGTTTAGGCCATTGTATTCAGACAAATACATGCATCCATAGTTTGACCACAAAGCAGGAGAAGAAAAGGTATTTCAAAGGGAATGCATATGTGTACGATTATTCACAGTTTAAGAGGATTAAGTGGTGTATTACCTGTTAATTTATATGTTGTCACTATTTATGTCAGTTAATTTATGTATTGTCAGTGTGAGAAGGGAAACCTTATACATCTTTGCACTACCCCAGGAAAGAATAGCAACCCCTTCTCCCCAGTTCTTTATTTACAGCTGGAAACTTGTTATTATGATAGGTCAGGAAATCAATGTTAACTTGACATGATACATAAAGTGAGTTCATTAGGTACATTTATTTATACTCTGACATGAAGAATATTTTCTGTCATACAGTTCTAGTGCTTATTACAGTTACCACAATTCTCTAGAGAGTCCTTTGCCTTCAGGTCTTAGAGACAATGTTGAAGTTGTAGACAGCTGTACCTGCGCAGTACATTGAAGTTATAGTGATAAAGTATGTAATGCAACATTTTTGGGTTCTTATAGTCAATTGACCACTGTATAAAGCAAAAATCTGTGCTGCTTATTCTCCTAAGTGAATTTAAACAGAGCTGAATTAATCAATTTTTGATGTAAAAATGTCTTCAGTGCTATCCTTATCTTTACTAAACACAAAACTCATCTATGTTAGTAGTAGCATCAGAAGACAAAAAAAAAAACAAACAGCTTGCCAGACCTTCAGTGTTTATACAAGCTTTGATAAGTGAGCTGTGGTAATTTTCTTTTACTACCCAGAGTTGTTACCGTGTCTCTTGGGGCTACTTAGTGCACCACAGTGTGCTGCAGCTGCCACAGAAATGCTGAATACATATTTATAAAAGTGCAATAATGATTTGTCATCTTCACAGATCTCAATACATATTCTTGATGGATTTGGAACATCCAGATCCAGAACTGTGATTATGTCTCATCTTTAGTTCTTGGAGTGCTCTGTGCTCCAGCCAAAATCATGGAAGGTAACATCAGGCAGGGTGGGATTAATGGCAGCCCAAAGGAAAGAGATTGTTCTAGGAAAACATTAAAAGGAGTGGGGAAGGTCTGATCTCCAGTCTTTATAAACTAGGAGTGCTCAGACCCTAAGAGTCAGTAGGTATTTTAGAGGAACCTTTTGCTCTATGTTTAAAAAAGGCTTTTATTTTTCCCAGGTGATGCATAATATGAAACAAAACCTCCCAAAATGTGGGTTATTGGGAAATTTACCCTCTTTAGGTATAATACAGAGGCTGGCTGTTATAAACTGTTTTGCTTAATTATTTAGCCAATTGATTTCTTTGTTTTTCTCAAGGTCTTTGCACAGAATTTACAGGAGTACTTGGTAGATAGTTTCCTTAGCTGGTAGTTTGCATTAAGTATAAAGTTAGACTTTCTAAAATGTAATTTAAAAAAAGAATTCACTGGCAGCTTTTTAGGAGAATGGACAGCTATTAAAAAAAGTTTATTTAGTTTTGGTCTTACATGACATTGACAGCACTTAACCTTTGATTTCCTTTGAGGTTTTAGGTCAAAAACCAATTGAATTTTATGGTAGTTTTTTTTCCCCCCCTAAGCTGTGAGACAACTACAAGAATTTGCAAGGGCTTTCCAGTTCAGATTATTAAGTTATGCTCTCACATTTCAATTAACATAACATTTCTTACCTGAAGAATATCCTTTTTTAGCTCTACTACTTTTTCATGTGATGGGCCTTGTCACCTTCAAAAAAACATAGTAATTTATTTTTCTTCATTAGTACTACAGAAAATTTGCCGTTATGATGCAAGGGGGGGGGGAATTTTTCTTTTGGCTTTTTCACTTTTCAGGTATTTTCTGTCATCTTGGGCTACATCTTTCATAATAGGAAAAAGGAAAGAAAAATGGTAAAAAGATTTGAGGGATCAGATAAGATCCTTGTTCTTAAGGATCCGCCTAATTTAGGGTACATTATTTGAGAAACAGGCTGTACTGGCCAAGGCTGGATGTCAAATGGCCCAAAATGTCCAGCACCTCCCAGTGTTTTCCAGTGCAGTGTTTTCATTACCACTGTCTTTCCCAGATTGCCTCACTGATCTTTTGTTCTGACATTTGTTTTGGCTTTTTCCCAGCTTTTCCTACTCTTCCCTAGCACTTCGCACATGAAGGAAAGTGATCCTACATCACATCACAGTGATCCATTTCTCCCAGTTGAGTTTAATTTGAAGCTGTCTGGAGCTTTGTGAAGAAATGTTTGAAGCAGTCAAAATATATTTTATTGGTGACTAGAATGCATACATGCATGAGTAATCAAATAAGTTCTGTAAAGCTTTTTTTAATAAAGGAGACTATTTACCATTTCAGAGTAAAAGAAAATTGGTTATAGAGAAAAGCTGTGATGTGGTCACTTGCAAGAAGAATGGGAACCTTAAGTGAACCCTGGAGCATGTGTGAGACTCAAGCTTTGAAGCAATTCAGTAAAACATGTAATCACTCTGGCAGATGCAATTTCAGTGCTGTCACGAGTAACGAGAATAGAAACTAAATTCTTCAGAGCTGTAAGACCTGAAAGTTCTTGCTGATACTTTTTATCTCTCCCTTCCTAGAATAAGCAGTGTGACAATATAGCTGGGAATCAAATATGCTGTAGTTAGGTGCTTTTTACAAGAATTTTTTAACAGCTGTCAGTATAGGCAATTATATGTGTGTGTATATATATATATTTTTTTTTTTTTTTTTCCCGAACAGATTCCTACTGAGAACATGGTACTTTAGAGTTGCCTGCTGGCTAAAGTAATGATCTGAGTTATTTTTATTTTTTAATATTATTTTACAGGCTGTGTATTTTTGAGTGTTCTACTTTTGATGCCTCTTGTTCTTTCCAAAATGGTACATGTCAAAATCTGAGCTAAATAACCCTTTTTTCAAAATCATTTGATAGCATTATTTTTACATATGCAACGGATATGTTTTAACCCTTGAAGTAACTTAGGGGTTAATTGAACTGTAGGGTTCTGCAATTTCATCCAATATGTAAAAAAGAAAATGAAAAAATCTTTTTTAGTTCTTGTTCTTGCTTTACTGCTTTAAGCAATAGTGATAGAAACATGAATCCCTCCTACTGCACATTCCTGAATCATTGTTTAACATGGCAATTATTTCCTGAAGTCCTTTCTTTTTGCAGTGCCATGTAAATTTTACCTTTCTATGTGAAGTGTATATAGTTTAAAACAAGATCAGTATATTTTTCAATTCATTCATAATAATATTGCTCAATCATTTTGGGACTGAAAAGTCTTTATTTAGATTTATAAGAGAAGTACTTGTGAAAAGCTACCTTTTTAAAATAAGCACTGTTCTTCAGTTTCTCAGAACTGTTTGTTTGTTTTTGAGAAATTATATCAGAAAATTAGCAAGTAATTAATTGTGTAACACACTGTAAGCTAGTTTACTTATGAATTGTTTCTTTTGGCTGATGTAGCCCCTAAAAATTGTATCTTCTCATTATCTTGGAGAGTGGAGTAATTCTAATGTGAGGGAATAGTGAATAATTTTGCTCTAGTAAGAATATAATTTTTTAATGTGAATAGAGTACTGCTACTTTTCTGAAAAGAGAGCTGGCCATATCAATTGATCTAAATGCAGCTGACCAGATAGCTGTGTACATTTCTATTCGTAACAGGATTAGGCAGCATGTTTGTTTAAATGAAACAGAATTTCCATTTATTTGATATCTATTTGGGCAAGGCACACAGATGTTTCCATTCTGCAAACATCCACTATCTTAAAGTTCAGTATTTGTGCTGTGGAAACCATACTGGAATATTTTCTTATATGTGTGCAAGTGCTATAGTGTAGCACACAGTGGATTTCACAATTTGCTGAGAGCCTTGGAGGTGTAATGTTAACACTATAGTTTAACTGCCAAGAACTCTGTCCAGGGACATGAGAGATTCCCTTCTCCAGCTGCCAAAGAATTGTGATCTGTAAATGGGCAGGTAGGGAGGAACAGTGTCAGTTTTAGGGGCTTTTCTTTTCTTTTCTTTTCTTTTCTTTTCTTTTCTTTTCTTTTCT
>JAHLSL010000018.1:21972449-22301336 GCA_025920805.1 Petroica traversi | reverse complement strand
TTCTTTTCTTTTCTTTTCTTTTCTTTTCTTTTCTTTTCTTTTCTTTTTTCTTTTCTTTTCTTTCTTTTCTTTTCCCTTTTGCAATCAAACCCCTTTCCACAAGCACGTTGCATAAGTTTGTTTTAAAAGTGAACACTGAGCAACCAGTGCACCTGAAAGTGCCTGAATGGCTATAATGGGCCTGCCTGCATAATATGCTGTATATCTGTGGAAGGAAATCTGTGAACTGAACAACACATGCGTTGGCTCTTCTTGACAATTACATGTGATGACATCTGTTGACAAAGTATTGTTAGCAGCAGAGATCAGAAAGACGTGGCATGTGAAGGCAATTGTAGCTGCCAACAGCTCAGATTGTATTACATGGCAGGCTTGGAAATCTCTATTAGACTCTGCAGAGTGTCAGAATATAGGTAACTTGACAAGGTTGACTAAGAGCTTTGTGTGTAGAGTCAAAGGATTTTCAGCTGATGAATTAAAGGCAGATGTTTTACAGTGAGAGCTTCAAAGCTTTGGATTTGTAGCAAAGCTGTTTACTGCAATAACAGTGATGTGAGTGCTTTCATTCTTAGGGAAGCTTTCAGGCTTCCCATTAGCTCAGTGGCTGGCACTGAGAACGTGGTTATGGAGAGAACTCAGTTATTCCTCTTACAGTAAGCTATTGTGATGTAATAGCACACTCTGAGCTTTCACGCTATCCTAATAGGTAAAATGTTAATTTTAGGAAAAAAGTTGACAGAAAAGATGCCCCAAATGTTGCTAATCTCTTTGTAATCGATTTCTGCCAACAGATGCTGACAATAATGTGTTTGACTCTAAAAGTGGGACTGTGCTGGTAAAAGTGGGTAGTTAAAAATCAGACTTTTTTTGGGCTTAAAGCTGCAGGTGTTTCAGGGAACATAGCCAAAATGTTGGCTTCCATGGGTTTTATTCCAATGCTAGCTATTTAGAGGTTAACCTACATAAGATTCTATCAAGGCTTCCTAACTAAGATGCTAGTTAAAAAAAACAAACAAAACAACAAGAGACTGCTAAAAGTCTGTATGCTTTTCTGCAGCTTGGTGTTAAATTTTCATTTTCCTCAATTTGACGCTAATATTTAAATCTGTAGAACCATCATTGTTATGAAATAATTTTCATTTTCTTTGTGGCAAGCAAGCAGTGGACCAGTGATCTGTAGTCAATGTTCTCCCAGGAAAACCATGACAGTTTCTGCAGCCTAGCAGTCATTTCAGGAGTTTTGTAAACTGAGTTCACAATATTCTATTCCTAAATGTATTCATATTGTTTTGCTCTGTTATCAAAGTACCTTTTAGAACCTTACCTTTACTTTCCTTTCTTTCATATTATTATTGCCTTTTAATTTTGGGATACTCTTTGGTAATATTTGTACAACTACATTTTGCAAAAATGCATTCATGTCTAAACAGGAGAATTATATTGCTGTATTTGTGGCATTCTGGAGTAGAGCAAGGCAACTTTTTATTACAGATGGATTAGGAAGATGCAATCCCATTCTTCTGTTCATTGTTATGTGTGGTGATAAGCTGTATGTTTGTCAGTGCCTTCAGAATGCACAGGACGTGTTATAGGAATGGCATTATCTTAATGTTACACAATTTTGTAATACTTTTTTCTTTAAAGGAAAATAATACTAGATAGTGATTAAAAAATAAAATAACACAGATAAATGCTCATATTGAGTTTGTTCCACCTCATTTATGTCCTTAATGTAAGAGCCATAATGTTGTGTTTTTGTTGTCCTTTTTTTCACTGCTTAAAGCCCTGTAAATTAATTTTTAGTGTGGAAGTCAATTTGGAGAGCACTTACTGGAGAGGAGAGATTAAGAAATCAATTTCACAAGTAATACTTTGCAGCATTTACTTAAAAGTAAAAGCAGCAATTTTTAATCTTTTAGCTCCTCGCCAACTTTCTATATATAAGCGTGTGACAGTATTTCCATTAAAAAAATCTCTTTGCCTCTCAGCCATTAAAATTTTCCACGGGGTTAAGTATTCACTTGGCACATTTAAGCCTAGAAGGAATTTTGTTCCGGCACCCACAGGTGTTGCTGGGCCTGACAGGTTGCCCAGGAGCTTTGGCTGCCGCAGAGGTGCTGCCCCAGCCTCACCCCCAACTTTAGTTGTGACTCCTGGGTCCACCCAGCCCTCCCCCTGCCCTGCCCTTCCCCTGAGTGTGTGCTTGCAGCAGTGGCCATTGAGGTGACAGGTGGCCAAGTGTGTGTTGTGCCCCCCTGGGTTGCTGTTCCCCCAGTTCCTCCCTGGTCCCCGATGGCTGGGCTGGAATTGCTCTCTTGGGGCGCTGGCAGATGTCCTGCCAGCCCTCACTGCCCTGGCCCTGCACAAAACTGTGTCAGAGTGAATGACATTTGAATGTCACTCTTCAGAGGCACTGAAAATAAATAAAATAAACCTAGATTAAATTCCCCGAGAGCTTGGCAACAGTTCCCAGTCATCTTAGCTGAGAGAGGTGGGGGAAAAAATGAGCTTCTGTTCCGAAATCTGGTGATCAATTTAAAACTGAACTTGTGAAGAGGCACCAGAGTGCTCTGCCTGAAATTTGTTAGAGAATCTGTGGAGCTTTGATTGCAGAAAGCAGTTAAAAATGGATTTTGGGAGTATTCACAAATCAAGGACATATTAAAATAATGGCTTAATTTGAAACAGTTAACCCAAACTCTTTATTAAATTATATAGTGTATCTTCCTCACGAGTTTATTCTTAATTCTTTCTGGAGGCATACCTTTATGTTGTAGATAAAACTTCTAAGTAAAGGCAGTGCTTTCATGTAGGCTACCAAGCAGGCACAGAGTTGTGTTGGTTTTTTATCCTTGCAAATCTCACTGGTATTTTTGACCACATTATTACATACATGTACTGGTCTATATGATGTAAAATAGTGCAGACATTCACCAAGATGTCATGTAGTTACATTAATTTTACAAATAAACTGGGGTCTGGTTCAGTTTTCTTCAGCAAGACAGCATTTATGCTGGAAAAGGTGAGATTGTGAACTTGGGAAATGGAGGACTTGTGCATTAAAAGATAGAAAGGTTCCCATGTAACCCCAGAGTTTTCTAGGTAATTCGGGGAGAAGGCGAACAGTTTTTCTTCTGTGCTGTATTTATATTACTCTAAACACTGTAAATCCAAGGTTTTAGTTGATTATCTTTTTGTTAAATGGAGGGTAATATACGGAATATTATATGAGCTTGGAGTAAAATGAATAACAAATGGAAGGAAAATCCCCACCGAACAACCCCAGACTGATAAAACTCAGTTTTAGAGCTGGAAGAAAGATACACAGGCAGACTGGTTTGCTGTATAATTATTTGCCTTACCTAGAGAATTACTGCTCCATTTTAGGATTTCATATCAGTATATTCTTCCTTTGTTTGTTTAGTATTGGGCAAACTCAAGTGCATTATCCCTGGTGATTTTATCTGTCATATAGCAAAACTGCAGTTTTGGTTGAATATTATAGTTGAGATGTTTCTTTGTAGATCAGATCGTATAGTTCAAGAAAAGTTTTTGAATTACAAACACAGGGAATGTAATCTTTTTTGAGATAGTAGCAAAAGCCAGCACCAGTACCATGAGATTTTTCCTAGTGGTGTTTGGAAAAGCAGTCTCAGATATAAAGGACAGTAGATTTTCAGTATCCATGCATCATGTTAATCATTCCAGTAACAGTTGGTGTGATTACAAAATGTATTTAAAGGATTTTAAGATCGTTGTTGCTACTGGGAAGCCTGAGGCCTGTGCATTTTAACCTTTAGAACCTCTCTGTCATTTGTGCCACATAAAAAAATGAGAAAGCAATCTCTTCTTTACTAAACCAGGAAATAGAGTAAAACAATACATAGATGTACAGACCAGAAAGAAAGACAAGCAGTAAAAAATTGAAAGAAATAACATGTCTCTTCACTACTTCCCCAAGTGATGTGATTATGGGACCCATAATGAATAAATTAAGATCACTAAACTTAACTAATTTTGTCCAATATTCCACATCTTTTTTGGATCAAAGGCTCTAGCTTAAGAGCCAGTGACTGTTGTCTTACATGGAAGATCTCTCAAAATATTGAGACTCCCAAGGTTTTCTGTTATTTTTTTGGCATCTGGTTACAATCTCTTGAACAGCTGCTGTTAGCTGTTTTGGCAAGAGGACAATTGGGGTTATCATTAGCAAAGGCAGAGGCCCCATCAAACAGTGGTGTGATACCACTAGTCACCTCTCCCAGAACTGAACTAGTATTTGCTAGTAGATTTGATTTATTCTTCCCTTTGTTTATTTCATTAACTTCTGCAAATGCTTGACTTGGGAAGGACAAATGAACAGGGTAGAAAAAGATAGCATGCAGGACTTAAACTGACAAAAGTGCGAATGCCAGTTTTGGAATAAGAGTTTTGCAAGCATATTAATGAGGAGCACCCTTTGGTTTTCAAGGGCATCTTCTGGTTGTGCTTTTGCTCTGCATTTGCTTTTCCTTCAGCTGGCAAAACTGACCTTTGCACTCAAATGAAAATTACACAAAGAAATAGTGATAATTACTTTAGCTAATAATACCTATAAATTAACTGGCATTCCGAGTAAGTTTGTGCAAGAAAAAAAAAAAAATAGGTGATTTTCATTAGTCCATTTGAGCCCAAGAGTCTTATTCAGGAGGTGAGGCTATTAGTAGTCAATTCTTCATAGACAATTTGACTATGAAGAAATTGAGTTAGCTGGGCACATCTGTGGCCATGTCACTGATAACTTGAAAGGGATCTCCTTTTAGCACTAACAGGTATAAAAATTCCTGGACTGCAGGTATGGTGGGAAAATGAGGACTACAAGTTATGAGTACCGACAGGATAGTTGTTATGACCACTAACTTTGTGTACATTTTTTTTGTAAGCAGTTATTGCTAAAAACACCCCAGATTCTATTTAAGTTTTTAGGAAGTTACTGGATAATAGTTCCTGCTAGTTAAACAGTGAATAATGAGATTCTTTAGGTTCACATAAGTGAAGTATGAAAATTAAATGTTTTGCATGTCTCTCTTTATGCAGCACTATATTTCTCCATGATTTTGTGTCTTGGAAAGCAAAAAATAGGGAGAACTGAATCCCAGTGAGTTTATTGTGTGACATTAGGAGTCTTGCTTTTGCAAGAATCTCTAGTTTTTTACCTACTTTTAGGAGGCAATGCTTCTTTTTATCCATGTTAAGCATTAGTCCTTTAGTGTGCAGCTTGTTGTACTTGGTTGCAATGAGAAATCCGGGAATTTCTTCTCGAGTAGCTCAGATGTTGTGTGTGTTATGTGTGAGCAAATTTGCAAAGCCATAACTGATAAATATGATGTGCTGGGAGCTGGCACAAGAACCCTCATTTTCTCTGCCAACAGAGCACTATCATGGTTGCTTAGTACTCAGAACAATAATCTCCCAATATTTTGGGAGGGGTAGGAATCATGTTGTGAGGTGGAAATATGAACAAATTAGCCAGCAGATTGATCAGAAGTGTCTTTCTCCACATAGATGCGTTAACTCACAAAATTTTTAATTGGTGCCATGAACAGTGCTTAAACACATTTATACTGCATTTAAAAAAAATATTGTGTTTAACTTGGCTGAGCCCCTCTCAACACTTAAATGTTAGGCCTGCCCTGTAGCTATTATGGAGCCAGTGAATTACAAGAGAAGATTGCGTAAATTGTAAAAATATTGTCTGTGGTGCTTATATTGAACGTCAAATAAATCTATTTTGATCACACAGAGCATTAGACATATTTACTCCCTTCCAGATTTATGAAGCTGAGTTTCACAAGAACTTTTTAAGATTCAGTAAATTTACCTATCTGTAAAGTTGAGGGTGTAACAACTGGATATAATCTATTTGCAAAGGTGCTTTCAGTGTATCTTTCTTTATTCTACTTGCTCTTGAAAAATTCTCTCAGAAGTTGTGCGGAAGGCAGAGAAATTATTAAAACGCTCACTCTTTTTTTCTTTGCTACTTTATATATTTAATGGACTGGTTTTCTCTGCAGATAGATACAGTTGTGTAGGTATATTTTTATAGTTCCAGTAAATAGAGTTTCTTCATTATTTTCTTGTTCACAAAAAGGCTCCCCTACACCTCCAACTCCCCCTCCCTCCCACAGCCCCTGCCCTTACCTGTGCAATTTTGCACACGGCATTAGTTAGTGGGATCAAGCTGGTGGAGTGAATGCCTGCTGTCATCATGGAAATCAGGCAGAATTTCCTTTTAATTATTTTGTAAAGCTGGCTGAAGACCATTAATGTCTATCCTTATAAATCTTGTCTTTCTCAAATATTTGTTGAAAAGTCAGGGGACAATTTACAAAACACAAAGCAAAATCTACACCAACTGCTGGGAATTATTTTGTCTCATTATGTTTTCAATTGAGAGGGACAAGCTCTATTAAAAGAATTTTTGAAGTGATCTTATTATTTGTTCTTACTTATCATAATCAATAGCGCTGTCAACACAAAACATTTCACATTGTAGGCAAAGTCTGTTCTTGTCAGCTAAATAATCTGTCAGTAAATTGAAACCAAGGTGCTGGGGTAGAATGATGCCAGCCAGTGGTACAATAGCAAACAGAGCACTGACAGCCTTTTGGAAGTTTTGCATTGAAGCTCCGTAGTGGCTGATATGTGGTTGAGTTTGATAAATACACCAGAAAAGAGTTTTCTGACTCTTGTTACTACATACATAAAACTTGGGTTTATGGAGAAAGAGAATTTTTCCATGTAAGTGACTAACATTGAAACGTAAATTGGAATTCTTTTTTATTGATCAGAAGTGTCACTAACAGTTTTATTGGGTTTGGAGAGACAGGAATGAACCTGCCTGTGCAGATTAATCAGTGAAATAACCTCTCAGGCAGGAGGTAAATGAAAATAAATTACTTGCCTGTGTGAGATCTAAGTCTGTGGAGACTGCTCTAATGTCATGTGTGCCTCACTCACTCAAAGGCTGGTACCTGATGAACATTTGGAGCCTTCATCTTTTCTGTGCATAAGCAAAAAACACCCCTCCCCCCCCCCAGGGCTGAATGCCCAGAGGAAGAACAGGACAGAAAATTAAGTCTGAAATTTTAGTAAACAAGCAGACAGCTACAGGCTAGTGGTAAAATACCACAGTAATGGGAGGGAAGAAATGGAGTATATTTGGCAGAGTGACAACATTTATTTTAAGGCAGATTTTTCATTCTCTGAGTTTCAGATCTTAAAATTGGCAGACATTACACTGAAGATGGCTTTTTCTCAACATCTTGAAAAGCAGTCTTTGGAGTTATATGCTTTTTGGCATTCTCAGAGGATACCAAGTAGGTGATACAGTGTGAAGCAAAGTCTGTGAGGTACATACAAATGCTTATGTAGTCCTTAAAAAACCTTTCATGAAGGAGCAGTTGCATAGAAACAAAATTATTCAAGGAAACATTTCCATGCAATCGAATGAGGTAACTCACAATGAAAATAAACCTTAACATGACAGCAAATTAATATTCTGAGCATTAACTTCGTGACGTGGCTGGAAGATTCCATGCAGGTGCATAGCTGTTTCTTGAAATCTTTGTCCTAATAATAAAAAAATCTTGAAAAGATACTTTAGTAGAGGAGGACAGCCTCAGCTCCAGTGGTGGTTTATTAAAATAAATAAAATAAGATCTATTTCTCGTTCAAGCTACTGATTTGAGTGAAAAACTAAAACTCATAACCAAAAGCAAAACAGCAGGTGAGAACTGTTGGGAGTTGGGAAATGGTAACTGCTGGTACCACTGTCCTGCTGTGTTGGTCAGGTATCAGTTTCACAAGACAAGTATTGAGAAGTGTAATAAGAACTATTAATAGAGAGACATCCCCTCTTTGTACCCCTGCACTTCCTAAAGAGTTGTTGCTTTGCTTCAGGGAGCCAGGGAAGTATTAACCTTCATGCTGACACTGTGGAGACAATGCCAAAGGCTAAGTGGAGTCTTGTGTGACAAAATTGAGAAAGGAATTGACTTTACTTGCATTTAGAGAGGGGTATGAAACCAGTCTACCCCCTGCTCTCACCATTCCTTGAAAATACTGTGGGGACCAGGAAGGAGTCTGTGGTACTTCCCTTGTTTGCTTGCCTCTTCTGACTCGATAGCTTAGGCACTCTCCAGAATTTTGGTTTGAGCAATGGGCAAAGCAGCCTTCTGCTGAAGAGGGAGCAGAACTGACTCATTTTGGCACTGTCTGTACTGCCACCTGAATACAACTCCTAGTTCTGTGAAGTTCATATGCAGCCAGGTCTTTATTCCCAAGAGATACAAGGAATGTAGTGTTCCAGCTGGGAATTGGTCAGTTTGTTGGCTGAAACACCTATGAGATGGGAAGGAAGCAAAGGGTGTGGGGATTGTGGCAATGAATGTTCAGTAGGATTTGGGTGTGTCCTCAGTGCTTCACTGTAAGTTCTTCTAAACCCTCTTCTTAATTTTCATGTCTGTTCTTAGAAGTGAGAGTCATGTTAAACTGAAGAGTCATCTAAGAATAGGGTGTGCTTTATGTTTGTTCCTCTACAGGAACTTGGTCAGCTAGCCTTATCTATTTGTAACTGGCAGAGAAAATATCAGAGTAAAGAATTTAAGCTTCATAGGAAAAGTGTAAACCTGGATCTGGAAGGATGCTTCAAATACATTTCCTCATGGTATAACCAAAGACGATTTTTTTTTTAAAAAAGGGCATCAGTGTTCAGATATTACATGATTTAATGCTTGTTTCAACAGCCTCTGGAGTTCTATTATTTTTAAAAAGGCCTTGAAGCTATCCGGAGAGTTTTGTACAGGAAATTTTTCCCTCCAACTTCCTGCCATTCATTTTCCCTTTAAGCAGTCACATAATCTAGCTTAGAATGCAATATATCTTACAGTGATTTGTTGTATATGAATCACTGGGAAAATTGTGTCCCTTCAGTCTATAAAGGAAATCAAAATTAAGAGATACATCCTAGGCACTAGTGCATTTCAGCTAAAGTTGTTCTATCCATAATGAATCAAGATGGTGGTGGGAGAAAAAGGAGGAGCATTAACCTGTAATGAGAGCTTTTTACCTTAACAGAAAAAGTGACAAAAAAGGTCTCTTCATGATAAAATATATAAAAGTAGGTTTTATGTCTTTTACTCAAAGGTTTTTAATACTACCCAATGAATGCAGGCTATCTCTTGATAAATTTTATGCTTGTCTGTTCCTTTGCATTAATAAGGTGCCTCAGAGAAACAGGAAAGTAAATGTGGGTAATGGTGTTTTCATATCTCAGATTTAATTCCTAATGAAAACACTACAGCTAGGCTTATGGAACCAAGAACTAATGAGAATTAGTTCTGTTCTGTTATTGGTGTGCTAGTCATACTCTCACAGATAACTTCAGCATGTTTCTAAAGTGAACAGAAAGTGTCCCCTGCATATGACATATTGCATCTAGTATTTCATCCATACTTCAGGGTAGAAAAGAACAGTTTATCTGAATCTGGGTAATAAAGGGGAAGAGATGAGGCTTTTCTCCAGATCAAACAATTGATGTTTGTACTTAGTTTTATCAGTGGTGACATAAAATGAGAAAATGCAGAGAGCAGTTTCAGTCTTGTTTGGACTAAACTTCTTCTAATGTAATTAAAATTTACTTCAATATGTATTTCAGATAAGCAAATGTCCATTTTAAATAATATGTATAATTTTTATTTTTCATACATGTCTTCTGATGCCTGAAGTATTTACTGTTAATACATTTCTGGTTTCAGAAATACTAATAACCATATATTTATTATCTTACTAATGTGTGAAAATTTCCACACAAGCCAATCTAGCTGGAGTGTACATGTGAATAAAAGCTGACTATCATGACACATTTCTGATGCTGTCATCTATCTCCTCACAAGGAAAAGAAGTAGAAATGAGGGAAAATTGAGTTATTGTGTTTGTCTTCTTCTCTACAGATTTGAACTTTATCAAGCAGATTGAAGAAAATAGAAAGAAAAATATCTCAGAGAAAGTACTGGCTATTAAAAATGTCAATCTTGTAGATTACTAATGAAGTGATTGCTAATGAAATACTAACATGATATCAGAAAAGGTAGTCCATTAGCACATGTCGTAAATGTCCTGTGGTTTCTTACAATAGGTTGGAAGGCAATGCAGGACTTAGAGCAATGTATAGCAATCACTTAGGGTGGTGTATAGTTCTGTAATGAAACTGATAGGAACATCATGAACTTGAACTCAATGGAAAAAACATTGAGGCATTTTAAGCAAGTAAGTATTCCCCTGTTTTCTTCACAACTACATTGGCTTTACATCTTTGATTTGTTTCTCTTAAACTTGATATGTGTCCCTGAACACTCAAAATAAATGACTAGGCAGAAAAGGATTAGGTTTTTAAATATATAGATCCTAAAGACAGAGACAATTTTGTAGCAAAAAAGTACAGTAATTTCTTTCTTATGAAGTGTTTAGTCTTTGCTGTTCATGCAAAATGAAAGTAATGTTACGTTATTTGTATGAAAACCCCAAAATATTCTGATTCTTAATTACTGCACAATATACGCTTTGATATAACAAAATTATGCTGCTCATTATAACAGCTCATGTTATTTGTAAGAGAGAAAGAGATAAAAAATTATGGCATATGGCCAGTCTTTATCAAAGGAAAAACATTCCTTTCCATACTTTATAGGTACACAGATTATTTTGTCTGTGCTTGTATTTAATTAGCTTTGACACTTTAGTTGCACATTTACATAATATTAAATTCTGAAACATTTTTAACTGCAGTGATCCTTAATGCACATACAGAATAGTAATGCTGGCATGAAAACTTGTCTCAATTTTTCTCAAAAATTGGTCAGAGGAGGAAGATTTTTTTTGTCCATAAATACATTAATAGTAATGCCTTTTGGAGAACGGGAAGAAATATACACATGAAACAAAACCACTTCTTGAATAGAGCTTGTACAGTTCTTCAAAATACACGAACTTGCAAACTTAGATAATTGTGGTAGCACAGGGATTTTTCCATATATGTATGTATGTGTTTACTGGAATGGAACTGAAGTAGTGTCATAATCAGCCAGGAACATGTTTTCATAATTCACCATCAGACGTTGTGTAAAGCATTTCTGTTGGTGAAACTGCAATAGTTTGTAACCTTCAGTATCTTACTGCCTTTGTGTATGATGAATATAACCCTTCTTAAGGCCTTGGCAAGCTACTAGAAGAGGTTGAATGAGCTACAGAATATTTGGTCTAGCAGTCTGTGTTCCATCTGAGCAAGCAGCAAGAATGGAAAGAAGCCTGCCAAGAATTCCTAAGGCCGGTCTAGTTACTTCTGTTCAGTGTGCAGCAAGATTTACAGAACCAATGGGCTGGTGATTCTATGGGTAGCAGAGTTTGGCCTGTCACTGACACCTTTGTTAAAAAAAAAATCTTTGTGCAATCTCATAAAGAAAATAAATCTACCTACACAAGGTTTCCACAAAGATTCAAACCTGTATGTCTAGAACTTTACAATAGTGGTTAGATGGTGGGGGTGCAGACATGCTCATCAGTAAAGCTGTGCATAAGTTTGTCATAATTGGTTTGTAACTGAAAGTCTGTGATCTAATCTAACCTAAGAAAGAATCCAAATGTTCCATAAAGCGCAGTCCCGACATATCTTCCATCATGCCAGTCTGTTTACTGGCTAATGATCATTGCAGCGAGCTTCTGTAATAAGCAGTTATTGAATAGAAACATGTTCTTTAAAGTTCTCATCAGAGAGAGATTACTAACCCTGCATTTCAATCCTTACTGCCTTATCCACACTGCCTTTTCCCGGGAGTCCTGGGACACTGCTCTTCCTAGTTCTCCAATGCATTTAATGTGGTTTCTTTCTGTTTCTGTATAGACAAGTCCTTTGGGATTAAAGGTATTTTGAGTATTTTATTATCAGTCTTTATGGTATTTTCAGTGAGCAGCATAGAATCCTACTAAACCAAGTTCTAGTTGAAACTAAATGTGAATAAGTTGTAGCTTACAGTTCTTACCTTTTTTTTTCTGAGCTTCCTTAAGCCCTTAGCTAGACCCAGATTTGGATGTTAAGCCACTGGATTCTGATATCACTTGCTGTGTCCTTCTTTTCCCTTTAGTATCTCAAAGCTTCCTGGTTATATCAGGGCTCTACCCTTGCCAAGTGTTTGTGCAGATGAGGTTGTTCCAGAGGATGTGCAGTGATTTACCTTATTTTTTAAAATTCCCTTTTGCAATGTTTACTTTGGGAAAACTCTTCATCTAGTTTTTTTTTTTGGTTTTTTTTTAACTCATTTCATAAATTATAAAATCAATACATGTGCTATGGTTGTGCATCTTATCCCACACGCACATTCTGCAAAGCTGGAGGTTTATGCCTTGTAATATTTGTTGTGCTAATTCACTTATATGGAAACTGCTACAAGTATAGAATCACATTAGAGAGAAAATCCTGGGCAGACGGGGGCAAACTGTTGTGTAGTCCTTAAGTAGTGTTTATAGGAAGAATTAGAGCATTAGGGAGATGGTGGGGTTTGGTTTTATTTTTGTATTTTTTCTTTATGTGAGAGAGACTTGCTGGGAAGTGAGTGAATTCTGGAAAGGAGTAGGGGACAGAATTGAAATAAACAGCTACAGCAATTGGGACAGGCTGGTGTTATCCTACCCTGGATGTGAAAGGATGACTAAGGACATGCTTTGAGAACTCTTTTAGCACAGTATCTCAAGGCTTGTCTCAAGGCACTCTTAGTTCATGGGGAAGAAAGCTTTTTCTCTAGACCAGCTCTCTGTCATAAACACAAATATCTGGTGTGAGTTAAATAAGCTTTGCTGCCTAGGGAGAATGTGAAACTTCAGTGCTTTTGGTTTTGTAGCTAAAATGCAATGGCAATGTAACTGTTCAAATCACAGGTTAATGGATATGAATCCAGTCACCCTGTTGTTCCAGGGACTTGCTTATGGCCATCTTCAGTCAAAGGATTCATAAGTCTTAAACTTATTAACTCATTTTACCTGGTTAAGTGAAACCAAATACCCAAACCAGAAAGCTAGAATTGGGTTCCCTGTTTTGTCAAACTAAACTTTCTCAGTAGTTGGTTTATCAAAAGGAATTTTATATTCAGGGGTTGGCAGGTATTGACTCCAGGGCTAAATATCTCAGAAATTTAGTTAAATTTGATAGTTCTGGCCATTTATTTTAAATAGTACAGTATCATTTATAATGATTAGGTTTTATAATTTGCAACAGACTTGTATGAACTATGTAAATTTTATGGCTTTTGGCTACACCAAAAGATAGAAACTCCTGCTATTTTTGATTGTTAGGAAATAAATGAGTTTGATAGCTTCTCTCCAGCTGAAGCAGGGAAACTTTTCTAACGTGAGCTTGGTTCCTAGCAAGAGTCTGAAAACAGATGACCGAATCTCTTCTTAAACCTCATAGTAAAATCACTGAAGACTAGCTGGTGTTATAGCAAAAAATCACCGTTTGCAGGACACTAAACTGTTCAGTAGATGTATGGTAAACTGTAATGTAACCTAATGTTTGGAGATCCTTACATTGGTAGCTTCTGTCATGCTCTGCTGCATTAGTAGCAGATACCGAGGATATGATTTTACGGTTTTTTTTTTTTTACATTGTTGTGGTCATATTCAGAGTGATGAGACTGTAGAACTAAGACCAGCTTTGTGTTCTGTGTGAATCTGGAGGACTTTTACTATCATAACTAAATGGAAGATTATTGTTTCTATTAAGAATGAATTTAATGACTGCTTTTCATCTTTTTCTAAGTGAATGCTTGTCAAGTAAGATAAGAAAGTCTTTTATTTCCACAACAATGGGAAAGTATGCATATATGATATGTATAATTTGTGTTGTGATACATACATATATGTGATAGTACATACTGTGTATGCCAGAATTCCTGTCACTGGCTGGACAGTAGCCATTTGAATGGCTCACTTTGGAAGTCTGGAAGTTCAAGCCCTAAATGTTTGGGCTGCTCATCTGCTTGCCTTAAACAATTTACTGGGTTTCTGGCTTTGTCAGCAGTGCTTGAATTGCTCTTGACTCAGTAACCTTTTCAGGAGATAACATTTGCATGCACTGTGCAGCAGTTTGTAAGTGCTTACCTGTACACCCAAGAAAATATTCACATGTTTTATATGCAATTAATGAAACATTCTACTAGCCTTGTTAAATAGCACACAGGGGCCAAAAGTGGTATAAGCCTTGACTGCAGGTTCTGTCCCTGTGAAAAGATTAGAAGTGTTTATCTGGAAAAGGAATGTGACTTTTGCTATAGAAGCGTAGTACAATGTTTTATACCTGGAATGTAAAATTTAGAAATTTTTTTTTAACCTGTCAAGTTCAAAATATGTTGAAAAGTTTCTCTGCAAGTATTCTGAAAAATTTCAAGAGGCCAGAAAATTACTTCCACTGTCAATTATTTGATTTTATTTTGGTCTAAATTTCTGTAACAATTTACTAACTAAAGTGATTAATATTTCACAAAGATACTAGTGTATAAAAACAAAGATACCAAAAATAATTATAGTGCAAATGGAACAAAAGATTCTATTAGAAGCGTTACGCAGTAAGTGAGAATTAGTTTTCTTGGTAAAGCTATTTTTTGATGTTGTGTGAATTGCTGCCCTGCATAACTAGTCTGTATGTTTGGGAACTGTGCTAAAAATAGAGTGATAATATACATTTAAGGGTAATTAAGAAAAATTGCTTGAAACCAAAATATATATTGATAAATATGGAAGCAATAATTTTGTAATGGAACACACATAATAATATGTTATAATGTTACAAAATCATACTTTTGTCATCACAGGGTAGCATCTCAAGTGAATGTTGCATTAAAATAAATTACCTGCTCAGTGATGCCTTTCTGAACTCTCTGGAATCAGGCTGTGCAGTACTGTACCTAATGTACATAATTTAGAACAGGCTAGGTGGTCACTCTGTAATTCTGGCCATGTTGTTAGCTTCAGTGCAACAGTGAAGGTGAGTAAGGTAAAGGCAATTCAACACCAGTTCTGAAAAACCCTGCTTTATTCAGCAGAGATGTCTTTTACTAGAAAAGCAGGAAAAGGTGACAAATAAATCACTCATACCAGTGCATCCCTTATACTGTCCATGTTCATTTAGTTTGGTTGGTTATGCATTCAAATCAGTGAAACTTGTGTTTTTTTGGATCCTGTGCACTGCATTGAAAAATTCACCTCTGCATATATATGTGTTTATGATCTTCAGTTATTCATCAGTTACTGAACGTGTTGGACACTTTGAAGTTTGTCTGTATCTCATTATTTCATCCTTTTTTTAAAAAAAAAAAAAAAGACACTGAAAATGGTTTACTCAAGTGAAATTATTTTGAATGAAATAACAAAATTTTTATTTAAAAGAACCGATTGGATTTCAGACTGGTTACTGTAATTTATGATTCGTCCTCCCTCTTCTTCTTTCTCATCCTTTTTGTCCTCCTTTCCAAGCATCTTCTCCCCCATCCCTGAGTAATACTGGTGCTATGTACAGTATTTTGTTGACAGTAGTATAAACATTCTCAGCCTGTGACTTCATTGCTGAAATAACTCACCTCTTTCATATCAACTCTTACCTAGGAGCCGTACAGCAGACTCATTGATGTAGGTTTTTTTCTGCATGGCAGCCCAGGCCAAGCTGGTTTCATTGCATGATGCAACTTCACCTTTTTTGGTTGTCTCTGGGATTAATTATAATCTCTTCTTGTATTGCCTGTGCATGCCAATATGCTTACCATAATGATGTATACACTGAATGCAGTCTAGAGCATTAAGTGCATGAAATGGAATTAAAGTCAAAACCATAACATCAGAAAGCTCGAGCAAATGTAAATGATGCTTATCACTAACTTTAGTTAAGATATTACAGAATGAATAGGACATAATATGTATCAGGTATTTAAAATTTCCAGCATATTACAGTAGTGTATTGACTAAATGCACAATTTTGGTGTGGTCAAGACGTGGCGAGGAAAGGATGTACTGACTACCCTGTTGTGACAAGTGGTGCCAGTAGTATCAGAAAGAGAAACCTTTCCCTGCTGTCAAGTTCAGCAGCAGGTGACAGTGAAAAGAGGTAAGATTGTAAATAATAATTTATTGAAATTCAGAATTTGGGAAGCATTTTAACTGCAGCAGGTTTTTGAGATTTTAATGATAAATAATCTGTAAAATAATTTACAATGTTTTGATTTACAAAACGCATGATGACATTCCATATGAAGAATTGTAACCCCGCTTGAAATCTCCTTTACAAATGACAATGTGACCATTCTAAGCAACCTGTTATTTGTATGTTTTTAAATGTATTGAAATGAACCTTTCATCAGCTTGGTATAAGATGTGACTGAATGCTAATCTTATTTATTCCTGATAAAATAATGAACAGCAATCTGGGAAGTGACTTGAAACATTGTGCCTGAACACAATTTTCTTGTGCTGTTGATGAGTGCAAATGTTTAGCGTATGCTCAGAAGTTACACTTTGTGCACTCTTTGGTGTCAGAATTAATGTACAGATTTCAAATAAGTATTGAACTTGATGAATAAGGATCATTGATCCCATAAATTTAACTTTGAAGGTCTATAATATAAAACGTTACGATATTTGAAAAATGGTGATAGAAAACAGGGGTATATATAAAGTGAAAATATGCTCTTAGCATACTTTTAAGCAGGTAATTTAATGAAAACATATATTCAAAGAATTACAAAAGGCAAGTAATTTCTCCAATTGTTGTCATGCCACCCACATGCTGATACTGAGCTTCCCTAAGAAAGTGTGTTATTTAGGATTACTTAGGAATTTTTAAAAATGTTATTCTTAGGCCATATAATGGCACTTACTTTTTTTTACCCCTACAATGAAGGAAAATTCTTTATCACTCTAAACCAGGTCAGATGTATATCTATAGAATATCATGAAGTTCTTCCTTCTCTCGGTACAAATGGGATTATTATGCCATTCCTTTTGACTTTCCAGGAGCTCAATGTGTAAGATTAGCTACATGCCCGTTCCCTTGGGCACAGCAGGCAGGATAAAAAGGTGATGAATATTACAGTGCAAACCATTTTGAGAGGTGTTAGAAAAAAAGGCCACTATATATTATTTTTTTAAGGATTATTATAGTCCTCTTCTGATATTGATGTAAAGTACTTTTATATCAGGCTCCTGAAAATTGATTTGGGCAACTGCTACAACTGTAGGCAATTTCTTATTCCATTTGTTAATGGAGATAAAGTTACTGCTGATAAAGAAAGGCATAGTGTCATTAATCTGCCTGAAAAGGGCCTTGTCTTTCCCATTTAGAAAAACCAAAAGGTGAGACTGTCACTCAGGCTTCAGGCTAATTGACAGTGGTGGTAAACAATCAGGTCCCACAGCTGCAACACAAGATTTTCTAAGAAGTAAAATTTACTAGATTGCAGTTATATAGATGTGTAAATTAAAGCACAGCAGAGGAGTTTATGGCTAGAGGAACTGTGAATGTTTTTCACTGGAAAAAGGTACATGCAATAAAGACTCTTCAGGGGTGTAGGTTAAAAATAAGGGGAAAGTGGTAGAAGGGATTGTCAGAAGTGTTAATGCATGCTGGGAGTGAATGTGGCCTCGAGAATGCCTAGGGTTGGTTCAAGGCAGAGGAACTTAAACAGTTCAGGATATAATCAAATATATATATATCTCCTCTGATGCTCAGGATATAATCAAAGATCTTAAATGGTTACTCTTGGTAGTTGAAAGGTTTTTCACTTCAAGTCACCTGTTGAGTATTGATAATAAAGTGTAACAAGTATACAAATTCAGGCTTCCTTGTGCCAGGTTACAAGGATGTACTGCACATGTCACAGTTTGGAAGGGGAGCAGCTGAGCCCCATGATCTGAGTTCCTAAATTTACCTTAGATATTAATTGACCAAGGTGCTTCAATGAACCCTAAAACTGATGGGGTAGGTATGAGAGCTCCTCATGATGAATGAGGGAGAGTTTGAAATTATGAAATTTTTTTTGGGACTAATATATCGTCTAATATATTGTCTAATAATATTCATGTAGATTTTTTTGAAGGAATGTACATGGTTCATCTGAAATAGGAAAATGTTCATCCTACCTGCTGTAACTGTATATTAGCACTGCTTTAGAATTACTATTACCACTATTACTATGACTAGTTTTTTAGTGTTACTAATAGATTTGGATCTTGCTATTAGAGAGCCTGACCAATGTAGCTGATCCAGTAATGTCATGTCAAGTTCCTACTACTTCTGACATCCACTGCTCATTTACTTTATTCACTGTTATTAAAGTCAAATAATGTACCTTAGGTTCAAGTTTATTATTACTTCATAAGAGTAGGCATTTGCCTACTTTTTATCACAGTATCACAGGAGGGAATTCCAGAAAAGACAGTCAGATGAATGAAGTCTAGGTATTTTTATGCTCCAGTTTACCTGGTACTGTTGTCATTTTCAGCTAGAGTGGTTGAAATTAGACTAAATTTCATAGGACAACATTATTTTTTTTAAGTAACAGTATGTACGCTAGCAAGAAATATATGGAAAATATACTCAAAATCTGTAGGAATCTGTTATGCATACCAAGCAGAAAATTAAACCTCAGTTCTTTGTTGATACAGAAAAGAAAAAATAACCCTACATTTATAATCAAAGAGGGTAGATGGAGAACATTCTAATTTTTGTTCATTGTATATATTTTTTCAAATAACTCAATCAGGTGAGTGAAAATTTTAAAAGCTGAATGAGAGTAACAACAGAAGAGACTAATAAAAGGTATTGAGATGGAGGAGTAGCTGGAGCTGGAAATGGAGCATGATGATGGTGGGCTGTTGAAAACTCAGTCTGAGGGAAGTGGATAGCAAATGTGAAAAACACTGTTGGGTAATTTTAAGACATGGCAGCTACAAACCAGAATCATGTCAAATAGAGCAACGAATCTCAGGAGTTCACTCTTCCTTTTGCTGCACAGTAAGAGCAGCTATAGATAAATTTATTCCAGCAGATACTTATTTAAGAGTTCAGTGGTTTGTAGGCTGTCTCCTACAGGTGGAGATACTTCAGAAATATCACATATACACATCATTCTGTTGATTAATGCAAATGCAAGGACTGTAAGTGGTCCATATAACCCAGGCTGAAAAGTATTTACTGTTTTAAAAATCTGAGATTCACCATCTCCCCAAAGAATCTACTGCAGTGTCTATCCATATGTTTTAATTGAAAAAGTTCATGCTGCTGATATAGTTCTCACTAAATAGTGTCAACGTGAGAAGGTATTCATATGACTTACTAGCATTTTAATGTCACCAATTTTTTTTTTTTCCTGGGGAAGAAGCTACAACAACTTACTATTCCTAGAGAGATTTTGATAAAAAATATTAAGTAACAATTAGACAAGAAGTAATAAAAAGTTATTATGAAGAAGACATGCAAGATTATCAAAGTTAGTAAATAAGGTATGCAATTCAACCAAATCTTTTCATAATGAAATAAGGGATAAAACTGAAATGACTTATTAAAATTTGTTCAAAAAAGTAAGGTTGGTTGAAACAGCATAATCATATTTTTCTCCTTAGATTGCTAGTAGTCGCACACAAACTCCTTTTTATTAAAATTAAATCCTTTCAATTTAATTAAAAATGTGGTTCCAGGCATTGTTGCTCTGTCATTTTCCTAGAATTGATTTTTCATCAGGGAGATTGTTTTGTCAAGGTAATGTCATGCTGTTTTTAGTTGCCAGTATTCTTAGCTCATGAGGAGCAATTAAGAAATGTAACGCAAAATAAAATAATAAGTTATTTTTACTTAACCTATGTGGTTCTCAGAAAACCTTTTCAAATTAAGTTATCTTAGGATGAAAATCTTACTGGTGTATTTTGCAGGAAAGTGCCTGCTCTTTTATACACTACTGAAAGAACTTGGAAGTTTTGGAGAAGGATTCCAGGCCATTCACTTATGTCTGTTTTAGCACTGAGTTCCTGGGTGTTTAGCTGTTCTTCATACACCTTCCTTTGTTTGTAAAATTAGAAAAGACACATGCTGTAGACAGTACTGAACATACACACATCCTGAGGAAATTATTATGTTGTTTTCAGAGTGAGCAATTTTAATGCATGTTTTTTTTTGTATATCCCAATATTTCAATATAAAATTATAAGTAAAAATTTCCTGTTTTAATACATGATTTTGTGTTTGGGCTGAAGAAGATAATTTGATTTTTCTTGAGTGCTGTAGTACATTGGCTCATGTTTTACTAGAGAGTCTGTGAAGATACGCTTCAAATTAATGGAAAACTTTTGAGAGAGAGATTAAAATTGACAGCATTATACTGAACTTTATAAAGGTGTATAAGTTCATTTAGGTAAAATAATTACTGGCAATGTTACTTGACTCAGTCACTTGGTATGTTGCCAGTTGTAAAAGTTGGCAGAGTTAGATGGATGACAGGAAAGCAGACCTTTGTCCTGCAGTTTTACCAACTAAATTTGCCTCCTCATTTTGTATGTGAATGTGACAGAAATTAAAATTAGGAGCTTCTCTTTCTTTCACACTGGAAATCCTTCTCTGTCTTAGTTTCAAAATGGAATTAATTTTGCATTAAAAACTGCCAAGTCACAGCACTTAATTAAATCTTTAAATTTTAAGTAAGTTTCAGTCAAAGGGGAAAACAAGAACAACATAAACTTTATTCTTTATGTTATGCCCCATTCTTTATGATATGATGCAGAGAAGGGGAAGAATCAAAAGATTAAAAAATCGCTGATTCTGAGAAAAATCTTCATTAAAAGATACAGCTGTACCAATCTAATACTGATTGATCTGGTTTTATTCTTGCTTGTTTCTTCTGATATTGGATTTTTTTTGAAGGAGGATTTTACCCCAGATTAGTCTAAAAGCTTGTCAAGGTTCCCATTGTGGTAGGGAGATTACATAGAAAGACTTAGTTGTAGAAAGCATTTGCAGAACAGATGAGTCATGATGCATTTTTTTAATTAGGTTAAAAGTAGAAGGGTAATATTCTAATGCCATCTTGTGATCTGTCAGACTTTAAAGAGTAACAGAAGCTGTTGTAATAGAAATTAGGAAAGGGAAGTAAGGACAGACACTTGAATGGTTCTTGCCTTTTTCTTTTCTGAAAAGAAGGTTACTTGCTAATTGTAAGGTGTAGGTTAAGCAGCAGTTTAAGAAATCTTGGAAGATAGCCTTAGTTCACATTATTTGACAGTTCATGTTTTATTTTGATCAGATTATATTTTACTTATTTATTTCAAAATTAAACAGAGAAAACTCTGGTTATTGATCTAATTCAAAGATAACTTAATGAGTACGAGCCCAAGATCATGAAGGCATTTTCAGAGGGAATTAGAGGTGCATATCAAAGTGGAGAAGGAAGGCCACTCCACATATGGACTGCAGAAATGGAAACAGACAGAAAAACAGAGTAATCCTAAATAAATTCATCACTTGCTGAAGTTGAGGATTTTTTTGTGAGTAGCAAGACAAATGAGGTTTAATCCATTAAGCAAAGGAGAGTCAAAATTTAGAATTAAAAGAAAAGTACTTGGCTAAGCCCCAAGAAGCTCCAGGATTTGACACTGAAACACTTTAGGAGCAGAAAGCTCTCCCTCTGTATGTGTATAGATGAAACAGTCAGCTAAGAATTTAGATGTAGGGGGTTGAGTGGTAAAATAGCATTTAAGTGTAAATAATATAAAAAGATACAAAAAACTATCACAACATCATCTTCAGCCATCAGGCCATAACCATCTACAAAATTCAGTGAGAAAGGGATTGTTTCTCCTTCACTCACCACCTCCAGGTGCACAAAAGCTCAGAAGAATCTCTCTGAGTAGTGATGGAATGACCTCATGGAGTTTGAGGGACCCAAGTCTCAGGGCCATGACAGCAGATTATGTGTCACCTCTCCTGTGGGCTGTGAGCCTTCACTAATGCCTTGTTCCAGTGATCCAGCTGGCTGTCCTTCCTCTTCGGGAGGGGAACCAGCTCAACCCTGCCTGCACTTCCTGCAGCACTCACTGAAAATGCTGGCAGCAGAAGTTCCCCAGTGGAACACCATGTCCTGTAAGGGAGAGTGAGGTACTTTAGAAGATATTTGCCATCAAAAACTTCATTGGCACTATGACTCAAAGAAAGCTTTTCTAAACTGAGATGCATTTACCAAAGCATCTTGTATTTAGTAGATGAATACAGATACTGTTAAGAAAATATTTAATTCGTTACTGTGGGACTCACTGGTTAATAATGAAAGCCACTTGAAGAAAAAAAAGTATGTTATGCTCTCTGTCCCTTTTTAGGTTTTTGACATCTTTGATTGCAATTTAGTCTTGGTGGTTTGTTTTAATTATGGTATTTGTTCCCCAAGGTATATATTTGATAGGCATCTCTGTTAATGATTTTGCTATATGTTCATGCCTGTTTCAGTAAAGAAGATTTTAGCTGCTTATTCCCTTCTGAGCTGTGTGACTAAACCATAAAGGAGCAAACTCTCCTGCATTGAATAAAAATTCCTCTTATTAAATGATAAATGTGTCTTTTCTATAGTTTTACTTTAGTATTATGTCACTGAAACACAGTTAAAAAGCCTAAATTACCACCTTAATTTTCTTGTGTGCTGTATACTGTTGAAAGTATGTATTAAAGGAGTATAAACAGACACTGTCATATCAAACTTGTGCCAAAGTTATTTTTTTACTCAAGACTTCATAATATTTGGTTTGTTCTAGAAGTAAACTTGAAGGGATTCAATATTAAAGAGGAACTTCCTGTAAAACAAAATTTTAAAGAAAAAAAATAACTTTAAGCAGTTTTATAAGCAAAGAAAATTTACATGGCCAAACTGATTCATATTCATTGCACTGAATTACAATTTGAAAGTGCAAAATTAATGGCATGTCATTAAATGATGCAATACTATTGAACTTCTAAATATTGAATTGTTTCTCTTACTTATTTATGTTATTTATCTTTTAGCAGCATCAACTGGTATTTCTGTACATAGCTATAATTTAATTTTAAAATTTACTCTCCTCCACGGACACACCTTCTGATGGAAAGTACACATTTTAGTGTTTTTTTAATATAATTTACTGTTGTGCAGTCTAAAAACGGTCATGAACACAGAAATAAAAACTTACTGATTTTTCATATGATCAGATTTTTAAGCTTTGCATTTTATTTCATTGCTGTTAAGAATTAAAATATATTTTTATCTAATTTTTGTAATGGATTTGGCTTTTCCACCTCCATTCAGAAAGGAGATTTGCAAGAATTAAATTGTAAATTATGAAAAATCTCTCAATTTCTAAAAGTTGCAATAGGTTCTTAAAATTCCAAAGTTGTAGAAGCTGTAGAAAGATATTAACATCAGTACTTTCCTGACATTACAGTAGAAGTAAATTTCTTTTGTGAAAGTTTTACAAACATATCTTCAAAACACTTGAAAAAATGTAACTAGATTAATGACTTAAAAGTTATGTTTTCCCTTTTAAAAAAATTAGACATAGGTAATAATTGGCATCCGTATTAGTCTTTGCATACCTTGTCATTAAAAAGAAAGAGAAAAAAAATGCAAAAAACCATTAGGAGCAGACTGACATGATGTGCCAAAAATACCAGAGCCCACTTCCTTACCTGGGAAGAATGAGAATGGTAAATTGCATAAACTGTACGGTTATTTCAAGTGCTGAATTGGGTGTACAAAAGCTTTCCCATTATTGTGGGGAACATTTTCTGTAAATCATCCAGATAGCTGTCACTGTGACTGCAAAGCTGGTCTAAAGTCTGAATGAATGTAGAGCTCCTTCCCCTTACTTTTGTGTGCTGGTAATGGCAGTGACTGCACCGTGACACAGACGGTGAGCTCATGCTGAGGCTTCCATCTGAAGTTTGCAATGGGCATTACAGCTCCTAGCAAGAGGTGAAATGGTACAGTAAAAACCACTCAAGTTGTTTCCAAGTCTGTTGCAATTTCAAAAAATCCTGGAAATATATGAAGGCATCTGTGGGAACTTTCATACTAATATGCTCAGAGAAACAATTTCAAAAACATTAAAAAGCATTTTTTACTCTCTCTCCCTCATTTATGACTATTCAAGGAATACTTCCAGTAAAAACATTTCGATGCGTTAGAAGCATTTTAAGCCAACCAGAAATAAGTAAGAATAATAAATACATGATATAAACTGGTGACAAAAATAGTTCTTTAAACAGCAGTAAATTATTTTGAATGGAAGAGACAAGTGGGGCATTCTCTGGTAATAGTGTCACGCACAGTGTTGGCTTCAGTGTCAATTGCAACAAAGCTTTAAGGATTCTGGGAATACCTTGTCAAAATTTTGCCCCATATGTGTAAAATTAAATGGAATAATTTTGTTACCAATCTTGTAGTCACTCTTGCTTACTGAAATAGTTTATGCCTGTTATAACCATGCAACTGGGCTTTACAACTACTAGTTTTGCTGTAAAAATGGTATAGATAGTCAAAGATACCCTTTCAAAGTACTTATAAATATTAGAGAATCACAGAATAATTTATTTTAGAAATGACCTTTAAGTTTTCCACTAAACCATGTCTCTAAGTGCCACAACTATACATCTTTTAAATACCTCCAGGGATGGTGACTCAAGCGCTTCCCTGGGCAGCCTCTTTCAATGCATGACAGTGTTGCAGTGAAAAATTGTTTTCTAATATCCAGTCTAACCTTTCGCTGGCACAGCTTGAGGCAAGTTCCTCTTGTTCTGTTGCTTATATTTGGGAGAAGAGGTTGACTCCCACCTTGCTACAGCCTCCCTCTAGGGATGAGGTCCTTCCGGAGCCTGCTTTTCTCCAGGCTGAACAACCCTCAGCTCCCTTGTGCTCCAGACCCTTCCCAGCTGTTGCCCCAGCCCCTCACTGTCTTGCAGAGCTGGACACAGCACCTGAGGTGTGGCCTCACCAGTGCTGAGTATATGGGGATGGTTCCTTCCCTGGTCCTGCTGGCCACACTATTCCTGTTGCAAGCCAGGAGGCTCTTGGCCTCCTTGGCCACTTTGGCACAGGCTAGCTCATGGAGAGCTGGCTGTTGATCAGCAGCCTCAGGTCCTTTTCCAGTGAACAACTTTGCTGCTGCTCTTCTCTGGGTCTGTAGCACTGCATGGGGTTGTTGTGACCCAAGTGCAGGACAAGGCATTTGGCCTTGTTGAACCTCATACAATTGGCCTCAGCCTATGGACCCAGCCTGTTCAGATCCCTCTGCAGAGCCTTCCAGCCCTCCAGCTAATCAACACTCCCACTGAACTTGGTGTCACCTGAGAGCTTACTGAGGATGCACTCAATTCCCTTGACCAGATCATAGATGAAGATATGAAACAGGACTGGCTGCAAAGCTGAGACCTGGGGAGCACCATTAGTGACCAGACACCAGGCAGATTTGACTCTATTTACTGTGCTCTTTGGGCTCTGCCGTCCAGCCTGTCTTTTACCCAGCTAGTCCAAGCTGCATATGAGCGGCCAGTTTCTCCAGTAGAATGCTGTGGGAAATGGTGTTGAAAGCTTGACTAAAATCTTAAATACACAACCTCCACAGCCTTTCTGTCATCCACTGGGCAAGCCATAGAGGAGATCGGATTGATCAAGCAGCACTGCCTTTCATAAACCCAAACAGGCTGGACCTGATGCCTGGTGTCCTGCATGTGCTCTGTGATGGCACACAAGATGTTCTGCTCCATGACCTTCTCCAGCACCAAGGTCAGACTACGGGCTTGCAATTGCAAGAATCCTCTTTCTGGTCCTTCTTGTAGATGGTGTCACATGTGATAGCTTCAGGGAGGTAGGACCTCTCCAGTTAGCCAGGACTGCTGATAAAGGATGGAAAGTGGCTTGGTGAGCGCTTCTGCCAGTTCCTTCAGTATCTTTAGGTGGATTCCATGCAGCCCTCTCGACTTGTGTCTATATCGTGTAGTATTTTAGTGACCATTTCCCCTTGGATTGTGGGGGCTTCTTTCTCTTCCCCATCTGTCTGCCAGCTCAGGGCACTGGGTACCCAGAGAACAACTTGGTCTTGCTATTAAAGACAGAGGCAAAGCAGGTGTTAAGTACCCCAGACTTCTCCCCATTCTTTGTCACTTTGTTTCCCCCCATCCAATAAAAGCTGGAGATTCTCCTTAGCTCTCCTTCTGTTGCTAATACAATTCTAGAAACATTTTTTATTGTCTTTTACGCCAATAACCAGATTAGGTTCTAGTTGGACTTTGGCCCTTCTAATTTTCTCCCTGCATAACCTCACAGCACCCTTGAGCCCTCCTGAGTTGCCTGGCCCTTCTTCCTAAGATGATGCACTCTTATTCCTGAGCTCCAGCCAAAGTTCTCTATTCAGCCAGGCTGATGATCTTCCCTGCCGGCTTGTCTTTTGGCACATGGGGATGGCCTGCTTCAGTGCATTTAAAATTTCCTTCTTGAAGCATGTCCAGCCTTCCTGGACTCCATTGCCCTTCAGGACTGCATCCCTAAGGGTCTTTCTCAACCAGCATCATAAACAGGCCAAAGCCTGCCTTCTGGGATTCCAGTGTAGCAGTTCTGCTGCCCCCCCCTCCTTATTTCTCCAGGAATCTGAATCTATCATTTTGTGTTTGCTGTGCCCAAGACAACCTCCAGTTGTCACCTCACCCATCAGTCCTCTGTTCAGAAAAACAGCTCTGGTGGGGTGCCCTCCCTCGCTGGCTCCTTTACCAGAAGTGCTCTTCAGTTGCTGGAGTTCTGATCCTGCCACATTTTTAGGGGGATGAGCCCACTGCATTTAGAGTTCCATCATTACTGTATTTTCTGTTCAGTTATATTAAATCATTGCTAGTATGCTATTTCATTGATTTTATCATAGTTTATCCTGTCCTTTTGTGGTAGAAGTGTATGAAAGCTTGCTTATGTGGAACCGGAATAAAATGTTTCTAATAGTCTGTTGCCTTCTTTAAAAGTGTATGAAACCTTCGCTGCTCTAAAGGGATGAAATCCCAAAGGCATGGCATGTGATTTTAATATAAACCAGGGAGTTTTACTAGTACATTAGTGATCCTGGAGACCCCAGTACACTACTATGAAGTACAGCACTTCTGATTTTGGCAAACTTGATGTAAAGATGGGTTTGTAAAGATTGGCTTCCTTCCTGCAGCAGGCTGAATCGTGCAATGATAAACATTAGTGGCCAGATTTTTCTATCAGCTCAAATGTGAGCAACTGATCATAACAAAAAAACCCAAAAAACAAAACAAAACAAAAAACCGAACTGAAAATTAAATTTGGAACATTTAAAATATTTTATAATCCATTTAAAAAAAAGTAATAATTTCTTCACTGTCACACCCTTCTGACAAAATCATCATTTAAAATAAAAAAAAAGAAAGGATGCTGTGTTTGTCTGTGAAACGGTTAACTTAAACATTGAAAGAGAGGGAAGCTCTGTGAAATGAAGGAAGCTTAAAGGATATGACTAGCAGAAATAGCAGTTTTGGTATTAGGTAAACATAAGTCCCAAATCAGAATTGTCATCCACTGTGCCAAGTGTATTGCAAATTAAATGAAGATGTGTTATGCATTAGCTAATTTGTCAGATCTTGTAGGTTTTTGTAAAGACAGCGACAAAAGTGTTTAGCTGCAACCTCAGCTGACCTTAGCTAAAAATTGCTCTCTATCCTGGTTATAAGCCTCTGCAATTCCATTAGCTTCAGTGAATTTCTCCAACTTTTGCAGGAGCCTAACCTGGAATTAAGAGTTGGTGCAGTGCTGTTGATTCTGTTCCTCTGTACTTCCTGTGTGTAGGGTGCATTGTGACTCAGTGTGTAGCCTACCTTATTTTGACAAAATCCTTTGTTCTCATTAGTGCTGTACAGAAAATGATCCACTTGGACTCTCAGATTACATCCACTGTTTTTGTAGCTAAAACTGTGTTTGTTAAATATGAGGTATTGTCTGCTGTCCTGTATGTTAACAATTGGCTTCTCTTCCCTTCTGCCTGCTCTTGTAAATCAGTTTCATTTTAACTACAACAGAAGCGTCTCATAACTTCAATGTCTTTTCAAATAGCCTTTGAAAAAAATTTTTAATAGAATTTCCTATAGCACTGAAGCTTCTTAAAATAGAAATTGTACATGAAGGAGAATTTTGCTGTATACATTCATGCATCTAGAGATAGGAGAGAGCATGCTGTAATTAACTCGTTTGACCTGAAATGTATACAAGGAATGGAAAATTTGGCTGCATGTGTAATGTCCTGGTAGTCCAGATAATTTCCTTTATGCCTTAAATTAGGTAACTGACATTCATAATGCATAGAATCTTGCTTGTTGAGCAGTCTAGCATTATATTTGCAGAACTGCTGCTATACTAACTGGTATTACATTCACGTTCAGTGATTTATTTGATCTAGAAAGCCGACAAATTTCTGCTTTTCTAAAAGAATGTTTCCCAGGGCTCCAAATGATCAAATGATCTACGTTCTAGTTTCCCTCTATTACAGTGATGAACACATGATCATTTGCAATATATGTGTGTATATATATGTATATATGATGGGACATTATGTATATATAGTATATACATCAGCATATATTGGGACATGATTTTCACTTTGGTCTTTGACTACAACATTGGACTGTGGCTTCAACAACCTGTCTTAGAAACCTCACAAATAAATCACTGATGATACTTATGGAAGTTACCACCTTCCTTAGATAAAAATATATTCATAAAGTACCAGTTTGTATAGAGTAAGCTTTGGATCTGTCCCACTGTCAAATAGAGCATAAAATATTAAGCTAAAATTTGCGATGGCTGCCTGACACACACAAGGGTATTTTAATTAACCTGCATGCAGAAATTAACCCTTAGAGTACTGCTTCAAATTCTTCAATTTATTTTGTTATTTAATTTTACCAGTGGGCTATGCTGCTTTCTATCAATCCATAGTACTGTACATAAAGTACATTAAATAGCCATACAAAAAAAAGAAGTGAGAAAAAGAAAAAAAAAAATCCAATCAACTTCTTATAAACAAGGGATTCTACAAGACTAAGTACTCCAGGTTGCTAATGGGTAATGTATTCCTAAGCAACTGTTTTTGTCAAAGGTTTTATATTTTGACATGAGTTAAAAGCATGTAATGTTTCACTGTATCTGTGTGCTTGTTAGGTTTCTTCCTAAAGTATCATAGGTGTGTCTCCTTTAGAAAGAAGTCAGTTCTTTAAGGGTTAATGTGGGGTTAAGCAATCCTGAGGTATTCTCCTGCTTGTCCTCTCCTAAAGGTATCTGCATGTTAATTCTCAAATATTACCTGAACAGGTGAATATAAACACTGTATGAATGACTAACTGAATGAATGAAAGAATTCCTTTGAAATGCTTGCTTGTATCTTGTAAGCGACTGGAAAACAGAATCATGATTTCTGAATCAAGGTCTTTGATGAAATGCATACAATTCTCAGCAGAGTAGAAACTCATATACTGACAATTTATTCTGATTTCTTTGTCTTTCAAATAGCCCAATAGAATCCTGCCAGAATTTCTACAAAGATTTCACATTACAGATCGACATGGCTTTCAATGTGTTCTTCCTACTCTACTTCGGCTTGCGTGTAAGTAGTGTGTCTCGGGTGGCAAGAGGCAGGGAGGGAATGCAGCTATTAAATATGGTGATTGAAATAAAGATTCTATTTTCTTTGAAAGAAACAGCACGAATATCATCTTTAACTCAGAAAATATGAGCGCTATTTTGAAATGTGTGAGTCAAAGTTATAAGTAAAACTGCTCTGTTAAATGTCTTTATGATACTCTATTTTTTTCCTTTATGTGCATATTTGCATTTCATATTTATACAAAGCAAATTTTAAAATTACTTTTTAATCATTAATCAAATGTGAATAGCAGTTTGACCTTATTTAAGCACTTAGGCAAGTTCTAACTATGATGTCCTTGGGATCTAAGCTTGCCAGTTTCCCTGGGCTGGTTTTCTAGTTAGGAGAGAGAAATGACCACATCCATGGTGCAATTCAAAAGATTGAAGTGCTGCTGCAGTCCTGAACTGTGCCTTGTAGGAGTCATCCTGCTGAGCTCCTCTGGACAGATAATAATGGTAAACTGTTCTGTATTTAAAAATCTGTGAGCAGCGAATTCGGGATAAGACTACTAGCAGCATATTTGGTGTGCTAGAACAAAGGAGATATACGTAGAAATACTTATTTCATGACTACACTTTTCTAATATTACTGATACATTGTCAATAAATGTGGAAAAAATATATTTAGCACAGATATTGCAAGTGATCACATAGATGATCTAGCTCTTCTGTTAGACCTTTCATTTTAATCTCAGTGTGATTATCAAGCAATGCACAATGCAGATTTCTTTCCAATGAGACAAGTTGTTTTGTCCGGACTAACTTTTTACTACACTAACTTTTAAGTTAAGATTTAAGAACAGATACTTGCAGTCAGCATGAGAATAATCTGATTCCTTCATCTCTTCCCCTCTTTTTTTTTTTTCCTTTCCAGTTTATAGCAGCCAATGACAAGCTATGGTTTTGGCTAGAAGTTAACTCAGTGGTAGATTTCTTCACGGTCCCTCCAGTGTTTGTGTCAGTATATTTAAACAGAAGTTGGCTTGGTAAGTACAATAGTTTTACCTTTCAAATGGTTGTTATAAAATTACTTCAACTTTGCACATTTTGGGGGAGAGTTTCTTCATCTTGTGTCATTGCATAAATAGAAGAATGTTAGACCAAAGTTGTTTTTGAAGTGAATTTTAAGCAGGAAGTTGGATTTTTGTCAGAAAAAGCACTTATTATATCTGTTTTATTTTCAATTAATTAATATAATCTCCTACTCTAAGTGGTGGAGAACTCCATTTTGGAAGTACTGTGTAGCATGAGGCTACTTTTATCAAACAGTGAATTTGATTTCTTGTCTCAGCTTGCAACCTGAACAAGTGATCCAGACCATTCAGTCACTGAACTGGATTGCCGTGAATCACTGCCCACAATGAAATCAATACATTTTCATTGCATTTTTAGAGCCAACGTGGCTAAATTTTAAATCCACTGAAGTGACTGATTTGGGAGATCCATTTAGACACAATGTGTTTGTTGGACTGTTAGGACTGCATTAGGAAAGGAATGCCACATGTAAAAGGGAATACAAAATGAAACAGAGAGGACACTCAAAGAACACCCATAATGTGCAAAAGAAATTTCTTGTGCAAGTGTTATATGCTCTCTCATCAAGAAAAATTAAGGCTGAATGTTGTGATTTTTTATTCAGAGAAAACTTCCTAAAAATGGCAAACTTTGTGAATGGCATGTCTTTAGACAGCATATGAAAACTCACAGTTTGGCAATTAATTCCTCCAGAAACGGATAACTGAAGAGAATGATTATCTTAAATGTTTTATGTGTAAAAAAAAATAAACCAGATAAACTTTAATAGTCTTATAAGTTTTTTGTCTTAATACAGAAGTGCAAAGGTACAAAAATCATTGATGAATTTCTGTTTTGTGGAAAGAGATCAATAAATTTATAACCACAGTAAAGGTCATATAACCACATAAGTGGTTATTAGTATGCCAGAGAAGAAAGCAGTAAAACTGCCAGAAAAGATCACCACACATCCTCATGTGATTACTCTCTTTATCACATATCATGTCTGACATCTATGGAAAAATAAGTAAGGCTTTTTGAAAATGTCATACAGTGTCATATTATGATAGGAAATAAAATTTAAAAAGAAGGTATGTGAGGAAAAAATGTGCTTATCCTTGAAAGATAATTTCTGTTTCCACTTGAGCATCTGATTTCACTAGCTATAACTTCATCTCAGTATTACGTGAATTAAAGGGATGCATTTTCACACTTGCATGCGATGTATCAAAGTTTCCCAAAACTTTGAGGTTGAAATCCTTGGAGATGAAGGCTATATGAGAGAATAAATAGAATCATAGGATCCATTGAAAAGGAATATGCAATGAGGAAGTAGCAAGACCACAATCTCTGGGAAATGAGGCAGAGATAATTATTTGGAATGAATACCCTTCATGAAAGCGACTGCGTAATTGACTGACTCATGGTGACACAGCAATCGAACTAACAGAACTGACTGGGATAATGAGGGAGTGTGCACATTTAGCAGTTTCTGCTGCATAGATTTTATAAGTTTTATGTCAGTTTGCAGGAAGAGTTAAGCACTCATAGAGTTGAAACATTTCTGAATCTCTTAATTACAACAGCATCGCTTTATCTTGATTTCTTGTTTATAGCCCCACTTTGCCTGTTTCCCCATGGAATCCTCCTGAGACATTTATCACCTGCTGAGGCAAAAAAATGAGGTGTCTTTTTAATGTAGTCATATTAAGAGTAACATATTTACAGTGGTTTAGCTTTGCACCTGCTTCCAGAGGGGTTTTCATTTTAGATAAATGATCCTTAACAAAATCATTCACTAATTCAAAATTGGGACTATTTTGGAATCCTAACATAGCTAAAATTTAGATCAGCAAGGTATTTTGAGAAGCTGTGCTGAAAGAATTTTTGAGTAAATATATCAAAGTGCATGAATGAAAACTGTGTATTCCTTTACACCTTTGAAAGAGATTGCCCAATTTACTGTCTGTGGAGCTCAAATACTTTGGACATACTTCTAGGTAATGCAGTGGCAGGACTGTGTGAGTAGGGGGAAGGGAGGGTATTTAGACCATATTATTTATTTCCAGGTTACATGCCTACTTTGCCTTGTTTTTAATATGAATTGTGAAATTGAGAGAGATATTCTTCTGCTGAGGGGGATTCAGAACATGTAAGTTGTGGGTTTTTGCACCAGTTGTCCCTATGTGTATGTAGGATCAGCAGGGAGGTTTGCCTTTTAGTGAGGCAATTAAATAGGGAGTGCTTAAGGTTAGGCAATGTGAAAATTATTCAACGTTGGCCCATTTTAAGAATTTCTTAATGATTTAGCAGTTTCCCTTTGTATGCTTTAGATTTCAAGATCATTTAGGAGACAAAATAAAATGCACCATCTGGAATGGATTGGGCACCAGGGTCTTTCCAGTTTATTTCATTATTGATTCATGTCAATCAGCTGTAATTAGTTCATTGAAGCAGTTGGCAGAATCAAAGTCCCCAGTGTTGCTCCCTGAATTCCCAATTCTACAAGTTTTCTCCTGTTTTAGTTGACTGTCTAGTATCAGTATAGACCCACAGTTTGAGAAGTATTTTAAAGAAACCAAACTATCCTAAATAAATAATAAACTTGGCCTTTGGAGCAGTAACTGCTTACAGAAAGACGTGAGGCATAGCAGAGGATGTGCTCTGATTACATCATCTGTTCATGTGCTGTAGTGGAAATCCAGGGTGTTTTTTCTGTTCTTATGCTAGTTCAGAAATGCCATCATTCACCTAGTTTGTAGCTCTTAGAATGTGAAGCCTTCTCCATTACCTGCTACTTGTTTGTATTCAGCTGGTAATACATTTTTTTCTCCTTGAAATGCTGTATATGAATTAAATTTTCAGTCAGTATTCATAAAGGATGTTGTTTCAAATCTAGTCTTCCTCCTAGATTCCAGTTTGCAGACAACATTTGGTATGGAAAAACACATCAGATTATGCTTTTTCAAAGGGTTTCTAGGAATGTCATCATGATTGATGTCTAAAGTAAAGCTGAAAGCAAAGCAGCACTTCAAACCTGCAAAATAGCAAAATTTTAGATTTGGTAAATCCTTCAGAAAGGATTTCTGTGGTATCATTTTTGCTTGCCCAGGAATGTGCAAGAAAAGGAAACACGTGCAAAGAATGCATTTGGCATATGGAAAGATCTACATATTATTGAAAGATTGGGGGAAGTACAGATAGGAAAGAAATTATTAATAAATCAGTAATAATTCAGTGATACATAGTGCTTTATCATGCCTTATAACAAATCCTTATGTTCTGACTTGAAAACTGTACAGATATGAACATCAGTGTGTTTTTGGATGTTCATTTTCATCTAGATTCCCATGACATTTTTCCAGCACTGTTTTGCAAACAGTAGCTTTTGTGTGGATACTTGCTCATAAATTAAAGCTCTGCTTTATAAAATCATACTTACTGCTTGAGCAACTCTATACAAGGAACTTTCTGATAGTGCCAGGGCGGTTCTTCAAATGCAGGATTCTGCAGAGGGAAGAGAATCTTTGTAAGGGAAAATGATTTACAGGTAATTTTGACAGTGAATTTCAACCAAATTATTTCAGTGCATTGCTGAGTTTATAATCAAAGTGAAGGTCAGCTAAAAGGGTTGTTGGACAGAAAAGAATTTGCAATGGGAGAAATAATGCCATGATAAAACTATTTTCTTTTTTTTTTTTCTTTTTTCTTTTTCTCCTACAAAGTTGTAATAATCTGAGTATCCTAGCTAAGTTTCAGATCCAGATCTTTTTTCCTTTGGATAGTTTGCAGTCTGAAAAATTGGAGTGTCCTACAACAAGTATTGTCTTCCAGGTTGATTTAGTAAAGATTTAAAAACACTTGACACACCACTTAAAACTTCTATTCTATTTTCAGTGATATCAAAACCAATTCAAATAACAGAAATGCCTTTTATCATGTCCTTGAATGCTTATGAAAAGAGAAATATTGATTTTATGAGCTGACTGTACTGGACTAAATTACCTTGACAGAATTGTATTGTTAGAGAGGGATTTAACATAAAAAATATGATCTTGGCTTCACATTTGCAAGAATATGTGAATGAATAACAATCAGCCTTAGGTTGTGATATTAACACAGTGATATTAATACAACCTAATTAATGAATTTGATAGTGTTGTAAATTATTGAATCACAGAAATTAAAGATAAAAAAAGATGTTTTGTCACACTATTTCCTTTTCCTGCCAGTATGCTTCAACTATTCTACTGCAAAGATCATCAAGTGATAGAAACTGTTTGATTCCTAGTAAGTTCTATTATCAGGAAGATTCTTTTCTGCATCCTTATTCCATGACATCCCTTTCAGTCTAGGTTGCTGCTGTACTGTTTTTATATAGAAAATAATTGGATATATGTAGTGAGGGAAAGAAGACCGTCAACAGATGCAAATTTAGCCACATGCAAAGCACAGAGAACAAATCTCTTCAAGTGATGATTAGCACAGTTAGGGAAGGAGATCGTTTTTTCCAGTGCTTGCTCAAATTCTGTCCAGGTCCTGTTACAGACATGTCCATTAATTTTGGATGAGACTTTTGGTTTCAGTATCAATTCCTGGTCTGACAAGAGTGTTGTCAACAACTGTGGTGTAAATTCAGCTGTTTTGGGGAATCAGAGAATGAAATTGGTTTCCCACTGTGGAGAGATATGGATGACTTTGGAGAAAAAGTGATGTGTCCCCTTCAGATAGTTGAGGTGAGGGTGTAAAGCCTCCTGCCCATCCAGCAAGTGTTCTTCAAGATAAAGCTTTAGTTAAAAATCTGTACATGAAGACAAAATTTGTCTTAATGCCATGGAGACTTTCTTACCATATTCTCTTCAGAACAGCTCAGCCTGAAAGCATATTTAAATCTGCAGAACACATTATTCCTTTTGGAAAACTTAGCTTAATGGAATTCAGTTGCACTGACGCAAATAAGTGCTCTGATAACTTGTTGTAGGGATACCACTTTGACTGTGCAATCATTTACTGGATTTTGGTGCATCTACAAGTCTCCCTTGCTTAGCATCTTAAATTTGCAGTCATTTGCAGTAACTTTGTTGGTAAGTGTTGTGCATTCCTGCCATCTGTTGGTGGAATCTTTGAGTGCACATCCAAATCCTACAATATTTCTTACAAAGCTACTGTCTTTTATACAGCTTTGGTGGGTTTTTTTGACATTGTAATTACGTTATACATTATTTTACAAATATTGGAAGCCAAATTCTCTTAAATTTCCTAGAAGAGTTTTATCTGTATGTGCATGTGTACTGCTTTTATGTATGGTATCAGTTCTTTCTACATTTCAAATGCCTTCAAACAGGTATCAGTGAATTTAATGAAAAGAGTTTTGAATGCTCAATGAGCTTGGTGATTTTTCAATAATCTGTCATGGAATGGACTGTATCCCCTTTGCTTTGTATTAAAAACAATATTTTTGCTTTTTTCCAGACACCTTAATCAGCTCAGGTTTGACAGAGCATGTACATTTTGACAGGGCCCCAGTTAAAGTAACACTAACTTTAACTGTTGGGAACAGGCATTTGAGTTGCCAAAATATTAAGATCAGAAGGTAAACTTGTGGCAAGTATATATTTGCTAAAATCCATGACAGATTTGTATGGGTATTGTTGCATTCATTTGTGACCATACTCTTCTCCTCTCTCCTCTGCTGATGAGAATTTGAAGTAGCCAAAAGGCATTGGAGCAGAGAAGAAACACAGGGACAGCTCAGTTTCAAGTGTCATTAGTGTCTGCCATCTGACATGCATAGAAACTGTATTCTTGCTTCCCTACCTCTGTGAACTTAAAGCAAACTGGATAATTTCAATCAACTGTTCCCAGTCTGTCTGTGAGCGGTACTCAGCACACTTTGGTTTCTATTCTGCCCTGATGGGGAGGGGTGATAGGCAGAGGGGTATTTTGATTTTTTCATGTGTGAATGAGTGGCAGGCTTAGCTCAAAAGTAGTTCTAGTTTGTAGAAGCTTTTGCAAGTTAATGTCATATCTGATACCAGTTATATAGCTTTAAAAAGTGCTTCCTAGTGTATTTCCCAAGCTGGACAGACTAATTTGACTTCTTTCATCTATAACATGACTGAGCAAGAATATATCTTTAATGGAAGAAAATAAACAATCCAGACCTAAATTTGTAATTAAATAGAATCAAATGTTACCTATAACAGATGCATATAGTTTGTTGCCATCCTGCTTTACATGATTCCAAGCCTTCCTTGTCACTAACTTACTCTCTTCATAGCCAAACTTGACATCCTCTGGTGTCCTTGCTTAAAATTATTAGGCAGAATATTAATAGAAATATTAAATAACTTAAGGTCAAGAACTCATTCCTGACAAGACTCCCATGGAAGACTTGCCAGATACGTTTTAAGACTCCTTGGGGTTTGGTCCATTTAATGAGTGCCATGGCAATGCTGAGTAAATGACAGCAGTATTTATAGGTCTGTCACTCAAACATGTCATTTAATGGAAAAGCAAGTGGCATATGATGCTTTTCTAAATGAATACATAAATATAATTACTTATCTTGACCACTTAATTGCTTTATAGTATAATTCTTTGTTTTGACCGAGATTAATTAATAGGCTCATGGTTACTTCTTTTAAGCTTATGGAAATAACCTGAACTTTTTTCTGGTGCTTCTATAAACTCTGTGTGCCAGACTTGCCTAAAAGCAACACTAAGTTCCCACAAAGTGAGTTTTAAAAAGTGTTAGATGCAAGTTACCCAGACATGATGACTTAGAAATGTCTGGCTTAACAGATGTGTTTATTTGCATTCCCTTTAATCTCCTTAGTCACATTAAGAAGGCAGGTATGCAATCATTACGTGATTGGCTTTTTCTCAGTTATGAAGTAAAATATGGGGGGGATACTTCTGCCTTTTCTCCATCATTATTGAAACATCCACCATGTTTCTAGTCATGGAACACCATTAAAATGTCTTTGTAATGCAGTAAGTGTGGAGCTGGTTAACATGTTCCGTAAACATTTTATTCTTTTTGAATTCCGATGGTTTTAAAATGAAAAAATGTATTACTATTTTGGACTGGCTTTTTTTTTTCATTCATTAATAGTGAATGTAATGATTATTTTCATTTAAGTGACCTAAATTTGAATTCCTAGTAAGATTTCCTTGTCATAGAACCAGCCGTCCCTTCAGCGAAACACTCTTACTATTCTCTCAGGATTATAATTTTGAGAACTTCTAAAGGTATATTAATGTTCTTCAGCATATGTTTTTCAGGTACCATGCTGTAAGCCAAACTGGTTATATGTATATTTCATACAAAGGCACATAAGCAGCTCGACTTTACATTAGCTGATGTAGCTGTGATCATCATTGGTTGGAGTTCTATGTTGTGTTTTTTCTGGACATCAATCCATAAATGTTTAAGACAGTAGTCTCCCAAATTTAGTGATTAAGAAACTCAGAATGTTATTTTGATGTAGATTGACTGCTAAATTCTAAGTAGTTTATAATAACCGATTTTAACTGTCTTTGCTCATATTTGGTTCGGCTGTATGCCCCTCTAGGATAATAATATGATAGCAATAGCAAGGACAAAGGATTTATGCTGAAAAAGAAATCACTGCAATTTCCTTTTTAGAGCCAAACATTTTGTATCTTTTAGAAGATTACATAATTTTCTTCTCTCCATATCCTTTTCTGTCCAGTTAAAATATATTCTCAATAGCTGGTTCTTATGTGAAAAAACAGTCTAATTTCCTTTTATTCTGCCTTTTATTATCAGTTTAATTACTTTATGACTGCCCTTGGACTCTCTAGTGGTTTCAGTTGTCTTTCAGACCCTGTAATTAAGTTCTTCTACTTAAAGGTTTCGCAAACTGTTGAGTTTTGTCTTTAATAGAATGTGTAATAATATTGTAAAAGGAGAAAACCCATTCCCTTGAACTGCTGAGGGAACCCATAATTATTTACTCTGTCTTCTGGCATTTGTGTTTACTCGAATGAGGGGCAGTTAAAAATGCTTCTTTTAGTGTCACATTATCATCAGTCAGATGATGATTTCCAAATTTTCTTAAGCTATCTACAGCACCTAATGAACCTGCACCATTTCCTTAATGGTAATATGAGAGATTGGACATCTTTTTTTTTTTTTTTTTAATGTTTGACTATTTCTTATCTTAAGTCAGCTGAAAGACCAGCTGAAAATAAAATTTCATTTCTTGGCTCCCAGGGGATATGTTAATATGCATAGCTCCTTGTAGGCATTCGATCTAGTCTTTATACATTATCCAGTAGTTATTCCCCTGATAGCTTGTTCCATTGACTTTTTGACTGTTTTTAAATATTTTGAATCTGAGTAAGTTTGTTGCAGACTGGGATCTCCTGAACTTTGAATTTTGAATGCTTGTTTTTCACAAGCAACTTTTATAAATAATATATTTGATATCTGCATAAATCCAAAACTACAAGTCCTTATACCTAGAGCATGTCAGTTTATATTTTGGCATTTTAAACACGATTTCTATGATTTGTGGTTACTGTTTTTGATCTTGAGCTCACTTTGTATTTCTAATTTCTGTAACACTGCTCAAAGGAACTATTTTATCTCCTAAGCCCTGGACCAAATGTACTGTGAGGTCCATGTGGTTCTCATTAATTCAGCACCAGTTGTCTAGTGTGCTCTGTGATGCGTGAGTCTGGGTTTATGTGGAAATAAGAAAAGATGCATTATTCAGTTTAAGTAATTAAAAACCCCAAACTGACTTTTTTGCAAGACTGAATTAATCAAGAGCAAACCCTGTTGAGACTGGAATTGATATAAACTGATGCTAAGACAGTTGGGCTTCCACTGGAAAGATGAGAAGTTAAGAATTCCATATGAGACTTGAGAAAGTTCTTTAGTGGTTGTTTTTTTCTGAATATCAAAGGACTTTGGTGAAACTTATGTACTCAACTCAAATTGGAGGTTTGTTTAAACCAAATCATTCATATCCTTCCTGTAATCTTTGGGCAATTATTTTGCTGCACTTTACAGATATGAAACTCAGAAAAGACAAGAGAGAATTTGATTATGGATTTTTTCACTCTTTTTATAATTCTACACTCAAAAGGGGAAACTTCATTAATATGGTTATTTACGTGCACTGCTTGACCATGATCTGAGAGATCCCAACCCCATTGGAATTAAGTAAAATGACGTATCAATATGAGAAAAACAGTTTGCCAGAGCCTGCTGCTGGTAACACAAAAGGTTATGGGTTCAGTCCCTGGATTGGCCTTTCACTGAAGAGTTGCACTTGATCCTTGTGGGTCCCTTCCATCTCAGAATATTTGGTGAATTTGTTAAATTTTGACCTTCTTACTCATGTGACATTTCAAAATTAGTGGTTGAATGGCTGAAAATCTGTTCCTTTATCCACTATTCTGTCATTACAGTTGCAGTATTTTGCTGTACAAAGTCAGACAGCATATAGAGAAGTGTTTGGGAAGTGTTCTTACTGCTAAAGTGTTTAAGGCTTTTTCTGAGGTTTTGAACTGCAGGATATTTATGCCATCTGGCAGTTTCATACAATACTGACTTAAGTCAAGGGAACAATATCCTTCATAGTTTGTCACATTTTGCCACTTGTTTCACATCAAGTTTTGAATGCTTAACATTCTCTAGTACATCTGTATTTATATTCCTCCATTATACTGGGCTTACACTTGATTCACTGCTGACCCACAGACATTTGAGCTCATTAACCTTGTTATCACCTTCAGCAGTGTTTTGTATCATACCATCTCAAATTCTAAATGAAAATAGAAACACAGCAGAGAAAATGCAATCCATAAAGGGAAGGACATATTTGTGCACCACAGAAATGCCTCTGAAGATATTGACTCCTCCATAACTACTTACACTGCAGTGGCTCACCTAATGGATTGCCAGAAAGTTTGCCAATAATGCCAATGATGCTCAGAGGCCAGGATTTACATGTTCTTTATAGCAGCATGGGGACTTTTTTTGTTGCTTTTCTCAGTTTATTCTGTTCAAGGAACTTTTTAATACAGGACACTGTTAAAGAAACTGCTACTAAACTTGGGAATGCATTTTTGTTTCATTCAGGCATTTAGTTTTCAATTGTTTTTTAAAAAGTTGGTGCATTGTGTTTATAAATTGTACATACTTATTTAAGATTCCTCTCTAAATCTGTCTAGTGATCTCTGCTTTGATATGTATAAAGGGATATGAAGTGAAAAAAATTACATTTTCTTGGTATTTTAGGTTCCAGTTCTCTAAGCTTAACTTGTCTTCAAAATTGCGCTGGCATTTACCAGAAGCAGGTTTTCCTATGACATCTCCCCAGATGTGACTTTGATTCAAAAGCCAAATATTGGAAAAGCAGCCTATTTAACTTTATAATTTCTTTTATTTGTTGCTAGTAAATATATAGCAGGTGGCAGATAAAAAAACATGAATTATGCATCTTTTAATTCGAAAATAGAGTTAAAACAGAAAAATTAGGGCTTCTACTTAAGTAAAACTGTTGTAAAACTTTGTTTCTAAAGCCATTTTCTGGTTGCAGTTATAGGTGATTTATACATGGAAATTATTTTGCCTTCTTTTTAAATCACCTTTTATAAAGTAAGGCAGATGGAACTGTGCTACATGGACAGGTTTAGTACACAGCATTTTGTTAAGCATTATCCTTCAAGGAGTGCTGGTTTTACTCAAAACAGCAGTACTGTAGCATCACTGTGGATGCTTAGCTGAAGAGAATCAGCTGTATATTATCTTAAGTGTGAAGCTCAGTTTAAAGAGGTTTTGCATGAATTCAGGATATTTAGCGACCCTAATCTTCATAATCAAAAGGACATGGTTGTAGTCCCTTACAAGCAGAGATGACTGGGAGCAAAATGCTTTTTGAGATTTCTGAGGTACTCAGATCTCTCCAGTCGTTAGTTCTCCGTTATCACTCAGTTACTCTGCTTCTCAGTATAAATTATCTATCAGCTTTATTGTCTTCCTAATGGCTGATGATGTTTTTCTTTGATCAGTTCCACACTGTGTGGAACATTTTCCTGCAAAACAGGAGTTTTTGTTCGTGGGTGAGCTCATGGTGTCTGTGCAAGCACTGTGCACCCAGCAGTCAGTGCCACTCTCTCCCATCCTCACTGCAGCCCCTCGGCCGTTCCGAGTGTCGTTTGCTTGGAGATAGGGGGTAATTTCAGCTGACACCAGACTCGGGGCTGTGGATCATTCCTGCAGAGCCCAGCAGAAGGTCTTTCTTTGCTGAGAGCTGGCTGGAATATTAGCAGCCAGACAGAGCACTGACACCATGTGCTGGTAGCAATGTGTGGGGTATTTTCACATTTTAACAGTTTGCTCAATTTTACTTCATTCTGTTCTGGGATGCTTTCTTCTGAATTTGTCAAAGGAGCCAGTGAATTTCAAGCATGTAAGGCTGCAGTGTTGAGACAGCAGAAGAAAAAAATCACAGCAGAATAAATATAAAATCCTAATGTGGTTTGAATAACTTCCACAACCTACCTACCTACCTTCCTTCTTTCTTTCTTTCTTTCTTTCTTTACATGATTGTAAAGCAAATGGTATAATTTGGGCTTTTATTATCTGTTAAATTCCATATTTAAATTTTTCTGTGGTGTTTCACTTTCTGTTGTGGGCAAAGGGTAGATATCAGAACTGTAAAAGGAGAGATATCTGGAAATATCATCTGAATTCTTTCATGTTCGCTCTTACCTGGGAAATTAATCTAGAGAAAACTATATATCATTGCATGCAGGGCAGATCTTATAAGAAATATGTTGTACCCAGGGGAAAATAGCAAATGAAACATAGATTTGAGGAACAGCATCTCCTAGGAAAATTTTCAAACTCCTACTTTAGCGGGCACTGGCTCTAATCTGCTCTGATAGTGCATAGAAATTTCCGTGTCTTCCCTTATTGATTGGTTAACATTGGCCTTGAAGGGAAAGCATTTCTGTGCACCTGAAAATGCGAGAATTTTCTTCTCAGGAGGCAGATCACAGATTTTCTGCCTGATGTGAATTTGAAGAGATGAGTTTTAAAAGCTTCCTCCTTTACTGGCTTTATTCTTGACTCAGTCTTAGTGATGAATTGACACTTGCACTTCTCAGACCTTGTATTCAAACATAATGCACTACTGAGGAGGTGAAGACTATTTTTTAGGACTGCACTGGGGTGAAATAATGTATGCTGATATAGGGTGTATGGATCTATACAACAGCTGTGTTTGCAGAAAGCTGTTAAAACTCCATAATCTTTGATTTCAGCGGAATTTTATGAGTAAATTCTTAATCCAACAGCTGGTTTGAAATACTCTGTTTATTGTTGGTACAATATAAATTTACACAATGTGCAAGGAATCATTTTTTTTTACATTGAGTAAAAGGATATTGCTTCACCAGGACAAGCATAAATATTTTTTGAATTTTTGTCATCCATCTGGTCAGAAGATGGAATGAAAGCTTTTTGCACCTGGATCATAATCACATGCAGAATTTTGTGGTGCATCATTTTCATAACTGGTTTCTCATAATTAATTGATCTATATCTAGCTGCTCATATCCATTCTTTAGCTATTTTCTTTGTGCAACTCGAAGACTAAATAGGCTCACTGAACAGGATGCATTATATCATACCAGTTGATTAGAAGTGAACTATTTGACTCCTTTTCAAGCCTTATTTCATAGTATGCTCATTGTTTCTTTGGCAGTTATGGCCTGGGCCTTGTGACTCACGGGAGCAAAGACAGGCAGAATTGCAAGTCTTTTTTTTAAATCAAAGTCCTGCAGCATGAGTCAGGCTTTAGATCTGGCCTTTGCCCTTCCTTTGCCTTTGTTCTTATCATTTGTTCTGCCCTATGGTTACAGCCTCTCAGAATAGCATATTCCTGATTTTAGTGCAATTTGTTCCTGATGAATGCCAGGGAAAATTATATAAGATGCTAACTTGTCATTTTTCAGGACGGGAAGTTTCTTTATATTGAGTTGTAATGGTTCACTTAAGAATGCAACCCCCAAATTTCCGACCTTCTGTGCCACTCTTTGCAAGGTTACCTGGCTGAGGTATAACCTCTTATTTCAAGGGTGATTTTGGTTTTAGTAGCACCATCAATAAAGTATACAATTAATATTTTCTCCTCAAATCAAATAATTATAAAAGGCATATTTTCCATCAATTTTGAACATGGACTCACAGTATCTGGAAAGGATTACATAAATGTAATATTAAAAAACAAGAAAAACGAGAGCTGAATAAATTCGTTGCCTTCTTAACTCTTTTTTACCTATTAGGTAAATATGAATAGTGGTTACTCCTCCCTTCATGGTTTCACCCTTTTATTAAAAATGGCACCAGCATCACTTTGGTGGGACAATACTTCTTTCATTGTATATGATGTTCACAAGTTAATACTCTCTGGTTTTGTGTAAAGATTTGCTCTTCATTCACTACTGGCTGTATCTGTGGTTTATGGAATATGACACAGTTGCCTGAAGTGGAGTAAAGCAGGAAAGTTAATGTTTACATATCAAGTGACTGGTTTTATTATTGCTAATGCCAAGCTTTCTGAAAATGTTTCAATATCTTAAGGCATTGAGACTGGCAGATTAAAAAAAAATAATGCAACTTTGTGCATTTTCTCAGGAACTCAAGACTGGATTGTAAATTTACTTTCCAAATAATTTAGTGAGATTAATGAGTGGTAAATTCTTGGCAGAATGAGCATTGTTCTGATTTTATCATAATCCATAGATATCCTATAAAGCTGTACTAAAAGGTAGTTGCTGACCAACCTGTATAGCTTTTATATTCAGACATAGCAGGTTATTTTTTCTTTTCTATGAATAATACTTCTTCCATTTTTGAAATAGCAGCTATGAAAATTTTATGGGCCATTTTGTGTACAGCAGTGGCTTTTACATTGTCGTTTCAGAAACAGCAATTTAAAAGAGAGGAAGGGTAGCATGTGAAAAATTAATGTTCACTTATTGTAAATTAAATTAAAAGTGAATTTTCAAGGAGAGAATAGTCACAGGAAATAACACAGTTATTTTTCTCTGGAGCAGGTTTCTCCTTGACAGGTTTCCTTGTTTTTTTTTTGGTTTTTTACAGATTGTGCTTTTGAGCACAACTGTAAGCAAATAGAATCCTACAAAAGCACAGCAAATCAGTCACCCATGTCTAACCTGTGTTTTAAAGGACAATAATTTGATACCCACTTCTGCCCAATACATTGGTTTTCCAAGGCAGGGTCTAATCTTCCCCGACTCTCCTTCAAGATGACATAGCAAGTGTCCAGTCCCTGCTTAGCCAAAGGTAGAGTTTAGCTGCTGACAAGTCTTGCCTTCTTCTGCATATTTAAGTTTAATAGCTTCACATTTGGATGGGCTTTGAAAACAAGTTGTCATTTAATTATAGCAGTACTTCCATAAGTATGTCAATCTATTTTTATGACATGTTCAGGGAGGGTCATGGAGTGATGTCCTTTAAGGGTATGCTTCTGTAGAAAATATTAAAAATTTGACTTGTAATTAGCTTGGATTCATTGAAAGCAGAATAGGTTGTTGAAAGTCATTCTAGAGCTCTTTAGAATGTTTGTTGATTAATTTGGATGAAAAACGCCAGAGCAGACTGCAGACATCTCAAGTACTACTGTTAACACAGGATTTAGGAGTTTTAGGTCTACCTCAGAGCAGGAGGCTGAGGACCGTGTCCTTCGCAGGGATAGGAAACAGTGCAATTTTACTGATGGCACCAGCTTAATTGGACTTCAGATGTTCACCCAGATGCACGTCTGAGCTAGACTACCTAAAAGGTGTTTTTCTTGAAAACTGAAAATAAAATAATGAATGTACAGAGAAAAACTTTCTATGATCTAATTTTACATTTGGCATAAAAAAAATTGTCAAGTAATAGATAGATAGACAGATAGATAGATATTATAGATAGATAGATGGTAGCAAACTATAATGTCACTGAAAACAAGAAGCTGTCTTGGGTAATGGGGTTGTAGAACAAAATACTAAAAAACCATTCATTTGGAAAGCAGAAATATCGTACAGCTTTGTGTGGAAGGCAATACCAACAGCTTTGTGTGGCTGGCTGTAATGTTGAAGAGTGTTTCTCAGCACAATATGCCATCATCCTGCTGCAGCTCACATTTATATATATTGTTTGTTTTAAACTTGTGGAGCAGGTTCATTTTAGATTTAATCCTAGTTTGTGTCATTTAATCTACGTTTTCAAATTTTGATGCATACGACAGATTAAGCAGTGCACTGACCAAAAAGCAAGAAAATTGATAAAAATATGGCTATGCCAGCAAGCTGAGGAGCTAAGAGAATACTGTCAAATTTTAAAAACCAAAATAATAGGTTATGTAAACTAAACAGCTTGGGTCTTGCTATTTATATCTTTGGTCCTGTTTTCTTTTAGAGACATTCCAGGCTTTCAAGGTAAATGGATTCTACGCCCAAATGTTTGTTGCATTAAGTAGGAAGTACACTAATGATAGGTTTAAAATTGGATAATAACAAGATTATAATACCAGTCAAGAGGAGATATAGAAAGAAAGGAAAATAGTGTGCCTTATATGGTAAAAAGTAAGTAGGATGTGCTTGCAGTTTGAGCTGTACAAGTTGCGAACAGTAACACAGATAAGTACTACCCTGTTGGGGTGTTTTCCCTTGGAGAGGAGTGATTCAAGGGCTCACAGATATATCATGGGTGTTGGTCAGCATGCAGACACAAAACCTATTCCTATAGACTCAGAGGAACTTGACTATTGTGACCAGTGGGAATGTAACCAGGTTGTTCATGAGAATGTAGTGTTAAAGGTTACAGTGGAAAGGACTCACAGAACTAGTTTGCCTCTGCTTCATCTGCATATTACTTATCATTTGAATTTTTTGTGTACTGTCCCCTTTATATTCAGCAGGCCACCTCTTAATAACATTTCCAAAATGCTTTGAAATCCTGTGTATTTCATATAAGCACATGGTGCAGCCTATTTTTGTGTCTGCTTTGCATTGTACTCCAGATGGCATTGGTATATTTGTGGGTCTTCTGAGGCCAAAAAATAAAGAAAAAAAGCGAGAGGTAAAAAGAAAAAAAGAAAGTATATTCCTTAAAATCAAGATAGCTTTCCAAGATGAAGTTTGTGTAGTATGCTCAAAGCAGGAAAATTAATAAAGAAAAGCTATCAGATATAATGGAAGATCATGATTACTTTTAATTTGAAGAGCTTTATCCAGTTGACTGAACAAAATTTCAGTTCTGTGAATATTCATAGGCCAAGTCTGCTTGAGAGAACTATGGATGCTATTCTTCATGTTCTTGCGTGATGGCTAAATTGTTCTAGTTTGAATTCTTTCTTCTTTAGTAAGATAGCTGTCATTAACTGGGATTGGAGGAAGGGTTGTTGTGTTTATTTGTTGGAGGTTTTTTATTTCATCTGGGATAAATCCTGTAAGAGTTGGCTGATTATGTGACCTCTGCTGTCTGCATGCTAGCTTTACCACAGACATGAACTTGCCAAATAGACTAACACACAGTAAACAATTCCTTATATATATATGTGTGTGTGTGTGTGTGTGTGTGTGAATTATAAGAATTGTATTCTTTGTGAGAGTACTAAGGACAGTACATCCAAAGTTCATTCCAAGTGAACAGCATCGTGTCTGTGAGTTTTGAATCGATGGGTGTGGTTCTTTGATGTGTCTGAAAGAAGCTTATGTGGTAATATCCGGATAGAAGATGGCTTTTAAGCTCTAATACATCACGGATCAGAGGAGCATCTGCACTGCCTGCTTCCTTCTGTGATTTGTTTTGTTCATCCAGTTTGTGATACTCTTAGTCTGTTTTCTCAAGCTGAGTTTTGTATTTGAATTCATTCTGTTTGCTTCAAGCTGACAGAAATAGACTAGATTATACTGAATTATCTTTTGATAACGACGGGTAAAGGTGAACTTTATCCCGTGTCCAGTTAAACAAATCTGCTCCCAAAGAGAAGTTCTGTTAAAGAAAGAACTCTTGAGCTGTCTGTCTGCGTTGGTACTGAATTAGTAAAAGGAAGGGTGAATGTATTATCATCTGCACTGTTAGTGGATGCTGTGACTGAAGACTGGACCACAGTGCTTACGTGCAGCGCTCCTGGAGCTGAAGATACGCAGTCATGATTCCCAGCAAGATTCTAGTCTACAGCAACCCTTCTGGGGGCACGCGTACAGAAACGTACAAAAGTACTAGAAGGCGTAAAAAATCTCATGGAGACTTGTTCAAAAATGGATATCGTGTCAAACCTGGACATAATGTCCCTGAAAAGGAAGAGCAACATACTTTGCGAAACTCCTTGGTGTCTTGTTATAGGGTCGGCTCATACTGGGGTAAGGTCCAATTCTCAACTTTTTCTTCAGAACTGTAGTTTGTTATACTGTCTCTGGTGCTAGTATTACTGGAGGTTCTGAAAAAGATATTCTGTTTTATTTTTCAGCTAAAAAAAAAGCTGCAGTATTTTATTTGCTTTTTAGGAAAAATTCTTTCCCAAACTTAGGTGCTGCAATGTACTCTTATCTCCCTAGCAAAGGGGAGGGTTCATTGTTCACCTAGAATCGAATAATCCAGTCTTTGTTGAAGGATGGAATGTAGTAGTCTGCAATGTTGGCTTTATCAAGAATTTTTTCTTAAACTGCTCTTATTATTTAAAAGGTGTAGTAGTAAATTGAAGGAACATGAGAGAGAAATTTATTAACAAATCTTTGATACAACATTGTTTGAAAGCCATCTATGTAGGTTCTAAACTTGGTGTAGTTTTACTGTCCTGGTCATAGAACATGGATTTTTTTAATGCTGTGGGTTGTTCTCCCAACTTGTACTGTTGCATAACTGAGGTGGAGAAATGTATAAAAATATTTTGTCTGGGTTGCTTCCAAGGAATGGCAGCTCTTTTTCCTCCTATTCTATTTCTTCTTGTCTTTTATCTTTGAGCTTTCATTTCAAGCCTATCTACAGGGAGTAAGATCTCAGGTAGCTCTGCTGCACTGTGTGAAGACATTCAAAATGGGATTCTTTTGCATCTTAAAAATTCTCTCTCCATCCTGTGTCTCAGAAAAGCTTCCTAAATACGGATTCTGGGATGTTTTTCAGTCTTCAGTAAACCACGTGATCTTAATTAAATCTAGGGTAGAAATTGCCATTGATAGGTTTGATGAAGATGCTGTTCTGATGAATGGGTGAATGGGTTTGTCAGGAACAGAATGGTAAACAAAATCTCTGTGTATTGAACCCTTACACCAATATTTTGAATATACTATTGTCAATTAAAAAAAACCAAAACAGCCTAAGGCAGCAAGACAGGGATTACATATCTCATTGGTGAGAAACAATGTAATGCTTGGTACTGTTCTTGTCGATTGGCCTCTCACGTTGAATGAAGAAATACCCCAATTCCTGTTTCTCGTTGTTAGACTCTTGTTAAGTATAATTGTCATTATTTCCTTGCCTTTCCCTTTAAAGATTTAAAATGGTAGAATGGTACATTTCCTTTCTTTGGTGAGGGGAGGGGGTTGGGGGTGTTGCAACCTGCAGCTAATCCTGATTGCTGCTGTGTATTAATCCAGTGGAAAGCATCAGTTCAGCAGAGAGTCTGCAGAACTGTCTGACACACAGGGAAATCCCCTATTGACTGTAAAGTCAAATAAAGCTTTAAATAATAACATGTACTTTGCTGTAAACTTTATAGATAAAATAATTTTCTACTGTAATTGCATTGCTACTGGCACGTAGTTCATTGGCCACGTCAGGATCACTGTTCTGTTCTAAAGTATCCATTTTGCTTGGTCCTTAATAAAAAGTCAGAAAAAAATATTCCTGCTGTGTTCTAGATCTAGCCTGGTATTTCAGCAAGGTATATTGCTTCCTACTGAACAGAGAATTGATTTTTCTAAAACTGATTTCACAGATTTTTTGGCAATATGCAGCCTCTCTTACTGACCATTTTTTACAGATTTTAGGTTGAACATCACAATGTGAAATAGTATTACACACATATTTTACATTTTCGGTGTATTTTTGAAATTTATTTTGAAAATAGTCTGTTTGCTGCACAGGCAACACAGGTAGCTAAACAAATATTTTTGCAGAAAGAAAATAATAGCTGAAGGTTTATTTGAATCATCATACCCACAACTCAGATCATTGTACTAAAGGCAGAAACTGTTGACTAAAACACTTTTGCTCATATTGTTTAAGGAATCTGGTTTATAATCATAAAAAAGTCATTTTTTTCTGATCTTGATATCTGTGAATATCTTAGGTTTGTCCTGGATATTGATGCTGGAATAAACTCCAATTCCTAAGTGTATTTTAGCCATCCATTTAGAAGGAGAAAACTGAGAAACTCGATCTCCTTCTTTTATTATATCTGTGATTTTTTTTCTCTGATTAGAGAGATTTTCTAGGCAAATTAAATATTTTGATGCTTTTTTTTTTTTTAATAATTTGTAGTATAGCAGATTATATCCTATTCTAGTCAGATACCGTAAGAAAATTCCAAAACAGTTTGTCAAGAAAAAGATGAGTTACGTGATGGAGAGAAATTAGCAAGCACTTCCTGAGCATTTTGTTTACCAATTTGCAATTAACTCTAGCAGACAGGATCCATGAAATGTGCAAAATTAGAATGGACTTCCCTGCAATACTTAAGAAAATTACCCTATCTCAACTATTGATTCTAAATGTAAAACAGTTTTGTAACTGTTGAAAAGAAAATTCTTCTTTTCCGCTTGTATAAAACACATTCCCAAATATTGCCAAGGAAAGAGAGGTGGACACATTTCTGTATGTCGCTGAAGCTGCTTTAGGAAAGGGGGAATTTTTGTTAGTGCTCCTGTTAGTGAATTTTGATTTCTGTTTTTGATGCATAAACAAACATCAACCATTTCTATTCTTGGTAAGTTGGTAGACCTGAAAGAGGCAACATCTCAGTTGTGAGAGTGTGGTCTGAGTGTGCAGAAATCCCCAAGCTGAGGGGTGCAGTTGGCATGCCTGGGGGGACGGGGTGCCGTGCAGAAGGACCTGGACAAGTTCAACAATTGGGTCTGTGGCAACTTCTGTGGCTCAAAAAGGCCAAGTGCAGGGTCCTGCACCTGGCTTGGGGCCATCCCCAGTGTCAACAGCAGCTGGTGAGGGAGATTGAGAGCAGCCCCTGCAGAGGATTTGGGGGTGCTTATAGATAAAAAGCTGGACTTGAACCAGCAATGGGAATTGGCAGCCCAGAAAACTAGTTGTGTCCTGGGCTGCATCCAAAGCAGTGTGGGCAGCAGGGCAGGGGAGGAAATTCTGCCCTCTTCTCCATTCCTGTGATCCCCACCTGCAGCACTGGGTCCAGCTCTGGGGTCCCCAGCACAGAAAAGGGGATGCAAGACCTTTCCTGTGAAGAAGGGCTGAGAGATGTGGAGTTGTTCAGCCGGGAGGAAGGAGAGGTCTGGGGAGATTTTTCTGATGCCTTTCAGTACCTTAAGGGAGCTGACTTTGTATCAGAACCTGCTGCAACAGAACAAAGAGTAATGGTTTCAATATAAAAGAGGGTTATAAACTACAGATGAGGAATGTTTTTATAATGAACATGGTGAAACACTGGAATAGGTTGCCCAGAGAGGTGGTAGATGCCCCATTCTTGGAAACATCCAATGTCACACCAGAAAGGCTCTGAGCAGCCTGATCTAGGTGAAGATAGCCCTGCTCATTGCAGGGAGGGTTGGGCAAGATGACCTTTAAAAATTCCTTCCTACCCAAACTATTGTACAATTCTGTGAAAATCAAATGAAATCAAATACATATAGGAATATAACAGCAGATCTGTTTGTGCCTAGAAATCTTTAGGATACTGGAAAGAATTAATTTGCCATGTAACAATTCCTTTGGCTTTTACAATTGAAATCCAATTCTATTTTATAAACTGTGCAAGTAAACTCTCTAGCTTTTTTTTTTTTTTCCTAATTCTATTCCATGAAGGGAATTTTTTAAGTGATGTGGACTGCAGCAAATGCAGAACTTAATCTATAATGATTTTCTTCTTCCACAAAATATTTATTGAAACCACAGTATTTTTCTTCTATGATTTGGTGTCTCAGCAATTAAAATGTAATTTTACCCTTATAATGGCTTGGAGATTTTATTGCTAACTTAGACATTTCTCAGGTTTCTTTTTGAAACATAGCAATGGTTAATTTGGTCATCTCATTAGCTTCAGATGCAGTGCAAAGCATTTAAGAGGAAGCGTTTTTCTCCCACCAGCCATTTTCATAAAAGTTCATTGGAATTGGAATAAGGGAAGCAGATGGATGAAAAAAAGCTGGAAAGTTTATGATTGCCAGTAAGGACCCTCTCCTTCCCTGTCTAATCACATCTCTTTGGATAAGAGTAGAAACTGTAGGAACTTCTGGAAGTGGAGCAGAGGGATGTGTTTCTCACAGTTTCAGCACTATCATCCAAAGTTACCATTCTCTAATTGCAAATGGATCTGACATTTATCATTATTAAACTTCATTTTATTGCTTTTCATTTAGGTCCCTGAATCCATTTAGTGATTTGTGATTAATTTTCAGAGTTCCCTGCAGTCAGTAATTAAAAAGAAACTTCATATCCATAGAATAGACAGGAGTGTACTTCAACACTACTTGGGACTCTTAACAAGGCTACTTAACAGGAGTATTTATAAGCCTTAGCAAGAGCAAATATTTTATTTAACAACTTTCCACAAATACTGCAGGAAAAACTTTTTGATTTAAACACATTCTGCAACATGCACCATTGTGCTTGTGGAGAACCTCTTATTCCAGTGAGATGATGAAAGTTGTGATCAGATTTTCATGTTTACCAGGATCAGTATTTCCTTAAGTTTCTAGAAATAAAAAGTGGTTTCTTGCACTGGACTTGGGTAAAATAGGTTTTAATAAAGAGAATGTATGAGAAGAAGCTGTCCTGGACCTTCCTGTAGCAGTTGCAATACCATGTTACACAACTTTTATGTAACTCCTGGCAGTGCTCTCTAATAAAAATTATCCTTCAAGCTTTACTTTAATTTTATAAGCTGTGCATATGTAGAGTACAGAGTGTACTTTTATTCATATGCCAAAGATCTGCAGCCAAATCATTTACTATCAGCATAAGACTATTTTAATAATTTAAGCCCTTAATCTTCTATATTAGTTTCACTTGCACACACTCTCTTTGTCTCACTGACTTTGTAGTTGTCTGGGAACTGCTATGCATGCAATCTGATTTCAACATAAAAATGCTATTTCTTTGTAAAAACACTTTTTAAAAAAATAGTTGTAATGTATTCCTATAGTTACAGACTGATGGAAAGAATTACAGTAAATTTGCCATTTTTAAGAGAAAATGTGTAATTTCTCTGTTCTTCTGCTTGAGTTTTTTGAAATTAGGCTGGAGATAGGGAGCATTAATACAATAAAAGATTTTACGTCATTAAGATTTACCAGTTTAATCAGGCATATACAGTCTACTTCATCCAGGTTATCAGATCTCTTGCCCATGATTTGTAATTTTTCGCTGAGCAATGTGGGAGCTTGGAGGACTGAGACATTTCAGACCTGCCTGTGTCTTTGACAGCCTGACAGAGAAGGACATGAGCACTGCAACTACCAGCAGAAACCTCAGAGAGATTTTTTCCCTTTAGCTTTCAGCCTCTGTGTCTCCTCCCATTACTTCCTACATAAACTTAGGTTTTCTGGTGGGATAAATTAGGGAAATAAATTTAAAACCATTTGAAAAATACCTGTTAAGGATCCTTGAACAATTAAACATGAAAGAGTATTTCAAAGGTATTTGACATTTTGTATGCTACCTATGTTGATTTAATTGATCACTGTCATTGTGATATGCTGTTATAATTTGCATTATTCTTTACTATAACTTTGTTCTCTTTTACTGCAGGTTTAAGATTTTTAAGAGCCCTTAGACTGATACAGTTTTCAGAAATCTTGCAGTTTCTGAATATACTTAAAACAAGGTAAGACTTTTTCTTACATGCTGATTTAGTTGCATTGGTGACAGAACATAAATGGCTTAGATTTGGGGCCTCAGTAATATATGATTTTCTTCTCTGGAAAAAAAACCCCACTTGTTATTTTTTCTATAAACCTTTTTCTGCTGATAAATGATTTGCCAGTGATAGTTTCTTTTGTAATGCGATGAGTGATTTTAATTGATGGGTTGATATATTTGAAATATCAAGCAAGGTTATGTGTTGATGAATTAAAAGCAGAATGAATTCCATAGTTTTGCAGTGATTGAACATCGCTTCTTTCTGTGTAATCAGTCCATGTTCTGTTGTCCTGAAAAAAACTGAAATCAAAATTCATTCAACAGAATTCAGTTAAAAAGTATTCTGAGAAATTATCATTGTGGCTCTTCCAGTTTTTTTTTGAACTGAGCATTGTTTTTCACACCTAAAACATCAAACATTACACTGAGCTATCTTTATGTTGTGTTAATTATCCTTAGTGTTTCTTCAATATAATAATTAAAATACTCCAATTAACCTTCTGGATTACTGGTTCTTTGGCCTATTAATACATGAAAGTTGTGCAGGAAAAGCACAGTTTTGGGCAAAAGATCATGTTGAACAAAATAAAGAGAAACCTTCCCATGCCTGGCAGTTGAAGCCATACTGTTTTTCATCATTCTCTAAAGTGCTCCAGGGGTAGTATTGAACCCAGCTTCCAATAATTACTATAAACTCAGTTCCATTCTGAAAACCTCTCCTCTCTGCAGCAGTTGCTGTAGACGTGTGAGGGCTTTATGTGCAGGTAAATCCATTTCTTGCTGTGATAATTTGTAGCAATGAGAAAGCAGGTACTGAAATTTGTACACCCTCACAGTAAACAGCTGTTTCTTCAACCCTTAACCTTGAAACTATTCTCAGGGCTGTAAAACTCTCACACTATCTGTCTTTTGTTGTGTTACTGGAAGGAAGCCAGTTCTGGTCAAACAAAGACATCAAAGAATGTGCAGTGAAGTCCCATAGCTCAGAATGCTCAGTATGGGAAAGGAGAGCAAGATTTAACATGCAGAACAGCCTTGCCATAAGAAATGGCAGTGGAGAAGCCCCATAAACTCAAGGGATTTTGGATCAAAGCTAACAGCCCCTTCAGGAGTGGGGGATTTGGGAAATTCCTGATCCATAAAAGTGCATTAATGACATTGAGGGTACTCAGAGTGGTTTATTCAAGATGGACCAGTTCATTGAAATAACTTTTCTCTGGTGCAGAATTTACTCTTAACATTAGATATCACCATCCCTATGATTATTTATATGATGTCAAAATATCTGTAAACCTCAAATGCTGATTACTGGAAGCCTGTAAAGCAAAACTTTCTTTCATGAGTGTTTCAGTTTAGTCAGTTAATTCATCCTTAGCAGCTCATCGCTAACATCATTTATTTGTTTAACTGAAAAATTGTCACTGCCTCAAAACAGGTTTTAATGTCTCTACCAGTTCCTGGTAATGCAACAGAAAGTCATGTCTGGTCTTTTTTGTCTTACTTAATAACCTGAAATGAACTAAATAATTTGGAATGTCATTGATGTTCACGAAATTTTTTTCTTAATGGATGTGTCAAATTAAAACAAATTAACAGAAAACAACTTGTTTGAGAAGAGTTTTTAGTTCCACCTGACATAAATTTCATTGTGTGAGTCCTTAGGGTTTCTTTTAGTGTTGTGCATGAGTTTAGCTTTTGGAAAGCAACAAGTTAGAACATTCATTTATTACTGCTACTATTACCTTCAATGAGAAATTTTCATATTTTCAGTGTGTTCTTAAGTGCCTTCAGAACTGGAGTTCACATGCTGCACACACATTTTCTCTTACGGTACCAAAATACTGTTTAATTGAGAGCTTCTGGTTCAAAATTATTGAGTTTTCTGAAAAAATAAAGCGTTCTGAGCTCTTGTGATTAATGGACAATCTTTAGAGATTTTGTACAAGTTAGAGCAATTAAACCAGTAGTCTCAACAAATCTCATGTAATTTAAATAAAGTTTACTTTTCTAAATTCAATCAGTGATTTCAGTTACATACTGTGGCCTTAAACCTTTATTATTTCTTTGGAGTTTTGTACTGTATTATATGCTTTTGGCAACCTAATGCAGCACTATTTTGCTCAGGGATGGTTAAAAATCTTCTAGAATTAAGATATTTTAGCTGTTTTTGCAGTCCAACTTTTAAGGTTTTGTTGAAATCCTAGGGTTTTTTGTGAACGTTAAGATGAAGAATCAATGACAGAACTTGAATTGTTGAGTTAGGATAGCAAATTCAGTATATCATTACTAGCTTTGAAATTATAGTAGGGGAAAAAATACTTTTTGTTATTAAAAATTCAGCAAAAGATAAGAGTTATCTGGTTGAGGTGATACATATTTATATGAAAAAGGTATGAGACTAATTCAGCCTAGGCATTTCAGTGCATTTGGTATTAATAACACATAACTGAGAAGATGAGAAACTGATAGGGTATACTGGGCACTGCTGTGTTTTTAATATTTAGTGCAATTGCAGAAGAAATTTTCTCCTCCTTTTCCTCTTTCCTCCAGTAAAGAAAAACGTTGACTCTAACTTATAAATTAAAATTACTCCTGGAATTGACTGAGATACGAGGATTAAAGGAACATATGTTATTTACACAGTGAGCAGAGGTGTCATTCCAAAAAGTGGGATCCAGTAAAAGAAGCTGCACAATGCAAAAACAGAGGCAGTAAGGAGACTAGCAAAGTGTCAGGCAACTATTAGAATATCTGAAAAAAGGATAAATATATTTGAAAAGAGCCTGTAAGACAAAGCAGAGTTTTACAGTGGCACTTTTAAAGATTGTACTATGCCAATGATTTCTTTATTTCGCTAATTTGAAATTAAATGTATTTTATTCAAGATTCTTTGTTCCCATGTTTTATGAAATCGAATTCTACTGTTCTCAGTTGAAAAATTTCTCTCCTTCATTGTTTTCTAATATTTTTCCAAAAAAACTGCAGGGGCTTAGGCAGGGCTCACAGTAAGAGATTTTGCACAGATGTTGGAAAGAGCTTAAAGAGGGGGAAAATGTTTATGACTAATCCTTCATCTATATTTAGACTCTGGCAGAGACACAGGGGGTATTTCATAGAGGACAGACAAGGTACAGTGCTTAATAAATCTGCAAAAATAAAATGTACCAAGTAAGTAAATAGTTACCACTAATGAGTATTGCAGCAATATGAAGAGACCAACAGACACATTATTTTACCAGGAACATCTCGTGTTCTAAGTTCAGGGGAAGGGTGATACTTGGCCATTCATTATGGAGCTTTGCATCAGCATCGCTCCTATGATTTTGTTTAATCCAGGAACCCACTGGTTGGGATCCTGTGCTATAACTGAAGGTTACCACCAACAATATAGGGACTCTAATCAACCATAGTTTGAGAGAGAAATAGGGAATATATGTTGATGTTGTTGAACACTAGTGTCAAGATTGCTGGTATTTTATTTTATTTTTGAGTACAGTATTCATTTCAACATCTGTCATATTCTATTCCTTGTACTTCCAGATGTGCATTAACTGTAACTTTTAAAAATATTTTTAATGGAATTGGTCTGGTTAATTTTCCAGGAATTTTCCCCATTTTGTTCAGAAAAAAATGCGTTTTTATTGTCCTTAAAGTAGTTAAAAACAGAAACATTAATTAATTCTACCACAAAACTACTACTCCTAACACTGACAGTGAATTTTCCCCAATTTTTATGTTTTTGAATATATTGCTTTGAGAATAATTATGGAATTTTTCCTGAGGTCTTGCCCCTCCTTATAAATATTTTCAAAACCATGAATGAGATTGTTCAAACACAGTCATTCATGGATTGCAGTTCCTCGTGTTTTTGTTGAATATCCTTCTTAAGTGACTTTTGTGAGAAGGAGGGATTGGGTTTTATTAGTATTTCTTCAACAAGATTTTAAGTGTGGTATTTTCCTGCTGATCTGAATGAGGTCGTTGCTTCAAAATCACTTCTGGCTCCAATAGGGAAAATGCGTCTCAGTGCAACTAAAAACTGTTTGCAGAGTTTGACTGGTAGGTTTTAATTGTACTTTTTTCTTTCTTTTTTGAGAAAAAATGTGAATGTGAAATATGAAATACTCTAATGTCATGTGAATTTTCCATAAGGAGTTCCACAGAAGTTTATGCAAAAAGAATAGTATGAAAAGTACTTAGGACTTTACACAGAACTGTAAAATACCCTAGTTGTTTAATTTGGGAATCATAATTTTCTCATGTATTTTTGAATGGTTTTACATGTTAATAGTCCTGAGTATATAGCAGTGAAAAATTAAGAGATCAGTTTACTGGAAGACAACCAAATTATCTGTGAAAAAGCATTATTTATTTCTATTTGTTTATGACTACAGCTGTAGCTAAGGTTTCTGTTTGTTTTTCTGCTCTCATACATTGTGGGTCTTTCTTTTCAAGCTGTCTGAATTATGAACATGTGAAATCTCCTAAGGGAAAATAACACATATTATGCATAAAATTTTGAATAAGTTTTTCAGGGAGTCTGTTTCTTTTGGGAAATAATCACCAGGTTCTTGAGTCAAAAGTATGCAGTTGTATACAGATACCTATCAAAACCGTGTGACAAATCCTAGTCTGAGTTCCTGTTTGTTGTGTTTATTTCCAGTAATTCCATCAAGCTGGTGAATCTGTGCTCTATATTTATCAGCACGTGGCTGACAGCAGCTGGGTTCATACATTTGGTGAGTGCATTTGCAAACACTTCATTGACTTTTCCTGCTGAACCGAGGGCTCTCTGCGATGCTGACACCGCGCTGCTCTCGGCAGTGCAATCCACATCAATCGAGTGCAACAAAGGGGCGAGCCAGCTCCCCCAGTTTAAGCTGCTTCTCCTCTCCTGAGGAGGTGGGAGCAGGGAATTTGGGAATGCCTGGCCTCGGGGGGACAGGAGCGGCGCGGGTGGGCAGCAGGTGGCGGTGTTTGCCAGGGAACTCCCAAATGTCCCCGCTGCCCGGCTGGAGCCATTCCATTGACTCCTCTTGAAAGCTGCATCCAGCTGTCTAAGATTAAATTCCAATTCTGTCTTTTCTTGCTGTGTCAGTCGTGTAATGGTCACCCTGATAAAGAGACACAGAGATTTTGGATGTTTTAATTTAGGATGTATTTCTCATTCACGTACAACCCTATTTTTATGTTCCTCTGGGCAAATGTAGCATTTCTATCTAGAAACAAAAGCTTTTCTATTTTTGAACAAACAGAACTCAACGCCCCTTAAATATTACATCAAGATCAAGGGAATGCAATTTTCTATTATTTAGATTTTTTTTCCCCTTTGTTTTTCAACAGAAACTTTTCTCAAACTTCAACGTTTTACTGTGAAACAAATTTTAGATGGCACAGTCCTTTCCCTCTGACAAATCTATAATTTTGTCTCAATAGTGGCTGGCTTTTTTTAAAAAAGTAATAGCATACCACTAAAGATGCCAGTAATGCCTTCAATAGCTACATAATCTTTTAAAACAAAAGCTCTGAGGAGTATAATTGCATTACAAGTAAGATTTACTCACATTTTTATTGAATTAACTTACCTAACTACATGAGTAAGTTATAGTTTAGTGGTGCATGAAAAAGATACTTCCCACAAATGATCTGAGTTGCAAGGTTTTATATACTGGCAAAAGAACTGCAGTGCTCTATTTGGGATAGAGTCAGGTCCTGTATTTGATCAAAATAAATCACAGGAAAGGATTCAGAGCTCATACTATATGCCAAGTTATATATCTGTACACACACACATGCACGTGTATGTATGGGTAAGAGTTAGTTCAGGGTTAATTAGAGTTAATTAAAATGAAGATAATTCATTATATGTTTTGTATATTGTATATTTTTGTATATTGTAGGTGGAGAACTCAGGGGATCCATGGGAAAATTTCCAAAATAATCAACCGCTAACATATTGGGAATGTGTTTATTTGCTGATGGTTACAATGTCCACTGTTGGCTATGGAGATGTTTATGCAAAAACAACCCTTGGTCGCCTTTTCATGGTCTTCTTCATCCTTGGGGGACTGGTAAAATCACTTCTTCATATTCTTCTTAATACTCCAGTTACCTTAAAACTTGATCCTGTATATCTCAATGCTGTAATTAAGGAAACAATAATATCTGGATTAGTAAATTAAAATTAATTATAAAACTTGTAAATATGTTTAATATGCATTTTTTTTTCCTGTAGATAAATATTTTGGCAGAGCTTAATTATATATTATATTTTGGCAGAGTGAAATTAGTCCAGAATTAGTCCAGAATTAGAATTTTTCTAAACCATTTCAAAGAGTAATGCATGTGAATACATGAAGTGCCTTAATATTTCAAACTATAATATTATTTGTAGTCCTCTTAGTGACTGTCTGTAGAGTATTTTTGGAGGTTGCTATTGATATTTAAAGGCACTTTGCGGTTTCAGAAGTCCTACCCACCCTTCTGTGTTCCTTCCCAGAATTCCAACAAACACTGTGGCTTTGGACTGCCTTAAAGAGCAGCTTGCCCGATCCAGATGATGGCAAACTCCATTCTTTTAAATTCCTAACATCCTTTCATGTCATACAGTACAATTTAACTCACAGTTTAGCACATGACCATAACCAGTATCCTTTTATATCAGCAATTTCTCGTGGTCTTTGTCCTGTACGTAGATTGCACCCAAGTTAACTATTAGTCTTGTCAAATTGTTATTTGTCAGTGTTAGTAATGTTATTACCCCTGTTGCAATGTTTTCTAAACGAGCCAAGTTTATTTCAGTATTTCACTGTGCAACATACTCACATCTGTGTGTTGTTGCTTGACCCTCATCTATTGATTTCCCATACACATACATCTCACAGAGGTGAAATGTGTATAAATGTTACGAATGCCATATATGAGACACGCACAGACAAGGCTGAGCATTACATATATGCATTCCCATCTCTGTTTATTGACATAGGAAGACAAAGATCATGTCAAATGGCAGTAGCTCTTTGAAGTATCCAGCCACAAGGAAAATGTTTGTTGGACAAAACATGGCAGAATAATTTTTATTTTCTCCTCAAAACCTTTTTTCTATCACATGTTATTCTCATCCTTCTAAACCCAAGAACTTTTGGAAAAGCTTTTTTTTTGGGGGGCGGGGGGGTGATTTTTTGTTTCTTGATGGGGAAATAACCCCTGATTTCATCTTGTTTTTGTCTTCTTTTAAATTCTTACAATGTCGCAGAAGAGTCTCTATTTTAAAATAGAAATCTAACGGTAATGATAATACTTGGCTTTGGTTTTTTTTTTTGCAGTGGGGCTTGTTTAGGTTTTTTCCCCCTCCCTTCTTCAGGAAGAAATAGACATAACTGTTTTTTGTAATTAGATACCGGTTTGAAGTAATTTTGTTCTTGTTTTGTTTTGTGTGTCGATTTTTCCTCTTTTGACCATTTTCTTTATTTATAAGGTATGCACCTTCTCCAAGACCAACTTTTACATTGAGCCCTCTTGTTTTGTTTGATAAGAACTTTTACATTGAGCCCTCTTGTTTTGTTTGATAAGAACTTTTGCATTCTTTTTTTTTTTTAAATTTTCTTTTTAAACAACTGCATAGATCGAATTCTTTTGCATTTTCAGATCTTAAAAATATATATCTTCTGAATATATTCATCATCCCCCTTTCTTTGGCCTCTCTTTTTAGTCTTTTCTTCTGTCTCCTATCTTCTTCTTAGGCCATGTTTGCCAGCTACGTCCCTGAAATCATAGAGTTAATAGGAAACCGCAAGAAATATGGTGGTTCCTATAGTGCGGTTAGTGGAAGAAAGTAAGTATCCCAAGGGGCTCTGCTGCCTCTGCTGCAGTAGAACACTCTCTGCATGCCATTTTCTTTTTTTTTTTTTTTTTTTTTTTGTTTCTGTTTCATGCATGTAGGCAATGTTTGCTCGCTACGTGCCAGAAATTGCTGCTCTCATCCTTAATCGGAAGAAATACGGCGGAACTTTTAACTCAACCCGAGGCAGAAAGTAAGTCCAAAGAGACCAGGTGTGGTTGTGGGGCTCTAAAGAGCCCCTGAAGGTGGTAATAGCTGACTCACAGCTTGCAGGGCTGTGTTCTTTGACATCAGATGTTACCACTGGAGAGTTGTCACACTGTAATTAGAGACCTGGGCTGTGCTATGGTACAAGTCACAACATTTTGTCCCTACTTCAAGAGAACCTGGATACCACTAAGACTACACTGACAACATCTTGTAAAAAGTGCTGCTATAAGATATGCAGTTAACTTCTGCAATAAGACTGAGTTGTCATTTCACCATTTTGGGCAACAGAATATTGTGTGGTTTATCTCTTAACTGAGTGACAGTGATAACTCACATGGTTTTCAGACAACTCAGTTGCTCACTTCCTTTGTTTTACTGGATGCAAAATAGAAGATATATGTTGACCAGTTTGTGCTGTTGGACTGACTGTGTAAGAAGTCTGTTAGCCCTGTTTGTCACTGTTCAACCAGCAGATTCAGATCTCATGCAACCGTTTTTGGCTTCCCATGGATATTGCAGTCTGTGACCAGGGATTTTATAGCAATTCTCTTCCCTACACCACATTAAGCTTATGTGAAGAAGAGTGGGCAGTGGCCTTAATATCAGTATAGTATGGCAAAAAACCAAACCCATAAAACCCACTTTTTTTACTTGGTGGCAAAGGTTAGATTTCATTGGACCATGTTAACTCACCGCATTTGTATTGAAAGCCTGCTTGTTTTCTTGACCAAGTTAAAACTAGCTCTTTCTGGCATTCCCAGCACCTGGAGCTGCTGGGATATAGCCTTTACTGACCCAGATATCCTTGGGGATATAGTGCCATACAGCACAATATCACTTTAGTGTTGCCATCCTTCATTTCATTACATATCATTATAGCATCCACTGCTAGAGCTACATTTTCCCTTAAAGTCTAGTAATATAGAGGTTCCTTTTCATAGGATATAAATAAGGTACTGCAAGAAATTTATCTAATGAATTGTCCCTCTTCTTACTTTAAGGAGATAATTTTTTACTTTGTTCCTTTCAAGGTAACACCCATGCAACATTTTGTTGAAGGGAATTATGGTTTTTTTTATCCAGTTATTTCTCCTCTCAGTGGAGCAGAAAGACTGTTAATGTCCCACAGAGCTAATTGTAGAGTACTGTTTTATACCACTGTGTAGATAAACCAAAGTTCTATAAATAGAATAGCTTATACTATTTTCTGTTCAATAACACTCAAGAAATTAGTAAACTTCAATACAGGCATTTATTAAGATACCCTTGAATGTCTAAGGTCAACTGTAAATGTTGATGTTGGAAACTTGCATCACTTACCTAGACAAACTAAATGCCTTGATTTATTTCTGGGAATGAGTAGTATTTTTAATTTCCTAAAATATTTATTTGTGACAGAGGCCAAGACTCAGGTTCACATTTATATTTATCCTTGGTTTCTCAAAGAAAAGTTTTTCAAACACAGAACTTCTGTTTTCAAAGCTCTAAACGAGTTATAGCGAAGGGGAATATGGTTAAAATCTGTTTTACACACAGAGTTTGTCCCTCCCCTTCTACATTGTCACTAGTACCCAGCATTGCTCAGATATCTCTAAATTTGGACCTGATCTTCGGTCAGAACCCCACATCCTGAAAAGCTCAATTTAGATTACAGGCTTCTGCTGGCTTTGGGGCGTGCTTAATTTTATTTTTTCACCTTTTTTTTGTCTTTCTTTAAATGCACTATCTGTTTGTTTTTATCTCACCCTGTCGCCAGTGCTTTCTCTGCTGATCTCTACGCTCATATAATTTGTTGCTTGAAACTCAGCTCTGTCATCAGCATACAAACTGTTCAATTTACTTTATGCATTGTTTTCTGGTTCAATTATTAATTATTAAGTAGTTTAAAGATGTCCTTTGCTCATGTGAGTCTTTCATCAGAGAATCTGAGCTTTGGAACTGCACAGTAAAAAGCCATTAGCACCCCTTGTTTGATGTTGCTTTTGCAGTCAGTAGAACAAGATTGATGAAATGTTATGTTTGGCCAAAATTGAAGTTTTCATTTGGAATTCAGTGTTGAGAGAATGGATTGTCAGAACCAATAAGTTTTCCTTTGCTTGGGATATGGGCATGTGGTGTTAATTAGCAGTATAAGGTCTTTAGTTGGGCAACCAAGCATAGATTCTGGCAGCGAAAATAATGAGAAACTACAGTTGTCCTATTTCTAACGTCAGAAAGTTTCCAGATAAAATTAAATACACTTCCAATATGGAACCAGTTGAAGTTTGGTGAAAGATGTGGTTTCAGCCCTTAAAATAGCAAATGTGTGTACTTTTAGACTTTCTACAAAATAGATAAATATATGGAATCTGCTTTGTAGCGTTTATATATATGTTTATACATGGTCATGGTTCAACCCCAGCTAGCAGCCAAGCCAGGAAACAGCAGATATTGCTTCCTAACCTCTGTGTGTGTAATAATGTGATTATTAAACATCTAGGTCAGAAATAAAAACCAGGGTATGACTGTGTATGTTTTGAGTTTTGCCCAGAGTAACTTTATTGCTAAGGAACTGTAACTATAAAGGAGTTAGAATGTGTGCGTAAGCATTACTGATACAAACTTCACTAACTAAACAAGGGAAATAACCAACACATCAATGAGTTTGATCTCACATTTGATTTTGCATAATAAAGGATTTTATTTTTGTCTTAGACAAGATGCATACCTACAAACTTTGGAAACAAAAGTAATTTGTAGATGCAATGCAGTTATCACTGGTGAACTTACTAGGTTTGCTTTATTATGGAAGTCCACAGGGAATTATTTAGATTTTAAATAAAAATTATAATTCCTGCATTGTAGTTTTATTGTTAGGAGACTTCTAAGGAAACTGGAATTTCTTTATAGTCTTTGATTGAAGTTTCTTCTTCAGTTATTAAATAAACAGCAGTGCTTACTATTGCATATATACCAAAATGCATACCAATATATCTGTACAAGATTTAAGCAAGACCAAAGGTACACATTTAATGATGAATAATTAATTTGGCACAATTATAATCTGGAACAAAAAAAACCCAACCAACCAAACAAAAAACCCCCAAAAACCAAACAACATCCACCCCCCTCCAAAAAAAAAAAAAAAAGAAAAAAGAAACCCCAAACAAACATACAAAAACAAAGAGAAGTTACCAAAAAGGGTAGCAATTGTTGTCCTATTGCTTACAAGTTACAGACTTGTAAGCAATTGGAGCTACTCTATAGAAGATGATGTTGCTGCTAAACAGCTGCTTCTCTGCTGGTTACAGGTCACTTATCAGAAGATTCTGTGTTGTTTTCACTGTGTGCCCTGATCCACCAGAATCAGATGGCCAGGAGAGGAGCAAAACTAGCCCTCTCACTTTAGCTCTACTCAGAACAGACAAAAAAACTGCTCCTTACCTTGGACATCACAAATAATACAGAGAAAAGCAGACTGTAGTTACAAAGAGGGGAATAGTTGATATTAAATACCAGTATCAATGATATACATCAAGCTAAATTGTAACTGTGAATTCAGACATGAGAAGCAATGAGTCCTTAAAAATATTCCAATACAACTAAGGGTTATGTTAGAATAATAGTGCTGTGGCTTCCACTGTTTTCCACACTGAGTCCTACACAGCTTTTCTGTTCTTCCAGATAAGCAATTAAATCACTAATTTTTTTTGTTCCGGTGCATTGCCCTGGACAAACTCTAAAGTAAATGACTTTACACTTAGGGAAATACTTCATGCAAAGCAGCTATTGAAAACAATATTCTTTACAATGAAAGATTCTTCACAATTACTAAAATTACAGTTACTTCTTAGTAATTTTTCTTAATAATTATGAGACCAGCAAGTGCTTCCTTACACCCTGTTTATATTTAGCTCTTTTCTTTTTAAAGCTTTTAATTTTACTTTTTTTAGGCTCTTTCTCTAAACTATTTGTAGAATTCATGAGTTAGTATTCAGTGGATCATTTAAAGTGGTGTTTCTAAAGTGAAGTACCATAAAAGGATGAAAAGGTATCTGCCATTCTGTCACCATAGCTGGTTTTGGAATAGAGAATTAACCCTGCAGGTTTGTTCATGCTTTCATACTTCTGTAAGGCCAGAAGGGGCACTGATCACTTTGAATTTCTAAAGGGCTGTAATTGCCTGCTTTTCGGTAATGTTCAGGTTTGAATTCTTCTGAGGTGAGGCTTTTCTTCAAGAAAATCTTGGTTTAAATTTATTATTTATATTGATTTATGCTATATCACTAATTTTGTGGTATTTTGGAACTTAGACATTTGGTTCCTGCCAAAATAGGACTTAAACGATCATCTGTGTTATTTGGAGGAAAAAAAAAATCAAGTTTCATTTCCTTATTTGTTTGTAATATTCATTTTACTGAGGTGTGGATAAAGACCCAGATGTGTTTTACCTCTGCTATAATTAATATTTTTTTTCTGTATTTACTAATTTACTTTTGATTCGAGATTGTTGTTGTTCCATTTCTGTATTCGTGTGTGCATACGATCAGACTGGATTTGAATTCTGCGGAATATTTTCCAGTTGGAGATATTAACTTACTTTAAATCAGCATGCACAAATCTCTAGAAGTCATATGGAAAGAACATTTGTAAACTGATGAACTCAGCCTGGATAACTTACTGGTCTTTTACAGTCTTTACGTTGAATTAATTACTTCTAATTACGTGGATTAAATTAGTTTTGTCTTTTTTTTTTTATGTAAAACTGCTATCAAATCCAATGCAAACTGTTCCTGAGGGCAGAAAGTGGAGCACAGCTCTCCATGAATGGGAGTGGCAGAGAGGGCAAGGACCTGCCTGAGCAGGGAGCCTGGTCCAGATGAGCCATAGGGGTCCCTTCCAGGCTGACCCATTCTGTGATTCTGGCCATGCCTATAGAAACTGCTTCTTTGTCACCATGGGACATTTTATGCTGGACTTCATTATAGATTCAAAAGATGTAAAAATGAATTATCCACAGGCTTTATTGTAGTTAATATGTAAGATTAAAAATACATTTTAATGAAATCACAGTGCTTTACTGTATAAGGTATTAGAACCTCCTGTTTCTCTTCTCTCATGATCTGCCCTGCTTCCCAGAGGTTTCTTCAGATTTCTTAAATTTACAAGCCATAAATTATCAAATCATCAACATATCAACAGGAATAATCATCTGTTAGAAATTCCTTCCAGAAGGAAACATGGGACTCAATAACTAAACTTCACAGAGGAAAATAAAAACTGTAGACAGATAGATATGGTAAACAGAAAGACAAACAGATAATTTAAGTTGACAGGCCATATTGGACTCATTAGACATTTGAATTTCATTACAAATTAGAAAAAAAAAAAAAAAGAAAAGTTAAAGCTTAACCAAAGAAAAGGTCCATTTGCTGCAGTAATGAGAGGCATAGCTCCAAAGAAAGTGATATTAAATTATTATAATAAATAATGTGATGCAATATGTAAGATATTATTTTTTCGGTGGGATGAGACTGTAATAAGAGAATGTGACATGGATTACATTATGATCCCAGGGGTGTCTCTACTTCCCATCTGCTAGCCATTCTTCTAATCCCACTTTTTCAAATTAAATTTCACTTAGTGATGAAGAAGATCTGATGAGTGTTAAATAGACTGACAGATAGAAGAAATCGGACAAAGTTTTTTTTTTCAATTTTGTGTACATAATAAACTATATCCATCCTTTTGAAAGTAAGAAAGGAAATGTGGGAAGTGACATATAGGAAGATTATGACTTAAAAATGTGTATTTGAGGTCTCATATCATGTTCCATTCCTACAGTAATAGCACTTATTTTATATTTCTAGTTGAAGCTGCAAGTGTTCCTTTTCTCTGCTTAAACTTTAAAAAACCCCTTTTGGATTTGGCATCAAATAGCAGTAGTTGCTGTTCAAATTCTGACCCAAGAAAGGCAGACTCTGGTTTATAAATCTGCTAATCTGTCATATTCTATGAACTACACAGTCCGTGGCATTCCAGGCTGTGTAATGTGAGAAGGCAGAAGTGATTAATTTATCAGCAAGTTTTAGAGACTTTTTGCTTTCACTCGGGTTCTGTTGCAGAAAATTAGTCCTGACATTTTGGGGTGGTTTCTGTGGAAAGAAATGCATTGGCTCTGCTCATGGATGAAATGCTCAAAAAGTCGAAAAATAATTAAATCCTTTGTAAGCAATGCAGGAGTTAGGAAAGGATTTTCAGATTTTTGAGCACTTAAAAAACACATAAGGCGATTTGAAAATGAGGAACAATGGGAGAAAGCAATGTAACAGAAAACACTTTCAGCTGATTTCAAAATCAATAACAGGATGGGTTGTATGTGTGATATCTGGCACACAAAATGTTACAAAAATGAAGTCCAGGGTTTGGGAGGATTAGAACAGTAGATTAAGGTCTGTTTGCAAGTGAGATGCCAATGCTGGAGGTGTAGATTGCTCCTGCATTTTACTGTAAGCTTTCTAGTATGGACTCCTTGTGCATGCTATTCAACAGTTTTTACTTCAGTGTACAGTAAATTATTCACTTATTTCTTCTGGTGACAGACCTGTGTTGTGCTTAGATGTTGTGGTGTTATTCATGAACTCTAGATAATATTGCCATTCAGGCTGAATGAAAGGATGAATATTCATCCTTTAAGCTACAGGAAGCCTCTTAACTAATCCAGTCTCCTAAAGAAACAAATCACTGTGCTTTCATTTTATTGTGGCAGTTTTGGAGCTATGCATCAAACAAAGAATATTAACTTCTAACTTGGTTTATAGAGAAACATTGCACAATTCCTTAGATCACAGTCATAAAAATGTAAGATAAACTCATTTAGCTGTAGCTGAGCAAAGTTTGAATCAACAAAACAGCCCAGAGTGGATCATGTGTGATAGCAAGCCATTGCAACAGAGAGATTAAAGCTTTAATGTGCAGTTTAAACAAAGAAGTGTGCTATTTATCCTGGATGAAAGGAACTGAAATGCACTCTTATGTTGGTCACAAAGTGACTTAATATTTGCATCAGAGTAGGTCTCAAACATTAAAAATTTCCTCCAGTGGGTCCAGTGGGCTTCCACTGATCTGTACTATGCTCCATAAACTGAATGGAGCTTTCTGAGTGCTTTCTGGTATTACCCAAGCCCTTTTTCTTTACTCATGATTTAAGAGAGAGTCGAAAGGCATGGAACCTGGTGGAAAGAACAGATAATTTTCATCAGAAGCTGCATGACTACACTCTGGTTCCTAAACAGTTGTCAGCTGAAGCTATCAGGTCAAATTTTCAGAAATTAAAGGTACCTGAGTTATGTTTTCATATACTGCAACTACATCTCTGAAAGTATGGTCATGTGCTTATATACTTCTAATGTTGATACATATTTGAAAGTCAGTGCTTGGCTTCTTAGTAACTGCAAGATTTCTGAAATTTTTAATCCTTCATGAATAAAGGCAATAATAAAAATCTACTTTTGAACCAGCAGTTGTAGGAGAAAAAATGTTAAACTTGCTTGACAGTCAGTTTGCTATATCATTTAATATTTTCTGTTCTTCCCTTTTTACTAAAAGATGTATAGAGCCTGATGGGACAATTAGATTGAGAAATTAGCTTACAGTTTAATTATTTTTTTACGACTCTTATGTCTTGATTTCAGAGTATTTTATACTCTCTCCTCACAGATGTGAATGACTAATGCAAAAAATTTCAGAAGTATCACATTTTAATTTCCTACTTGCTGGAGCTATTCCTTAAAAACCAACCTGCTGTGTCTTTTTTTGGTCCAGAAGGGTCCATTTTGAATGTGTTGTTCTCAGCCTTTGCTTTTGTCATACATCCAATACATAGGCAAGTTTTTTTAATGGTTATAATTTTATAACATAATATTCTGGCTGACTGTACACATTGCCTACAGGAGATATCCTTGGAGGACCATCATCCTTCGGCTCAAGTCTTCTGTGAAAAAGAAAGGGAAACACTTCAAACTGTGGCTGCACAGCACTCATTACTCTCACAGAGTTAATCTGAGAGGGGAATTATATTGAAATAAGAGACATAGAAGCACACACATGAAGTTTTAAGCTGAATTATGAGAATCCTGAGTAATGTTAGGTAAATCATGGAGAGCACAACCATCTAGAAACAAAGTGTAAACTGGTGTGTTTATGAAGGCATAGCACTAACAGATAAAAAAGCAGACCACATATACAGTCTCTGCTGACATTTATTGACTTTTTTAGATAAGAAAGCATGACTGACATGCATCATTTTTTTGAGCAAAATTTGTTAGGCTTTAGAAACTGCTGTCTGCTTCAACCACAGCAGCCTGCTACTGGTATAGAAAGAGTTTAGATGGTCAGTAGATGAAGGAATGATCAGAATGCTAAGCAGAAATACCACAAAAAGATCTGAGCATATGTATTTGATATAAATATCATAATTTTATAGAGGAATCTAGATCAATATTCACCACACTTTCTTCAGTTACTTGACAAGTGAACACTAAGTATTCAGCTGAATACTGAACAGAATTTTGTGTTTATTGTTTTTGATTTATTAGGACAGACTAGTTGGAGTTTTTTCAGGTTCTTTATACTTGTTCCAATAAAATGGATATTTCTTTCAAAATAAACAGGCAAAAGATTTGCCTTTTCTATTTTGTTCTCTGATGGAAGAACCATGCAAAGATCCTTTCATAAGAATCCCATTCACAGTGGATCTGTTTTCATTTACAGTGCTATTTACATGGTTTAGATGTATGTTCTCAATTATCTCAAGTCAGAAATCTAGATGTTTTAGCTTTTGCTCATTTCATTGTTTTTCTTACTGAAGCAGTTTGTCTCTGGAGTAGTTCTGGATTTTTTATCATAATTTTTATTTATTTATAAGAAGGTGGAATATTTTTAGTAAATGGATCATTATGTCAATACTAGGGTGGAAACATATAGGTACTGTAGAAAATTTCAATTATGTAGAATCACAGTTGAAATCAACTGTGTACATATGTGCCAATTCTTCTTATTTGAATTTTTTTTTTCATATTTCTCAAATTCATTTTGAGAATGCAAAATATATATGGAGAGGATGGTTTGGTCCGTCTTTGCTGATGGAATATGGGTCCTGATAAGCTTTGGATTCTTTGTAAAAGATTTCTTTTGCAGCATCACAATCATGTAATATGGATTCCCACTGGTGTATTAAACCAGTTTCACATCTGATATGTGACATGACAACTGCTAATTAACAAAAACCTCAATCCTATCAGTAATATAAAATACCTATCAGTAATAAAAATGTCTAAATTCTTAAATCATGTTTTTCAGTATGGCAAGGGACTTTCTAGATTTTGCCTTTTAGGAATAAAAAAAATAATAGCAATGATAATGTACTAGTTATTAGGTTTTTCATAAAGAAAAACTTAAAGCAGAAGTTACACATTTCTGTTAACCCAATAAATTTAATTCAGTATCTTTCTACTAACCAACTCTTTCGCAGAAAACAGAGGATATCCACTATGTTGGCTTTACTTTCATTCCCAGAGCATGGAAAAAAATGGGTATTTAAAACAAATTTAAAAGTGAAGAGAATGATTACGGAAACAAACAGAGGAAGTTATAAATCTTTAAATAATATACAGGACAGATTGGAATAATATAAACTCTTCAATTTTTCTTATATAATATACCTAATAACTCTCTGTGGGCAAGTAGAAAATCTGTTTTCAATTTCTCTTACTTCTAAGCAAAAATATAATTTATGCTAAAAGAAGGTTTTTTTGGTGGTAGTTTTCAACCAAAAATGAATGCAAGTATCTTATCAGAAGATTTTATTAGAAAGCCAGGAGGTTTTGCTGCAGTCACTGTTGTGGACACAGCCTTGCACTATATAAGAATAGCAAAGAAGAGAAGAATGGATGATGTCCAACTCCAAATCAGAACACAAAATTAAACCATGGTGTACATGCCTCTTAACAATTAAAAAAAAAAAAAAAATTAGTCCTGATGCCCAAATGCAAGAGTATTTGGCAGCCAAATGTTTTATTTTCTCTGGAGCAGATTGCTCTGAGTCCCTACTCAGTGAGAGTCATAACAGGATTGTACCAAATGCATCTGCTAAAAAGCAGGAGCTTTTTATAGCAAATAACCTCTGGAGCTATCTTATAGCATGAATTGCCGTGTCATCTTTTGATACTCTGATAATTTCATCTGCAGTGAAATATTTTGGGTTGCCCAGCCATACTTCTAAAATGTGGACTCTAATTAATGACAGAGAAGAACCCCTATTACGTGAAATCGTCCAGGGAGGTAATACATTTTCTCCATAGGAATGCAATGTATCAGAAGAGCATTTAGGAAGAGACTCAGCTAAAGCTAACAGCACTGGGACTTCCCCACAACCAGGAATTATTTCTGCTATCAAAAGAATGTAGAAATTATCCAGATGGAAAGTTCAATTTCTTAATTAGTAATAGATGGAGATGTTTGAAGGAAATAATACCATTAGTTTAAAGTCAATCCTCTTGGAAAAAGTGCACAGATAGTATAGGGAATACAATATTATTATTTTTGTCTGCTATTTATCATTTCCCTGGGACTTGGTGGGTTTTTGATGCTAGCTGGGTTTACAGTCAGGAAAAGCATTGAATACCACGAGACAGCAAGAACTTCCCAGTATATTGGTGTAGGGTAAAGCAGTGCACCCCACTGCTGTTCAGTCTGTTCAGAATTTACATCGAGCAAACCACTAAGGTTTTAAACATCTCTTCAGAATCTGAAGCTTCTAGAGGTTTTCCATTGCTGTTTTATATAGAACAGTGCACGAAGACATCCATGGACACCTCTGGCAGCTCAGGCCATCCGAGAAGCAGGGGAAGAGTCCTTGTGGTGAGGCAGTGTAGGCTTGGTTCTCCCCAGTTCCCAGTGTCCTGCAAGCTCTGCCAGGTTGACAAGCTCCCGGAGGAAACCTCCTAAGGACCCCTTGCCCCAAGGAAAAAGACTGACCTGATGTATTTTACATCTTGTTTTCTGATACTGTGCTTACCATCTCATAAAACAGGAAAGCTTTACCTGCTGTTTTTGTGTTTTGACGTGTTTGCAGTTTGAGGACATTAAAACAGAAACTATGAATTGCAAATTAAGCAATAAACATTCATAGTATTGATTCCTATGTTAAATACAAACCAGCATGGCCAGAGCCTCCTATAAACTTCTATTTCTTGCCTGTTAAATAAAATGAAACAATTGAAATTTTGGATCATTGCTATTTCTGAAATTGTATTTGTGTCCTGGTGATGTCATTAAGTACTCATGCAAAAGGAGTTATCATATTTCAAAAAAAAATGTTTTAACACACTGTGCTCTGCCAGAAAAATGGTAATAATAAAGTATTCTCCTTCTAGGATTTATGGTAGGAAAAAGATTTCTTTTCTTCCTGCTTATGGCCTGTAATTGGCAAGCTTTGCACTGCCTTCCTTGGCATAAAAGTCTGCTTCAACTGTAGAAAAACATTGAACCATTTGCTGTCACAACCCAAAACTTTAAACAGTAAATCTCAGTAGAGGAGTTAAAGATGTTGAGAAAGATGTGTAAAATAAAGAAATATGACTTTGAAAGGGACTGGTTAATATCATGTATAAACATATATATAACTGATGCTACTTATTCCTAAATGTCTAATACAAAGTGGGCAAATGGTTTTACAGGTAAAAGTGTGTATATATATATATTTATGCAGTTGCAAAAAACCTTTTGGAATTGATATTTTTATTCTCTGACTTCGTGGAATAGAATCTAGAGAAACACCAAGAAGAGACTAATGCTCTTTTTTTTTTTTTTTCAATAAATTATCATTTCCAGCTCTGCTTGTTTGCTTCCTTGACCTTCTATTTGAGATTAACTCTGATTTTTCTGTAACAGGCACATAGTTGTCTGTGGTCACATAACACTTGAAAGTGTGTCGAACTTCCTGAAGGACTTCCTGCACAAGGATAGGGATGATGTCAATGTAGAAATCGTCTTTCTGCATAAGTGAGTAATCTTTCAAGATTGGTCTTATCATCTCTTACTGAAACTCATCAAATTAAGTTGTATCTTCTGGGAAGACAGAGAATCTTAAAAGCTCCAAAGAACCATAAAATTAATATTTGAATTTCTTTTTATTAACAATATGTCTTGAGAAAAGAGGGGGTTTTTTCTGCATTTTTCATTACCCCTATTAACTATATAAGTTCAAGCAGACAGACTTCAGACACAGTTAGGTTGCCTGGGAGGTTGATAGCTACATTCATAGTTGAAGTGGGAATCAGTTTATGAAATAAAAATATTGAAATGCAAATAAATACATCAGAGGTTTGTTTTTACTGGTAAATATTCCTATGGAAACTACTAAAACTAACAAAATCAGTAACATTAATGAAAAGCACTGTATTTTTTACAAACTTATTGTATCTGAAAATACCTTTTCATCCTGTGTTTCTCTAGGAAAAACGCTTATTTCAAGTTGTAGAGTGTTTATAAAATGAAAAAATATAGGTGCAGATTCAGATTTTAACATAACTGACATACTTTACAAATATATTGACGATAGAAATGAAATTCTTGTCATAGAGTTAACCAGTACTGCTCTTTATTACATTATATATATATGTACCTACCCATAGTATCTTGCCTTTTTCTGGAATTTGGAAAGGTGTCTTAACATGGCTGGAGTTTCCTGCAGGCTCTACATGATGCGTAATGAACACAATATCAAATAGCCATGCCTGGGGGAGGAACTACTAGAGAAAGCCAAGTGATAGGAGACAGTATCTTTTCTGCTCTGTAATGCCTTCTGTTTGGAAGAGTTACAAGTTACAAATAAGTAACATTTTTGCATTCAACAATGCATTCTGTGCTTGTTGGCAAAGAAAATTATGAAAATGTTAAGGACTCACTTGTGACGAATTAACAGTGAAAGCTGAAAACTTAAGAATCAGCAGCACTTGCACAATTTTTTCATCTGGTCCTTTCAATTTGAGCTAGAGATGATATCCTCAAGTAACCACATCATTTTTTTGCATTCTCTGTCTATGTAATAAGAAGTGACTTTGAGAGGAAATTGGAAATCAAGATTTCCATTGTGAAAATGTGTGGTGATAAGAATCAGGAAACTGCTATTCACATGAAAGGAGTTTAGCACCTTACTACTTGTTCGTGCCTGTAGCTATTAAATCCCTTCTGTTTTAATGAGTGGCACCAGAAAAGGTATTTACAAGTTTGGTGCCATGTTATGTAATTGACTATAATCCATTTGATTTTTTTTTTTGTTTCTGGCAAAATGAAATGAGACAGAAAATCAGGGCATCATTTTGTTTAATTGTAGCTCATACAGGCCACAGGGTCCCTGTCTGGTTTCTTTTTCTGGTTTTTAGTGCTTTTGCATTGAGCTCTTTTATTCAACATAGTCAGCTGTTTTAGGAATGGTGGGGACATGCAGAGGATGAGTCTGGTACTATATGATTTCTGGATAGAAGGTTGAGAGACGGTGTTTTCAAATATTTGCACCAATACTTCTGGATTTGCAGCCCCTGGAAATGTACACACAATGAATATGGAGGGTAGCACAAGCTGGGCCAGAGCACTGCAGACAGAAGTAAGGCAGGGAAAGCAATGTAGTGTTTATCTTTTAACTGAGGCACGCTGTTTCTACACCACAGAAAAAGCATCAGCAGAAGTCTTAATACCAAAAATAAATGAATGGGTGGGTTTGTAAGTACAGGAAATGGAGCTGTTATGGAAACTGACTTCTCATTTGCTCTTGTGTTTTCTTCTTCTTTCCAATGCAGTATCTCCCCTAACCTTGAGCTGGAAGCTCTTTTTAAACGACACTTCACTCAGGTGGAATTTTATCAGGGTTCAGTCCTTAATCCCCATGACCTGGCGCGAGTGAAGGTAACAGCTCTGTTGTTCTGTTCCCTGCTACTTCACCTTTTTTCTAAGTACTCCTTGCTTTATTTGGAAAAAAAACCCCACTAAAGCCCTTCTTCATGTAACCCCAAAAGAATGTTTTTCCATCTCTATTGTCTTAAGTAATAAATTATATCTATCCTTGTAAACCTTTTTTCCCTCATATCTTTAGGTCATCAAAGCTACAGCAACAGTGACTTAAATACATTGTCTGCCATTCCATTGAACTCTTTATGAATTTTCCATTGCCATTTCATTCAAAAGTGTATTTTACATTAATGTTTGATACAGCAAGATATTGTCTGACAGTAATTGCTTAAAATGCTGTTCACTTAACTTCAGAAAAATAAAAAGGTTTTTTTTTTCACCTTATAAGTCCTTTTTCTGTTTTCTAGAATCCTGAGAAAAGAAAAATACAACTTAATATTTTTGGTAGATAAAATTAGATAGTTTTACTTATTTATTTTCTAGAATTTCTAAATGGAAAATTGTTTCATTCTATTAAAGCATGAAGCTTAAAAAAAAGAAAATTAAAGAAAAATCAAGTTGTCAGATACATCATTAACTTTCTTGTTTTATTGTCTTTTTCATCCCAATGGAATGTAAACTGGCTACTTAAGCCAAGAATATTTTAGTACAGTGTTATTAACACTTTCTGAAGCACTTAATTATGTATTTTGTCCATTTTGACTGCAGAAATTCTTTTGTAGCCCAATGCACATTGTTTCAGTTCATCAGAGCATATTCTAATTATGACCATAAAATCGTGTGTTCTTATTTTGAGTTCCGTATTCCACCTTTCTTTGTGTTGATATTTGGTTGTACACACTGGAAAATACTTTTGTCATCTGCTTTGAGTTGTGTAAAGCTCAGGTTTGTGTGAATCTAGAGATCCTGGGAATAGATCAGTTGTCCCCTCTTGCTTTCTAAATCTGGTGCTCAGATTCTAAGTCAGTTCAGCCACCTCTTCCTGTCTTGAATAGGAAGGTACTTAAATTCCCAAAGAAAGCTGCAGGACTTGTGGGAGCACTGTACTGATGGAAATTCCATGGAACTTCCCATGGATTTAGAAGTCTAAATTCCAGCGTCTGGTTACAAAAGATGAGCATCAGCACCTTTGTGGCTCAGCTGATGCAGAGAATCATCAATTGACCTGCTGACCTGCTCTGATCATCACAAGTTTCAGGAAATCCTCTGTGTACATGAGAGTGGTCATGGGCACTGGCATGAACTCACGTTAGCCTAGAAACGTTTTTGATGAGCAGTATGGAGAACTGGCACTCCCACTCATGCAGCCAGTGCTGGATCCAGTGTGTTCAGTGTGTTCCCTGGTACTTTATGAGGAAAGAAGAGGTGGAAAGAGACGTTGCTTTATATGTTTCCTTTTTCTTTGGTGTCTCAGATAGAGTCAGCAGATGCGTGCCTAATCCTTGCCAATAAATACTGCGCTGACCCAGATGCTGAAGATGCCTCCAATATTATGAGGTAAAATCTGCAGTTTTTAATAGCTTTTTGGTTCTTAACTGTGATTAGCTAATTTTATATCTGATATGTTGCACTTAAAGAATACTGTAGGATTTTTTTTTTTTAAAGAGGACAAATTACAAGATCCTCCCAAAAGTTCAGAGGTGAGAATGCCCTGAATTCCTGCCTCAGCTGTTTAATCTGCCTGCTTTAGAGTATATCAGAATAGACACTTGGAGCACAGGCTTTGGCACTCTTGGTCATTGTACAGGACCTGGGGTTGCTGTTGTTGACCTTCAGCACTTCATACCCCTCTCCTCCTTGGTCGATCTGCTCCTGCAATTAATGCACTTCTCAGGGGACAGCAAAGTACACAAGGGAGTTGTCTCCTGTCTCCATCCTGCTTTTTTTAGCTGAAGATTGTTTTGATAGACGAGGCATTTTCCACATTAGGGACCACCAGATCTCCTTCTGCTTTCTCCTTCTAGTCTCTGAAGGAAGGAGATGAAACAGTCAGTCAGTAGATGGCAGCTAGAGTTACAACAAACCTAAGCCATTCCATTTTTTGTTTTGTTCATAAAATCCTCGTTTTAATGAGAGCAGTCTCATTTTAAAAATTAAAATCTCAGTCAGTGATTGATTAAAAGTTCTCTAGTATTGGATTGGCCAGTGTTATAAACAGATTTTACTGGCTTTTGAGATATTTGCATGCTGTGCGTTGAAGGAAGGGGAGAAATAAAAAAAAATGCTACTAAAATTGCTCTTCTGGAAAACTTCCACTGTGTGCAAGAGATGCAGCTATCTGAGAAAGACACAAGGCTAAAATATACCTAGTTTCATTTTACAAACTTTGAGTTGCAGTGCAAAAAACTTTATTTTGACATTGATTGCACAAATACATAAAAAATATTCCAGTCGGAGATTGATGCACTCTTCGTAGATTGAATACGTTTAATGTAATAAATAAATATGCAAAAATTTCAATGTGACCGTGTTTTCTCACAATATGATTTAAAAAATTGAATGTTTAATTAAACAATTCAACAAGGAATGGAAAATTAGAATAAAGACTTGTTAAAATAATGCATTTTTTTTTACATTTCCTGTTCTAGCTTTGATGTGCTTAAAAGCACAAGCCACATCAGTAGTTAACAAGGCACATTCTACAAAGGAGCAATATGAACATTATGTCATTCAGTCTTGAGAGACTGATGATTCCATAATAAGTCAGATTTTTTTCATTGCTTTATCTTCTATTTCATCCTTTAGTTTTTAAATACATAACTTTTTTTTTAGTTGTTTATCTCTTTAATTTTGTTCAATGCCTTTTTTATAGCACATTATCAATTCATGCATTCATCAAGCATTTTTCTTTCCAGCCACTTAAAATTTTACAAGTTGAGTATATCTCAGATTCATTAAGCAATTTAGAGTGCAGAAAAGTAGATTATATGTTCAGCATTCAGATATCAGTTTTTATATTGATCTTTGGATTAATCCATCAAAATTAAGATGAATTTGCAAGGATGACTTTGCATGTACAACACAAAGTCATTATTCAAGGTATTTAGTTATGTTGAATGTCTAGCAGCTATAAATAAATGTGATGGGACAGAAAGTAAATAATTTGTTCAGATATTTATCATTGGGAAACTTGATCAATTACATTGATTCAAAGACATGAAAATCATCACTGAGGAAGACAAAATAATTCCAGAGTATTATTTTCCTAACAGAATGAGAATCTGAACAGAGCTGCTAAAACAAGTCTCTTTTTCTGCAAACTCTATAAGAGCAAACTATTCAGCTGAATAATTCCTAAGGTTTATTGCTCTCTAGTACTAGTCACTAATTCTTACCTCAGTTATGTAAATATTTCAAAGTTCTGACATCAGTCCATTTACTTTACAGGCAGATGAATTAGGGGGTACAGTTTTAATTGTGGGGCTTGACAACACAGTAAAATAGAGGTATTTGGATGCATTATCCAAATACCTATGAGTTAAGAATTATTTTAATAGTTTTTCCTTTTTTTTAGAGTTATTTCCATAAAGAATTATCATCCGAAGATAAGAATTATCACTCAGATGTTGCAGTACCACAATAAGGTAATGTGATGGCCACTGTTTCTTCTCAGAGTTTTTTGCAACTTTGCATTCACTCATACGTAATTTTTCTAGTTCAAATATTTTTCTTTCCAGACTAAAACGTCTTAATAAACCTTGTCATGTAATCCAGTTACAAAGTAATTTAGTTTTATTTATGTATGCAAGTGACTTTATCAAAATCTTGACATTATTAGCTGCCTAGGATCTAATTCTCAAAGCTACAGTATCCATAGTGGCAATTGATTCCAGATGAATTCACCACATAGCTTCTCTAAGTTCTGCTCCTTTTGTCTTATTGGAGGTTGTGATTTTTTGATTCTGGCCTGAAATTGCCATGCAGTAGATACAAAATAAATAAAATTATATGTTTTTTAATATAAAACACAGCTCAGTTGTGGAATTCGGTGCTAAGAATATTGTGACATTCAGAATTACAAAGCCACTTTGGAAAGAAATTTGAAAAATTTTTTGACAGTAAATGTGTGACCTTTAAACACAATGAAGTCAATTTATTCAATCCTGGAATAAAGAAGTCCATAAATTGCTGGCTAAAGGGTTAGGAGAAATACCTGATACATCACAAAACTCAAATGAGGCCTGCTTCTTGTATAAGTTCTGAAAGAATCAGCCACTGCCTTGTGTTTGAGAAAAAGCTTGACTGGGTAAACATTCATTCAGTGAAATACACAATAAATCTGTTACTAAGAAGGTTTGATAATAACTCTGTAACCTACTACTGTTGCTTGTTGAGTCCTCTTCCCGTATGTTATGGAAGAAGCCTGTGTTTTTATAGAATAAACACAAGGTGTTTCTCTGTTTTAAACAACTATAAAAGGGAAGATTCTAGCAGTTTATTTGCTATTCCAGTTGTTCTGTCTTCAAGAATAGCTTTGATAAAAGTGCTGAACTGTAGAATTAACTTAGGAAGGGAAGCAAGGAGGAAAGACCCTGTGCTTCCTTATATCTGTGCAAATGTAGAAGGTCCATGTCAGAGAAGATCCCACAGAGTTATGCCAATAGCTGAACAATATTTACGCTTATCTAAGAGATCAGTTTCAATATTACAGATGTGTCTTGCTCAGTTATTTTTCTTCACTCTGTCCTTATAAATAACATTCTTAGAAAAAAGTTTGGATTTTCACTGTCAGGTACTGTTCTTCAGGGTGGAAGAAATGAAATAGAAAAGACAGAAGATGTTGTTTACCTTTTAAAATTATAGTATCCTTTAAAGGTTTCAGCTTCACATGAGTTGCAATCTAAGTTATATTAGATTCCTGTATATTTTGTGTGTTCCTTATCTGTGAGACAGTAGCTCAAAGTGCTGTAAAAGGAACATGCAGAAGGGTGGGAAAGCTTTACAATATTCTGCTTGTTCAGGTGTGAGGATGGACCTGACAGAGTGTCACAGCCAGCATGTCTTGAGAAATATAAGGTTTTATATCCAGTAGGTAAGAGTGGAACATTTCTGAGCATAGAATAAAGCTCTGAAACACTTGAAGTGCTTTTGCCTACTCAGAAAAAGTCAAGGCATTAACAGAGAAAATCATTCACTACTATCTTTATTTCTGGTTTTTCACCTTTGGGATGTTTTGTTTGTTTGTTTTCCAGGCCCACCTACTAAACATCCCAAGCTGGAACTGGAAAGAAGGGGATGATGCAATCTGTCTGGCTGAGCTGAAGCTGGGTTTCATAGCCCAGAGCTGCCTGGCACCGGGCCTGTCAACAATGTTAGCCAACCTCTTCTCCATGAGGTCATTCATTAAGGTACTGCCTTGGCTCATTAGAACTTCTTGGGCTGCAATTCAGGTTGTCAGGCACTGGAGTAGAGAACATGACCCAAATGTGGAACAGATAGAAAGACATTAACAGATTTTGTAAGACTCAAAAAACCAGCACACACTTCCATGCAGAAGTTTTTTTGCTGAAAATTGGCCAATAAGCCAGGTTCTGTCAAGTTATGTTTTTATTTTTATTTATATTCAGCAGGTCTCTGGCCTTTAAACTATTTTCCAAAACATCATCCATTTTTGGGGAGATATTTCTGGCATTTTGTGGTTTTGCTTGATATCAGAAAAGCCACATGTTTGTCTAGGAGGAAAGTTGCTGCTGCTAAAACAAAAATATGATTTATCTAAGTCCCATATAGCAACAAAGTGCCCAGAAAAAGGGACTGGTCATTTTGGTCTTTTACTAGTGCACCTCTGACTGTGAGGAAATAAGGAACATGTGTTAAAACTGAAGCCCAAACTTCCCACAACATCATTCATGTATTTGTCTCTGCTCAGTCTAAGAGGTCTTTTGGACTTAGATTGCAAAATTTTAACCCAGTTATTCCTAGACTTCTGTGACAGCCGTACTGGTTCACTGGACCAAGGCCTCAACTGCAGCAACCAGAGCATCCTTCCTGGTGCCTTTCTGGGACACTGATTCCAAACATAAGGGGAGGGCAGTTTCCATTCTCATGGGTGCTAGTAATGGGATATGAAACACTAGAGTAAAAGGTAGTCCACTTCCAGTGCATTGTGCAACAAAGCAAAAAATAAAAATGCCCTAATGTCCTCAGATGGCAAAGCCAGGACTGTTCTCTTAGAGGTGCCTATATTGGTGCAGGACAGTGAGTCTTTATTTGCCTCTTGTAAGGTCCTGACATTATTATGAAGGTATCCTTAGAAGACAGCAGGCTCCCATGTGTCAAAAATATTTCATACTATTGCATTTAATCAAAACAGCTAGCTTTCAATATGGAAATAAATCTGGGCTCTGCACTTCACTGCCTGCAGTTACAATATCTTCATCTTTATTCGTGTTCTGAAAAAAAAAACAAACAACTGAAAGAAACAAAAAAAGAAGTTGTTTTAATTCAGCAGATCTGGAATCTGTCTGTGACTCCCCAGCAAATTGCCAATTGGATATTAATCCTTCCTACATATATCCCAGAAGAAAACTGTATCTCTTGAACATCATTCTCCTTGCTAGTCAGTTTGTTCTCTCTCACTCTTGCCTGCTGTGTAACCCAAGACTCTCCTGAATCCCAGACATTTGTAACAGTCACAGTAATGTATGCAAATTACTGAGGCAGACTGTTGGATGAACTTGGTCTTGGCATCAGAGTACATGTGAAAATTTTGCTCACCTTCTGTCTTTCAGAAATCAGAAGAGGTCAGTTTTCTTCTAAAGGAGATCCAAATATATGGGTATCCTCAGAAGCCTCAGTGTTAATTCAAGTTTATTTTTAATACTAATTTTAAACATTGAGAAAGTGGAGAGATTTACAAAATTATGAAGTGTGCAAATGTCTGACTATGGGGGAACTGTACTAGAAACACACAAATTATGGCCTGGATTTTTATCTAAAAACATCTAAAGAGGTCAAAACCTGGAAGTGTACAGGTACCATGTTTCCAGAAGGTATATCTAACCACTTCTGCCACTTTCTTAGCCACCTATGATTTCTTATAAAATATTTTTATAATAGTTTCAGTACAGTTACAGTTTAGATCCCATTGATGAACAGTTTTAAGCTGAAAGCTCAGCTTTGCAAAGCACTACTCAAATTACATATGAGTATTTCTGTATACACAGAATAAGCATAAAAATAGCAATGATTTTGATTTGGGGGAAGCTGTCATTGTCAGTTTTGCTCTTGTGTCTGATTATATACAGTTAAAAACAGAGTAGTGTACAGGCATACATTAACTTGTGTGACTAAAAATGTCATCTTCACGTGACACTGGGAGAAAATATGCCAGAAGATTTTAATACTCTGTTAATACTGGTTAAAAATATGTTTGCCCCTTAACTGAGAGTGATTTTTCTAGGCAGGTAAAATGCACGTCTTCACTTCCAAAGATCTCTGACTAATTCAAAATCTGAAGCCAAATAAATGCACAAGAATTGAGACACATTTCTTTATGTGAATCCAGCCCTATTGGTGATGACAAAAGTTTGTTTATTTAGCTGAAAGGATGTTCTTATGTCTGTCTCACTCTAAAAACTTGAAAAGGGAAACTTATTGAATAGTGGCTGTGAATCAGCAGTGCATTGTAGGAGAGCAGCCACATTGATTAGAAATGCTAAAAAAATGCATATTTCTCTTATTGAAGAGAAATTTGTCCGTTCCCTAAAAGAACTTTCACCCTTTTTCATTAGGAATGTTGAATTTAAGTACTGTCAGACCTCCATAAATTCCTCCGGTAAACATTATTAGTGGAGCCTCTCACCAGTCAGGAGATTGCCAGGAAAATGTACAGAAACTTCTGTATTTTTTAATGAAAACTTGAAATGTGTGTTTGTTCCGCCTCCATAGCGTGATTAGAAGGTGATTTAATGTGCCATAAATGTTTGGTCAGTCAAACACAAATGAACATGATTGATGGTGACATTGCACACATTTAACTCATTATATGTTAATTTACAGCAAAATTATTTGTGTAAACAGTCTGCTCAGTGTTAGAAGTAAAACAAACTAAGAAACCTCAAAATATTACACTTGTTCCCAATATTTTCCTTTTGGTTTTAGCAGTGTAATATCATATGGAATCTTTTATATTCTCTTTGGCACAAAACTGAACTAAAAGGAAATCAGCTCCAAAAGATTAATGTTCTGTAAACATTTAAAGACAGATAGATTGCACCCAACTATATGATAAAGAAAAGAAGCTCAATAAAACTTTACACCTGTAAACTGTACTTTTCCATTCCAGTCTTCTTATAACATAGATTGTTACAGTTGTATTAAAAAAGGAATTTGGACTCTTTATTAACTTGCACAGTCTCAGAAAAAGATGGAAATACTGTCCTCTACTGCAATTGCTGTTTTCTTTGAATTAGCAAATGCATACCAGAAGTCTGTCTATATGAAAAACATTGCAAAAAAAAGATAAGTGGAATAATAGGCAGAGGTGATCAAACTTTGTCCCTTTATACAATCCTGCAAGGCAATCTAAGTTAGCGTTGTTTTGTAAGTTAATAAAATGTGGAATGTGGTACTCGAATGTAACACAAATCCACGACCAAATTAGTTTTGTCTTTGCTCTATAGGGAAGACAGCTAGTACACCTCATTCCAGAGCTGAAAATTATCTAGAGCTGTCTCTATTATCCTCTAAGCTATTTTGAGATCAGGAATGTTTTCTGGGCTCTTTTGGGAGCTTTTGCTCACACCTACACATATGCAATGCCCACTTTACATTCCTTTCTTGTCCAGAAAGAGAGACATAATAAAGCCACACAGATTTACATCAGGTGGGTGCTTACCTACACTGATGGAACACATCAACTTGCTTGCTATTTCTTTTTGACCACCTAGGCAGCCTTGGACTGTTTTAAAGTGTGGAACTGGAGTATGAACAGTGAATTCCTTGACATGTAGGAGGGCTTTACAAGAGGAGTGAGATGGAAATGCAGTGTCTCAATTTATAGTGAGGTTCTTCAGGAGGCTGTATAATAAACATGATCCTCCTCACAGGACCTAGACCAAAAATTAAATGTAGCCTGTATCAAATACATTTATCTTCAAATATCATGTAAAGATCTTCCTGACTGTAGTGTTTTCAAGTCATTGATTCTAGGAATTAAAAGCTGTTGTGGTTTACAACTGTTTGGTGTGTACACATGGTATCAGTCCTTGTGATAAGATGTATTTGTCTTGGGCTAAAGTCTGCCAGGGGGCTGCATTTTCAGTTAATCATTTGAACAGATCAACACCAGTCTGTCTTTTGCCTCATTAATTGAATCTTGCCCTGTTTTATGTATTTGAAGCCATTAGAAGTAGAGCCTGTATGCCTTTCAGTTCAAATCCATCAAGGCCAGCATCTAAAAAGAATTAGATGCCATTATATTTCAGGGATACTCTCTCTGCCTTGACACACTACTAAATTCTGCATTAGTATTAATGAGGAAAAGTGCATAAATTTGAAATTAGAATTAGTAATAATTAACATATTTGATGTTTTATAAAATATACTCTTTTTAATACAAATTTTGAAAATATCCTTGCATAAAGAAAGCAGTGGAAATAGTTGATTGTGACTGTAATAGTACTACGTATATTTGTGAGCTTTGATTTCAGCAGACAATGGAATTGAGTAAAGCGATAGTTGATAATTTGTAATAATTAAGGAAATCCAGTTATAAGACTGTAAATCTAAGAAGCTTCACTCTGAAAAGCTGCTTTCAGTCAATTCCTTCAATCTGTCAGATTCAGATATCCACATGCAGAGGCATAACAAAACTAGACATTCACTCAAGCAGTTTGGGTCCACTGAAAGGACATTATAGGTGAATGGGAGGAAATATGTAAACTACATTGCTTTCAATATATACACTTCCTTTTCAACTACCAATCAAAAATATTCAAGGGCATATTGAGTTAGGACACGGGATTATGGCTTTAAACTGGCAGAAGGCAGGGTTGGATTAGTTATTAGGATGAAACTGTTTACTGTCAGGGTGGTGAGGCACTGGAACAGGTTGCCCAGAGAAGTTGTGGTTGCCTCATACCTGGGAGTGTCCAAGGCCAGTTGGATGGGACTCTGAGCAACCTGGTGGAAAAGTCCCTGTCCATAGCAGGGGGATTGGAATGAGATGATCTTTAGGGTCCCTTCCAACCCAAAGCATTCTGTGTTTCTGTGGGTGCTTTTCATTCTCATCTATGTTGTTTCAGATAGAGTTGTAACATTAAACATCTTCAAAGGCTCTGTCCTGTTTTGTGCTCTTTCCATGGTGGTGATGAGCTAATCTTATTCAATGCTAAGGGAACAGACTTTACATCTGCTTTCACTGTGCTATAAAGGACTTTTATATTCACCATCCTTTCCCGTGCAAAATGTAATGTAAAACCCTAGGTCATGCTGCAACTCCAGCATTTGTTCTCTGTCTTGATAGTGATCCTTAGATCTTGGCAGAAGAGATTATACAGCATGATCAGGTTCAGATACACTCAATCTCTTTCATGTAACTATTTATGTCATTACACTGAAAAGCAAATGCTGCAAGCAAGATAGATAATTTGGAGCTACAGAGCTCCTGATAATTACACTCCTGGGTGTTGGGCTGGGTGTATTAAGGGTTTTCATTTTCCTCTGACAATACTAATGGTTGTGTTTGCAAGAGCCTCATCATTTTTTCATATCTTTGTCACCATGCCTCACTAGGAATTGATTGTATTATGTAAATACATTTGCTGATAACAATATTGTATCTATATATAAGATAGAGGACAGCAGAGGAGTGTCGTGACTTAAAAAAAGATTCAGATGGAAATTACATTTCTTCTCTTGGGATGCACTATGTAATTTCCCAGCTATTCTTCATATAGCCTATTGAAGCAGCAGGTAATTTGTTTTATGACTATCAGGAGACAGAATTTCAGTGTGACTTAGTCAGGGAGAGATAATCATGTGTTTACAGTACTAGAGAGGAATCGGGAAGATACAGACTGAAGTTGTTGTGGTAGTTTGGCACATTCTGGATTGGTTCCATCAGTTACCTAAACTTGAAAAGATCATCACAAAGGCTTAAAGAAGTCAAAAGCATAGTGACTCCTAATGTATTTTTCTTCACTTTAAGGATTTTGAAATGAGTATGTTATTGACATGGATTATGGAGGGAGCTGATTATGTTTACTGTGGAACCTTACTCTATTAAAACTTATGGTAACTACAGGACTCAAGAAAATAGAAAGAAAATACTGAATACTGATGGTTCTTAATAGTAATTTCATTTCAAGCAGATCAGTAGGTCCTGCCTCTGCAAAAGGTAGCAGGCAGGTGACCATCTGTCTCTTTGAAATCTCTGGGAAAATGTCATGTTTCAGGTGGATATAAAACAGAAAGACCATCTTTAGTCAACTGTTGCAATCATCTTATAGTAATATAGAGTCCCAAATGTCATCCATTTTTAAATTCTATAATCATCATTTAGTGGTATCATAACAGATCATATCTTAAACACTCATATCACTTAATGAAGTTTAATTAAACACTAACTGGTATTTGTGGAGCTTGATCATTGCTTTGTGAATGTTCGGTTCTTTCCAGTCCTTTCTTGGTCCTTGACTAAGAGGGAGTATTTAACTATAGGTCTGATCTGGAATTCCTTCCTCCAAATCAAAACCATCTGCTTAAAGAAAAGAAAGCATTGGGAAGAAAGTAGAAAGGGAGATATGTAATGTATTTGTATATTTTTTCCCAACCCCAGGTGGTGTCAATCTAAAATAAAGCCACAAAATAGACCAAAAGTTACAAACATGCCCTTGCTATCATTACTCTTAGTTTTTTACCAAGCCTGCACTTTATCTCTCTTCTGTATATAGAGTTGCTGATCAGCAACATTTGCAAACTTCCTATAAATAAAAGGGTTATAAAAAAAGTGATATGGCTTCTCTGTGTGTAGTGGGGAATAACACAATGCAAATCCCTTTTACCATCCCACATGGCCTCTGAATGGTGAAACAATTTCTGTGGAAGAAATTTCTCCTGATTGTTTGCAGCCCACTTTTCAGGCTGTATATGATTTGGAACATCTCCATATTGCAATTTATTCTGGCAGTCATTTACATCTCCACAACTAAAGTATGTGATTACTTGGCAGCCTGTCAACAGGAGGGAATAAAACAACAACAAAAAATGCAACAAAAAAAAACCAAAAAAAGAGGCAAAACCCAAACAAATAAAAAACACCCCTAAACACCACAAAAATCCTGTAGAAAACAAAAAAAGAGGAAAAAATCATTGTAACTTACATTTCACCAGGTTTCTTAACAAGTTTCCATTCTCCCACATTTTTTTTGAAAGAGTGCCTTTTGACTAGTTTAACATGAGAAAAAGATTGATGAATCCCAAATTCATACTCAGCCTGTAGGATAAAAATGCAAGCTTATCTAAAATACTGTATAAATTCCTTTCAGAATAGCTCTGGAATACTGAAATTTGAAAACTTGAAATTTTTTGGTCCAAGAGAATCATAGAATCACAGAATATCTTGAGTTTGAAGGGATTGAAAAGGATCATTGAGTCAAACTCCTGACCCTGCACAGGACACCCCAGGAGTCACCCCATGAGTTTGGGAGCATTGTCCAAATGCTTCTTGAGCTCTGCCAGGCTGGTGCTGTGACCACTTCCCTGGGGAGCTGTTCCAGTGCCCAACCACCCTCTGGATGAAGAACCATTTCCTGATATCCAATATAAACCTCCCCTGACACAACTTCAGGCCTTTCCCTCAGTCCTGTCACTGTCACATCTGAGAACACATCAATGTCTGCCCTTTTTCTTCCCTTGTGAGGAAGCTGTAGCTGAAGTGAGGGCTTCTCCAGGCTGAACAGACCAAGTGCTCCTCACATGGCTTCCCTTCAAGACCCTTCAGCACCTTTGTTGTCCTCCTCTGGACTCTCTCAAACAGATCAATGTCTTTCTGATATTGTGGTGCCCCAAAGTGCCTCCAAGCACTGCAGTGAGGCCGCCTCAGCTCAGAGCAGAGTGGGACAATCCCATCTCTTGCCCAGCTGGCAAGACCAAGACAGGCTGAGAAAACTGAGGCTGTTCAGCCTGTAGAAGAGAAGGTTGTGTGGGGACCTCGTAGCAATCTTCCAGTATCTGAGGGGGGGCTGCAGGGAAGCCAGAGAGGGATCCTTTGTCGTGAACTGTAGTGATTGGTCAAGGAGAAGTAGGTAAGAACTGAGAGGAGAAGTTTAGGCTGGATATTTAGGAGAAATGATTTACTATGAGAGTATTTAAACACTGGAACAGGTTGCCCAGGGAGGTTGTGGATGCCCCAGTTTGGGCAATATTCAAGGCCGGGTTGGATAAGGCCTTAAGCATTCTGGTCTAGTGAGGGGTGGCCTTCCATGGCAGGGGGGTTGGGACTGGGTAATCTTTAAGGTCCCTTAACATTCTGTAATTCTGCTGTTTTTAAAAAGAGGTAATTAGGCAACCTTTTTCCTCATGCTCTCTACAACTTTATTTCGCCCTGTCCTCAGTGTGCTTGAAGTCAGTGTACTATTTTAGCATAGGATACTTGATTTATGTACTAAAGGGACTCTGGGTTTGTTTTTTTCTCAGCATTCTAGAAAATCCCTTAAACATAAGTGATGTTAATTGCCATAATAGTGTACTGACTTATGTGTTAAAACCTGATTCATGTTAAGCAGTTCGTAAATTTCATAGAAAGCTGTGGTTTTCACTCAGAACTCTTTATCTGTTTCTTTGGTTTTAGATTGAGGAGGATACGTGGCAGAAATACTACCTGGAAGGAGTTGCAAATGAAATGTATACAGAATATCTGTCTAGTGCCTTTGTGGGTTTGTCCTTCCCTGCAGTTTGTGAGTAAGTAGAAATACATTTAATATACAGAATTATTTCCCTTCTTGCAAGAGAAATCTTAAGTTTTTTGCATGAGACCTTTTCACTCTGCTAAAGTCTTAATGTTACTACATCAGATAGTGTCTAATAAAATAAACATTAAAGTGATGACTGCATGGAAGTATCTGAAACATTGTAATGCCTGGTTTCAGGAGAGGTTTGTAATTACATTATTGTAAAGGAAAGCATAGATGTTTTTGGTATTGAAAAAACTCATCAGCCATCTCTTCAAATTGAGTTACTTACTCACAAGCAGTGAAATATGTTAGAGAAGATATGTCTATTCAGTTGTGAGAAAGAAGCATATGGTATATAGCATAAGCCATTCGACAACTTCATTTCTGGAGATTGAAAATGCTTATATTTATCCTAGAATGGGTCTATGAATGAAAGATTTGTATGCATAAGGTTTGTATGATAAATACTCTGTCCACATAATCAGGTTAGTTTGGCACAATCATATTTCCTCTTCGTTTGGCATTGCTCTTCATTTCAGCTGTACTGAAAGGTTCACCACAAGGGCTGTGGACAGATTTTGCTAGGGACTGTGAAAATGCTTAGAAAGAAACATTCCCTACATTTTATGAGCTTGGTGTGAAACTAGTTAACACAGAAAGACTTCCAAAAACTCTGTTCTTAGAGGAGGAAAGAGATGAAGAAGTAAAATACCATCTCTTATGTAAAGGAGGATGAGTATGCTTCTACTCCTCTAGCTTCCCCACCTTTCCCAATTTTTACAGGAGCAAAAACATGGCATAAGAATGAGGGGAAAACAATTGTTAGACAAATTATATCCATTTAGAAATTTTCTGGGATGTAGCTATGACAGAGCCCAGTCTTCAATTTGCTGATAAAGTTAAGGAGTTCTCAATCCATCCTTCTACTGTGTCAGCCAAATTGTGTCAAGTTTACTTGACAAAGCTTTTTATTTTGGTATAAAAATCTGTGTGGATTTCTTAAAACAGGAATCTCACATCAAATTTCAGAAATGTGTATTATATTCAGAATGAGTGGTAGTTTGTGCTGTTAACATAAACTGCAGTGATGAAAATTAAATCTCCACGCTGAATTATTTTCGAATGTGTCAAGTTTCTATATGAGTTTGTAGGAAGATATGACTGAGACTTTATTTGACATAAAGCTGACATTCATTTATCTGTGCTGGTAGAATGGACATAAAATAATCAATAAAGAAAGGGTGCTTAGTGAGTTTTAGAGACATCTAAACTTTGGACCTCTCCTCAAGCATTTAGTTATCTGAAACAGTAGCAAACTGTTTTCTGGTTTAAGTGAAACAAAAAAAATTGTCTCATATTTTCCAACACTAATAGGTCTATTAAAAGCACATTGAAAATTAAAATTAGTGTTACTTATTAATGAGCTTAGTGCATAGGTATTTTCATTACAGTAAGTATTGGCTGCTCAATTTCCAGAAGAACCAAAGGACAAGGAGAGCAAAACGTCCACTGCATTGGTTGGTGAAGGGGAAATTGAATCAATGAATAGCCTTAGTGTATTCAGCTACCCATGAAAAATACAGACTTGGAGAACAGGTTTTGTAGGGTAGCTTTTAAAATGCATGCAGTCAGTGACATTTTAAAAGTCTGAAATTAAATGAAATGTTCTGCTTGCTCAGGTTATTTGTCATAAATGCAAGTCTAGGAATGTGATTCCTTTGTAAATAGGCTACCATACAGTCCGGATAACAAAGAGAGTGCAGAGACAGTGGGGGTGGGACACTCAATATTGCTGAAGAATTTCAAGCTCTTGATGTGAACACTAGGGTGAAGAATTAGATGGAAACAGAAGTTAATATCAATCTGCAAGTTCTATTTATAACTCCATGTGTGTGCACTGTGTGAATATGCCAACGAGTATATTTTTGGTATTTGAGTATAGTTCCTAACATTCTGTGCTCTTGCATCTTGCTGGACCAGGTGTGGATGATGTTGATTGAAGTTAAACCAACCAAACTGTGTCCCACTAGTGCAGAGCCTTCTAATATTTAGTAACGTGAGTCTAACCTTCACCCAGGGTCCAGGCTACCATTGTCTACCCCAGCATTTTCCTAATGAGGCCAGCACACCTCTGGATTGACACTTGACCAAGCAGTGGGACAGCCACCAGTGTGGGTGTGATGTTGGCTGTGAAAAGGCTCTGACTCTTGGCCTCTTCTCTCCCTGCAGGCTGGTGTTTGCCAAGCTGAAGCTCTTAATGATAGCCATAGAATACAAGTCGGAGAAGCGCGAGAGCAGGTACGTCCAGGGCCGCCAGCTTTTGCACTTCTGGAATGCACTGGCAAGAATTTTGCCTGCTTTTTCTATCAGAATGAGCATAGCTACTCTTGGAAACTTTTCAGAATGTAATTAGCATGCCATTGCATTGCAGCATTTCATGTAGGACTGAAAGGGACTTATTTCTGCCCTCTTCCTCTCTGAAATTAACCCAGAATGTTTAGTAAAAAGTGCAGTAGTACATATGTCTCAACTCCAGGAGTGATTTTACTCATGGAAAAGCTTAAAATTTTTTTGTTTATAGTGTATCACTTTTAATCAGAGGTCCAGCTTACTCTGCTGAAAATAGAAAAGTAGAAAGCAGATGTGATACCATAATTCATTATGGCCATGTGTATTCTCAAAATAAAAATTTCATTTAAATTAGTTTGGGAGAACCAATTTAGATGTGATCCAAAACAAATAAATATAGGGTAAACATTTAAATGGTATCTGTTCTGACAAAATTTACATGAATAACATCATGAAACTGGAAAAGATTAATTTAGCCTTTATATTACCAATTGGCTAGCTACTTTCAAAAAGAAAAAAGAAAAAAAAATATTTTTAGTGCAGATTCACAGATGGGAAAAGAAGTGTTTCCTGCATTTTTTCTGTACAATGGTTCATAGAAACCTGAGTAAACATTGGAGTCAATTGTCCATCCACTTATCCATCAGTGCTTTAAACAATATGAATTTTTATGTAACAAAATGTTATAAATGCTCCCTGCAGCATTTGGAGGGTCATATAATAAGAAATACCACAATACTGACTCTGAGAGAAATTTGATTTTCCTCTTTCAAAATTATGTTTAAAACTGCTGTAGTAAACCTGGAGTGATACATATTAGTTCATCTTCTTTTTGGCCGCTAATTACTTTTTAGTGGCCAAAAGGCACTTTTGAGGGCAATTGCTTCTTCTCACAGGAGAATCAATTCTGTCAATTCATTCTACAATTTCTAGGCTTTTGAAAGTTTAATAATTATTATTAACTTTCATAATTTTTCTTCATTAAAAGAATCTATAAAACCTGTGTTAGACATTTGACATGGAAAAAGCAGTGTTACAACTATTTATGAGTATTTCCATGCTCTGCTGTTGATTTTGCTGGATTCTTCTCTGTGTTATAAAATGAAATGTGGTGTGTATACTATTGGATATAATTTTTGTTCACACTATGCTGATTAAGAAAACCTTTTTTTTTTTTCTCCAATCAGATTTTTTTATGCTGTATTCAGCTCCTTTGGACTCTTAAAATACTTTTCCATTGAATGACATCATTCTGTATTAGCTAGTGTAAAGCAAAGAATTTATTCTTCTGTCTCTGAATAATTTAATCTCTTGCTAGAAAAAGGAAGAATATGCTAGTAACAGTAATGGAACAATTTATCAAATTTTGTGTCATGAGTATTAAAAAATACTTGGTTTCTCTTTTTCTCCTAACAATTATTGGCCAACTCGATATTGCCATTACTTCAGTTGTCATTTACTTACTTAAGTGCTAGTATTGCAGTCTTTTTCAGCAATAACAGATTGTTCTTGGCTTCCATATCATTCTTTTCATTAACTTCAGTGGGAGTTGGATTGAGTTCTTAATCAAAAGGTGATGCAGAGGATCCCACAAAAAGTAACACAGTGTGATACAATCATGTATTTCTTACTTAAAACCACACAGGTAACAGTGTCCAATAACTAATTTAATAGGAAGAAAAAAGAGCCTAAAATTTCAGGAAGCAATAGTAGCAAAAGTTATTAACAGCTAGATTTTGTGAATATTTATGTTACAAGAGGAGGGCATATAAGGAAGATAGTCACATTTTTTATAACCCTGATCCCTAATAATATCTGCTGATTTTATTAACCAGTGATAATGTTATACTCACTGTTTGATCACAGAGCTACCTGCAGCATATCTTTACTGTTCAACTTGTTCCTGTGCTCTTCAACTCAAATATGTTAACTATGTATTTGGGGTTTTGTGATCCCTTAGTCAAACCAGAAAGATACTGCAACAAAATTTCAGTTTCTCACCTCCCAGCTATACTTGCATTTCCATGCATATTATTAAATAAAAACGTAGGGAATTAAAATAAAAGTTAGAATAAGATGGTTTAGAAGCACACGCTCTTTTTGAACAAAGTAAATTTGTCACTTTTCAGTTATGCCTGTTGATGCTGATATTGGAAATGTTTTATTCCGCTCATACGCAAATTTCTTCCTGGTAATTCTTCATAAAGATGAAGTGGGAATTATCTATAGATATTCTTCTAAGCTTTCAGTCTTTATGAGTGATGAAAAGTAGATACTTGCTGATTTATTTTATGATTTTCCTTTGTATTCATACTTTGTAGAACTATTACAGAAGAAGTTTTATAGCATTTAAAATTTAGAGAAAGAATGTTAAATGTAACTAAAAATTTAGAGCATGATCTAGGTGGCACCCTTTTATTAAGAGCTAATACTTTCTGTCATAGCTGAGACAGATCTAGGAACAGTATTTTCAGAAGCAGAGGAAATTTTCAAAGCATTCTTTCTACTTAAATTATGAGAAGATATTACATCCAACAGTTTAATTTTTGTTACTATTCATAATAAAATGTCTATATCATTAAATTATATATCAGGTTTTTTACTTATACAGGCAGTTTCCTGTTAAGATTATTTTCATTTCCCTTCACACCTTGCACTCAGAGCTAAAGCAGTGAAAAAGATTCAAGAGTGTGTATACAGCTCAACAGTATTAATGTGAGGGCATTCCAAATTTCTTAATCCCCTGTTTAAATTTTTAACTCAGTCTTAAAAATAAATCTCATCCCACTGAATGGCAGATTTTTATTTGACTGGTAATATCTTCATTAGATGTAGAATAAATACTAATTTACCTCTGCACATTTTTTTCTCCAGGCAGTAATCTAGATTCTAGCTTTCTAAACCTTTCTGATTTACAGTCAAATTCTCTTAACTCTGCTGTAGGGAATTTGAAATCAGTTGTATTTATAAATTATCAGAACTCTGTCTAAGCTAGTATTGCTGTACAAGCTAGCAGCACCTGAGCTTCCTGCCTGCAGGTGTTTTTTCTTTCATTTTTCCTGACTACTAATAAAGCTACACAAACAGAAAGTACACCTTGATAACAAGCTTTTTCAGTTTAGCTAGATTACTATAAACAATTATGATTTTACAGAATTGCTTAAAAGCAGATATTCAAACCTAAATATAAATAATATCATTATAAATATGATAAATGCATGTTAGTTTTCATATAATGGGTGCAGCATCTAGAGCGTGTTTATTTTTTCAGACAAATACTTCTCGTCAAGATATCTTAAAGATTAATTGAAAGAGACATGAATAGATTTTTTCACCTTTGAATTTATATATTTGATAATATTTAAATTATTTCTCAGCTATCAAAGAAATCTGAGTTTACAAAACTCAGTTTAGAGTGTTTCTGACCAGCTACTAAAGCAGGCACTCTAGTAAATCCAGCTCACAACAGGAGTTTAACATTCCTTCATCTCTAACTGGTTTCTGGGAATGTTATAACCTGTTAGTAAGAACAGGAAGCACTGAAATAAATTTTTGTCTCCCTGATGCAAGCCAAATACTATAACTTAAAAAATGCTCTTAGTTCATTTGAAGAGAAGTTTTGGCTTTTTTGTAGAAAAATGCAAAGCAAACATGGAGAACATGAACCTGAAAATGTCCCAATGTTAAATATATAGCAAAAAATAACAGTTCAAAATGCAGACATTCAAACTCCTCATCTGAAACCCCTTTTAGAGAGATTTCTGCCTTCCTTTTTCCCCTTTGATTTTTAATTTCTACATAAGTAAGCAAGATGGAAAACCTAATCAGGATTCTTCCCTCCTGCTCTCCATTTATCCTCCTCTTGTAAAATTTTCACTTTGTCTATCCATAAAATTGTTCTCATTCTCAGCAGAAAAACCTTTAAGCCTTGAAGACTTTAAATAAAGGGTTTTTTTGCTTTTGCTTTGGTGTCAGTTGATTTCTTATCAAAGTGTTTGATTTGCACTTTTTTTCTTGTCGTTTGCAGAAGCCGAAAGCGGTATGCCCTCTTCGTTACCTTTCCTTCCAACCTCAATCCTACCTTCACTCCTTCTAACTTCAGGACTAATTCCTTGCCAAGAACACAGGAAGATAACATCTTTGTCTATCTTTCTCTGTATATACACACACATATATACATATATCTATTCATCTGTCTATGTGTGTGTGTATATATATATCTGTGTGTATTTTTATATATGAGCCCCCAATCTCAAAGAGGAGAGAGAGAGAACCGCATTTTGTCTCTCCAGTGTTTTTTGTGACTCACGCACTAACTTCTTTGCAGGAAGTACAAAATAAATCAGGCTTAGTTTTTTAGGCTTTTTTTTCCCCCTTTGTGGAGTCATTGTTGTATTGGATTGTTGCATTTGAAAAGCAGATTTTACTGTCCTCATTTTGACTGTATCATGGCGATGCATATTTCGTCTTTACCAGCCCTTGTGCTGCCATGTTGTTTTCATGTTCACACCTTCATTGATGTCCTTCTTTCCCCCGAGTCTTCCCTCAAAACACGTCTTACAATACAGTAGTTCATGTTCTCTTGCAGTCTCATCTTCCATTAACAACAACCAAGTACCTGATCCTTTGCATTTTTCGTCCTGTTTTGAGTCCAGTTATTCATAATACAGTACTCATTAAAGCTCTTGTACTGCTCCAGTGAAAGCGCCATGGATAGTTTGTATTATATGTCACATTCATTTTATTGACATTATTAACTCATTTATGAAGATGTTACTGAATGTATTTGTTTCTCAGCTTTGGGGTTTTTTTTTTGAGATGGCCTATTTTGCATTTCCTTTGGTGTACCATGCTGAGTTGCTCTTTAGCCTACATTCTGTCATGCTGCTATTGGTTTGGATGGAGTAAATAAGGCATGCTCTTCCATATCCTTGTCTCTCCATATCTCTTCCCCTTGACATTTCTTTGGAGTTTTTTTCCTAATTTCTTATCATAGTCTGTCTGGCTGTCAGTGATGGTCTTTGGAAACCTGCTCTCATTGTCCAGACATTTCAATTTCCTTCTTCATCGTACTCTTAAAACTTTACTTTCCATGTCTGTTCTGTTGTGTCTCTTTTATGTGTTATATGTATTTAAGTTTTAGTCTTATCTTCCTATAGTTTCTGAGTAGATGTGTGATAAGAGAGGTGGCTTCCTGTCAGTTTGGCATTATTGATATGATCCAACTGCAGAGAAGTTACTGCAACACTTAGCATCTCCAAGGATCTGCAGCTGTTGCACCTCTACTTTGCTTCTTGCTTTTAAGTATATCTTACCTTGTGGTGAAAGCATGTTAATGCTGGCATGATGAGCAATATGAAGAAGTGTTGTACCAAGTGAAGTTGCTTGCTCCCAGAATAAAGTATATTGTTTTGCCTCATTGTACTGATAATTAATCACTTCTGGAACCAGAAAGAATAATTTAATCATTTCCAAGTGTATTGAGTTCACCATCACTGTTGAACTACTTTGGACTATGCCCAAATAAAATACCTCATGCACATCCTGTAGATCATGACTTAGTAGGTGCTGTTGTAAAAAACTTCACTCCTGGGAGCAACCTTTTATATGCTTGTAGTAATTACGCTTTAATATACTGTAGCATGTAATGTGCACTGTGTCTTTTGCCCTGTATTCTTTTTAGTGTCTTACTAGATTTTGCTGTATAGAGCAATATGGAGCATTATGATTTAATGCCAGTGATAGAGAAGAAAGAAGCAATACTTAAAAGTTACAATTAGTGTGAAAACTGGTATGTGCACAACTCCCACTATGAGATTTGTGCACCTACACTCACACTCCACTTCAAAACATGCACTGAAGCAGAAAATATCTCCAACTACTTCCATAGTTGGATGAGTGTTTTAAAAGGCCATTATGCTAATAGTGGTACTTTTTATCTGGGCATAGCATGAAACAATCAAGTATAATAGCTGGTTTTGTTTAAAAGTGTGGTAGCTACAGTAATTAATACCACATAATTTTGGTTTAGATAATGTATTCATAGTATTTAAACAATATTATATCTTCCTGATTACTAGATGATATTGCTACTGTTTGAGTTGAATGGGGAATGGTACAGTACATCTACCACAAGGTTTAAAACAGAATTGTTACAGCTTTTGTCCTTTGTTTAGTCAAAATTTTTGCTGTTTGTGTTTCGTTTAATTCAACAATTAGTGTTTTCTTTTTCTTTAGAATAGGGCAATGGTAGTCACATGGGTAGCCATAAAGCTGAAAACAAACAAACAAAAAAAGAAGTTGGGCTACTAAATCAGACAAGTTTCCTTGATGCAGGGATGAACTGTTCAGTTGGACTCTGATAATGGGATTCATCACAGCTGATTAATGTTAATGTAAATGACTAATCTCCTGTTAGTTATCCAGACTTAGTCCAGAATTGCAAGGGAAGAGAGAGACAGTTCTTGAATGCATTAGAATTCAATCCTAAAATAGATGAGATGAATCCCACCTTAAGTGCTGTCTAAAATGTAACATTGAAAGCAAGACGAAACAGGAATAGTACATAACAGAAGCATGGCTAAGGAAAATCTTAAAAAGACATCTCCTGATGCGTGTCTCTTTGGTTGACCTTATCTATGCTTCTGTTTTTATTCTTCATGTAATGCTGCTAAAATATTTTTGCCCTTGCATATTTGCTGTGCTGTACTTGCGGGGCATCTCCACATGCCTTTGTCAGCTCAGTTTAAAGACCTTCACCACACCTGTTCCATATTCCTCTGTTTTTCTCAGAGGAGGCTGATAGTTATGCACATCTGAGAGTCATCTACTGTCCTACTTTGATTAAGGTTGCAAGTTCCACCCATTCACAACTTCAACAGTAGTGAAAGCCTGCTCAGTTTCCAGCTGTGCAAAGCAAATTGTGGAGCCATACCACTTATCAATTGGCCTACCAGTAAATACATCCTGCACAATCATGGTTCAGACTCTGACACTGATTGGCTGTTTTTTCCATGTAGCTCACCTGGAAGATAGCTGAATATTCTAGAAAACTACAGGAAACATTTTTCATCTCCTACTGGAATCTTTTGTATGCTGATAAATTATTAGAAGTATGTTTTAGATATTCTAGTAATATGAAAAGATACCAGCTTTCTATAACTTTTTAATAGTGTTTTAGACCAAGAAACATAATTTGAGTGCAATATGAGTGAGAAAGCAAGAGACAAAAATCACCTAGCAACAGAAATCAGTAAAAAATAAACAGCTGGTAGTTGTCCTGCCCAAAAGTGTCAGTTCACAAACTGTCTTACAGTTCAAATCTCCAGTTATAAGGCATTCCATCAAATATCTTTAAATTCAAGCAAACATAGAATATATGCAATTGGTAATGGAAACCTAAGCTTACTTTTAGTGCTTTAAAGAAAGATATAATATGGTCGGCTTTAGCTAGGTCAGAATTTGGTGCATTGTGCAGTCAGTCATCCATGCACTACCAAAAAACAGCACTCATGTTCTGGAGTAGTTTCAGGTAGATAAGAATGGCTGAACAAACATTTCCATGTATCCATATTTTATTGAGGGTAGCACGTATACTTAAAACATTAGAAAGATATAAATTAATAAGTAAATTGATCACAACACACAATGTGAAATATGAACAGATATCTATTCTCCACTGTCACATGTAAAAATCATCATGTCCTATCTTAAATTTTCATTGAGCAATCTATGTAAAGAAAATCATAAACATTTGTCTAGAATTTTCGTGACCTCGTTTGAATTTTTGTCTTTTTTTGAAGCTGTGCATCTCAAATGTGCACTGATTTCCATTTGTGTTTCACCTGCTTATATTTCTATCAGTCTGGGAACTCCTCTTCAGCTGTGTAGATAATATTTCTGATTCTTTCCTGTGCTTTAAGTGTTCAGTGTCAGATTGGATGGGGCTTTGAACAATCTGTTCCAGTAAAAAGTATCCCTGACCATGACATGAGAGTGGTAATTTGATGATTTTTAAAGGTCTCTTTGAACATAAACCATTCTATGATTCAGTTCTATGATAAACTATTCAGTGATTCCTAAGAGTCCGACTGAATTCAAGAGTGATTTCCACATTTTCAGTGTGGGATATTTTCATTACTCTTAGATGCCTGATTCTGCATGTGAACCTGATTCACCAAGTGAATCTTCTTTAGCAAAAGGGGTAACTTTTGCAGATAAGTGTTAAACACAGGTTTCCAAACTGTATATTTTAATCCACAATTGGTTTCCTAATTGTAATATTATCAAAAAGTAATTGAACTGACTTCTAAGTTTATGGTGGTGAAGTACATTAAATTCCCATTGAACACATTAAATCATATTTAATTTACATGGCCTTAATTGCCATGTGTCCTAAACATTCATGTGTGAAGGAGCAAACAATCATGTGAGCCCTGTCATGAAAGGTTTTGTCCTGAGGAATGTATTTTTGGAACTGGAGTCATTAAATTAATTGTGACTAAATGTTTTTGAGCTTGCTTGAGTTACTTGATTACTTTCTGAGGTAACCTAAACTAGAAATGTTATAAAATTACTAAGTTTGATCAAGATCTCACAAGCTTCTAAAGTACTTGGCCTTCCTTGCTTGGTTTCATGAGCTGATTTAGGAGATAAAAAAGTCAAATTGTGCTTTATGATAAAAACATGTATTTGGAAAAATCAGTGTCATTTTCAGTAATATTTTTTCTGACATGTGGCACAGAATGCATGTTGATTAGTTATATGTATTTCTGTTAAACCTCTTGAGTTTCTGTCCTTTTTTCCCCTTTTCCTTTGCAGCCTTGGAGATACATAAAAATGAGGCATTAGCTGAAGCTGTCTCTTTTAAAACTCCTATTTAGTTAGCCATGTACTTACATTCTCAACTATGGGGATATATATATGCATATTTTCATATTGAAAAAACACATGCATCTCTAATTAACTGATGGATGCATTTTTCTGGTAACACTCAGAAGACTGTTTTGTTTTTCTCTCTGTTGTTTGTTCCCTATATTCAATTTTAATTCAAAACATTTCCCTTGCTATATGTATTAGAGTGAATGGTTGTCAAAGCATAACTTTAACTAATGACACTACAGGTGTCATAAGAAATCAGTTGCAACTTTAATGAGCAGTATATTTAATATATCCATACAGACTCAATAGAAATTGTTCATGGTTTTGCTTTAGTGATATATCTGTGTGGATATAAACCCAAAACTTTATGAGCTTGTGCTGTAACACTTAGCCAGTAGCAGTGGTGGACAAATCAATTTTCATTTGCAACAGAAGATTTTGCTGCTGGGGTCATGCTGCGTTAACTGTGATCACATCTATTTTGTGGTTATAAATACATTGTATTTGTGAAAAGAGGTATATGTGAATGAAGTATAAGATCTGTCAAAAATAAAGTCTGTACGCTGACCCATGTGAATTGATTGAATGTGTCTCAGGAGGCCTTGAGATACAAAATCATGTTCACAATACATTGCATCCCAAATGAAGCCAGTTACTTCTAATTTAAGACTGTTCTACACATCTTAAAAGAACTGCTTAATTTGCTTATTACTTCATCAAATTTTAAGTTTTGCTATGAGGAGTGAACATTTATACATCTAGTGGTTACCTCAGTTTGTGAAGTTTGGGTTGTTGAGGTTTGGGTAGGATTTTTTACTCTTTGCTGTGGTTTATCTATATCCAATAATTGCATTGAGGAAAAAAAAACCAGCCTGGGTCTGTGTAAAGATATGTGTTCATCTGTTTTCTCTGAAAAGCTTTAACACTTAAGTGACTTAAGAATCAAGCAAGGAAATAAAAAGTATTTTTCAGACAGAGCAGTACCCTTGTACCCAAGGAAAAACAGCCAACCCAAACTGTACTACATATTTTATAAGGAACAGTATAATAAATTCATGAAATTAGCCTCTACAGAAGATTTTTTTTATTTAGCACCTATATTCTCAGTGTAATGGCAGGTTACTGCATACTAGCAGGCAGGGAGGAGGAAAGGTGGAGGCTAAGATGGCCAGTACAGCACTCTGCAAGTGCTAGGAAGTACTTTGTGGGTTCAAGGGACAAAAGCTTGTGCAGGAAAGCTAAATTTTCCAACCTGTTTTTGACCTAACTGGTTTCTTATGAAGAAATTCTTATGTGGTTGTTTCCTTCCTCCCCCCCCCCCCCCCAATCTGGTTTATTCCATTTTAAACCAGTGAAAATTCATTTTAAAATGCATTAGGTGAAAGTTTTCATTGCAAGTGCAGCCATTAGGCCAAATTCACTAGAAATACTAGATCTGACACTAGATTATACCAGCTGATGATAGATTATACTAATTTAGCTGTGTAACTTTATTTCATCCTATTTATCCATTTGTGTAATGCAGGTGTAATTTATGCCATCACATTTCATTTTTTGCAAATACTAGTAAAGCATGCTGTGGAGACGAGGCTGCCCTCTGTGGTGATACCTTCCAATTCCTGTAGTTCTCCTCTCCTTTTTTTTTTTTTTGTTGCAAAGCTTGAAACTGTGAATGAAGGAAAGGGGAGGATATCTGGGTAGATGCTTTCTTTGAGATTTAATTTCTGTTCCAGTCTCTGACACAGACTATCTGTGTGTAAAGGAGATAATGATTTAAACCAAGCCTTCCACAGCTGACCTCTGATTAAGTATATTCATTAATTTGGGAGTCAGAGGTAGGGCTTTTGGAAATGCTGAGCATTCTCACAGGAAGAGTTCCTGGAATGTGTTTGGAGCTATTCAATGCTAAACACTTAGCAAAAGTTCGTCTGTAGGCATCCCATATTAATAAGTGACTTAATTCCTCCTCTGTAAAATGGGATAATACTATATCTTCATTCTTCCTGTAAAATAAATTAGGTGTTTGAGAATCTTTTGCATGCTGGAGTGATGAATATTGCAGAAAAACACAAGACAACACGATGCTGATTTTAAAGAGAGATAAATTACACGAAGCTGTGCCTGAAGTAATGGCAGTAAAACACCACTGAATGAAGTTTCAGACTGTGAGAAGGAAGGAGTTTATGGGTATTAAATTAAGAACTGTATCATAAGTTCTACATAATGGGGGCTGAATTATGACTTTATGACCAACCTTTTACTTCTGTACTCATGAGCACTTTGTTTTGTGGCCTGCATGTTCCTTTCATAGGGCCTTGCAGGCATGTGGAATTACACAAAACAATGTGCACATTATTAATCTTTCAGATATATTATGTTGTCATACTAATTTATTCCTAATGTGTAGGGAATAAATAATATACTGAATAGATGTACTGAGATCCATTTTCCCTCCTAACAATAGCATGAAAGACTTTGGACCTTCAAATTTTAGTAATGTATGTCTGTTCAGCTTTGTGTTTTATTTATTTTTGTGTATATGTACTTCCCTAAAATCAGTTTTTGCTAGATGGACCAGTGTTTAAATTGCTGGTAGTCTTTATTTACTCTAGATTGCATATGCATACCAATACTACATTTTGATTTAGAAAAGCTAAACTTTAATAAAAGGCAAAAAAGAGAAAACCTTTGAAAAGCTATATTAAGTTTTAGAGAGTCAAAAGCTAAGATACTATGAACATTGACAAAATTTGTTGGAGAATATATTTATGTTTCTATCTATCTGTATATTCATATTTAGCTTGGTACTTTGCAAAGTGCCCTACCTAAAATCTAGAAAATTATGAAAATAAAGAAGATATTTCATAGATATGGAGTGCCTCACTTGTTGATACCAGTTCCTTTGTCAAAGTTAGCTGAGGCTCTTCTGTCATGGTGGTTGGGTTAATTTTGTTCTTTCATGGCTGCATAGCAGTGTTTTTAAAATTTTCTATTCATTTTATGTTTTTTCAGCTGTCGTGACTGGTTGTCTTGTACCATTCCCCTTGAGTGTATGTGTGTATTTATTATTTTAAACAGTAACATTATATGTCCAGATAGGGGTCCCATTAACTTTCTATTTCACTAGAAATTGGCAAAAATTTGCATCAAAGAGTTTAGTTTCGTAAGTGATATTTTTTGTTTTTATTGAGTGGTGGTTGCTGGTGCTTTCCTTTTCACCATATTGTGAATTTTTCACCACTTTGCATGACAGAGCAAGCAAACAGCTCAGCTTCACACTTCACATTTCTGAGAGGTTTGTGTGTAGTCTGTATTTAAAGCAAAAAGATAAGGAAACAGTTGTAAGCACTTACATGATTATAGGCAGAGGCATTTGCCTGTCTCAAACTAAAGTTTTTGTTAAAAGCATGTGAAACTGTTATTTGATTGGAAATATAAGGGAAGAGTGGCTTAAAATTTCCTTGCAGCCTTTCTAACTAGTGGGTCCCCTATAAGAGAAATCAAATAAAGCTAATTTGGAAGATTCAGTTAAAATTAATATAAACTTACTATTTTGTTGGTTTTGTTCTTGTTTCACTGAGCAGTATATTAATCAATCCTGGAAACCATGTCAAGATTCAAGAAGGTACCTTAGGATTCTTCATTGCAAGTGATGCCAAAGAAGTCAAAAGGTAATGAATAGTTTTTATCTTTGGATATAAACAAGTATATTAATTTCAGGGGTTTTTATTTACATGTAAATACTTCACCTGATTTTTGTTATTATCTGTTCAAAAATTATGAGCGGGAGTTGAGTTGTTACTCTTGAACCACTTGCGTGCATGTAGTTTTCTGAACTACAGTCCTAAATATCAAGGAAATGAAATTTGCAGCAGTTACGAAAAGAAATAAAGAGGCTGGGGTTTTGTGTCCTCCTGAAAATGTGAAATATTTTCATTTGTTTTCTCTCTACTTGTTGTGTCTTAGAGGAATTACTGTGAGAGAGGAGGGCAGGGATTACAGTTCTGTTAGTTCTGCGTTTAGAGAAGCTCTTATCTACACAGACTTCAGCAAGTTCTTGATGCGAGATAGCTACTGTGTTCATTCTGTAATGGCATTAGCAAAATAATAATTATGTTCTTGTCATTTTTCTTTAGTGGAACTACAAACTCTGTGGCCTGATAATAAATCAAACTACAAAAGTTCTTTATATCCCACTGCAGACAACTTCACAGGCTCAATGTACTTGGCTGTACTAGATTTGGGATGAATGAAAAGGAGTTCTATGATACTGTGTTGAGAACCAAATGTGTGTACTCTTGTTTGTTAGGATTACAGTATGCTTGTAATGAACAAAAGAGCAATGTGATAAAAGAACTTTTCACAGAAAAATATTCAATGTTCTTATGATTAAAAAAAAAAAAGAAGAAGAAAAGGAATATTTGCAGCTGAGTGCTTCCTCATAATTTGTATTTTCATTATGAGTCATGCAATCAGGTTTTTACTGGTTTTCTCTATGAGTTTGGTATTTTAACTAAATCCTATACTTAAAATGATAAAATATTCAAATTACACCCTTTATTAAAGTTCCAAGCTTTTAGGATTAAATCTAATGAAATAATACCTAGCCGTGCATACTTGCCATGAATAATTAAAGTCAAAACACCAAAACGGTGAAATTAGAGAAGTTGAATACCACTTTTGTTGAAAGAGCTGAGCTGGTTTTTGGCTGGGTGAAGCACACAGAGCAGGGCAGCAGTGCTTCTGTCCTCTCACATCTCTGGCACCATCTTTGGAGCCTGTGCATCCTGCGCTGCCTCGGGCACTCTGCCTTGCAACATGCAGTTCTCTCCCTCTCTGCTGCTTTTCTCCAGATGAATATACAGAAAGATCTGTCTTCACATTGCTTTAGTGCTGCTTTTCTTTTATTATAATGCGTTTTGCACTCTCCAATTAACTTTTTCTCAGACTGCAAGTAAAAATAGCCTAGCGTTTTTAGCTGCTAAGGTTAGGGAGAAGTTAACTGTTATTAAGGAGTTTAGACAAAATTTTCACATCATTCATGTACCACGTTTTATTTGATAGCGAGCATGAAACAAGATTTCCAATTCTGCCTGGCTTTTGGCAGAAGGCTTTGTTTAGAAATATCCTGCCTCCCTTGCCACATTTCTTAGCTGCTGGGTGCAAAGCAAATGGTTATCAGATGTGTTTCAGCTAACAAAGCCAATTATGCAAAGTGTTCATTTCACCCTTTGAGCTATGAATCAGAGTCAGAAATATGTTCTAAAATCGAGGTTTTTTGGATAGGAAAAAATTATTTTTTAATAAAGCAAAATTAAACATTTTTTTTATACCTGAAATGCAAATTAAATTATTCTGGTTTTGTTAATGAAGACATTTCAGCTCCCTTAAGCTAAAGTTACTCAAAATTATAAATCCCACAGTGAAATATAACATACAATGTTCAATTACTCTTTCTGTTAGAATCACTTTTGCATTTTTAGAAGAATAGTTTCCCATAAGAAGCAATTATACCCACAAACAATTATGCCTAGGTAAGTAGCTTCACATAAAATATTGACTGTTTAAATATAATACAAATTACATGAATTGCATCTTTGTTATTCTTTATTCATTTACATCTTAGCACTAACGTCAGAAATCCACATTCTTCAAATCCACTCAGTTCACCCCAAATATCTAGAATAATTTCATTACAGCAATCACTTCAGATATTTATTCTTTACTTTGGACATAGGATTGAAGGTACCCTTTAGGACAATTGTCCTGCAGTGAATTTTAGAATCATGATATCTAGAAATGACCAATATCCAGTTCATGTTACGACGTTTTTGTGAGTGACTATTTGTGATAGCTGATTCTTATTTAATAAAGAGGCTTTACAGCTGGCCTGGCAAGAAACTTAAAAAATTTTCTAGGATGTGTCAGTGTCCAGGCTTACATCTGGACATTGACACATGGTTTGAAGAATATTTTATTCTCTTTTATTTGGAGATAGTTTATTTTCTTTTTGGTGGAATGTGAATATCTTGAAGATCAGAAGCTTTCTGCAGCAAAGTATACATGCTCAGAGAAGGCTTTTTTCCCTTTACATTTTGCATCTTGGATTCAAAGGCAGTTTCACAGCCTGATAGAGTCCTCTTAGAGATCTTAGAGTCATCATAGATTCTTAGAGAAATAAACTGTGCTAAGTTTAGGACTTGTGTCTTCCATTGGTAGCTTCATGATATATTGATTTTAGAAATGTTAATTGCATTCAGTGAGGTCTCCCTGCAATTTAAATTTTTATTTGAAACTATATGAATCACTGATATGGTTCATCTCTTGTGTGCGAGACCTGCTGTCTTTCTACTGATGGGTCACTTTACTGCAGCATAGTTCCACCTGTGGTGACCACACTATAGTTAATCTAGAAGAAATAATGGCAATCATCCTGGCTGCAGGGCCAAAGGCTGTGTTTAATCATAATTTGCTTTGTTTCCCAGCTGTTGTGGCAATCTACCGTCCCATACTGTCAGCAAAATATGTGGGTGGTTGCAAAGTGGGGGCTTTGCCTCCTGCTGCCAAATTGTATTGAGAAATATGCAATAAGAGGGAGCAGAGAAGATAGGCAGGGAGCTGACCTATCCTGAATGTGGATAAGTGCAGGGAAAATTAAACAGGTTTAAAAATACATTTTATTTGCTATGCCAGCAAGAATCCTGGTAAACTATAACTGTCCTGCTAGAGTCCAGCTGGGTGATCCTTGTGAAATGTCATGCAGCCTCACATGGCATTTTGACTTGGCAGTCATGATTGAACTCTTCTATGAGCAATCTGATGCATATTTATTAAATCAGAAATTTTAAAAAATCTTATCTAAAGTAAAAAGTTTATCCCTTTTCACTTCCTTAGTTCTCCTTTTGCTGGCATGGGACATCCACAATTTCCCTGTGCAACCTGTTCCAGCATCTCACCACCCTCACAGACAAGATCTTTTTCCTAATATGTAATCTAAATGTACTCTCTTTCAATGTAAGCCCATTCCTCCTTGTCCTGTCACTATGTGCCCTTGTAAATTGTCTTGCCCCATCTCACCTGTAAGTTCCCTTCAGGTAGTGGAAGGTCACACTCTGATCACCCAGCAGCCTCCTCTTTTCCAGGCTGAACAATCCCAATTCTCTCAGCCTTTCCTCATAGGAGAGATGCTCATCTCTCTAACCATGCACTCACACCAGCAGGTCCATGGCCTTCCTCTGCTGGGGACCCCTAACAGGGCAGGTGGGTCTCACCAGAGCAGAGCAGAGGGGCAGAGTCCCCTCCATGCCCTGCTGGCCGTGGGGCTTTGGATGCAGCCCAGGACACGTTTGGCTTTCTGGGCTGTGAGTGCCATGGCTGGGTCTTATCCAACCTCTCCGCCACCAACACCCCAAGGCCTTCCCAGCAGAGCTTCTCTGGATCTGTTCATCCCAGCCTGGATTCTCACTGGGGGCTTCCCCGACCCTGAACTTGTTAAACCACACGAGTTTCCCAAGGGCCCAGTCTTGAGCTTGTCCAGGCCCCTCTGGATGATATCCTGGCTTTCAAGTGTGGCAACAGCACCACTCAGCTTGGTGTCATTGGAAATTTGCTGAGGGTGCACTTAAGGCTCTCTGTGTCATTAATGAAAGTATTAAATAACACTTGATCTTGAGGGACACCACTTGTTACTGGTGCCTGGTGGGACTGAGCCATTGACCACTACCCTCTGGATGTGACCATCCAGCCAATTCCTAACCCACCCATCAAATCCATCACTCCAGTTTGGAGAGAAGGATGTTGTGGGGGACCATGTCAAAGGATTTACAGAAGTCTGGATAAATGACATCAGTAGTACTTCCTTAAAAACTGATGCAGTCACCACATCATAGAAAGCCACTGGTTGGTCAGGGAGGATTTTCCCTTGGTGAAGCTGTGCTCACAGTCTTGAATCACCTCCCTGTTCTCCCTGTGCCTCAGCACAGCTCCTGAGAGGATATTTTCCATGATCTCTGCAGGCACAGAGTGAGGCTGACAGGCCAGCAGTTCCCAGGGTCATCATTCCTGCCCGTATTAAAGATCTATGTACAGTGTTGATCATAGAGCACTGCTCAAATGCACAACCTGAAAAATTGGCACAGGGTGCTAGACGGCCTTTAAAACAAATCACCCTGGTATAGCTGATAAGAAAAAAAAAAGCTTTTTTTTGGGTGACAAAATTAATTGGATGCTCTTTTTTCTAAGATGAAAAACAAATGAATTAATTCACTGTGGCATAATTATCATCCATTCTTCCAATTGTTTTGCAAATACAAGTATATTAAAAGAAATGCTAATTTGGAGTCTTATGTTTGAAATTAATGCAGCAAATATTTCTGACTTTAAATGTCTAAACCTTTTCAAAGATTAAAGGAAATTAGCATTGGCGCCTTTCATTAATTGGTCACTACAACGAGAGGAAATATGGGACTAATTTCATTTATATGGATTAAGAAATGTGTCAGTTTTTCCATTCTGTCTCTCCAGGGCATATTTTTACTGCAAGGCCTGTCATGATGACATCACAGATCCCAAAAGGATAAAAAAAATGTGGCTGCAAACGGCGTAAGTAATATTTCTATCCCTCCCTTCCTCTCCTTTTCATGAACTGTTCAGCCCTGAAGAATACTTGTACATGCATTTACATGTTTTACACAGTGGTATAGAAAAGCTAAGAAATAAATGCACACCAACATAATAAGTGCTATTTAGGTTTCTGAAGTCCACATGTTTTTATTACATTTCACACCACTCACACCTACGTCTTCATTAAAAAGTAAAGTCCAAAGCTAACATAACCTGAAGAATTAAGTCAAGCTAGATCTAACTGTGGAGGTTTCTGACTCAAGAGTTAGCCAACAGTCAAGTTTTTCTCTCTTTCATACCATGCAGAAATTCAGTAATTTCAACAGTTTTCTGTAAAGTAAAGAACTTTAGTCTGTCTTTGTGAACTTAATTCTGCAAAAGAAGAAACTAGGAAATAATGTTTTTACATACAGCTACTGAAATAAATTTTTGTAGAAGTAAATGAAATAAACAGTTTTACTGGAGGAAAGGGCTGTCTGGAAGAAATTAAATATTAGCGCCTCTTACATTAGCTGTAATGCTAATGGTTTAATTAAGTTCTTAAACTGTTCCGACAGTTTTTCATGAAGAAGCAATTAAGTTTTTGAATGGAAATGAGATTTTGTATCTGAATTTCTATAAATACGTAGTAATCAGCATTTTACCTACATATATTTTGAAGGGACCGTTTTCAGGAACTATCACAACAACATTTTGGCCAGAGATGTGTTTGACCCATGCGTATTTGTAATACCGATAGCAAAATAATTTAGGAATCAAATTCTCATTGAGTATATAAATATTTATGGGCATTCCATGGTATTCTGCCATGCAAAAGATCATTCAGTTCAAAAGTACTGGTTGGGTAAATGAAAGAACTCAGAGGAGTTTGATCATGCCTATTTTACCATTACTTTCAAAAGAGAAAAGCTCTCTTATTTATGGCTTGAGTCTACATTATCAGTGCTATTTTAGAGGATGGAATAAGGCCTAAGCTGAACATTCTCTGCCTTTTGGGGTACCTGAAATGGATGAATTCTTGAAGATCATTTTTAAAAGGAAAAAAATTGTCACTGGAGATTTTATAAAAAGCACCTCTTCTCCAAAACACCAAGAGTGTGGAACAATAGTATAGGGAGAAAGCGGCTGGAACTGACAGAAAATGGTATTTATCTTCCCAGTAGCAACAAGGAGAGCAAAGCACATGGAAAGCATGCCTGATGTGGAAGGAATGTATGCATTGCCTAACATATTGGAAAAAAATTGTTCAAGAACAGTTTATCCATGTGAGAATGTGACCTTTGAACTGCTGCCAAAGCCAATGAGTCTGCTGAGTAAGTTCTGGTAAAGCCAGTTACAGATGCCTCAGGGTGCCTCTAACTCTCAAATAAAATATTTTTTCCAAATTACTCAACACTTAAAGAGAAATATGTTACCTGCTTAATTTTATCTGGCTCTGTCAGGGAAAAAAAAAAAATAGAAACCAAACCTACTTTATTTCTGTTTTCTTCTCTACTCCTCCTTCACATGGTGTATGCTTTTAAACATGTCCTGCTTGAAAAAAGAATAAATCCCAAAGATCTCTCAGTTAAATGTGAGAACTACAGTTTTCATTGTCATCTGTTAAAAGATAGGAATCAGGAACTCACATTATAAAGGTTAAGAGCCCTTTATTATACATTAATGAGAATCAAGGTAACCGTGTCAGTATTTTGAAACCTGGGAGGAAACAGAGTATGATCCAGCCAACACAAGGGATGTTATCAGCAGTAAGGCCATGGAAAGGCAAGAGCAACAACTTCTGTAAGAAGCAGCCAGAAGGGTTACAAATGGCATGGTCACACATATCAGTCCAATAAAGGAAAGGGTGTTGGGCAGATGAGCAAACAGAATTATTGAGTTAGTGAGGCAGAAGAAGGAGGTGGCTGTCAGAGCTGGTGCAGTGAGCACTGAACACTAAGGAGGGAATCCTCTGAGTCAGGTGAAGAAGAATGGTCAGTGAGAATAAAATCTTAAATTCCCTTTCAACATCTCCCCTCTCTTCAATCCTCTCTCCTCCTGTTTCTTAGGCACACAAGGGGTCACAGATACCATGACAGCAGGCAGCCCGTGGTAGAGCTGAGAACAGCTCTCCGTGAGGAACACGCTCACGAGTATTAGAAATAAGGAAATTGCTTTGCTTTTAAGGAGCTGTCAGTCAGCAGAAAAATGAAATAAAAATTTTCAATAGTAATTAGTGATTTTTGTTTCTCAAATTTTGTTGACAATTTTGGAATCCCTTTTATGGGACCTGCTTTTTGGGGTTGGGTTTGTTTTTAAGGTAAGTCTTTAGTGCAGCCTGTTATTCGCATAAAATGTTTTAGCTTTCAAATCACTAATCACATTTGAAAAAACTTAGATACGTTATCCACCTGTAAATGATGCAAATCATTGGTCTTTAAAATGCAGTTCTAACCAAAACAAAGTATAATTTGAAAAAAACTTCTTCCCTGTTGAGTTAGGAAACTGTCAACTGCTCTGTTAACATCTAATGTGTCACTATGTCAATTTGATTTTCAACACTGCATACACATGCATCTATATAGTTCTATATGACAAATACATGCTTTAATGAGCGAGTAACATAGTAATTAGAGGTAGCTGAATGTGGAAAATATGTAAGATGAAAGGAAAGGTTGTATATAAAAATGTTGACACATTCAGGTGACTTAAATGTGAAAGAATATCTTTACATGGAAAACTTAATTATGGTGGCACTAATTAATGCAGCTTCCCATAATGCATAAAACCCACAATCTTTAATAATGCATCTGAGGTTGCACTTCAATTTAGATAGTTTCTGAACATTAGCTTGGGGTATTGCTGGGGTCTAAACGTGAGTCTGACCTACATAGCCATTTGTCCAAACTTGTTAGGCCTAATATTAATAATTCAGGGCAGATCAGTACATTTCTACAAGGCTGAGGATAATTCATGTAATCCTGCTTTCCTTTTGCAGTTTCTTTGCCATCCCTTTCTCCTTACCCATCCCACTCCCTGAATAACACATAAATGCTGATGACGTATTGTCCAAAGAGATACTTGAGTGGAAATTTTATTCACAGATTGTTAATTTTTTTTTAATGTTTTCAATCTCTTTCCTATTCCATTTAACTGTAGTTTTTGCAGCAAGAGGCCAAGTATATGTATATTTTATATAAAATGCAACCACGTTGGGATGAAATCTCTAAACTGGATGACCTGTTCCTCCTGTTTCTTTCATTTTGTGCAACAGCTGTGGTCTAATTCTCTATATATTTTTTCCAGTGACAGTGCTTGCTGTGATCGGTGGGGGTTGAACCCCAGAGGGGACAAATCATGTGTACATTGATATGTTTGAAGGAATTTCTTGTAATCGATGACAATTGACAAACTTTTGATTTATTTTTCCTCTTGCTGCCTTGGAACACGGCCCCTACTATATTTTAACTGCACACTGATAGTGATCTATTGTGAGTAAAAATGGGTTCCCTGTAGCCCAGAGTGCGGTCCAACCTGTCTTTCTCTAGCAGAGAGTATTTTTGTTCAGTATTTTGGTTCTTTTCTTTATTTATGTTGCATGTAGCAGTGACGTCAGACCCACAAGTTTCTCATCGTTTACACCAATGGAGATTAGGGTGACGTTGAAGAAAATACAGCAGTTTCCCCTTCTTCCACCTATTTGCCCCCTTTCCCCCAAGCTTATTTTTTACCCCAATTTGAAAATGAGATCTTGAAAACAGTAATTCCTTGAAATTATTCTAGAGATAGCTCATGATTTTTTAGGGATATTGGTTAGGTTGAGGTAATTGCCACTATAGCACTGTTTGCCTGGTTAAATACAATTCAATTGTCAGATCCGTGTTCAGTTTTTCAGTACTTTGTCCTTTCATTGCACAGCTGACACAAAGAGTAGCACAGCAGTCTTTTACTGTCCTTATCTAACTTTTTACTCTCCAGTGACAGAAAAAAAAAAAAAGAGAGCTACGGGGGAAAGGCAAACAATTAATTAAAATGTGGTTTTTAAATGTATAAATCCAGAGATATCTTCAACAGGAAACAAGCTGCAGTGATTATTTTCCTGAGCTTGCTGGTTTTGACATTAATTACATAAGTAGACACACACTGACTTTTCAGGACCTTAGCTGTAAAGCTTTACAGTACAATTATATTTAGAATATATGAGCTTTATGGACCACTTCATGTCAATCTAGATCATGCTACTTAAAAGTGTATAGAGTCCATGAAGGCTCTCATCAGCCACTTTCTGTGTGTACACTCATGGTAACACACAGCATTTGGGACATGGAAAGAATTTGCTGCTTAAAAATACAAGTGTTGCTAAGAAATGTACTGGTTACAGGGCAGTGTTGGGATTATATGGGCTTGTTCTTTCAAAAAGCAAGGGGGATCGAGTATCTCACAGCTGCAGTGCAGCCTTGCTGTGCCAGATTGGGGCTGAAACGTCACTGTGTAACCACAGCTATTCTAAGTAAAGGAGGCCATGAAACATCAACATTTTACCAGATATTCTGAATTTATTGTGTGAAAACACTTTAGGTCTTAAGCAGGATTGAGCTCTGCATACTGCAGATTCTTGCAAAGAATCAGGGAAGAGTTTATGCTCTTGATAAAGTTCTGACCTTCTTGAAATTATGGCGGCCTGCATTATGTTTATCATTATTTGTTACTTATTTTATTGTGGCATCTGCAAACTACTCTAAAGGGTTGAGATCCTGTTGTGCATGAAAATATTCAAGGAGAGAACAGAAGTTTCCCCAAACACCTGTTTTTAGCCAATAGAATGACACAACAGAAAGGTGAAGAAGGAGAAAAAAAGCAGATTGTGAAACAGATCAACATGGTAAGAATCAATAATAAGACGTAAATAAATTAATTTCTATGGATTAAATGGTGAATCCTATTGATTTTGAGGCAAAATATTGGAAGTAATCTGGATTTATCTGAAGCAATGTATTTCTTTAAAATATATTGCTATGTTGAGACCTTTCTGAATTGAAGAAATTAATTTAAATAGTAATAAATAAGGAAATAAAGTTCGTCATGCAGTGAAAGAACTAGAAAAGGTCATGTAGTTTTGGGGGGCTTTTTTGGGGGGTTTTTTGTTTGGTTTTTTTTTTTTGGGTTTTTTTTCCATTTCCCCAATAGCTTAAGTTTGTTTAGAAATGCAGTTTGCTTTGAGAGTACACTGGCTGAGAGTCTTCTATAAGGTAATGAAGGAAAGGTCATGATCAGATTTGAAAATTAAAATGAATTGGTCTATAAATGTGCCATTACATCAAAACCTGCGAGTCATTCTTATATCTACGAAAATAGGGCAAAATGTCCACTCAGATCTCCTGCTGTTTTTAGTTTTGCCATAGAACAGCATCACGTGAATTGGAGTAAACAAGTGACCAGTTGTCTTTGATGGCAAAAATTGCAAGAGAGCGAACAAGCTCACGTGATGGTCTTGAAGTTGTCTTGTAAAAATTAAATATTGGAGAGATAGCCTTGCCTGCTGTATGAAAGTTATTAAATTCTCACAAACAGTTTAAGGTACGCTGCTGTATTTTTCAGGAAACTGAAACTGTGCTGGGGGTAGTCCTGTCTGTGTTTCAGTCTCGTGATGCTGCCCAGCATTGCTGAGAGTCGATCACATTGTGCTGGTCGTCCTTTAATGCTGGTGATTTTTCACTCATAGCTTGGATCATGAGAACTCCATGAATTGAAATAACACTGTGCATTTCAATTCTGAAGTGTATTGGGACCTTTTTGTACCTTTTTGTACAATTCTGTGGTCGGGAAAGCTCCTGTTCCTGCTACCTGAGAGAGATCCACTAGATGTCCTCGGAGCTCTACCCTGGCTGCTCTGAGCCCAGGGAAAGCACTGTAGTGACAGGAGCAGTACCAGGATGGGGTACAGCCTATGGTTTACAAAAAAAAAAAAAAAGAAAAAATCAGGAAAGAAGAAGGGATACTTTGTTCTGATTTCTTTAAAGAAAAAAAAGAAAAAAATATAAAAAGGAGCTGTTCCTTGACATTTTAGGTAGAGAATAATCTACAGTTTCCTTTGCTTATTTTTGCAGCTGGAAATATTTCCCATTACTGTTTGTGAACTCTAAGTAACACTTCAGATCCAGACAATCTACACATTTTAACTGTACTTTTTGACTTTTTGTGATCAGAAAGTAAGATTTTGTGAGAAGCTTAGACATCCAGGGAACTATTCTTTCTTTAATAGAATGGAAGGCTACTGCCTTTTGTGAAGAATTCCATCGAAAAGTTTCTAAAAGTATTTATTTCTTTCATAAATAATTGAAAGAAACTTTTCTCTCCTTTTGCTCTTAATGAGTAATTCATATGTGCCTTGTTTTATAAATTATTTAAGCAGTCTTAACTTTGTGTCCATGAAAACTTCCCCTGATATTTTTACTGATTAGTTTTACAAATGCTGTGTGATTGTCATCATATTAAGTAGAAGGATCTGTTCTTCTCTTTTTTTTCCTAGTTATTATACAATTGGAAATAGAGAAGTAGTTTCTTTTATGTCCCAACTTCTGTTTTCACCAGTATCAAATTACAATTCTATTCAACATTTAGAACACATGTAGGAATAGAAATGAGTTGATTCTTATGCAGGTTCTACAGGTGTCAAATAAATTTAACACGAACCCAGAAGCTGTTCTTAAGGTCCCCCTGTCTCTCTGATGATTCCCATTTTCTGTTAATGTTTATTGAAGTTTTATAGAAAATGGTTTGTGTGTGGCTGAACCATTTAAAATCATTTCTGTCCTGTCTTTGATCTTGTCACTAGTCATCCCTACTAATAATGCGTGTTTTGTTTTATTTAAAATAAGTATTGTATTTGGTGTGAATGTAACTGACTGTATAAAAGGAATGAAGAGTAACAGCATGTTTTCTTTCCAAAAGTTATTGCTCTGATATGTAGTTGCTTATATACTGGTTAAAAGCGTTATAGCAAGTCCTTTCTGCTACTTATATTTCCAGGTCCAAGCCTGTTTCCTGCATGTTAATGATGTGAAATATTCAAATGATGCATGGTCTCCAGAACAACTGACAATAATAGTTAAAAACAGTCCCTGAAGGGCATTGCTTTTGAGAAACGCCATCATGTCCTTCCCCTATTGAAGAGAAGGCCTTAAATTTCCAACTTTATTGGTTTAAGTTTGATGAAAATGATACAAAAAGTTTTCCTTGCCAGCCTTCTTTGCCCTTAAGGATTTCTTTTTAATTTTCATAAATGTGTCCTATCCTATTATTGACTGTTGACAAGATATGGCCAGAAGTAAATGAAAACCAGGGACTGTTACTAACCAATGACATAGCAGTTAAGAATTTCTGAGCAGTGTGTTTTGCTACAGTGTTTGATTAGAAAAAGTCCTTCAAAACAGCTATAATTACAGCAAAATGGGCCTGTTTTTTACCTCATCTACTGTTAGTGTGTCTCACAATGCCCTTTATTTTGCTTTCATTTCCTTAAAAAAATAAGAAAGTAGGCATACTGGAAAGACTGTCACACTTGGTAACTTATTTAACTTTTCTTTTGCTGTCCAACTTTTCAACTTTAAAGAATGTCTTGGGAAGAGTTAGACAGAGGGAAAACTGGGAAAATGCTGTTTTGAATTTTCTGTGTAGTTTGAATGTGTATGCATCAAAAGCTGCAGTGGAAACCTTCTCACTAAAAGCCAAGCTCTGAGGAATGATGTACCATGCAATGACCAAGCCTGATGCTGCATGATGAATTTCTGAACAGCTGTGAGATAACTCTACTAGGATGCTAAAAGAACATGGCATTAGTCATGTGAGCAAAGTTTTAGAGGAATGGAGTCGCTGCTGAAGAGATCACTCATTCATCTCCCTCAATGCCTGTTTTCCACAACCATAATGTTACCCTTGCTTGACAAGTTTACTGTATGGCAAGCCATCAAGGCCTTAGAACAGGACTTGACCCATTTGAGTGATTTCAATCCCTCTTTCCTGGTGACTGTGGGATTAAGAAACAGGAAAAAAAAATTCTTTTAAATTTAGTGTGATTACCATAATGCCAAAAAGACATCCTAAACTGAAGGTACAGGCCAGAGAAACATTACCTTTTTTCTGCATTTGCTTTTAAGGTTTTGTTTTTGCCTGTCAGTGTTGTTTTGTTTTTGGTATAATTGAGTCAGTTCAATCTAAACCATTACCAAAAGTTGGTTCAGTGCAACATGTGAAACAATCTAAATGGCCTTTGGATTTCTTGAGGCATAAACATACATGATTCAGATGACATACAAAATTCCAGGATGGTAATTATACATGCATTTATAAAATAGGAAGCTCTATATTTCTGGACCTACATTACAAGGCTATTCAGATGACTGAAAGATAAAGGTGTTCTGTCTAACCTGGAACACATTCAGTTATTTTGTTCTTGATTGACTTTAGAATCCAGAGCAGAAAATGTGCCAATGATTGGTTCAGCATGTTTCAGTGGACCAATGCTCTGTGTGCTTTTGGTGATGCCTTATTTGTGAACTGATCTTAATGTCAAACATATTTACCATTTTTAGTTTTGTCTCTTATATGGGCAAATTTTGGTATTCTGTCAAGAGTTGATTTGAATTCCTGAAGATATAATGTAAGCAAAATTAATTTTTTGGAAAATTTTATTATTATCTTGTAACTCTTTAATCATATGTGATTAATTGCAGTAAAGGAGTTCCTTGGCACAGTTTAATACAGAGAAATTGTTCTAATGCATTTAGGAATAAATATATTCATATATATGTATATATATGTGTATGTGTACAATGCATATGTGTGTATGAGTGTGTGTATGTAAGAATATGTGTGTATGTGTGTTTTTGTGTGTGTATACATACATATATATATTTATATATAAAGAAATGTCTGATTTTTTCAGGAAATGGGATAGGCTAAAAATATCTAATGGACTAGCAAGTTTTGTTTTCATTTTAACCCAATGGTATTAATTGTGCCAAGGGAAAAGTGTATCCTTAGGATTCTGTGCTTTTACTGTGTTCTATTTTGATCCAAACACTTGACTGTTAACAGTAATTCTTCCCCATGACTGCGGTCACCCTCTAAGACTGAACAGAAATAAAGAGCAATTAATCTTTTGCCCTACTTTCAACGTACAGCCAAAGTGTTATCAATAATCTCATTGCATTTTTTTTTCCTGGGTCAAGACTGTTAACATTAACTAAGGCCTGTATTAAATCCCTTAAATTACCTTCCAGCTGCCTTGTTATATATATAACCTTGCCATTAACCTGCTGCTCTTCCTCTCCTCCCATCCAACACATGGTTATAGCCAAGATGTCCATCTACAAGAGAATGAGACTGGCATGTTGTTTTGATTGCGGACGCTCTGAGCGTGACTGCTCTTGCATGTCAGGCAGTGTACATAGTAACATGGACACCCTTGAGAGAGCCTTCCCACTTTCTTCTGTCTCTGTTAATGATTGCTCCACCAGTTTACGTGCCTGTAAGTTTTAACACCGACACATGCTGTTCCATGTCTGTGGTGTCTGTGGTATCATCCCTGTCTTGTGTCGTGCATTGTAGTTCTGTGAGTTTTATTGGGCTGATGCTTTTTTTTTTTTTTTTGAATCAACCCCAAATTTGATTACAACTCTGTATTTATAGTTCTGTTTTTATTTTTAATGCAAAGAAATGTAAATCATTATTTTGCTTTGTGTGCTCTTTAGGAAGCATCCTCTTGCAATAGCCTGCAGGACCTTAGTAGTGCAGTGTGGTGACATCTTTTCTATTTAATTCATACAATACAAATAGTCATTAATTAAACAAGTGCTTCAGTGTAGGACCAGGCCTGTGTCTAAATCTGTGACTGTTGCCAAGTAGGTAGCTTTAATAATGGTGGCAGTAGAGCACCATGCAATGATCAGTGAATAAATATACAGGATACAACATAGTAGCTGAACTGTAGTAGCTGGAAATCTATTCTGTGGTGCTACTATTACCTTTAGCTTTTTTTGTAACCCTTCATTCTCAGTAAGGCAGGATCTTCCATCTTATACTGAAACCACTGAAATGGTTGTACTTTTTGTAGTGCCATTTTAGAAAAACTAGCCTGATGCAAATCCCTGGTACAAATGTTCTGAAATTAAATGTAGAATCTGTTCCATAGGACAGTAACTTTCTGGAACGTGCCCTAAAAGCTCTTTTGAATGATCAGAGTTGAGAGGGAGAAGGCAGGGAACCTAGAACAATTCTACATGGCCATTAATTCTTCTGACAAACTGTAGGGATTCCAAAGCTTGGATTATCATTGTGATGTCAACAACTAAGGAAGGTTGTTAAATGCCTTTTTGTTTGTTTGTCTGTTTGTTTGTTTCATTTTCTTGTCCTCTTTAGTCATTCTTAACAGGCAAAATTATGTCTTGGGATAGGAGCTGTTTTCCTTTCCCTTCCCAAATGGCAAAGAAAAACTATAAAATTATTCAGATACAGCTATGAGAATAGATTGGGGTTTTGATCAGGTAGCATGTCCAGTTTTACAAGGCGAGTCATTATGGATGAAGATGCTTTCTGCTATGAAGACTATAACATAATTTTTAGATTATGCACCTGATTGTCTTTTAGTACTGTATGTATTGCAGTTTGTAGTCAGAGTGGTGAATGACTTTGCTTTAACTATTATGGCTTATGACCTATCTTTCCAGTCACAAATACAACAATTCTATAATTGTGATATTTCTTTTGTCTGAAGACCGTATTAATTAAAAGTATTGTTTTTTGGAATTTTTTTTTTGAGAATTTACCAAAAATCATCTCTCTCTATCTATGTATAAGCACTCTGAACATCCTAGTTATCTACTTGCTTGCAACTCATTTATCACCATAAGGTGGACAGTTCCTAATTTTAAGTCCTGTTCTAAATCACAGGAGGTTTTATCCTTTAAAGAGACTTTTATCAGGGTAAAATGTAGCAAAACATATTTATTAAGAAAAGTGAACAAGCTACCTTCCTGTATTGAGAATTGCTGCAGGCAGTTTTTTATAGTGTAACAGCCTCAGTAACACCATGCCAGGTAGAGTTTGTATGAGTACAGACTGGTACAGAGAGTGTGTGGCTGGATCCTGGCACTGGTGTTAACAGCAACCAGATTAGGATAAATTAATATGTCCCCTGCAAGTGAGTAAAATTTCTGCCATTAGCACTGTTTGGCAGGGAAAGAAAAACTAATTTGTAGGTTTACCATAGCTTTCAAGTTCACTTAAGACTCTACAGAGGCAGATAAAGTAAACATTTTAGATTGTGTTGCCTGCTGAGCCAAAACCCTCCACAATAAGGTATTCTTTCCAACAAAAGCCAATGCTTTTTGGGAAACATGTTAGAGCTGTGTTATATTTTGAAGGATAAATGATATTGACAGCTTTGAGGATTTTTAGCATCCTGTCCTTCATGGGCCTTTCCCCCCCTTCATCACTCCATCAAATCAAAAGAGATCTCAGTCTTCCCCTTGTGAGACTAGTCACCTTTGGCTGTTAATAATAAGTACGAAAATCAATACCAATTCACACTCTTTGCAAAGCAGCATAAGCCTTTCTTTTCCAATTAAAATATATATATACACGCAACGTTGCACTGGCAGGGCTTCAGTAGAAATTAGTGTGTTTTCTCTGCAATGCACAGGGGTTGGGTGATGCCCATCTTGACAGAGCTAGTTAGCTCGAAGAATGGTGGGGAGAGTCAGCTTTTCATTAAATATGAGCAGATGTGAAATGTAGAGTGTTTGACAATTAGAAATGGCAGCAGCAGGGCCCCAGAATCAAAGTGAGGTCAGATTGGTGGATCAGATTACCTCTCTTACATTCTTTAGTTGTTCTGAAAATCATTTTGAATTAGTGTCAGTGGAGCCATGATGGGTTTTGCCCTTTGTCTTTTATGCTACGACTGTATTGTTTCCCCAGACACTCATTAAAGGTCATTATACTATTACAGGGCTTGCTTTGGTCGTGGTGCCCCAGTTGAGTTGGTTTGCTTCTACAATTGCTTAATGCACTTCTTTCTTTCTTTCCTTTTTTTTTTTTTCTTCTTTTTTTATTTTTTTTAAACTTTTGATTATAAAAGCGGGCTTTTTTTCCAAGGTAAATAAATTCACAGACCATTGTATGAAGCTTTTTGAAACAATGAGTAGTATTTGTAAGAATTAACGCCGTTTCTAAAAATCGGATGTTGAATAGAAGATATCAATTTACATATTCAATGGTGTACACAGGAGTTAATCTAATTATATAATCTGCAGAGAAAGTAACATTTGCAGTGTATTTTCCACTGTGAATGAGTCTCTCTGTTATTATATTTTTGTTTCTACTTTCAGCAAATGAAAATCATATTTTGATTAAGTATAATTACATTAAAAGAGCTTTTGAGTTTATAGGCTGTTTTCTGGAAAAAATGCTTATAATTTTTCTAAATGTGAGGAAAGAGAATTTTGAGTCTTTTTTTCTGTCTACGTTTTTTCAGGTTTAGCTGTATTTGGTAGATGGCTACATGAACAGCAAATGGTCCAAGTATTTTTTGCATTGGAAACTCAAGTCAATTAGAGTGAAGAGAGGCACTTAGCCACTGAAAAACCTGGGGTGGTTTATACAATGAAATTATGTTCTTAACAAGTGTGATGTTTCTGCTTAGGTCTGTGCCAAGTCTAGGGGGGTGCCATTGAAATGATTAATTGATACAGACAGAATCTTAACCTGAACCATTTAATTTCTGTGTTTCTCCATCACCATATGGCTGTGCTTCGCAGGAACATGAAAAGTTCATGTTCCTAAAGGAAACCTTTCCTAAAGTTGCTACTGCACCCATTCCCATGGGAATCTAAATTTCCAAGGGTATTCTTGATATTAGGCCTAGACATATCTATTCAGATTGTAAGAAAACATGCTTTGGCATGCTCTGGTAGTTCTGAGAAGCTGTATGGGAAGGCTTTTGCTTTGGGGAATATTAGGGATCTCTGGAAACAGAAGATTAATTATCACTATATTTTGAACTCAGGTTCAGCCCAGACTCTTAGACATCTTTCATGGAAAGACCATGCTAAGAGAAGTTGGAAAAAATTAACTTTTGAAAGTAGACAAAGTATCTATCTTCCTGTGTGTCAGACCCCTATAGTCTTCTTGTGTCAGCACCTTTTATTCTGTACAGACAAGTTAGCTGCTGAATGTTTCTCAAAAGACGTAAAATCACATTCTGCAAAGTTAGATGAACGTTTTGGTACCAAGGTAGGTAAATTCTGCTGAAACTATAACTGGTGATGTGACCTTAGCAAATTAGGCCAAGAAAAGATCCAGGTTCTTCACTGACCTGTGTTACTTTAGACTCTGCCTCTGTCTCTATAACTGAAAAAGCCAAATTTCAAAGTGAGAGTTGAAAGTAGGTATTTTACTGTTTTATCCAGAGAGATGGATGCATAACACACAGAGACATTGGTCAGTGTATCTAAAACTCATCTGTTGTATAACTATGCTTGGGCTTTTCTAAATGAGTTGACTATTAAGTCCTGGGCTCCTGAATTACTGGCTGAAAAGGCAGCATAGTCTTTATTTCTCCTAGAATGCAAGAGAGTATCCCCAGCTTTCTGCAGAGGATGTACCCTCTGCTTTTCTAACCTCCACCTCCCTAGTCCTGCCGTAGTAGCCAAGACAAGACCTGCTGTCATGCATGAGTTGAGGTGCAGGAAGGGCAGGTGTGTGACCTGTCAGGAGACAACTTTCCATGCTAGAATTTTCTGTTCACCCTTAAGCAGCAGTGGTTTTCTTTCACAGGATGTGTAACCACCTTGTAGTAGCTAGAGACTGAGGTGCTCAATCCACCTGTGAATAACATCACATTTACATTATATTTATAATGCTCTGAGGGTAGCACCACTGCTCTCTCCCACTACACACCTTTTCTGAGCTGTGAGATTTCTGCAGTGGCCACAGGAGGCAAGTAGACCTGTTTGCTTTGGAAATCTTACATTTGTATATGCTGCATAAATCCTTTTTGAGGAAGAAGAGATTGAAGGAATAAATAAGCAATTGGATCTTGGAAATGGAAACAATTGGGAAAGGAAAGACAGCTGCTCTCCTTTCTAAGTGGCATAAGGTGCTAAACAAGATATAATCAGATTGTTGTGTTTTTTACAGCTCACTTCTATGGAGTGACCCCACATCTGTACACTGGACAATGAGAGAGAACCATGTTGTGTAGCCTAACTTTTTTTAATGAAGAGTAATGAAAATGGAACATTAGAAAGACACATAGTGTCAAGTAAATTCTTGGTAATTCAGAGGCACAGAGAATATAAATAATAAGCCCGTGAGAGAAACTGTGTGTGAAATACTGATTTATGTAAAACTGGTTCCAAATTTTATCCTTTTAGGGTGACAGATATTTGCTTCAGTTTCATCAGTTTCCATGCATTCAGTGTTGTATTCCTGAGAAGTGACATGATGTTTCTTCTGAATACCTCTATAAGACTATATTTCCCCTTTCAAAATACTGAAAATAATGTGAAAATAGGTACCTGTGTTTATTTTAGTTGCCAGTTTTTAGGAAAGGACATTATTTTAGATAACTCAGTTAAGATACGAGATACTGGTAAAGAAATCAAGCATATAATCTTGCAACAGCATCTGTAGCTACTGGGGAAAGAAAGGAATCACCTTCCTTAGCCATCTTCTCAAAATGGAACACGGTGAAGAAAGCTGAACGGGGGGTTTAAAGCATATAAAACCAGATAATGGAAAAATTGAAAAAAAATGCCACTGTGGGAGAATCCTGTGCTATTCTGTAGAGGTTCTTATGCTGTGGCCACTGTCATGAAGTCCAAGCTTCTACATGCTGGAGATCTCCATCTCTGCAGCCAGCTCCTTTGCCTGATACTGGCAAATCACAAGCTGGGCACCATGAGATCTGCTTTCCTGGGACTGGAAATTACTCTACTACTTTCAGATTTCATTTATTTCTGCAATTCTGCATAACCTACTTCCTTTCCATCTTCTCACCCTTGTTGCAATCATACAAAGATGCATGGGGATGTTTCTGCTAAAGAAGATAGGATAAAGTGACTCAATAAATGCAGTCACAGTTCTAACTAGGATTCAAGAACTGCTTGCTGGAACAGTGGTTTCTCTGAGCCAACCCTTTGTCTGCCTTTCTTGCCTTCTTGATGTGCAGCCCTCCAGGTGACCCCCTCCTTGAACCAACTGTTCTTTTCTCTGTATTGGTAGCAGAGATAGAAGCAATGATCAGAATGGGCTGGTATGTGCCCTCATGAGACTCCAAGAGTCTATTGCATCATTTTCTTCATATATATAAATGCACCATGACTTTTGTATTTCCTCTTCAAACACTGAAGAGACAGCATTAATTACAAAGGGGATGAAAGTGATGTGAAACTATAGGTATTTTGCAATAGGTGACTTCAACTGTGTAGTTTGCTCTAAGAGAAAAAATGAATCCATTTTATTGTTCTGTACTTTAATAGAACCTGTGTGCTGCTGAATTATTTAAGCTTCTTTAGGGCATAGTATGAGCATATAGGAGAATACTGAGATGTAGGAATGCAGTAGTAGAAAAAAAAACCAGAATAATCCTTCCAAACTAAGCTGTTTTCAGGTTGAATGGTAGAAATGAGACAATCTGGCTTATTGCTAGATAATATAAATAATGAGGCATGCACTTTTTCAGATGAGTTTTGTGATGCAGCATATGCCCTATGCTGATGAGAGTGAGCTCTGCCCAATTTATGTTGTCTGTAACAAGGAGATGAACTCTCACATCATGGGGTGGAGGCACTGCTAAGTTTAGCAGTGAAACCTTTGAAGAATTGGAAAAGTGGGGGAAGGAAAGATCAAGAAGTCTGCATTTAATTCCTCTAGGCCTTTGTGTTGAGCAGTGATTCTTGCCAGGGTCACAGGAAGGGACCAGTGAGTGGCTTGCTTTTATGGGGACAAGCTAGGAGAGATGCTGCCTGTATCCTGTGGAGTGAATTTAGCAGAGGGTCTTATGCAAGGTGACATGGAAATTATGTTTGCATTTTTAGTTCCTGAGTGTGGCTGGTTGTCATGAAACTCACCATGACAGTTTCTTACCACCAGGCAGCAGATTCTTCCTGTTACCTCCTTGGTGTGGGACAGATGCTGGCCGGTTAGGTCTCCTTCTCTACTGCTTTCGAGCTATTTCAAGCGACAGATGCCAGAGCTGGCTCGGTTTCAGCTTGAGCATTTCTGTCATAGCCCTGCCTTGAGCCCAAATTCTGACCTTTACTATATGAAGTAAAGTATTTATGAACAAGCAGTGGCTTGATCCAGAGCAGGCTTAGAGCAAATGTCAAGTGTCAAGTCAGTCTCCTGCCTCCTTCTACCACCTGCATTAGGAACCTGGATTAGACCCTAGACTACAGCATTGACTGCCGTAGGCTTTATGGGTCTGGAGAGACATAACTTATTAACAAAGAGTTATTAAATTTTTATCAGTTTTATAACGCAATGTAAATGCCTTCTATGAATCTACATTGTATTCATTATCATTTAAAACGTTAATTAAGTCAAAGTTGCATTTAATTTAGTTCTAAATGTGCCTTTGGGAGGAAGCTTTTTAAAACAGCTGCAGGACTGAGAAGCTCATTGATGCTGGGAAGTTGTTAGTACCATTTTTCAGGATAGGTCCCCCAAATTGATTGCTATTTTGACTCTTAGCTAGTTTGTGTGGATGTTATTGGGAAAGGTCTCAGGTTAATATCGAAACAACAACAGCAGAAAACTATCAGCTCATGCTAATCACAGAGACATTTTGTTATGTAATTAATGTTCTTTTCTAAATGCTTGAAAGGTAAAAATTTTGATTTGTAAACCTTGCACATATCTTACTCTTGTTATAATTTGTTTTATATTTATGTCATTATTGTTTGGCTCCTTTTTTAATTCAAGTAAAAACCATGTTCCCTGACTGGGAATATTTCCCCTCAGACTGAGAGAAAAAGAAATCTTCTGGCCTAGATCTTACACATTTCATGTAATCTGAAGGTATTGTAGGATATAGAAGGAGGTGCTCATTGAAGTATACAACAGACCACAATATAGTTTCAACATATAAAGTGGGATGCAGTTTAGTATAAAACCCCCTAGAATGAAAGCTCTTGCATTATGTATGGCAGTGTTTGTGCTTTTGATGCATTTTGATGTAAAAACAGGAGAAAGATAAAAAAAATCAAACACAGTGGATCCATCATCTGATTATTCCATGAGACTTCTAGCATATTTAATATGTGCATACCTTTAATCAAGTTAGTAGTGACATTAGTAGACACTAATATAAATACTGTGTGGCTCATACTTCCAGAACTGGAAGCAGGGGCAGCCTGATTTGGCTATTTCCTATTTCTTACCTAGGCTAGGAACATCTATTGAGTTAGAACCAGAGATCTTCAGATTTTATCAAGGGCAGTGTAGGTCCAGCAGAGTGAATCAGCCCCCAGTCTGGAAGTCAGAAGCAACTTAGAAGACGATTTTTCTGGGTCTTCGTATTTTCTACTGAGTACCTAGAACCTTCTGAGGTATTTATGTATGCCAGGAAACACAACCTCATCAATTATTTATGTTCTGCGTGAAAAGAGAAGGCTGTTGTCACATAACTCCATATGTGGTTCTTGAAGTGCCACAAAACCAGAGCCCATGCTGTATTGTGCTTTGATTTGGGTTATATTAGACAGGAGGGGGTTGGACAGAATACATGAGGAAAATTTTTAATTTTAAGAAATCATAAATACATTTATTACAGTATGTAAGTTCTTAACCGTGTTGATAATAAACTTTAAAACAGGATAAAGTTCAGTCATCCTTTCACTGTATGAGACTATTCACCAGCTTCTTTTAGTATTTTTTAATAATACAATGATGTATCTTTTCTTATGTCACTTTACTTATTATTGAATGCTGTAATTCTGTGACTCACTTACTGAAGCATAATGTGTGCTACCTCACACAGACATGCTTCACTGATACTGATCAGATCCTGTTAGCACAGTGCAATTATTTTTAAAAGGAAGGGTGGAGAAAGCATTATTACTGTGTAAGATGTGTCCAGTGTTATCTGGTCAAACACTCTTGTGCGCATTTTAGTTTGACTGGAAATTTTACCTAGGCAAATGGGAAACAAAAGTGCCACAAGGCAAAAATCCCAATCTTGACTGTGTCACTGACTTACTACATGACTATAGCTCTTTTTGTCCTCAGAGACTGAAAATACTGTATTCTCAATCTATTATACTGTATTACATTTGTGCTAAGAAGTGCTTTGAGATATTTACATTTTGAAGTCCTAAATATAAACCTGAATGTCCTTTTGACATAATTATTTCCCTTCAGAGGCCAATTTTCCGATTTTCTGATCTTTGCTTAAGAGGAAGGTAGATGCACAGCAAGAATGAGAGGAGAGTGAAATGGGGTACATGACAGAAAGAAGGTGAGGGGAAATTACCATCACTGCCTTGCTGCTGTCTAATTTAGAGAGTTTTAGAAAGGGTATTCTGAGAGGTCAGATAAACTTGGGTTTATCTGCATCTAACTCTGCTGCCATGTTTTTTAAATCATCTGAAGTTTTTAGCTGCTTCTGAACTTTAATTGGAATGCAGACCTTGTTTACTATGAGGAACTGCTGAAGGAAATCCAAAAAATCATTACAGTGTCTTTGATCTTTGTCATGCAATTTCCTTTGTTCATTCTTGCATAAAAGATTTTGCTTGCACTAAGCATGTTCTTTTCTCCATTCCCATGTTCCTGACATATCTTCACTCTCTCACTCAGTGGTGCTATATGTTCCCTGACAATATGGAGAGAGATTTTACATCACCCTCTGCTGTGGAGGAAGACTGGCAGCATGAAATGGAGGCTCTGTTTTTGAGCAAGCTCTTGCCAGAACAACCCAGCAGGTGTACCATCTAACAATGGCACAGTTTAGTCAAAATTAGCCCTGCTCCTGTCATACTTAGATGATCCCTTATGGGATGTGCTGCTTGGTCATTTAGTAAAAATAACAGCTGTGACACATGGACAGTAATTTAGAAGTCGGGATAAATATTTTCCTAGCTGGTAAAGTTTTATCGGCTGATAGAACAAAGATTCTTCTTGAAGAGAATAAAAACAGTTGCAAGTTTTGAGCATAATGTAGAGATGATACTTACTCCTGTTCCATGAGTAATATGTGGTAAATCCATAGTTGCAAACTGATAGCTTATTTAATTAGCAGGCATTGCCCAAAGATTATTTTTTCTTTTATTCATTCTTTACATCTGTTGAAATTATCCCTGATATACCAGAACATGCAGAAATTGCCAGGTTCTCTGTGATCAGTCAAACACAAGATGGGCAGCAGCAAGGAAGTGATACAGTATTTATTTAGAATTGCAGGGTATGAAAACGAATATAATTCACACGATGGGACACAGGAGAAGGGTGAGAAGAAGTGAAATGCACTGCTGAATAGAGCAGGGTGTACTTTTCTGGCTTCCACTACATACTGTCCTCTCCAACATATGGGACATGTTTCCCAAATTTTCAGATGACATGCTAATATTTATCATCAATATTGGATTTTGACTCCTAACCATTCCTGTATCTTGTTGTGCTTTTGACAAGAAACACTGTTTTTCACTTGGTTCTGAACAAAGCCAATAAGCTTTCCAGTGAGTAAAACATAGTTTGCAAACTCTTGGATGTTAAGAACTGCTTTTGATGTTCCACAGAAAAAGGTATTAAACGCTGTTGTGGAGGTTGAACATTTTAAGAGTTCTAATGATGTTGTATTTTAGTTTTTGACAAATGATGTTTTGTGTAAATTGAGACATGAAAGTGTAATTTTTGTTTCATTTTACAAACAAAATTCGGCAGAGAATTAAATCAGTTTTCATTTGCTAAAGATCTAAATTTTTCAATAGTTCTTAAAAGACAGACCTTTTTTCCTCCAGAACCTGTGTTCCACAGAAGAGTTATTCAAGGAAAAACAAACAAACAACTAAATAAATATATGCAGAATTTAATTATATATATATATTGATTATTTGTATTCAAGGATCTCACTGCCCTGAATAACAAGATATACCTTACTGATTCCTTCATTCAGACAAAGGAGAAAAGATGAGAAGGCAGTAGGGCTGGGACAGATGTCAGTCTCAGCAGAGATTCTGTAACGATTATCACGGTGCAGAGATTGCAGAGCCTGGAGTCAGTAATGTGATCCCCACTATTTGGCAGGATCCTTCCTTACAAGGAGTCCAACGTGCAGGCATCTGACACTTTGGAGGGTTACATGACTCAGCAGAAGCCCTTGGTTATGTTTGGAAGAGGAGATGAACAAACATTTTGCGGTGCCAGGAAAGACTCAAGCCAAGAATCCAATCACATAGTCTGGACTTGACTCATCAGTGTGAAATTCTGTAAGAGCAGGGATTGACATTCTTTTAACCCGCTGACACCAGATCCTTCTGCATGTTAATTTATGAAGTATGAATTCTGTGCCCTATCTGCACTTCAGTATGCCATTATCATATAGTTACGGTGTTCTCAAAACTCTCTACACTGAGTTTGCCTCTTTCAGGCATAGTATTGTTTTAGTTTCAGATCTCCCCTATTACCACTACCAGATGTAGTTTTTTATTAGAGAGAGCATGGTATGTGGAGAACTTTGGATCTTTCTTTTTTATCTGAATAATCCTTGAAAATACTATCTCCTGCTTTAATGAAAGTGCCTGCTCTATTTTTGGATTCAGGATTTCTAGTGTTAGCATGAAGGTCTTTTTGATTGGCTGATTGAATCTTTGAATACTGCAGCTCAATCATCCACAGTTTTACTGGTACTTCTGCTGCTAAATAGATAGCAGAATTCTTGTTTTGCATTTAAAATTGTAGCTTGAGGGCATACCAGAATCATATCTTTAGCTTCATATATTCAACCTCAATACTCAAGCCCCACATACTCCTCAGGAAACATCCTGAAATTGTCCCTTGGGTCTCACAGATTTCCTCAGCAGTATCCTTGAGTTCTGCCCATGAGGAATATAAAATATGTCCAAATATGCATTGAGTTTTAATCTGCCTTTAGCATATGAGTCTTTTGTCTGCCCTCTTCTTTCTCCTCAAACAGGACAAAATAAAACCCTCAGAGGTAGAGCTCCAAGCAATTTGATTTTGGAAGATTACTTTCTTGACAGCTGTCAGTGTCCCCTGAGCATAGGATTTCTGGATGCTTTCAGTATCTGACTCTCAAAACATCTGGCAGCAGCAGTACTTCCAAATATATTGGCATCCTGTGGCATTTGTGGTTGATATAGTTACTTTTCGGTTAGTAACTGACCTGTAAATCTTATGAAATTTTATACAGCAATTTTTTCTTTCTTAGAGAGCATTCCTCAGCTCCAGGTGATTGTGGACTTTATTGTGAAATTGGTACAATAAGATAACAGAAATGCTGGCACTTCAGTAGTTTCATGCAGAAATTTCTTTCTTTCTTTTTTTTAAAAATTTTATCAGTCTTCTTTCTTCCTTATCATGCTACCTTCTTTGAAAAGGGGCATCACCTGTATTTAATTTTATACTCCTAGTGTGTAAGTGATTTTTGTGCTGAGCACTAGTGTTCACAGCAAAGTAACTGCTAATTCAGTACCTTCACCATCCTCTCTCCAAAATTCTCCATTGCCTTCTTTCCTCTGCTTTTCATTCATTGCACTGTGTGTGAGCTCTCTTGGGCTCCCTTCTCTTTCTCTGCTAATGCCCACATTCTCATCAGGGTTTGTTTAATGGATCCAGAAGTACCAAGCACAATGCACTTGGGTTTGATGAAATTTTCTTTCTAAAGCTGTTCCGTGTCATGAATTGAGGAAGGCTGGCATCTTCCTGCAGCTTTAGTATCAAAGTAAAAACTAAAAGGACAAAACATATGTAATTCTTTTTAAAGATGGTTATCATTTTGGTTGGGTAGATTCAGTATTGTTTGCTTGCCTTCTCTGTTGCTAGCCTGTGTAATTTTATACCATTATAGCTGGTCTTACATGAAGTGAATGTGAGATGGCAAGCTTTCCCCTCTTACAATAGTTCAAAAGTGTCAAAACCTAGTTGCTACAGAAATTTCAATATTATCAGTAGAGCAGATTTTTTTTAGTAATAGGGAAATTTTCAGAGAAAATTCATAACAGTCATTTTTTAATTTTATGTGGAGATATTTGAGCCTATTCAAGTTATGTTGGAAAAATATGATCTTTGCAATATACATCCCTCCTTTCAACTATTCCTTCATTTAGAAATCAAAATGATGATGTAAGTAACATTGTTATTAGTTGTCACCACTGGATTTTTTAGCTTATGCTTTATTTTCTACCCTTATGGGATGGATTGTCAGCCCTTGCTTCCCATAGCAATCAATTTTGGCCAGACTACTGAGAGCTTTTTGCAGACATTCAAGTTTTAGGGGTTTTTGTTATCATTGTGCTGCTTTATTTCCTCCCCCTTTTTTGCCAGTATTTACCTAGAAGTTATGTACTATACTTCCCTAAATTTCCTTAGCAATTGATTATATTCTGTCTATTTTTGCTATCACTATTTTTGATATTGTTTTATAGATTTAATCTTAGTTGATAATTTCTTTGTTGTTTTTATATTAATGGATTTAACAGGTAGTGTTGGTTTTTTAGATCCCTTTGTTCAGAGCAAGCAAAAAAGATTCACAAGAATGGAGTACATTGTGGAATACGCTAACGTAGGGCTCACTTCAGAAAAAATACTCATTTCTTCATGTTATAAAGAGTATTTAACTGTGTATCTGTAAGTAATAAAACCTGCATATGTGACAGTAGCCTTTTAATATAAAAGGTTCAATCTATTTGATTAATTTTAATGCTTACCCTGTGACTTACAGTACTTTGCATAAAATAATTTCTTCGTTAACAGTCCCTGCTTTTATGAAAGCCATAATTCAGCTAATGGAGTATTGTTGAACTGCAACCAGTCTGCTAAAAATCTCTTCTGGTAACAACATTTCTATGTATACGAACAGCTGAGAAATACTGCTCTATATTTATGCATGGATTGAAGACAGGAAAAGAGCACTGGGGCTTGAAACTCTCTGTAACCAGCAGGTGGTGGTGCTGGCTTAGAAATCAGTAGTGGCTGAAAAGCCAGTAAGAACTTCATTACATGTGGTTTTGCTAAGGGAAACAATTTTATATATATAAAAACATATTTCAGATGGCTCTTTTAAATGGTATACAATTTTTTTCCATAACTGTGTATACAGTGTAAGCAGTTGTCTCTAGAACCAGTGTCTATGTAAATAGGTACAGCATTTTATACTTTAAATATGAAATAATATGATGGCCTCACAAGTGAGAGTCGTGTGAAGACCTCCATCCAAGAGGAATATTACAGCTAAGCCTGAAAGAGTATTGGGACCACTGAGCTTGATCCTGTGAAAATTTAGTAAATGGAAGTTCGTCCACTGATGTGGATGAAAACTGAGTAAGACTAATGATAAGAAAGCCAGAGTTAAATGTTAATATTTCAGTTCTTCTTGTTCAGAGACCAAGACATTTCTACACCCTTTTTCAAGAATAATAAAGCCAAAATAAATTCAATGGCATCAAATTTTACATAGTAAAACAATATGAAGAAAGCCCCAATTTATCAGTCACATATTAACCATCTAGTTAAAAAGAAAGGAAACAGCCTTGGCCAAATCCTCTCAAGTGTGTTTTTAAAAGTAAAGCAACTCACTGGGAAGCAGAGAAAGAATTGAAGCAAAATAAATACATAAAATCTGAGAATTTATGCATACAGTCCCCTGGATTTATAAGAAATTTAGGAAAATCTTCACTGTAAAGGTATTGGCAGGGACTGAGTGTGTCTTCTTGTAATGAGTAAAGTAGATGAAATTTTATTTCTGTTTAAAACTTTAGGATATGCAGGTTGGAATTACACTGGAAATCTGTATTTTTAAGATGTTAAGATAAATTGGCACTTCTGAGTGGAAAACAAAAGTAATAATTCTGATTAGATTTCAGCAGGATGAAATCTACACTTCCCAATGCTCACAGGAAGGGAACAATTGCAGCAAGACTGAGCTGAAATTTGTGGAGTCCTGCTCCAAAGGCATGGAACTATTGCTTTCCTGTGCACTGAAATACTCTTCCTGACAAACACAATCTATGCTGTAAATACAAGATTTCTAATCCCAAGGAGCAGAGCAATCACCAAGGACTTCTGTGCTTACTTTTACCCTTAGTTACTTCAAGACATTGTATATTTTTCTCTGAATTTAATGGAGCCGGGGGAGTGTAAACAGTAAAGTGATCATAGGCACAATAATGAGTGGCCTTTCAAATTCAGAATTTCTTTTTCTTAATAGTAGCTTATTTTTTGTCCACAAATAGAACTTCACTGTTTTCTGCAGTGACTGATCAGACTGTGAGTGTGTTTAGTCACAAAGGGGAAACTTCCTTAACTTTGTAAAAACAAGACAGATTCCCCCTACAGTTTAGCAGAACTGCATTACTGTGGTGTGCCCTTGCTAGTGCCGCACCTTCTTCCTCTGTGTCCCTTACAGTTGGTGTCAAAATCCTCTTTGAGGCAATAGGACAGCACACTTTAGGTTGCTGTGCATTGAAACAAGGATAGTCTGTGACAATGCACGGAATATTGTAATTTTCTCGTGTTGCTACTCTTAAAGAATCTCCCAAAGATGTGCCTTTTGGCTTTACAAGTCATGCCTTGGGGAACTGTCAAAGGAACACTCATAAGGGAATCAGTGTCCTTTAACTGACACTGTTTTTCTTAAGGAAGGAAAATAAAAACACAGAAATAAAAAAGGATGTTACAGTTATTCAATGTTAGAGGCACACTTTCGTGTCTAATAAAAAAACCAAAAACAACAAAACACCAAAAACTGTTATAATACTCCACTCTTATCACAAATGAATATAGTATAATTTTATGGAATGTATTCCAAATGTACTTTTCAAACAGCAATAGCAACATCACAGTCTTGTACCTCCTAGATCTGAGATAATTAGAGATTAACAGCCACAATTTCAGATTATTTGGTCACTTGAATTTTAGCAAGATCTGTAAGTAAGGAACTCCTTTACATCAAAATTGTGTTCAAGTGAGCCACCCAACGCTGTGTAACCCAAAATCAGTGGTAAAACTAGATCCCAGTCAGAAGATTTCCAGTCCTCTGCTTGTAGCCATGGATAATCAGGTAGTCTGTTAAAATGTTAACACGTGGCTTTGAGCAGCCCTTTTGTACTTTGCTCTGCTAGGGCAGCAGCTGGGGCTCCAAAATTACAGTTCATAGCTGCTTGGGACTTGGTAGGAAGCACAGGTTCTGAACAGCTCTTTTCTGACACATGGGGTAACATTTTCTGTAGCTCCTCCTCTATGTTCAGAGCAGAACAGCTTGTTATAATGAAGTAACATAATTTAAAATGTAACCCGGCATATTTACACTTGCCATACCAATGAGACACTTTGACTTTCCTTATTCTCCAAAGTGCACTCTCAAAAGACAAAGTTAGTTCCCTTCACTTTGATGTTTGTCTGGAAAACAGACCCCCCTGAAAACAGACCATGTTCTGGTTTAAGTTGTACAGTTTAACCACATCTCCATTTCTTTGCCCTTTCCCAAAACAAACTTAACTTTATCCAAATAGTGTCTTGTACGAATACAACATGAGGAGAAGTCAATTGGACAATTTAATGGACAGGGAGGAAAAAAAGACCACTGATGCTCTGCTTTTTTTTTTTTTTTTTTTTTTAGCTTTTCATTTGACAGTTTTCCAATAACAGTATAATGACTTGAATAAATAATTACAGAGTGAATCATAATTTGCAAAGGCAGTGGAGAATGAAGACTAAAAATTAAGAAAAATGTATGAGGGAGTACAAAAATCTGATTTAGAAAAGTTGTTCAAGGTTCAATGAACCTATGACTTAGTCTAAATATAAATTAGGATTTGCTTAGGAATTGAGATAGCTTTTTTTTCTACTGTGCAAACTTGGCAGGGGAAAGAGAAGATGTTTGTTGTATACAAATAGTGTCCTATTGTCTATATACCTCAGTATTGGAACAGGAAACCAGATCCATGAAATCAGAAACCTTTCTTCTCAAAATTGCACACACCAATTGTAAATTGCAGGATAGATTGGAAAGGCTTTCTTCTCATTTATAACAGCACACACGTGAGGTATGAACAGCTCCTGATCTAAAGTTCACTGAAGTCTGTGTAAATGTTTTCTCAGACTTTGGATCAGCTACGGTTTGGGCAGCCTTCAACCACTCCTTTGCTTGCTGAAGTCATAGTAATAGAGAAGTGGTAATAACTGATACAGTATTCGTAATAGTTATGTTCCTGAATTAAACTGGAGGAGCAAAGAAAAGAATTTCATATTCCTATGATAACCTTAGGGAGTTGCTCTACCCTTAGAGATAAGTACAAATGCTGTGAATCTGTATCCCAGACCTTTTTCACCAAAAGGTTCAAGTTAAAATTTTGCTGGGTTCCAAACTTCTTTTTGGCCTATCTTTCATTCTGTATACAAGTTACTCCAAAAGATCAGGAACTTAAATTTTATAATGATTTCATTGAATATCAGAGCAGCCATCTAAAATTAATAACAGGATCCATCATGGCAAGATTCCCCATTTGCTATTAGCTTTTTTACAGCTTTCAAGGAAAACCAAAGATGAGGAATATATCTGTGGCTGAGCTTCAGGTCTTTATGTAGGTGAAGAATTAAAACTGAAAGACCATGTATTATTAATACAAAATTTAAGTATCGGATGCTAATATAAAGAAAAAAGAGAAAAAAATGTAGTAGATACAATGCATTTGTTTTGAAATTTTATGTGCCTTTAGCCCAAAGGTGCAAACCTGGGACAAAAAGAGGGGAAAAAAAGAAAATAAATGTTTCTTGATCTGCAGTTTCAAAGAGAATGTCTCATGTAAGCAGCATTCAGTATTTGCAAAATGTTCTGATGATGCATTCTTGACATTCTTGGATCTTGATGTTTTATCTGCTTCAAGTGGCACGCACTGCAACTGAAAGCCAGCCTCACCTGCTTTCCTAATGGTGCTAGTGTGTAGAGATATACAGTGTATCTTTCAGTATTAAAAAAGCAGAATGAAATGCATTTCCCTGAGTTTGTAATGCACATGGAAACAAAAGCAGAAATTCTGTTTCAATTGAATTACTATTTCAGACACCAAGCAAATGCTGCTTTGCAGTTTCTAAAATTAACATTCTTGTATCTCATCAAGCACCATTATATTGTAGTTTCTAGTCAATGATTTCATTACATCTGTTACCACCAAAAAAAATCAAGTAAATTTGTAAAATAAATAGTTCATTGGCATAAAATGATTTTTAGAGATTAATAATGTGGAGTTGTGTTGGTTTTTTTCCCAACAAATAACAAGCATTTTGATCAAATCATATTTCAATACTACGCTAAATTCCAACCCCAACTGATTTGGCACATTTTCTTTTTTGAAACTACCTTTGATAAGAAATGCATTACAAACTCATCAGTTTAGCTTCCCGTTAACAAAGAGACAGCAGCCGTCTGGATTATTCTAGATCCGCAGTGAAACTGCCACACTATGTATGCTCAAACTAAAGCTGTGCAAGTTTGACAAGGGGCAGATGAATCCAGGAGTTATTGTGCAGGGGTTTAAGTCTATGCGGCAGCTGACGGTTGAAATAATCATCCATACATCGCTCTGAGCTAGCCAGGGAAAGGTTGAAGCTGTATATTTTCAACATATCTAGCCTAATGGTTAATCTGTTGTCTTGTACAGGGGGTGCTGGGTGGAATCACAGCAATAGCTGACAGTTGGGAGGAATTGCTGTGGGTATTTTCAGTTGCCTGATTCACAAAGTGGTAGGTAGCAAAGTCTAAGCAGGCTTGTCATTGAATGAGGCAAGTCATGCTCACTGTCACTCCCATCAAAAGAACTCTGGTAGCCAAAAGCTCAATCAACATATTGATTATTTGCATTTAGTAATGCAGGGCTGCAGCTTGTTTTCACCCCCCCAACCCATGAAAGCTGAGCCAGATTGCAGAACGGTGACTGCTCCTTTGGAGGTCAGCTCAGGAGATGTTCAGGAGTAAGACATTGGTTAAATTGGGGGAAGAAATAAAATATTTCTTCAAACCAAGATAGTTTAACTGTTAGAAACACTCTCTGTATTTCTAGTGCTGGATCTGACATATCTTCGCAGTGACATGGCATTACTCACTACAGAGATTAAGGGGGTGCAGTATGAATTAGACTGAAACAAAAATGAAGTATCTGCAAGTGACAGCTCTGGCTGATGGCTGACTATGAAGGAAAACACTGTGCTAGTGTCTGGCAAAAAACAGTGCTGAAAGCATAGCAGCTGATAGAGATGGGGGAGGAAGGGAGCACTGGGTATCGGTGGTGGTTGTTTAGAATGTCTGGTTTTGGTCAGGATATTTTTTCTCCTTTAAAACACATTTTCATGTTCCCTTCCAGGCAAATCATGCTGAAGCCAGTTTCAGCCATTTTGTTGAAAGCACTGTACTGGTATTCTGCCTTGTTACATTTAAATTAAAGCTCAGCCCAGTTTTAAGTTATGGCAAGTGTATGCTCACAAAGAATAAATAGAGATTGCCACAGGCATTAGTTTAACTACATTTGTTGTTTTAAAAATGTTCAGGGAGTTGCAGATTGCAATTCAAATTATCTTCATTATAATAAATAAAATGTATAGAAGTAGAAACAGTCATGATTCCCTAATGCAGTCTGTAGGCAAGTGTATATTCATTGAGCTTGAAAGGGAGTTCCTGAGGGTGGGGGTAAGGAATAGGAATATATGTAACTTCAAAATACCGTTACAATCACATTAATATATCACATTTTATACTTATTATTTTTTATCTCTCTAGTGATGACAGTCTTCTTGGGCAAATTCTATACAGCATTTATTAAAAGTAGGTAGTATTCACCCAGGCTGCAATTAGAAAATGAAATTTCTTGCCTTTATTCTACTTTTATTCTATTCCTTATTGTTTGCTGTTCTCAAATAGTAGTTGAAAAATTTTCTCTCAACATGGCTCTCAAAATATTCTTAGGTAATAATAACACCTTATGGATACATGGCAATGTACTGAACAGTTCTAAGGAACTTTGGCAGCATAAACAATGCAGGCCCATGACCATTTGCGTTGGAAATAAAGTCATATGCCATATTGCATAAAAAGAAATTAATCTAACTATTACTAGAAAAATAGTTTCATTGTAGTAGACTTGGTGGTGCTAAACTCATCCCAGACTTGGAAGAGAACCCTGGTGGATTTGGAGGTTGTGATTTGATGTTGCACAGTGGTTCAACAAATTACCCCAATCCAGACAGTTTGATTGCCAAACCTAGTGAGGCAGTGACGATATGTAAGGATGTATTTAGTTCCATGTAATTAACAGCAATCTTTGTTTCCCAAATATGTTTTCTATGGAAATCAGCCCACATAATGGTGCAAGAACCCAATCGGATTTTAAAGAAATTATTTATAAAAATCTACATTGTCTGCTGAACAAGGGGATGCTCTGTAAGTGGTTTAGGTTGTGCACACTGTAGTCTGTGTCTGCTGAAGTTGGCCTGTGTTTTTCACCCGATTGTACAGAACTGATTAATCCCGAAGCTCTGTACTTGCTCAGGTAGTTCAGGGTGTATTCTGACAGCTCTGTGTGTGTGGCACAATATGCACCCACAGCTTGGCAGGCTATTTACACTAAGAGTAACCAGTTTTACACTTCGGTAAAAAAATGAATCATTTTAGGAGGAATGGAGAAAGCTATTATTATCTCTACCAAGATAGGTTATTCAGTATTATTTTTTAATCCCTGCTTTTGAAGATTGAGAAAAAGACATGGGCCATAAACTGTTGGAGTAAGAAATAAATTGTCCTATGTACAAAGAATTTCATCACTCATCCACTGTGGGGCTTCTTCTGCTTTGATCCGAGCTCTTGTCAGAGGCAGGAGGCTAGAAGTCGTGGGATAAAACCAGTAGTTAGAGCTTTTAAATATAGAATAATTTGATTCTATATTTAAAAAATCGGCAACTTGTTAATGCCCATGCTGAGTAATAATACCTGTCCACACTGTTGGAACTAAGGGGAAGTAACTTAGGTTTTAAGGTTCAGTCTGCCTTCCTGCTGAAGAAGGTCATGTGGTGCTGTTAAATGTGATGCCAAACTCCAGATATGAAGCCATTACCAAAAGACAAGTTCTGACACCTTCTGCACCACTGCAGTCTTGGGAAAGCTTGGTTTTGTCTGCATGGAATATACCATAAGACATACACTGGCTTTTAAAGTTATTGCTTAATAGTGAGGTCTGGTATCTGAAGCCATCACTTACTGAACTCCAGAAGAGACTGTAAAAAGATTTTGATGTTTCTTAAACAACTGGATTGGGGGGGTTGATAAGCTTAATAGATTCTGCTCTTCTTCCATTGCATGTGAAGATACTTGGATGTGGATTTTTTCTATTATTATTTCCAGTATTACTATCTGCAGTTTATAAATAGAAATGAGTTGATGCATATCAAAGCCTTCAAACACATGCTTGACCAGTGACAAGTGTAGGAAGGTAGGTCTCTGCAGATATATTTTTCTCTGAAAATTATTTCACTTGGAGGAGTATCAAAAATAGAAGTGCAAAATTTGATTAAAAAACCAGTAACTCAGAGGGAAAATTGATAATTTTCAAGTAGTGTATTCAATATTTTATACAGTGGTCTTTGTGGCAGTTTTGCTAATCAAAGATTGGTGCTCTCCTCTGATGATTTAAAATATATGTGGACTCTGGTGAGTATTCATCATTATTATTATTATTATTATTATTATTATTATTATTATTATACTTCAAATGTTACTTCTATTAGTAATAATCAGAATAACCTTGTAAATTAGGCTTTAGTTTTTTTTTCTCACTAATTTTTCTATTTACCTCAGTCAGAATAGTAGCAAGCCATCATTCAGAGGTCACTGAATTGGAATCGGTGCTTTGTCACCAACCAATTGGACCTTGTTAAAAGTACCTTCAAATGACTCTTGTAATCCTACACACTCACGTTTTTCATGAGAGAGACATATTTTGTGCTTGAAGAAAAATGGCAAGCATGGGAATGCTGTTTTCTTATCTTTCCTGTTACCAGATGGTGTTTCTGGCTGGTGGTAAACTAGAAAAAGATCCCCAAAAACATGCTGACCTCCTCAAACAATTTGCCTCTACTCTCTGCTTGATGTTCTCCATAGAATCTTTAAGGCAACTGAAACACAGAAATAACACTGCAGATTTTTCAGTCCACCAACTACTCCCTGCTTAAACTTCTTACTTCATTATACATAACCAAATTTAAGGTCTTAGAGGCTCAGTTATTTAACTTCTTCTCTATGCTACACTCATTCAGGATGAAACAAGCATTAAGAGAAGATCTTTATTGCCTGTTTTACCAGAAAAACATTTTGTGGTTGGTTTTTACTAGGGGCACCATTTGTTAGATGTATTAGTAGGGGGGGGTGGTGTTTAAATAGCCTTAGTATATTATCAATGGAAGAGTAAGAAACATAGCTGTAAGCTAAATCCATATTTAGGAAATTGAATTTCTTAACTTTCTTTTTCAGAGGTACTATGTCTGACCTCCTGAAATTTACAGTAAGCAGCACTGTTGAATACCCAACAACTTTTATGTGGGTTCCTTAACATCAGTTTAATTCCATAAGTATGCTTGCACAATTCTGAAGTGGTGACCTTATGTTTTCTATGATTCCTTATTTATTTTAATAGCAGTAGAGTGCTTTACCTTCCCTGTCATTTTCAGTAGTTTCAGAGAAATAAACATCTTCCACAGACAGTAAATCTCAAAGCCTTTATCAACATGGGGGAAATAAGTATTGCCTCAGACACACTTCCCCTAGGATGGGATTATTGCTTAAAGGTGATAATATTGTTGAATAATCCTTTTATAAGTAGTCTTTTATAAAGAGTCATTTTTAGAGGAGAAAAAAAAAACAACATAAGAAAGCTGCAGGTATAAACATTTATTTCTGCTGTTGGAACTGATACCTTAAGCTTTAATGTCTGTATTTCCACATAATACCAAAATAGAGTCATGCCTGTGGTTTGAAATAATTTTTAATACAAAGAAATTAATTTAAATTTTTTCTTATTATTTAGAAGTAAAGAATGCAGCTAGATCAAGTTACCCAAAATGTTCATATCAATTCAAGAATGCAACTACTAATGCATTGATTGATGCCAAGTCCACTGAAGGAATCCCGGAACCTGTTCCACTTGTTAATAACCGTAAAGGGAGCCTCTTCCTACCCAACAACCCCTCGCTGCTGCACCTTAACTTACTGAGTTCTGTTGAACAAGGAAAATCTACCTACTGTAGATTGCAAAGGGCACTCAGCTTGCCTGTAAAATACCGCTACCATTCCCAAAAGCCTGGGTTGGATCTCCGTAGGTAGCCCAGTAGTTGGATGCATAAGGCAATACAGAATGGTTTGTGCATGGTTGTGCAGTCTGTTTTCCATGTGACTATGACATTACTAATGCTCTGTTAAGTGCTTACAGATGTGGGTTTCTCCAGATGTGGTGATTAATAAGTTAATCGAGAGAGCTAGTCAACTAATGTTTCTGGGTGTTTTGTGCTTTACCTTTCAAAGGGTTTAATTGCTTTGAAACATTTACATGCCAGGCAGAAGGAACTTAGCAGGTATCCCAGTCCATGTGATGTTCAGTAACAGAGGTGTTGTTTAAAATTTCAGCTGGTTTTGGTGTCTGGAAAAGTGTCTGTAAACTAGTTCAGCTAGTGACCTGGGAGAGGCAGTCAAGGAGACAGTGCTGTTTTAAAAATAGTTAGAAAATAACAAAGTTATGGACTTGTCCACTGTTTGGAAAGACTTTCGCATTATTTTGCTTTAAAAATGAAATGAGGATAAAAGTCAAGTAATATGTTGTTACAGATGTTCAACTCCACATTAAGGCTGTTAAAATTACCAGCACATCTTAAACCAATTCATGGAACATTGTCTGGAGGTTATGTCATTGAAATAATGAACACTCTTTACTCAAGAATAAGCAAACATGTTAAAACATCAGTGTAACTTTAAATTAAACTCCAGCATAAAGCTGAGTGTCTGAAGCCTCATTAGACTCGCCTGATATTTTTTTAGCACTGAGTCTTCCTGAGCTGCAAAACTGTATTAGACAAGTGAGCTCTGGGTTGTTACAGCAGTACATTAAGTGTTATACTTAGGGATGTGCAAACAAGCTCTTGAATGTTGTTAGAACTCAGAGGCTGAATTGAGCTCCAAATCTATAAAATTCTCTGTCCAATTTTTGAACTTATTTCCAATTTTCATGAAAGCTGGTAAAAAAAATCTGTGTAACATAATATGGCTGTAGTTAATACAAATCCTGTAGTATAAAGACGTAAAAAATGGTGACTTATTAACAAATGCAAAAATACTGTATCAGAATTGGGTTCTCATATATCACAGCCCATTATTCAAATATGTTTGTCTTCCCTAATAACAAGTGAATTTTAGACTTCTTTTTAAATTAATGCATACACAGAAACCATGAAACTAAAATATTTAATAACCTTAGTAAAAAATTTGCTAGATCCACTTCTTTAAATAGGCAGGAAATTGATAGGAGTATCTGAAGGATAACAATTAAATATGTTTTATATCCTACTTATTACTCAGAAACCACTTGTGAGTTATCAATGTGACATTTTTGGGAACCAAGCCATAGGCAACAGTGGCCATTAGAAACTGTTCACATATCTCAACTCCAAGTATTCCCTTCCTCCTTTCTTATGGAGCTGTGCTGCTAAACTGCAAATGCCCTGTAAACTCTGTGCAGAGATTTCAATGAAAAGTAAAATATTTATTTTCTGTCATATGGTTAATATAGATCTCCTTTCATGGCTACAATGAGCATAAATGGCTTTCTTGCTTAAGCAACAAATTGAGATCCCTCGGAAGGGTTAACACCTGCTAACAGGTATTAACTAGTGAGACATGTCAACCTTGGGCTTCCCAGGTGGCTGGTGGCAGCAGCATAGTTTGAATATGACAAGCACATACCCAAAAAGGGAGATTATTTATTGCAGATGCAGTAGCAATAATAAGCACAGACTGCCAGAAGTTGTTATTTTGGATGATTACTGGTAAGATTTGGTTTTTAATTGGGCAGCAGGTTGGCATCACCTCGCAGCACCGGAGAACACAAGTGTTGGACCATGTAGTGCAAACATCCTTCTGTATTAACTTTCAGAACTTGAAAGATCAGACAGGAATCTTACTAGCTAGCTGAAAACTTGGAAAAATATTATTTTTTAATATTGTTTTCTCTTGTTCAAAGTTATTCTGGATATAATATTATCTACATTTGACTTGGGTTAATGTAAGATTTTTGCCCATGGTTCAGATGGCTGTGTATCTTCCTTTAGCTGGAACAATACACTTGTGGTGCCATACTGCACATTCTGTAACCCCATGGAAACAGATTAAATTGAGTGAAATTTAGAATTTTTACTCACAAGAGAGCAAAATAGATCCTTTGTTGTTTTCTGAAAGGAAAATTTTGCATGGTTCTTGTTGGTTTGATCTTCTAAGCGGTGGAACTGAATATTTTTATCCGATAAAGAACAAGAGAGCAGTGGATATCTTGAAACCTGTTGTCTGTGTGGAATAACATGGGAATAACTTCTTGATAGAGAAGTTTAAGACTAGGCCATTTTCAAGACAGTAATTTGAAGAGGGTGTTCTGAAAAGCACGAAGGCTTACACTTTTTTGCAGTCAGAAATGCAAAGATATTGCCAACAAAATAATTCTGTGCATGTTCACTTCATGGTACACATAGTTAAATACTGAAGTGATCTAGTTTAATACGTGCAAACTGTCACAGAAAAAATATTTCAATTTGTGTATTTCTGAGAATTTTCTGTGGTCTTGTTTATCTCTCAGGCATACAAAGAATGGCATTTGACTAGCCATCAATAAGCATTTACACTATAGGATTTTGATCTGGAAAAAAAAAAGTCAAATGAGAAGAAAATTCCTTTGTCTTTAGGTCTTTATTTTGGGACTAGCTTGTTTGGTTGCTTTTGTTTATTTGTTTGTTTTTCTTTGCAGTGCTTTCTTTGGTTGTGACTCTCTTGTGCTAGTTGATGCCAGGTCACTTAAAAAGGGATCAAAATCTGTCTTTTCAGAGCCCAGCCCTTTGGTCTTGACCAAGGCAGAATGAAATTCTATAGCAGGTTTGGGTAAACAGACAAACGTGGCAGGCTGGAGTAAAGTCTGTCATAAGTGTCAGAAGAGGGTTGTAGCAAAAGGCTATTGCTTCATTTCTTCTCAGATAAGTCTGGGGCAGGTGACATATATCCCAGTTTTGTTGTTTTTCCTATGTATCTGGTTGCAAGTAGTATTTTTTTCTCAGCCTCTGCTAATGTGCACTGCTAATGTGTACTAAGCTCTTTAAATATAGCAGCTACTACTACTACTACTAATGTCTTTCCTTTTAGCTTTAAAATAAAAGCTTCCTAGGCATCAGTTATATTATCATCTGGTTAATTTTAACAGTAGGATGGGGAAACAGTTTATTTTTTCTTCTTTATATCAGAATAAATTAGCATTAGTATGAACTTGAGAATGCAGGCGTGAGTTTATTCCCTTTGATAGCACATGTAAAGGTTACATAAAGATTATCGAGTGCAGTTACAATCTCAAAACAGTAAAGAGGGTGGTTAACTCTTCTAGATGTGTTCTTAGGAAGCTGCAGTTGTTTAAGCAATACATATTTTGACATAAGTTATCAAAGAGTAGTTTATGACTGGCAAAACTGTAAGTGATTTTATATCTGGAAATTGATCTGTCACTGAAAATGCACCTCATCCTCATTAAAAGATTGCATAACACATGCATCCTCTGTTATACAGGTATTGTGTCCCCACTTCCATCCAACCTCATTCTGTTCACTCCTGTTAAAACTCCGTTTTGTGAGGAGGGTAGAGCGATGAGGTCTGACTTGTGCTAGAGATCTGTGCACAATGGCAGGCTGCATTCACATTCCCCACTAACTGAATCATTGAACATCAAGGCATTGAATATTTTACATCTCTTCATGAAGACTCTGTTGTTTGGCATGTGAGGAGCGAGAACCAACTGGTGTCTAGTTCATTAGCAAAAGCAGGCTGGCAGCTGTTATGTTGATATTGCAAAGAGTACTTTATCTGTCTGGGAATATAGCAGAGCACTAATTCTATTTTTCTGTAGCGCAGATTAACTGATAATAACTCTAAGAATAACCCGAATGCGGTCCCCCCCGCCTTTGTTTTTGAAGTATGAAAGCAATTTGAACACCTATGTTCAAACCCCTGGTATTCTTCTCTGCTTCTCCTTCAAACCAATCTCTTCAACTAACATGTATTTGATTTTTATTACTGTTGGGCCTATGTTAGCAATGAAGTATCAGTGCGTGAATGGACATAGAGTGTGTGTTCTTTGCTACTTCACTTGTATTTCGTGTTGCACTCAGAGCAGTACTTAATCTCATGAGTTCCTTATATTTCTAGTTGAAGATGAGCAGCCGTCGACACTATCACCCAAAAAAAAAGCAGCGAAATGGAGGCATGCGAAATTCACCCAACTCCTCACCCAAACTGATGAGGTAAGACTGTAAGAAACTCATATCTTCATCTCCTTTCTTTCTTCCTTCCTCCTCTCCTCCCCCCACATCAAAAATAAGGGGAGGGGGTGAAAAAAGAAGATTGTTAGATGGTTTCTGAAAGGCTGAAGTATTTATTCTGTCAGCTTGTCAGCAGTTAATGATAGAGCTGAAAAAAAATTCTGTCATGAAAAACAGTTTGAAAAGCTGTTTGAAAAATACATAGGCTTTAAAGTCTTAGCTGTCACCCTGTCCTGTCCATGTGTAGTTCTTAAACAGCAGTGGCACTAATGATAGCACTAACCAATCAGGGGAACTCATGTGGTTAGTTTGCCTCAGGCAATTCTCTTTTTGTTGGATTCCCTCTGAGTACTGTTTTCTGTACTTAAGGCCATATGTGAGATGTATCATCACAATCAAAAATGAACCTGAATATTACCTTCCTTTTATCCTGTCGATTGAAATCAAATTTCTGTTAATTGATTTAGACTGATGAAAAAGTCTAATAATATATGTACTTGCCAAAGCAAAGTTCAAAACTAACGCAGTTTTAGTCAAGCTAAAAGCACATTAATTATGAAATACAGAGATTTTTAAGAGGGTAGTATATAGTCTAAAAGTAGGTGATGAAAACAGTATCTTGTTAGTGATATTTTTCCCCTGTTGCTATGTGTACATTATTTTACAATAGTACTCTTCTGTATAACTATGTAGTTTCCTTTCACAGAACAAATTACTTGTGAGAGAATTGTTAAAACTAGAATTGCAACAAGAAATTTTAATCCACTGAAATATGATGTCATTTGTATTCTAGTTCACTGGGCTTCACCTTTTACCTGCTCAAGTCAGTCAGAATGGGATCCCATGGTAGACATAGAGTTTTCAAGAAGGCTGTTCCTGCTCTATTTTTGCAAATCCTATGGAGCCAGGCTAGACCCTCAGCCCATAATTGTATCCATAAATACCATAGCAGAGATTTTCCACTGTGTATGTATATATATATATATGTACACACACACAGAGAAAAATGTAAACTTATTTACATATATAAACGGACACATTCGTGTAATTTGAGATTTGTGTGTGTATAACTGTGACTGCTGACAGAAGTGAAAAAATGGATACAAATATATAGTTCTTTCCATATATAAAATCACAGTTTTTATTCTTGACAATGGTTTTGTTCCTTTAGCAATTCTGGATATAGCCAGGTGATGTTTCTCTTTGTATTCAGTCACTAGACTGGAATTTTCTTTGGCCAGCTACAGAAGCATCCATATTTGTTTATGGTTTCTGTAATATAGGGCATATTCAAGGACTAAGTTCTACAAATCGTCTTCATTTCTGTTTAGACTACAGAACCAAAAGTGAGATTGATTCACGGAGGGAAAATGCACCGAGCTGTGGGTTTGTTTTTTTTTCCTATTGACCATCTATTTCTGTTAAATGTATTATTAAAAGTTCTCTGCCTTCCTGTTAGCTCAGCCTTGCCCATATGACACTGATTTACATGCTTGTTTACAGTTTATGAGGAAGAATAAAATGAGCATACTGGCAAACTTCTCATTTTTATAGTGCCAGTTGTCATGCTAGCGTCGTTTTCAATTTACTTACCTTTGGACAGTCCTCTTATCTGGTGCTAATTGTTTTAACTGCTTAAAATATAAACATGTGGAGATTCTCCTCCTCACCTTCTCCCAGATTCTAATTTTGGGGAAGTAGAAGTAAAAAGAAAGAAGGAGAGAGAGAAAGAGCTGAAACATTTGGAGCTGAACACACTGTCCCTGTTTGCTATGTAAAGTATGCCTCATTTCTTTGATCTTGAGTAATAATAATTCTGGGGAGTTATACTGTTTTCATATGCTTCAAAGCTGTGTCAAAGTTTTGCTGCTTAAGGGTACTTCTTTATTCTATTGGCTCTTGGGTACTGAGATGACAGGTCCTCTGTACTAGGTGCAGGCTTTTTCAAGTCATAGCCTTCAGCAAAACATCAAATTACCAAATACAGGGTAACATACTTCTACACAAATGCCTTTCCTGTAGATATATTATACCATATATATTAAATACTTTAGTGTTACACGGTACATTTTATGTGCAATAGAAAGTGATGGTTTGAGGTAGCCTTAGGGGTACTTTTTTCCACAAGCAGAAAAAGCTAGTGTATACCGTATCAAGTATGGTTTTTACAGGACTTTCTGCCCGAAGGCCTTTGTAAATAAGTAATGATCAACAGATTGGCTGTGGGTTTTTGAAAAGCATGCCTGTGTCAGTTTGCATGATGGGGGAAGATTTTCAAAGTACAGCCTGCTTTCATTGCCTGCTGAAGAGGGACTGAGGGAGAGTAGTCGTCCTGAGCCTGAGCTGTCTGCTCGGTAGCACATCAGAATTGCTAAACACAGGTTGAGCAGTGAGTGGAGAACTTGCCAGGCTTCCAAATCCAGACATTGTTTTCTTCCTCTTCTCTGTTGCTGCTAAATTTATTCTCCAGCCCAGTGTTCGCACCCTCAGCTTCTCCCCAGACCCAACCGTCTCTTCGTTTTACTCTTTATCTACACTGACTTAACTTTGGTCCAAGGTGCTAAAAAAGACAAAGTGGATTGAATCAGAAGAGAGCTCTGTTAAGCTTTATTTGTAATGGTCAAACTCTTCTCTCTGAAAAACAAAGGTGGACTGTATTATCTGCTATTTTGTATCCTTGTAAATTACAGAAAGTGACAGGTACTTGCTTTCCTGCCCAGAAATCTTTAGTGTATGTCAGCTGGAAGTACCCAAGAGATAAATCAGCTAGAGCACTGTCATGTCTGTAGCTGATATTTATCTTTGGAAGATTTTTCCTAAATTTACTTTAAAAGCTCCTTTTTCCAGTCAGCTTTGCCCCCTATCCCACTCACCCGGAAATAGCTGGCTACTTCACAAACTTTTTCTCAGCTGTGGTTTTAGGTCCAAAGGTTCTAGAAGGAGCCTGGAAGACAAGAATTCTGGAGCATGCAAACAACAAATATGTGAAAAAGTCATTAATAAATTGAAATCCGAATTGTGACTTTTGAATCAGCCTTACAGTTAAGATAATGCTGGAAATGCTGCTGGAAAAGTTTTAGATTCCCACAGTGGTGGAGGCATCAGGGAAGAGGGTACTAGGCTATGAGACATAACTCTATGATTTTTCTATTGATGAATTAGAGGAAAGCATGGAACTGGTATCACATGGATTCCCTGGGACCTCCTGACTAGTGGTCTGATCTGGTCAGAGAGTGGGAATTTTTCAGCTTTACTAACACATAAGTAGAAATCTGCATTACCAAATGTGATCCGGATAGATAGATAGATACATAAATTGGAGACATCTTTTTAATGGCATCTTTTTGATGACTCTAAATTACAATAAATACTAACTGATATAAATAGACAATTGACATACAAATGCTCCTTGTGTACATCACGGATGGTCTAGACTCAAATTTAGGAAGTCACTGTTCTAACTGAATGCTACATCACATCAGATGGTGTGAGCAATATTAGAAGAATCTAATCAATCAGAAACAAGTACTTCAAATTCCAACAATACCTACAAATGCAAATTAACCAGAAAAATACACGGCATTGTCATGACTGTTTTTTACCTGTTTTATATCAGCAAAATTATTAAACCCACAAGAGCATAGATAGTTTTTTATAATAACTGGAACTCCAACAGGAAAAAATAGATACTCCTCCTGTTAAGATGTGAACACACAAACATCCTCTTACAGTAAAGAGTAAAATTTAAATAGGAAATGGAAGAAGGCTGTGGCTGGGAGAATAATCACATATCAGGTGTCCTTCATGAGGTGGAGAAGAAAAGTAGAACCGATCAATGCCTCTGGTATCATGCAGCAATATCAGTCCCTCTTCATCATCTCAGTTGCAAGTTCTGATGCCTTCTATTGATGAGCAGTCACATTAACTATGAGGAGGCTATGTCGCCTGAATATCAAATAGCAAAGCTAGTTTCTAAAAAAATGTGTCATTTTGGATTCAGAATGACCAGTAAAAATGTGAAAAGCCCTGGATACGAATCAAGAAAGCCACTTAAATGATTGCTGCTGAGCCTCAAGTCCATACTTAATGCTTTGGTAGCTGCTACTGCATGAGTGGAATACACTGACTTGAAGGAAATGTCAGCCCAGCTGAGTCAAACTACCTCTTAATGCAAGAACAAATAGCATATGACAGGGCCCAAGGGGCCTGAAGAGCAAACAAATAGTTTGTCCCTGTCCACTCTGGATGTAGTGGTGTAGTTGACATAGGCCTCTAGACAAGTAGCATACTCAGCAAAGGGTCATTATCATTAGTGTCCCTGATCACATAAGAATCAGAGGCATCAGAGGACACTGGGTTTTCAGTGTGTTGCCAAGGAGAATTTCATAAGCCTGAGGATTTTTTTTGATCGAGGATCTAAAATAATTCCCAACCAAACCATAAAACTTGCTCAGAAACTGTCAAGACCCAGCTAAATGACACAGAAAAAAAGTGAGCTGTTTGGCATACGTTTCCAGAAGCCTAATGAGATTATTTATCTGAAGTTGAGGAGGAAACCTCCTGTCTTTTTTCCTGAAGTTGTACATAATATTTTAAGTATATGAACAATGGCTGTGCACATTTATCTCCTCATCCACCCACTAAGCCACATACATTTAAATGTACATACACATTTCTGCTAGTGCCACTCAGCAAGAATTTGTATTGCCTCTGCCATTGTACTGCTGCCCTTCCATGAACTGAAACTGTGAGCTTTCTCTTAGAAACCAAAAAAAAAAAAAAGTGATGGCAGATCTAGGAAAGCATTTCTCAAGCCAAAACTGGTAAAATAATTTGACTCTGATTATTCTCCATGACTCCCTTAAACCAGAATGAAGGTAAGGTTTGAAAAGGTGAAAGCCCGCTTATTAACCATAATAATGGTATACATTTACATCTCTCAGCCTTAGAGATTTCCATCTTGTACTCTCAAATTGATATCCTGACTTTATGCAGTGCTAATATGCAATGATAACCAAGCTGCCACCCAGCAGGTAGATAATTGCACAATTCACTTCTTAATTCTGTTTTACAAGTTCAGTACAACCAGCATGAACAATAGGAGTAATTCAGTGACTACCATGTAATCTTACAATAGTTTTTAACAATATTATAGAATTAAATTATTTAAATGATAGGTGGTAGTATACGTTGGCATTCTGACTCTTGCTACCATTGGCAGACCAGGGACTGGTATATTTGGTTTCCTGCTTGACTGGTCTCACTCCTTTCCCTTTCTTTGTTGAAGGACTGGCTTCTTGATCTGAAGAATGTTTCAAAAAGGTTTCAAAAAGACTGTAGTGGGTTGATGCTGGCTGATGCCAGACACCCATGAAAGCTGCTCTCTCACTCCCCTCCACAGCTGAACAGGCGAGAGAAAATATAACAAGGGGCTCATGGGTTGAAATTATGACAGAGATCACTCACAAAGCAGTGAGTAATTAATACATTAGATGTATTAATTAAATTTACTGCTAACAAAATGAGAGCAGTAAAAACTGATGTTAAAACATCTTCCCCCCTTTTCCTCCTTCCCAGTTCTGCCTCCTCTCCCCAGAGGTGCAGAGAGATGAGGAATGGGGTTTATGGTCAGTGATCACACGTTGATTCACCCACTGCTCAGGGAGAAGAGTCCCTGGCTCCAGCATGGGGTGCATCCGTGCGAGAGTTCTCCGTGAACGTCTGCAATGGGAGTCCATTCCACGGGCAGCAGTTCTCCACAAACTGCTGCAGTCGGGATCGCTCTCTCCACTGAGTGCAGTCCTTCATGGACAGGTTGTTCCAGCATGGGTCCCTCATGGGGTCACAAGTCCTACCAGTAAACCTGCTCCAGCATGGGCTCCTCTCTCCATGGGTCTTCTGGTCCCAGCCAGGAGCCTGCCCCAGCAAGGGCTTCCTATGGGATCCCAACCTTCTCTCAGGCATCCATCTGCTCTGGGTCTCCTCCATGGACTGCAGGTGGATCTCTGCATCCTCCACCTCCCTCACCACCTGACCGTGGTGTCTGCAGAGCTGTTCCTCTCACATATTCTCACCCCACACTTCTCCGGCTGCAATTACATCTGCACGATAACTTTTTTCTTAATCTGTTATCACAGAGGTATTTCTAGCATTTCTAATTAGCCCACCGTTGGCCAGCAGCAGATCCGTCCCAGAGCCATCTGACGCTGCATCCTCTGGACATGGAGGAAGCTTTGGCAGTTCCTCACAGAAGCCACCCCTGTAGCCCCCTAGCAAACAAATCCTGGCCATGCAAACCCAATGCAGTAGTTGTGTTAGAAGCCATGGGAATAAGAACAGTATCAGATTTTTTGTTTTTTTGTTTCTTGAAATCTCACACAAGTCTTTTTGGGATGAGAGAGCAGTGTCAGGAAAGGAAAGGAGAATATTCCAGCAGGAAAAAAACTTACTATTTTTGTAAAGTTCAGATAAGAGAAGAACCACATGGATCAAGGCAATGGAAATGTAAAGCTTTTTAGCTATAAGCTGGGTTTAAAGAAAAAAAACATATTTTTATAAACGTTGACTGGCAACAGCAGTATCTTTTATCATAAGGTCACACACTTTTAATAAAGTTATAAAAACTCTCCTGTATTTTGTGATGCCACTTAACTGTGGGTTTATTTTTACAAATGAGAAATTATTTTTTCAGGTATGTTTTCCTACCCTTCAAAGATTGCTACTTTTGTAGCTTCAGTAGATCTAAATGGGAAATATTTAAAACAAAAGACACATTGACTGTGTCCATTGTCTCCCCCTCATTAAACTGCTTATGCAAAAGTCTAGAAGTTAACTGTTTTGTTACTTTTTCAGGTCAGAGGCTTTGTACTTCAGAAGCATATTCTGATCATTTCTGAGGTATCAAGATACTTTTAAAAGCAAGATTCTTACAGTAAACAGCTTTATATCAGTGTTCTTAGTAGTCTTGATAAATTAACGAGAAATCTTCAGTAAAGCTTCTGAGAATCATAAAACCAGCAACATCTGGGCAGAGCATGAGGGAAGAAAGCAGAAGTACACTGAATTCAGCCCATAAACTGGACAAGGCACTAGGTACCAACCATTGTATTAGAAATGGTCTTCTTCCTAGATTTAGGGGGAAAGACAGTATGAGATTGTAGTAATATTAGGATAGCTTCTGAATATGACAATGAAATCATTTAGCAGGAATATGCAGGTTTTCTTTCTCTTGTCACACTGGGTTTTTTTTCTCTAAAACCTGGTGTATCTGGACACTGAATCCTTACAAATTTCATTTCTGATTAACCTGTGAAAGGAAAGATCAGGGAGAGAGTGTCATTAGTGTAACACACAGAGGCAACAAATTCTCATTACAACTTAATGCCATCCACCCAGACTGCAGGGTCACAGGGAATGGCTAATGGTAGCCGACAAATGTTGGGTGTATTAGTCACAAAACATTTGCTGAATTCCATCAGAATGTCGTGACAACCTTCATAGCTAGTCCCAGCGAGCTGCTGGAGTCAGTGGAGTTTTCCTGTGACAAGCCGTCACTCTGTCTTGGTTGAGCTTTATAGCACCAGTCAAAGCAGTCAGAGAAGATTGAAGTGACAGAGGCCCACTGAGTAAATAGTGAAACATGCAGCACATCATGAAATATTCAGCCAGGGTGTAAAAGCTCTAAATGCTTTTTCAATTATTAGCACCTGCACGGGCTGCATACATCTAACACTAACAGCATGTTAATTGCCACAATTTGTTAGGCTGGTTGTAGGAGAAATTTCGAAGGCATGAGACAATCTTTAGCATGTCTTCAATTCCTTTCTTACCTTCAGTAAACCCACTCTGTCCTCCTAAAATCAAGTATCTGTGTGCACAGACTGAGACATACCCACAAACCCAGAAGTCAGGTGGGAGAGCTCAAAATTCCTGAACCACAGGCAGGGTGACTTTAAAGACACTGAAACTTGTGCAGGAGACTGCTAATCATCTTTGTGCACAAAATTCAGGTGTGTCTACCTGAGAAAGGCGCAATGACAGACTCTAACAAACACAGGTTAAAGAGGAGTTGTGTTTTTCTCAGGTGTGTTTTGAATTGACTTCATATAAGGAGAATTTTATTGGAGGACAGAATAAAAATTAGCCAAGACATTGTCTTACTAACATGTGAAGACTAAGAGATTACAGTTTATTTTATTAACAGCAAGAGGCCTAAGACAGGGGCAACATATTACAAGGGCATGTTTAACAATAGTCATTTAAAGAGGCAGCCATTTAATCCTGAAGGGTCTTTTCAGTTCTGTCCATTCCCAGTCAGTGCCCAAAAGTTTCAGGCTCAAAACCTCAGATTTTGCAGTAGTTATAAATGTGTGCTAGGGAAACAGTGCTCTTTAAAATGTAATGTCGACTTCCTTGCAGTAGGTTTGCAGTAAGTGGGATTTATGGTTTTGCTTTAGGCTGTTGTCTTCCAGGCAGGCTTTTTGGGTTTGCAGCTGTAGCATGGCATTTAGCATCGTTTTCAAGTTTAATTGCATGTAAGTGGCATTATATGCTCTTCAAAACCTTGAAAAGATGGTATTTTGCTCTTCATTTTAAGTCATGCGTATGTAATATCTGCCATAAGAACCAGAGAAGCTATTTTTAAACTGGGGTTATGGATGAGGGAAATTTAACTTTTGTTCCTTTCTGTCCATACAGGTTATACATATCTTCCTAGCCAGAAGGACCAAATGCTTTGGTCATTGCAAGTCATAAAAGTCAACATCTCAATTAAAACAAATACTAGGGGTTTCATTGACAGAAAGTGCTTTTCTTCCTATGATTTGAACTCTTGAATCAGAGAACTTTGCAACCCTGGAGAACATGACTGCAGCATGAATATAAGCATTTCTGCAGTAACCTGCCAATGTGACTCAAGCACAGCTGACAGGGCCTTCTTCAAGGATGAGGAGGCAGAGAGGCTCTAGAAACATTCAGTCCATGATTTGGCTGTAAGGGCAGCAACTGTAATGCTTTGTGTAATATAAATTTTAATGGGAAGAGGGTGTCCAAATGCCTTAGGCAGATTTGACAGCTTTGGCCTCTCTGAGTGTCTATCTTAATTAATTTTTAGTATTTGCAAAACAGGTTTGGATCATCAGATTAATGAGGGTATACATGTCCAAAGCAGTAATACTATTTTATCACTGCTCTGGTCAATTCAGTTTTAAATCCGAAAGTCAGTGTATCTTCTGATACACTCAGTAACATCTGTGGGCAAAGTTGGACCCAAGTAGCAAAGAGTTTCTAAGGTCCAGAGACATCTTCAGGGATCCCTTTACTGAGTATGAAAGAACATTGATTAAAGAGATATTAAAATAATATCTTAGCCTAGAAGATTTAAATCTAATAAACACACTTACATGAATAACCCCACAGATTCTGGAGTAGAATGTGGCTAGTCATGTCTCAGAGCCCATCTCAGGCAAAAATCCATTATCCTGGAGTAAAAGTAGCACAATAATGTCTCAGCATACTTTCATGTTGTTTATCCCATCCTGTCTGCTTCCTTTAAGGTTCCCACTTGCTATACTCCAAGCAGTAAAGAGTCTAAACAGTTTATGATACTGCAAATAAATAAATGTATTGATTTTAGAAAAATCTAAAGTTGGGGGTTTTTTTAAAATCACAATTTTTTACCTAAAAATTCAACAGGGAGTTATATCTGATGATTCACATTCTTTGTTCTTCTCTCAGCCCACTTATGTTTAAGCCTAAAATAGTCTAATAAACTTTTGGCACAACATTCCGTGTTAAGGTGCAGGGCCCAAAAGAACTATGCTAGGCTTTAAGCACTCGCATTCTAAAAATTGCCTCAAACCTCAAGGCAGTTGACCATAATTGGATGTCAGGAATCTATTACCACCTGCTTTATTATAATATTCCTTTCAATTTGTATCATTTTTGTGCATTATTTTTGTGACTAGGATTAGAGTGTTTCTAAATACTCATTTATGTTAAAGCTTCAGATCATCTATTTAGTTTTAAATCTCAGAGCAGAAAGGAAACATGGATTACAAAACTAGACTGTGGCATTTTTTAAAAACTGATTTATTATAGTTCTTCTGATGAAGGATGGGGGGAAAGAAAATTCCTTCTTACATGTGTTTGATTTCTGAAAGGAAAAGAAGGTGATTTGAACAGTGACCTTTGCATTTGTATCGTGAACTTTACAGTGGTCCTCTAGAAAAAAACTCATGAAGGAATGTTTTGTTGAAATATTGGGGGGAAAAAACCCTAACCCTGAAACAATAAAAAGAAAAAACATTTCTCAGTGGAAACTCCTGAAGATTCCTTATCTTTTGGCAAACTTTCTTATTTTGAAACATACAGGAAACACGTTCCATCAGAAAAAGTAGCTGGGACAGAGCACCACTAGATGTTGTCTCAATGTTAGTACAGCCTTCAAATGGAAGTGTGTTCTTGGCTGCAGATCTTATTGTACCACCTGCAACTCTGAGCAGGTGGGGAAATGCCCAATGAGCAGCATCTCAGTCAGCTCTCAGACAAAACCACCATGGCTGCATCTTGCTGATGGATGGAGGGAGAGAATAAAGAGACTAGATATTTTTCTAGTGATTAAAAAAAACCCCAACAATACAACAACCAAGCTCCCACGAAAAACCTCTTTGATACAGCTTTTTTCATCTCTGCTTCTTACAAGAGTTATGCAAGACCTGTCATTATTCAGTTTAGAGTAGGGTCAGAGACTCCAGGTAGTCCACTAGGGTTTCTCTGCTGACAGTGGTTATAGTGAAATCACTGAACTGTGTCTCTGTTGAGAGAATGTAAATACTTTGAAAAAATAGTGTTGCTTTTTTCCAGATGAGCCTGACTTTTGTCTTTGCCATGTAGGGCATTGATTGTCTTAAAGCATCAGAAGATTCTGGTTTAAATGGAACATTGTGTTAATAGTTTCTCAACTATTTTTTGAGCAACTTTCTTTAGAGTTGACCCTTTTTGAGTGAAATACATGAGAATTTTCCACTGATTTTAATGGCTCTGTAATCAGTAGCTGTGAAATTACACTAATTGATCACCGTGACTGAATTCAAGATTACATCTTTCATAGGAATGGAAGGGTTGGATGCATGGTAGCTTAGCATACCATGTCCAGGTAAATTAACTATATCACACACTGTGTTCACAGTCTGCTCTAGCAGTCCATGCCAAAGAGAGGTCTCACCACAGCGTGCTGGTTCAAATGCTTTAAAAGCAGGAAACTTTCCTGTTTTAAGAGCTCAGATAATATGGGCATTTCTTTAACAGGCTTCAAAGGGCAAACTGCTTTAAAATTTGGATACCTGTCTCCAAGTACTTAGCATATTCTTACATTGCAAATACTCTCTTCTTTGAAATGTTAGAATTCTATTTCAAGATACTTCAAGCATTCATGACAGAAATCTGAGGTAAAGACTGTGGCTTTCCAGACAAAGCACTATTAAATCAAGCTAAATATAAGATTTTAGGGTCAGTTTACCCTGTACCTTGTGAATACGATTCTGTTAATGCTATTGTATAATGCAGTCACTTAGGGGTCTTCACCAGCATCTGAGAGTGTTGGAGTCACTTAGTACTTAGCTTAATGTTTGATTTTAGCATATAAATTAAAGAACTCTATGTGTCTGTGCTTAGATGTAGCTATTTAGCTGGAGTGCAAGTTCATAAAAACGTCTTTCATTTTCTTCTCCTTTGAGAAGCCTTGTGCTTTAAAATGTTGCTGCAGAAACACTTAGAAGGTTATCACAGGTAGAGTTGTCAGAGAAAATGGACATTGTTGTTTGGTATTAAAATCATGTATTCCAGATGTGGGCATTTGTTAGTCAGTCTGCTCTAAAATGACATACTGTTGAATCTTTAAAGGGCTTCAGTTTGGGAAAGCAAAATATGATTGGGCAAATTGCTAAAATATTTAAAGTGCAGCCTGTTAAAGCTTTTACTGTGAAGAGCATCACGTCAGAAGTTGTATGTGGTAAAAGCAAGTAATTGGCTTTCCATGCTTATGCCAGTCAGTCAGCATGGGGCTCTGTTCCTATCCCTTCTACATCATTGCAGATGCCTATAGGAACTTTGATATTTATTTCAGAGGGGTGGGACTGTAAAGGAAAAAAAAGTACATGGTTGTGATGATGTCAGAAAACCCTATTTAAAATTAAATGCTTATTGGCATAGAAGAGGATAGAAAGTCATTGAAACTACGCCCAAAAATTAAAAATTTGATTTTTAATTTGCAGTTTTTGTTTAAAAATGTTCTTATTGAAAGCATGTTAAAGCGTAAATACATTTCATTTTTTTACTTTTATCCCTCTTTGTACACAGCTCTTGGGATATTTTTCCATCCATAATTCATAGTATTTTCCATTTATGTTGTCCTCAACTTGTTTTTCCCCAGGCATGACCCCTTGTTAATTCCTGGCAACGAGCAGATTGACAATATGGATGCCAACGTGAAAAAATATGACTCTACAGGGATGTTTCATTGGTGTCCAGCCAAAGATATTGAAAAGGTCATTTTGGTAGGTATTGATAATAACTTGGGTTTGAAAAGAGGTTATTTAAACTATAGAACTGATGTCAAATGGATAAATGAGTTAATCTCTACTGTCAAAAAATCCAGTGTATTGAAATCAGGAGCACAGTGTGATAAAACCAAAGCCAGGATTTTGGTTAAAAAATTTTGATTACATAAATCTTTATGCCCAGCGGAACAATAGAAATTCATCCAGTATAAGGAATTTCTATTTCATAATCTGAAGTTTGCATATTTGGTTTAAATCTTTCAGGAATTGAGATTAGAAGTACTTAAATGCTTACATACCATATTCTTCTCTTTACACAAGGCAGTAATGATTCTAACCCAGGGAAGTGTGTTTTGACTTATCTCTTATTTACTAATGTTTTATTAATTATTGCTAATTGATTTTTTTATTGATTTTGCTCTCTTGAATCTTCTCTCAAGATGCCCAGATAGGCCAGAGAAAGTACTCCTACTCTGTCTGTAGCTGTTGCAGTGAGCCCTGCCTATGTTTGTTTCATTTCTTTGACTTGGAAAACCATCAAACTGACTCAAGTCATTAAAAATAATTAGGAGGCCTATCACAGTCTATTTTGAAAGTTTATGCCACTTGTGTTCATGTACTCATGCCTAAGAGTTGCAAGTGACTAACCCCAGATCTCGTATGCAAAACTGATTATATTTGAAATGAACTCCCTGGTGGATCTTCACTTTGTCGCACTTCATAAAGCTTTTCCTGAGCCTGCTCTCTTAGATTTTCCGGCACTGTGGCATGGTGTAGCCAACGATGGTGACAGCCCTGGTTATTCTAGCAATCAGGGGTTAAAAGCTTGTCTCCAGCTCTCCTCAGGGGTTTCTGACGGTGCCTGGAATTGCAGTACCAGTGTTTAAACAGTCAAGCAAGTAAATTCCAAATTTTGGAGATGGAGCTTCTAGAAGGAGTTTGCCTGAAGAGCTTTACATAGTACCATTTATTTGTAATCAGCAAGCAAGAAGGGGTAGCCCTGCTGTACAACACTTTGTAAGAGAGAGAGATGAACACATTATAGCTGACAAGCTACGTGTTGTCCTACTTTGAAAAGTGTTCCACCACAAATGGTCCTGGGGAGTGACTCAGTCATCATCTCTTGGTTATGCCATGTTAGTTTTTTCCACTACCAGCCTCTAAATCTGCAAGTCTGTCCAGGTTCTTTCTGCTTCATTCATCATCACCAATACACTGCCAGAAAAATGCTTCCCTACACCTTTCCAAACTCACAGTCCACAATTTATGTCTACATTCGTATATATGCAAATTTGATGCTGTCCTTAGAGGCCACACAAGTGCAAATTAGTCCATAATTTGAAGATGATGGGATTTCCCATATTGCCTTCTAATTGATACTTGATGATGTCCCAGTCAGAAAAGAACTCATTTTTCTGCCCAAGGTGTGTTTTGGCTCTGTGACATTCCTGCAGTATCAGCTACTAAGAAAGGGTTTTTGCCATACATGGCTACATAAAGGTTTATGGCTATGGAGTGACAGTTTTTACATACTGCTTACAAGACTTGGTCTCTGTCTTGTAAAGTCTGAGGATTCCAGATACATAGGCAGAGGCACGGGGCAACTTACATGCCTCACTTGAGGAGTCACTCATGTCTTCTGCTATTTGAAGGGCCAAGATCTGGTCAAGGTGTGTGAAAATCAATGTAATTGCCCTGGAGAAATTGAAAGCTCATGGTTTTTTTTTTATTGATGAGGAAACTCCTAATCAGACTTCCCATTTTTCTACATAATGAACATATCTGCTGCATATTCCAATTTTAATTGCACACTACCATGCTTCTGTAATTTAAAAAAATGACATAACCTGTGGATACGTGAGAGGAAAATTTTGCAGTTCACCACTGTTTTAGTTTTGTTCATTGGCAAAACTTCTGGGTAATGGTACAGAGTGTACAGTTTCTTGGCAATATGGTATCAGGGGTTCTCCAGCTATTTGATGGAGCATAGCGATGCCAAGGCTGGCTCCAGAAGTTAAGGTCATTTTTTCCATGTGGCTTTATTTAATCATCTTGGTGTTTGAGTTGCCTGCTCAACTGACCAAACCATTCTAAAATTATTGCAAAAGTTTCTTCTTTCACTGAGTTAAGAAGATAATTGTGGACACTATTTAAATATTCTCCATGAGACCTTTTTCCTCATTCATATTAGTCATAAACTTTCACTTTTATTTTGTCACTGAGAGAAGCTCTGTGGAGAACAGTGGGTGTCCACAGTAAAGCAGAGCAGTGCAGAGCATTTGTGTACTGCTTCTCAGGGTAACAGCAGCTTGTCCTTAAGAGCTTTGACTCTAAGAGACTGTGGGGCTTAACTCACAAGATCTGAGTAATATCACAAAGCCCTGCTAGGAACCCTGACACTCAACATATTCCTTTTCAAATTCATCCTGTATAAACCCCAACTGGTGCTTTGTCAACTAGGGCATGATTTTGCATCTCTTTTCTGTAATCTTTAGCAAAACCCACAGCACTTGGATTGGAACCAGAGTCACAATCCACATGTATAGAAACTTGCACAGGACCAGAATTTGGTCCAATACAATGTCTTCCCAAATGCCAAAAGATTTGCAAACAAGAACAATTTTTTTTTCCTGCTGAGCACATTTAATGAAAAATAAATAAGGGTAAAATTAACAGCTGTTATCAAACTGCTTCTTTGTGCATGAACAATATTGACAGTTGTATTTTTCCTGGTTTTAAACTCAATATATGATTTAAGATTCCCTTTGTTTCATTTTTCCCTTGTCTTTTTGTTTTGTTTTGTTTGTTTTTTTTTTTTAGACTCGAAGTGAAGCAGCGATGACAGTTTTAAGTGGGCATGTAGTCGTTTGCATATTTGGGGATGTTAAATCTGCTTTGATTGGATTAAGAAATTTAGTGATGCCATTACGAGCCAGCAACTTTCACTACCATGAACTCAAGCACATTGTGTTTGTGGGTTCACTTGAATACCTGAGAAGGGAATGGGAGACACTGCATAACTTCCCCAAGGTTTCAATCTTGCCTGTAAGTTCAAAAGCCATATTATTGATACTTTGTTATTTAGGACACCAACTGGACAGATTCATATTGACTTTGATCTTAGGCTTTTTTACTTTTGTCTACTTATAGGCCTGAGGACTTAGATTTTCCCTTTACTGTGTCTATGAAAACAGAGCCCTGTGAGACCTTATTAGAAGATATTTTCTGCAGTGTTTGGTTCCTCGTCATCCTCATCGGATGAATTTCAGCTGCTTTCAGATGTTTTAGCTGTGTTGTGTATTGAACATTCACTGCAGTGCCCTGCATGGAACCTGTTCTGATGCTCTGATTTCCCTGACAGAATGACAGTAGTTATTTATGATATTTTTTATGTATTTATACCCAAAAAACCTTAGAAAAAATTATTGTTACTCTGTTTACGTAATATTTATATGTATTCAAAAAGACTTCCTGTGGACTTGCCTGCTTTATAAGGAACACTGTCCTGGCATTTCAGTTCAGAGTCCTGTATGGAAGTACAGCAAAATCCTGACCCTTTTTAAATCAATGGAAACCTCCTATTGATTTTAGTAGGCGCAGCCACTAAAACCACAAAGGTCCTTTTTCTCCAATATATCATTAAAATTCGCTCACATGACCAAAAATGTAGAATCACAAGCTCCAGGACTGAAAAATTAAGCCCTCCAAGCTGGTGAGCTTAGGTTGACCAGCTATATATGACAACTGGGAGCTCATATAAAGAATGCTCTGTGTGTTATATAATAAAGTTAGTTTAGATTTTTTTTTAAGAATGAAAAATTATGAGTTTACAAATTCTTAATAATTGCTTCTCAGCAGTTAAAAGTAAATAAATCAATGATGGATGTTACCTTACCTGAATGATTGGGAAAAAAAGCTATAAAATGGAAGGACTGTCTTTGCTTTTTGATTAATTCAGACTGTAGGTCTTCGTTACTGTAAATGCAGTTTTAGTGTTAGCCCTTGGCATTTTTCTGTAACCTGATCCAACAGATGGTGTCACAAGATTCTCTGCTGTCACAAAAATGGTGTCAATATCAGATTTGGTCAGTTAATATCCTCCTCTTTCTGCCAATTCCTTTTAATTACGGTCACTGTGAAGGCTAAAGACTAGGGAATCAGAATTAAATTGATAATACCGTTGAACTATTGAGCAGAGTAGAATCCTGCTACTGCTTCCAGTGTATAATGTGTGTCCATTGATAAAATGTGTTTTTGGAAAGTTTCGATTCTGAAGAGCCATTAAAGAAATGTACACCAGCTTTACTTTCCCCAGTTTACACCAAAATTCAGAATAGCTTTAGATTACTTTTGACTTGAACAGCTTAAATAGTTAGTTGATGCACCTTTAAAAATACAGAATTTTATAAAGGAATGGTATTTGACGTAGTAATCAAGGGTGCTGAAGACCACATAGAATTCGTTACTGTTTTTTCCATTTTTTTCCCCAGTCTATCTGGTTCAAAATGGTGATATAAAGTTAAAAATAAAAGCAATCTTCTGATCTAATTATGTTAATTTTAAAATGTACTTAAGTTTCTGAGATTATACTTGTAGGAAATCTGTTAAAGGAAGGCCACTTTCCTACTTGTCTGTGTTTTGGTTCATGAGGTAAAACTTGCTGCTGATACCTCATGGAGATGTGGTTACAGCTGACTATAAAAATACTTGTTCTCATTGAAAAAAAAAGTGGAATTGAAAGTCTGTATTAAAAGAGGCCTTTAAGCTGCTGAGTAAACTCTTAAAAAGTAGGCAAATGCCAATTTTAAATATCCTTAGGCAGCCTTAATTCTGTCCCTTTGCATAAAATCATTAGGAATGAGCCTTTAATTAATTACATGATTACATATTATTTTTCCCCACAGGAATCCTGCTTCACTTGGTGCTCAGTACAGGCACAAAGGGCAGGATTAAGGTGGCTGAAGTAATCATATTCTAACTTTTGAGCAGTTTATAATTAAATCGTATCTATTTGATACACACTGTTTTTCACAGGGTTTCATGCCTCAAATTATTGAAAGTTACATGGAGTAATTAAGCTGGCAATCACTAAATAAGAACTGAGCTCGTCCTTCACTGTGTGCATTTTGAATTCACTTTTGCACTGGGTACTCTCAGTGGAGTTCAGGAGATATTCACCACGAATGATCAGGAGATGGAAGAATGGGGTCTTGACTTGATTTTACAAAATTTGCTGCATGACAAGGGGACAGTTATGTCTCCTCATCATTAGGGTCTTTGGATACCAAACCATGTGGGGCAGCAGAGCAGAATCTAGTTTCCGTTATTTAAAAAAAAAAAAAATAGGTGTTTTTCTTGGACCACACAGCCCTTGTGACATGGATTTAATATTCTGTATCTACAGTTGTATACACTTGTGAAAGGCAAGTGTAATTTTAAACAAAAAATATCATGTTAAGTGTCATATCTCAGCTTTGTTAACAATGAAAAAAATCCACAGACTACCACTGTATTTAGTTTTAATGGCTGCATTCTCTGATTGAGGGTTGTGGAGCAGGGAACATTGCACAAGTTGTGACCATTAGGATAAAGTCCTGTTTCTGTTTCAAAAGGTTTAATCACTCAGCTTTGAAGCTCGGTGTGTTTTCCTTCTAGAAGCACCAAAAGCGTGCTTCGAAAAGGATTAACCTTTTCTGTGTATTGCTTTAGGTAGAAAAAATAGCGTTATCCTGATTGCATTTCAAATGTGCAGGACACGTAATGCTTTCCTGTTTAAATTGCTGTTCTTTTGCCCAAGACCATTGTGACTTGGTAGTAGATAAATAGACATTTAAAGCACCCCCCTTGTTATATTCAGAGAGCCAGAGGTTGCCACATGATAGCAACTTAAATCAAGACAATTTCAAGTCACCGATGAGATGTAGAATGCTGGCATTATTCCTGTTTCTTGTTTGTTAGTAATAGCTTGACTGAGTATTGAGACTGAACCTAAAATGCTGCCATCAGCATCAACTACCCTTTAGATTAGCACACATCTCCTATTCCCTGGCACATAGTTAGACCAGCTTAATGTCAGAGCATAAAAAAGATACTTGTTAAATAATTTCCCAAAGCTCCTTCTCAATCTTTAATTTGTTTTTCTTTTTTTTCCCTCCCCTGCACCCCCCTGTTTTTTATTTTTTTCCCTGTGCCGAAGGGTACGCCATTAAGTCGGGCTGATTTAAGGGCTGTCAACATCAACCTCTGCGACATGTGCGTTATCCTGTCAGCCAATCAGAATAATATTGATGATGCTTCGCTGCAGGACAAGGAATGCATCTTGGCGTCACTCAACATCAAATCTATGCAGTTTGATGACAGCATTGGGGTCTTGCAGGCTAATTCCCAAGGTAAGGACTGCCCTATAATACTTCTCTGCAGTGCCTACGGGGGACAGGACCTGGCAGGAAGAATATCCCTCACTCAGTAATTCAAAGAGCCCTACATCAGCTTGCTTGACAGTTAAACCTGCTGATTGGTATGATGGCTTTTAAAGGGACACTCACGTAGTTCCTCTGCTACATCACAGGGCACATCTTTTAGAGGAAAAATGAATGAACATGGAACTGGAATTTTTTTCTCATTTCAAAATTTTCCTAGATAATATATAAAACCATCATTTTCTCACATCGACTTTCTTACCGGGGAGTTACTGTTACATAACCTGTGATAACTTGCAGTTATTCTCTGGAATACCTGAAGTTTCTGTCTAACAAAATTTCTTTTTATGTAAAACACATTGGACCCTCAGTGAAAATACAAGTTTGAGTAACACAAGCCAAAAACAAAACAAAACAAAAGAACAAGAACTTTAAGTTTTCTTAAGAGCTCTGGCACCTTCTTGCTCAAGAAGCCACTGAGAATTAACTCAAAGCTGATTTCTTCCCATGGTTTGACATGTACTCATCCCATATAAGGATGTTGAACAAAATCCTTCAGTCTTTCCTGAGAGTAGGGGACTGATTCATAGGTAGCCAAAGGCTATTTTACACCATCTGTGCCTGTGCAAAGCAGCTGCAAAGCAGTCATAAGCACCCTGGCAAAGACCATCAGTGTAAAAACAATCATCTTCCCATCCCTGAAGGGTCTTGCAGCTTATGCAGCTGAAGTCCTACCTTTGATAAACCTATTAACTGCAGCAGTAAATATTCCCTCTGGATCTAGTTCTGCTATAAATGTAGGTGGGAAGGATTGTGCTTTGGTCTGCAGTTTCCCTGTGTGCCTGATCTAGAGATAGTTTTCCCTCAAGGAGGAGAACTAAGATTAAGTTCAGGTTTTCCTCTTTACACTCTAATCAGGAAATAAGAATTATGTGCCAAAATTCAGAGGCTGCAGTGACTCTAGAAACTCGAACATAGAAATTTCTTTCTTAGAAACAGCAATAAAATGGTGGCATTTAATACTGGAATTAAATAGTACCAGGAAGCTAAAAGTTTGAAGTTTCCAAAGTAAAATTGGACAGTTTTCTGGATAAAAAAATAGATTTCAAGAAGAAAGGAAGATACTGGTTGTTTTCAATCCCATGAATATTCAAGGTTTCAAATCTGTGGTCTGGAAATAACACAACCCCAAATATTTTAGAGTTCTTGCCTCATAAGTTTGTGAGACCAACTTGCTCACACTCTGATAGCTTATAGTCATGATTAGGAAACTCATTGCAGAAGTGGAAGACAAGTATAGAGGTTCCTTGTTTCACTGGTTTAGACCTGGGATTTGAAATTCTGTATCTCAAAACTAACCCTGCGCTTTTGCTACCTGGCTAATGGCTATTCTTTGATGAATCTCTCTCAGTATCCTATCACATTTGTAATTAAAATAATCAAGAATCTCTTCTTGAGCATGAGCAATCTGAGAGAATTTTCTGTCTTTGCTCAGAAGTTAGAGACATCTCCAGCACTTGACTGTTGTATTTTACCTCTGGTAGCACACAGTGTCTTCGACCATCCCTTAGTGAGGGTGGAGAAACCTGTCAATATCCAGTCTTGTGCACCACAGGAACACCTGTCATTTTTTACTCTCCATCCTTGGAGGTATTCAAGACCTGACTGCATAAAGCTGATGTGACCTTATAGTTGACCCTGCTTAGAGCAGGAAATAAGACCAGAGACCCTCTGATGTCCCTTCCAGACTGAATTGTTCTGAGACTCTTAATACCCAGGCTGCTGCTACAGCAATAGCCTCTATAGGTCAGGAAGTATATTCTGGCCATGGTCCAAATCCCTTTAGCTCGATTAAATGTTGCTGAGGCAGAGAAGCAGAGGAACAATAGGTGAACACATTCTTAGAAATTTTTGACATTTCTTCAGGTAAATACCAGACTGCATGTTAAAAAATAAAAAGTGACTCTTCCCGTAGCTGTTCTGGGGAAACGGCATAACATAAGGCACGTAACCAGCAGCCTATTTTAATTGGGAGCACTGAATAAGGAGGGGTTCTTGCAAGCACAGTTGTTTCAGAAAATAATGATCTTCACATTATTCTCTGTGTATGTTATCCACAACTCCTGAATTGGTTGTGTTCCTTTCAATCCAGTAAATTTTCATGAAAGACCTTGAATAAAATGATTAGACTGTCAGAAGCAGTTACATCGGCAGATAGCACAAACTTTACTGGAAATTATACGCAATGTGACATTTCTGTCTGTGAAATGCAGCTTTAACATACGGTGGACACAACTATCATGACAATTATATAAATTAGGTGATTCAACTTTTGCTGGTCAACAAGCAGCATATTAGAACAAACTCTGAGATTCTTACTGGCAATTGTACCTTTACCTGCAGAGCAACTTGTCATTTTACATTTGTGTGTTACTTGACATCTTATCCTTAACACATTAGCTGGTACAAACTTCCGGTATTGCCAATCTGAGTCTTTGTGTATGATTTTGAATTAAGACATCCTCATCAACATCATGCTTAAGATATTCTGTGGTTTTTTTATGTTACTTCTGTTACTGATCATCAGAAACACTGACATTAGAAAATCTGGAGGTGTGGCTGAAGGTCAGTTGGCCTGTGACAGGGTGTTGAAAAGAGAAGAAATAAAAACCAGTATGTGAGCAGTCTGAGAAACATATGGGCTGAACTGCAAGATTTTTTGTGAGGGATGACCTTACCCTTGGTATTCTGAATAAATATATTCTGAGTAGTACATATTGTACAGTTATTTAGTCACTAAGCAGTAGAATCTCATATGAAATCCTGATATATAATTTATGTTTACATTTCTGAAGAAAAAACTCAAAAAACCAGTCATTTAATTGATAGATTATTGAATATACAAGGATCTTTCTAGTTTGTGATTATTTCATTTCAGCATCAGGCAAAAGATGACACCAGTACAAGAAGGTTGCCATAAAAAGCAGGATGCAAATTAATTTAACCCTCAGATAAGCCACAATTGTTGGCAAGTGTTGAAGTATAAGGCTCTATCTATAACTCCTTTGCTCTAAGTTGGTAGCAGAAAAAGAATCCACACATTTTTCATTCCCTTTCTTCCAGAGTTTCATCCAAAGTCACTCCCAGTCCTAGGAATATAAACATCCATCTGTGTCCATCTCTCTGTATCCATCCAAACATGCCCTTTCCAGCCAGGGACAGAGATCTGAAATGGAACCCAGGTGCAATCTGAGAGGAAGGATCTTGTAGAAGGAACAGTGAGTGAATACGTGGCAGCAAACTTTGCTGAAAGGGAAAGTTCTATGACAATAGGGCTGGCAATTCCCAGTTTCCAGCTCTGAATTAATTTGTTTGCATCAACAAACGCAAACGATTTTCTCATTACTAGTTCTAAATGAACTCAAAACACACACAGCCATTCTCATACAGAAATGAAGACTTGATGGTGTTTAGCACCTCCTTATGGTGTTAAAATATACCCAGGTTTTTGAACTGGTTAGCAGTAATTAGCTGGACCTTCTATAGGCAGTGTGGCAACACTTTTGTTCTCTGTCTTGCCTGTCTTGGGTTGTAATTGATCTGCCAGAATTGCATCTTATCCAAGTACGCTGCTCTGCATTGACCTTCCACAGAAGAAAAATCCAACTCAAAGTTCCAAGACACAGGAAAAAAATAATAATCTAGACCACAGCTACAAACAACCTGGCGTATCCAGAGGGGATGGCAGTAAACTATCTAAGTTGTCAAATCTGTGTTCATCATCAGCTGTCTGGAAATATACAACCAAATGCATGGCTACACAAAACTGTGAGTGGAAGCAAGCTGTCTTCCTCAGGAGGAAAAGCTTACTGGATGTTCTGAATGGATTTGCTGATCTCCTTTACATAAAATGTGTACTTCTCCTCAAAAAGAACAGGATGTTCTTTCAAATCAAACCTGTGCTGTTGGAAGGTCTCACTTTGGAAGCGTTCTCGTGGCTGTCTGCATCGATCGTTTCAAAGCTCCCTGGGCTAGCTAGAGGTTAGGGATGCAGACTCTAATGTCCTGAAAATGAGCCTTTGGAAATCATCAGGGCAGTTCATTGCCTTTGGGAGATCTAGAACCTACATTCCAAGAACAGAAAGGCTAAAATGTATCCTACTAAAGCTGCGGCAAACTGTTGTTTCATCAAGGTAGCTCAGATTTTGAAGTACAAAATGCTGTAAAGCGGGAGCTTGGCCTACATCTTCACAAAATTACTCATAAACTCAGCAAAATGTTTTATTTGTGAGAAGGAAGCCCTGTGTTTATCTTGATTTCCTCCTGTAGATCTTGACTGGTTGTCTTCCTAGACAGGTCAGTAAAGAGGTTGTGTTTGTGTTGGACAAAAGGTCACCCTCAGGTACTGGAGATCTGTTTTTATTCTCCTTTCTGTTTCTCATTCTGTTCTCTCAAGTAGAAATTGAGATTATTTCATCAAGAAGTATTTTGGGGAGCAGACCAGAGAGAATATTAGATCCATAGTCATAACATGTGCTCTCTAGTCATAGCATCTTTCCAAAGCATCCAGGATGCCTGAGTTTGTGATGGCTTCTGCCTTGGCTGTTAAGTTGGGAGACCTCCAGTAATTTTCCTTTCCTTCATTTCATTGATATTTCCATCCTTTCTTCTTCCAGTACCGTCTGTTGAGTATTCCCATTTAGTTTTTCATGTATCTTGTTTTTTTCTTAGAGTTCTGCATTGTGGGAATTTTACTTTGTTATTTTATCCACCGGATGAACATGGCCCAACACAAAATATTTATCTTCAGTTGTAACTAAAGCTGCTATTTGGCTTTCTTCCCAAAGCCCAGAAAGACAATTATACCTAACTGTTTAGAGATTTATAAATACTGTACCAGAGTAGCCTCTGGGTAGTAACTTTAGATATCCAACTCAATAATTTTCTTTTATTGGATAGTGATTTAGAGCTTATTTTGAGTCCTATATAATAAGAGCAGTACATTTCATTAAAAAACACTTACTAAACAATAAAGAAAAGTGATCTTATAGCTCCAAGCAGGTCTAAAGTACAGAAAGGGGAGGCTGTGTAGTAACATTTTGTCCACAGACATTGTAAGACAGATCACAGTAGAGCAATGTAGATGTATTTCAGCAAAGTAACAATTGCAGCTGTTTTCTGAATGACTTCAACTTATGAGAATTTTCCCTAGGAACACTATTTCAACATGTGAGAGATCTTTTTAGGGCCTTCATTTACAGTTCTCATAACAGATCCTCCAACAAGAAAGAATAAAGAGAAAAACATAAACATTGGATAAACTCCTGGGTAATACATTTCATACATCATGGCAAGATTCTTCTGGGGAAAATCCTATAAAATCAAGTAAACATACTCAGAATTTTACACACTGACTTTCAAGTGTAACAGATTGCACAAGGTAAAATGCTCTGTTTAATTTCATTTGATCCAGTTCGCTTAAAAATCATTTATGACTTCATTGTCACCTTTTGTTGGAGCTGCCTTAAACTTTGATTGAAAGGACAGAAACAGCCACAGTTTCATTAGATTTATTTCACAATCTGATCATTAGTTCTTATATCATTGCAATTTTTTATGAACTTAGTCTCACAATTTGCTGAAAGAAATTTCTTATTAAAATGAATTTGAGGTCTGCTTTCCTTTGTGTGTGCAGATAATGTATTCTTTTCAACCTCTACAATCAATAAATCTTGATTGCTTTATCTCTGAAATGTTAGGAAAAAGAACAGCCATATTATGGGGAGAAAATTCTTAAATAAGGGGAAAGGATAAATACTGTCTTAAGTGCTCTGTTGGCAAAGGTTTTGTGCCCCTTTCAGAGATAACTGTAATGCTGTTAGAGAAACCTTTTTATAAATTCCAAGCAACAGTTTTTTTTCTGAAGGAGGGGGGTTTAGTAAACATTGAATCCTATTTCTCTTATTTTATAGTGATAAGTTTTAAATTTAATATTTCAGAATATAGGTTTAATAATCATAGGTTAAATTAATTTTTAGGCTATTATGGAATTCAATCTTCTGTGGCAACTCCAGCACTATTTTTCATATTTAATTTGTTATATTTAATGAAAATGTAGAAATTAAGATTTTTACTTTCAAATACAGAAAATCAAACTCTATTTAGCTGCACTAAATAATTGCAGATTTTAAGGAGCTACTTAACCTCCATAGGAAAGCTTATGAGTAAATGTAGAATATTAAATGTAGATGTGATATTAAAAATAAATAAATGAATAGTGCTTGCAAAAAGTGAAAGAATTGGGGTAGTTTTTTAAAGTGTCAAAATGAGCTATGACATTAGCTTTATTCTGCTCATCACTTAGATTCCTGTGTGTCTTTGTATATCAATGTCTTTTAGACTGCAGAATGCTGTTATACTTAAAGATAGCACATAATTACCTAATTTACAGACATGTTTTGAAATATATTCTCCAAGACAGTATCAATCCTACCAATCACATTTGCAAAAATTGTATTCTCCATTGACATCAGGGTTATTGGTTTGCAGGTGCGATAGTTTAGTGTAGGAGTTAACACCTGATTAAGTTTGGTTTCATTGCTATTTTTCAAAACAAAAGCTGACCATCCTAAGTAATGGACTTAATACCTGAAAAATGAGGTAAGGGCCAGACATATCCCATATCACTATTTACTCACAAAAAATAGTTCAATTTTTGAAGATCGGGTCACTGTGATAAATAACTCAGTATTACCTTTTTGCAACCTGCACATAATTTCTTACCCTGCTGAACTAGATGGATCAGCTGATAGCTGCTATTTATTTTATGGTAGCACACTGGAGCTCTAGATGGAATTAAGAGCTTGTTGTCATAGTCCTGATATATACAAGAATAAAATATGGCCTTTGCCCTGGCAAGTTTACAATCTGATGCCTTGCTTGTTCCAAAACTTATGTGCTCACTGTTATACAGGTTAATAAATCTCTCTGACTTCAATGAAACTGTCCACCTGTGTAAAGTTAGATTATGTGCAAGTCTTTGCAAGATTTGGACTTAAATAAACTAAAGAGACTGGGTGGGAGAGAGGCTTTTCACTTAACTTTTTTCCTGTGCTGTAGAAACCAGCTTCCAGTCTTCTCATGAAAGCCTTGACAGGAAAAGTCCCACGCAGCATCCTTCACATTTTTGTGCCTTTCCTTGCAGCTGGACACCAATGTTGCCTGCTGGAATTACACACACAAAGTAGTTTCCCACAATTCTCTAAGTTTTTCTGGAAAGAGAGAAAAACTATTAAAAAAGGAGTTTTTTGATCCTGTTGCTTTTAAAATACTAAAAATGTTTTGGATTAATGGCTTGGAGAGACACATTCCTTTGACACAATTTCTCTGTATTCGAGAAATGCTATAAAGTCCTAGCCCAAATACCTTCAAGTTTTCACAAGTGCTTCTTCCTCTTCTGCTTTAAGATACCTTTTGCTTCAGCCAGAGAAAATTAAAACTGGGTGAAGGAGGTAGATAATACAGTACATCAAATATGTGATCTCACACTTAAACTATATTTAACCATCCCAAAACTGTTGTAAATTTATGATAACTCAATTTTATTATTATTTGCTGTTCAGCATCTCAAAAGCAAACCCCCTATTATGAAGGTGTACTATTTTGTGCATTTCTGATGCTGAGGAATAAAAAAACCGCACTCTTTTTATGAGCATTAATTATACACCAGGCAAGGACGCAATTGCCTCTATGTTATGAAATATTAAATCAAAATGCTTCCTGTTCCCAGATGTCCCAGAGATAAATACAGCAGTATTTTGAAGCCCCACTTGGAGCTGTTTTCCCTGCAAATTTATAGTTTTGTCTCCATTTTCAGAAAACCCTGTTTTATGTGAAGTATAGCACTCTTGGTAGTTTTTAAGGAGCAAACTCCTCTGGAGTTGCCTATGTAGGCAACAACTCTTATGTAGATTGCACACAAGGGATCTGAAGTTGAAAGGCTCCTTTAAGATGACAAATGGGTTGAAAGTGTTATTGTCTTTGATTGCATGCCTTACATCATCTGTATGTAGGAATAAGAGAGCTATACTTTATCTTTAGCCATTTTATAAATATTTAAGTCCTTATAGTTGCCTAAAGATATTAAAGCATATTTTACAGTAGTTGGAATATAAATATTATATATAGCACAAGATACCAAAGTAGTTTAATGAATTCATAATTTTCTGTTCACTTTTATTGGAATGTGTTTTATATTCTAAAACTTCCATTTAAAGAATAAGAGGCCATTCTGCTCCCTGACAAGATGTGAGCTGATAGTGAATGTTATCAAGGTTCCTTTAAATAGTGATATGAGGCTGCAATTAGCAAGAAAAAAGGGAACATGAGTATTAGAATTTACTCCACCAACTGTGTTTTAACTTTAAAAATATTCTTTTAAAGAAATCATATGTAAGTCTTTAAGAAACTGTAAGGTGCTTTACATCTCCCTCTGTGTATTTTCAAAAAGCACTTAATTGCATAAGGAGATGCATATCTATATCCAAGTACACCAAGGAAAATTTTTAAAATTTGAAGTTAATTTTCAAAAATAACCAACCATAAAAATCTTGAGGCATTTAGTATGTAAAAGGTCAGTGTTTCATGGCTTTGAATACAAAGATATGTTGAGGTCATAATACTAAATCTTTCAAATTCCCATCAAATATAAAAAATTCCTTTTAATATTTCACAGTTTTAACTATTTCCCAGTAGAAGTCCATGCTCGGTAATGCTTGCTAATTACCCACAACAAAAATAGACACACAATGCTGGTAAATTACCTGACCCTTTGCATTTTAATGAGACAACAAGGATTTCATGAAGTGATGTTGTTTCAGTGGTTAATGGTGTCAGCAATGTTGTAATTGTAGGCTGAGGCACATTAGCTGCACAACCACATGTAGGAAGGGTTTCTCTCAACAGGCCCTTTGGAGAATAGAACAGGGTATTATCATTAAGCCTATGTCATTTGCATGCTGCTAATCACTTACTTTATTATCTTGTGTATCCATTGTCTTTCTTTAATTGCTCTTTAAATGAAAATTAAAAATAGTTCCAATGCCCACGATACTTGTGATAGCATCTTGATTATGAAATAACTTCAAGAAAATGGAACATATAGATAATATATTGCAGGAATACAAGATAGTTTGAAAGTTATGTACCACAGCAGGCAGCCTCATGAGCATAATTCTGGTGTCTTTCTTTGCTTCACTACGTATTGTTTGCTTAATAAATGGTTATTTATATTCATAAAGGTGATGGGGTTTTTCCAGAGATCAATGTCACTGATTTTGCTTTACTCTGGAAGAAGATACAAAGCACCAGTATCTAGCAGACTTTAGCAGTCTAATAGCACTGCAGGAGAACGCTAGATTTTTGTTCTTTCCAGGCAAATCCTAGTCTGTGATCTCCAAATCAGAAAAGCAGAGTCTATCACCTGCTAGTGATTTGCAGAACTTTGACAGCTTTATATAAAATTTACAAAGTTCTTGGCATTCTCTTTTCAAGACAGACCTTTTGATTTAAGTTTGTCATGGTTAAATCGGAGATAGCCCAGACTTTCCATGATGGAGATTTTCTAAAAGCTTGTTAGCTTCTGGTTATCAAGAACCTGCTAGTTATTTCACCATCTGCAGAATGGGATATTCAGACTGACTTGTTGGAGAATCAATACTTCTGTGCTCCATATAATGTACTTTTGCAGCTTTCGACATCTGAACAAACCAGAGCAGAAGAAGTAAATTATGAATTTTGTAAATGGTACGGTAACCAATTCTTCAATTTTTGTTGAAGAAAGTTGTGAATTAGTTCTTGTAATTTATTTTCATTCAACACACCCAAATAAGTTTAAGGCTGATAGGAATTTTTGTAGTGGCTTATTTAGCGACCAGATTAGCATCTTATGAAATGTCTGTAATGTCATACCAATACATGACCTTTTGCAACCTTTGAAGTAGATCCTGTGAACGTGTAATGGATATTTCACCTTTCATGTTGATTTGAGGTTTGGTTGCTTGTTTAAAATTTATATTTAGCCTTCATTGTCAAATACTCTAAATACTAATTTAGGAGCATGATTACTGGTTAGTAGTAAGAGAGAAAGTATCCCTACAGTGTTAACAGATGTATCTTTCCTGTCAGTTTGAAAGAGATTTTTCTTACATGCATAGGCAGGCTTATAGTAGGATTGGATGGCCACACGAGGTTTTCTGTTTCTAAGCTCCTGCCAGTCTGCTTGTGGTGTGATTTAGCAATGAGTCTGCAAGAGAGGGTAAAGATACACAGACATTTTTAAAACAACTCCTCTAAAAAGAAAGAACAAGAGTCTGAAATCAGACAGTGTAGTGTGGGACCTGAGAAAACGTTGCTTCTTGTTTGTTTGAGGACAGATTAATCGGATTAACAACACTGTAGTTACATTCTTAAGCCGCTAGCCATTAGTCACAAATGTGAGCTTGCTCAAAAATAGTTTATGCTGTGAAGAAAATCAATTTCAGAACAGGTGTTTGGCCATTTTGTTTAACGTATTCAGCAGTGTATTTTAGAAACTGTATTTATGTGTTGTAAATCCTCAATAATTTTTCAAATTTTTTCTATTCTAACTGTTAATTAATCTCCAGTTCTTTCATGGCAATGCTAACTCATCTGTCTGGACATATTTTCCATTTGCAATGTAAGATGTAGACTGAATTAAATAGACACAGTGCTTCTAAAAATTGGGACTTCTTTCTTTTTATGGCAACTTGCTCACTGTGTCACATATAAATAGGCCTTCAAAATCTATCTGCAGATTTATATTTTAGATTGGCCCAAACTCACCACTTCTTAGACTGCCCCACTAGCAACAAAAGTCCACATTGTAACTTGAATATTTGTTTTCAGAATCCTATCAAGTAATAATAATCTCAGAAATATTCAAAATGCCTCATTACAAGGAAAGCTATTTCCACTGATATTGTTACTAATGAATGTAAGACAAAGAAGTGAACATTTTATTTTTTTTTTTATCAATCCATTTAACTCTCTACTAACCAATAATGGAAAAGTTAATGTGTTAAGAGTTTGTAGAGATTAAAGGAGTATTTAGATGCATGGATGATAGTAAGTAGTCAATAGTAGAAACCAAAAAACCACAACAAAACAAACAAAACCCTACAAAAAACTGCTGACATTTTCAGGATGTCTGTACTGTGGTTACCATTGTATACATTTTATGATTGCTATTTAATTTTCACTTCTTAAAAATACCACATTAGATTTTTGTGTTATCACTGTCTTTGCCCACTTGTTTGCTAATGTAATGGGTTTAAGATCCCATATGAATAAAATAAATAAGGAACTGGTGTAGAGACAGTTCTACTGATACGTCTTTAAATATAAAAAGACATTTGAGCTGTCACAGGTAAGCAAAACTCTTATAGATTTTAGAAAAATCTCTGATAAAATAATGAGTCATTCTGTCACGATAAGGAATTCATTTTCTTTTTAAGATTAATGTTTGTAAGAGGAGAAAGACAGTGAGCCAAAACAGTGCAAAATTAGCAATGGAATTTTTGCCTTAAGAGCAGAATTTGCCTGACTGGTTTTCTGAGTACCTTTCCTTTTTTCTTGATATATTTGAGCAAATCTATATTTACACTGCTGACTGTATGCTTTGGATACTCTTTCTCCTAGAATGGCCAGCAGAGGCATAAGTTACACTCTGAATTCTTGACTCTTACTAAAGCAGGGGTTCCCACACTTTACAGATTGGGTGAACCCAGTGATACCAGTGGTTTCACTACTGATCTTCAGACAGTTTTGTTGGCACAACCTTAAGTATTATCAGTAGCTAATATATTGTTACTGGTACATCATTCAAGAATACTCAGTTGGAGATTTACTTCAGATTCTCCTGATTCCACAACTGGGCAGTTTCTATTTGGATTTTTTAAATGGTGTGGGAAACAAAAAAGGAGTAGAAAGAAAAGCTTGTGTGATTTATTGTAATCTTCTAGGGAAAGTTGGTTGAGTTAGCATTATATAGACTGGTATAGTTCAAATCAACCTGATACCCATTTCCACACATGATATCTATAAAGATGTCTTTAACAGACATACTATTCTGAATTTGTGTGCTACAAAAGGCAGTATTTGAATGACAAAGAGCATGACTCTTGGCTTTTGGGCTTTTCTCCCCCTACTTATGATGTTCAGTTTGGAGTTCTGGTAAAAAATTTTGGCTTGCAAAAAAAACTTTGTAATGGTATGCTGAAGGCTTGAGTGCCAGAATTAACTTCTGTGTTAAAGTTCTTTTAAAGAAAATATATTCACACATGAACACAGGATCAATGTTCCTTCACTAACATTTAATGAAGCCCTGAAATTTTTAATTTTTTTTTTTTTAATCACCTGCCTGCTGGCACGTGACGAGGTCCATAAGACAATCTGTCCACTAAAAGCTTCTCTAGGATTTGGGGAAATCTGGTAGGCCAGGACATGTGCACAGTGCTCTCTAGTCAGCACGCTTTGAAAAGTTTTCTTTTACAATATAGAGTAATACAGGAATGGAGCTTTTGTATACTTGCAAATAGATTAGACTGCAGGAAATATGCAGGAGGGCTATGAAGCATACCTGCCAGATAAATTAGAGGTGGTCTTGATCTGAATCCAACCTGTCTCAAAGCTCAGCTCTGGGTATTTAGTTCAGATTTCTTTGATAAAATGGGACTTTAGCCTTCACAGTTCAATCTTTGATCCCCAAGACAGCCTTGAATGTGGGATTTTAGTTTTTGACCCAGCCTGTAGAGAAACTAATGACGTTTTACCATAGGTTTCCAGCTCAGTTCCAGCTTGAGTAATTTGCAAGTCTGCTGGCACTGTTTAGCCCACACAGACCATGAAGTCGACCGTAAGTAAGTCCAAGTTGATGGAAAAACAATATTGCTAGAACAGAGTGACAGATGTTGATTATCACAAAATGTCTGTTTAAGCATTTTGTATGTATCCATTTCCTCACTGCAAACACCTGAAATTTTTGTAGAAGTTACAAAGTAATTGTACTTAAAGATGTGGGCTCGTCTGCTAAAGAAATTGTCAGAATACATATTCCAAAAAATGACTGCTGTCGTTATTGCTGTTGCTGCTCAGGGGAGCTATTCAGATGCCTCATTTATTGGAGCTTAATAGATTAAAAGTCCAAATTGAGTCTCATGATATAAACCTAATCAAATTCTAATCTGCATAATTTTCCCATAAGCAGCAATGGGAAATTTGCTTAATTTATATTTCAGTAGTTGCCAATCAGATGTTGGGCAACATTGTTACTTTTATTTTTCAAGTATTTTAATTGATTACTTGCTATGATATCTGGCTTTGCTCTTCCTTTTACACGAAGGAAAAATTTACTTTTTTTGACATAATGACATAATGCAGAGTCTCATCTAACATGCCGCTGTATCATTTTTAGTGGTGAATTTTCCATTTTGTTTCTAGTTATTGAATACCTGTCTCTCCAAACTAGGTAATACAGCTTAATTTATTTGATAATTTTTATTCAGCATATTTATTTTTGCCTGAGGTCTAAATATGCAGGGTTGATTAATGATTAACCCGAAAAGAGTTTGGCATCATTACTTACTAAATCATTTTAGCTACAAACCTGTGCTACAGTTAGATGCTACCAACTTTGTGCCCTAGAAGCACCTAGTGTAGAAAACTATTGAATTGTAAATGAAGAGTAGGAACAATTTAAAAATAAAGTGTGTAAACAAAGTAGCTAAAAAAGAGAAATTTAATTTTGTTTACTTTATAGTGAAATAGAATTTCCGTTCAGGCAGGCTTGAGGGAAGTGCTACAACTTGTAGCTATGCATTGTGTTACATAAAGTGAGAAAATAGCAAGTAGTGAACATCAAGGCAATGCTCTGCAAAGCATTAGTAAAGGAAGGCCATTTGTTTGGGTAGTTTTGGGTTGTGTAAGCTTGTGGTGAACCTTGGCAGAGTTAGGGTTTGAGTAATTACCACATAAGATTTTGTGAAGGGAAAAAAATCCTACAAAGACAACAACAAAAATCTTGGCAGTTTCAGATGGACTTCATTTTTTGGGGTGTGTATGATAGTGAAACTCTAACTGGGAAAAGATTTATGGAACAACCTGAGAACAAACCCCTCGAAGTTATACATGATTCTGCCCTTGGCTTAAAATATTATGCTTTTCTAATATATTATGCTGTTCACAATTGAAATGGGATCAATGTGGTGTGATTCAATGCTAGACCTCAAGATGATGAAACTCCAATCCTTCTCTTGATCTTTGTTTTTACAGTTTAATCCTACCTTGTTAGAGCAGCCCAAGAACCAGCAGACCTATAAATCTATTCCACTTTCAGCACACGGGGCCACTAACTCATCCAGGAATGGATCTCACACTTTGGGGAGCGGAAACTAGCATTGATCCCACTGCCCTGTGCTGCCATTAGAGCTCTGATTTGGACATTTCCACTGAAGGTTTCTGTAATTCAGCAGAAAGGGAACCAACGGACATCAGAGGAGAGCACTTTCTTGGCAGGAAGGTGGCAGCCTGTTCTCTGTGTTCTCTGTGACATTGTCTCTCAAAGTTCAAAGTTCCAGGTGTTGTTCCAGTCCCAAAGAAGTGGAGAGTTGCTGAAGTTGAGAAAGACATCCTTCTTCAGCCTCCACTCTCTATAGATTTACCTTGGCCTAAGTTTGGGCCTGGAGCATCTCTGAGGGTGCTGCAGTCTCTGAGAGAGCACGGGTGGCATCTGGTCTCCCCCACATTCCTCTCTTTTTCCAGACCTTTAGCGATAATCTCCAAGAGATTATTAGATCTTCAGCACAAACCACAGTAAAAGTCAGAACCGAAGCCAGAATTTAGGATTTCCGGGTTCTCAGGCCAAACTCCAACTCTCTGTCTCAGCCCACACGGGACACTGAAGCTAGAATTGTTTCTAAATTGAATGGCTGTAACAGATTCCCATGAATGTCAGCAGCTCTTTAGCTGCATGACTGCTGCTGAACTTTCCAGGTATACCCAAGGGCTCTACTTCGGAGAATAACAGGTGTAGTCTATCATTCAATTGAATTCACAGGAATATTAATGACATTGTCAGCAAACAGTAGCAAAGGGATACAACTGTGAGGTCCTTTTTGAGAGTTATTTCTTTTTGGCTGACTCTGCTTAATGAAAATACTTGTCCCGTATTTCTGGATTATGACTTGACGGGGGCGTTTGGCAGTTCACCACTTACATGTTATTCATATATGCTCAAAATATTATTGTTGTCTCATATTCCTTAGGTGAACCAGAGGTAGCTAAATGTATATGCTTTTTAAATTATATTTGAGGACTTTGGTGCCTATATCACCCAGTGAATGCCATGGCATCTTTCCCTAAAATAGAATTATTTAAAGGGCACTATCAATTTACAAGGTGCTTTAATAACAAGGCCAGAACCTTTAGGTCTGTCAAGTGGATTTTCAGTTTGGGAAAGTGCATTCTGCCTGCACAGAGTTCCAGTTTAGTGAAATGTACAGCTCTGAAAAGGAAGGGAGGAGAAAAAGAAAGAGGCAGAGAAAAACAGAATCATAAAGGATCCATTATGATCCTTAAGAACAGAAGATATCTTATAAATGTAGCATAAAAATCCATTTTGGGAATATGCCCATCTGGGTCTTTGTGGAGTCCGTGGAACAGAAGCAGTTCACATCCACAAGACAAATTTCCCTCTACATTAAGACCCCAGTGAATCTTTGAACCAATGTCCCTTCAGCCAACTTAAAGGATGTATTTACTGCTATGAAGAGCAAACTTTCCTGCATTTTGTGAGTAATTACTCAGTCAAGTGAATTGCAAAGAAACAAAAATTAGTGGCCAGCACAATCAACAGATCATTTGGCCATCAGGCCAGTTGCTCACACATGTGCAGAGCAAAACTGGTGGTGCTTTCAGTGGAAAGAAGGCATGAGTAGCCAGCCATGCCAGCATTCCTTTATTTTGAACTTCATCACAGTGCCAGTGCAGCTCTGAGAATACCTGCACATTACTGCTGAGCCACAGGTAGTGCCTCCCTGGAGGACCTTGGGTCAGCCTGGCTCAAGAGGCATAGAGCTCACAAGCCCAGTGCTGCTCACCCCTTTGTAGTGGTGATTTGTAAGGGACGTGAGGGTTTAGAGCCACCTGGCCATGCTGAGCTCGGAGCAGGGGAGCATCTGCATCCCCTGGTAAAAAGAGCTTGCCTCTTCTTAGGGAGGAAATTTCCCCTGTATTCTCTTTCCACAGAGAACATTAAGACTTGGATTTTTGCCTGTGATGCAATTGATCGATTTTTACCTACTTTTGTGAGCAGTAGTATCTTGGAGCTGGGAAATGCTCTTTGCTCAGAATCAATCAATTGAACCATCAGCTTTCTGCAGAGACCTGCAAGAGGCTGAGCCCTTCAGAGCAGGTAGCTGAGTTAGGCCATGGGAGTCCCTGCCTCTCAATGAGGGAGGCAGTGACTGCTGGCAGCCAGGCCTCTGATTTGGAGCATGTCAGGAGCCTAAAACCTGTGTTCCTCTCAGAGCCACGATATTCTTAACCCACTGCTTGGCAGCACCTTGTTTCAGAGACAGGCAGAAGTGGGCTGCCTCCTACTGCATTTCCTTCCACAGGCACTGTGCTCAGCTTGCACAGGTGTGTGAGTTTTACTCTAGAGCTTGATCCTCTTAAGCAATTGTAGCCAGAGCTCCCTCGGTTGTTTGTTGAGCAAGGAGATACTGTGTTTGTAAGATCACAACTATCAGCCCTGTTTTACGATTTTTATGAGCATTAATGGAACAAGGTTTGGGGACTGAAGGAGAAAATGGAATATGAAAAGGAAAATGAAAAGAGGCTGTGAGGAAAGCATGTCATTTCTAAATGAATGCTCTGTGCAGAGGAATTGAATCTTTTCACAGCTGAAAATGGATCTTAAATCTGATGCCTTAGCTTGTTTCAGCTTCTGTAATGAAATAGAGTTTTCCTAATACCCTGTGACCTGAATTTCTCCCTGCTTTATGGGTGCTATTCCTTGACGTACAAACCTGTATTTTCTCAAGTCAGCATTTGATGATGGATGTCAAAATACAGGTCATGTATTATGCATATAGCATTACCGATTTAAGGTGTTTACTTGTCAAGTTGAAGAAATTCAAAAATGTCACATTCACTGAATCTGCACAGCTGTCACTTGTAGTTTTTCATGCCTTTAAATGAAAGTTCTGATAAAGCAGGTTAGTTTCCTGCACTTTTTTTTTAGTTCTCTTTTCTGAAGGAAAAAAAATAGACAGCCTATGTATGGAAATTAGTTTGTGACTCGGGAGCAGGAATGTGTCTTGAAGGGGTTTGGTGCCTAGTGACTCCAAACACAAACACACAAAATCCCCAAATACATCAGTTTTCCTTTTCCCGAGAGTATTCCAAGATTTTTATATTTCTTAAAAGTAAATTTCTTGAAGTGTCTGAATTAAGTACAAGCAAGGAAAACAAATTATCATATACTTCTCATGTCTTTCAAGACTGTAGGATGAAAAATACTCAGGCCTGAGTCTATTTTTCATTCAAGGAGAAAACAAAATCTCTTTAACATGCTTCCTGCATTTCAGACTCAATGCACTATGTGTGCAGTGTGCAATTACAGAGCTTCTGACAGTCTGTGTCTAACAAAAATGCCACATTTACTTCAATCTTCTGACACCATCCCAGGAAGACAAATATTCTGAGGGTTAGAGAGGTGACTACAAATGGCCTTCGCTGGAGAGTGTGCATGTGGCTGTCTCTGTGTGTGTGCACACTGCAGAGGAGGGGAGGCAAGAAGAACTTGCACATTTAGATGAGTTATGCTAACTTACCTCAGTCTGTAAGTGGTGGGGAAATGCTACTGTGCTCCTGCCATCTGAAGGGCCTGATGCTAAAAGGTATTTTAGGAAGTGTGTCCTGAGATGGGGGGAAAAAGGCTTCAGAAAAAAGGAAAAGCAGAGCCTCCAGGGATACTCCCAGAAGTACAACCCCCTAGAGTGCATGAGAAGAATATTAGTTTTATTTTCTTTTAGATATGTGAGCATGAAAAGCCTTGCTGTTGTCACTTTGACCTGTAGTTCAGCAGTGGACCCAGCTCGTCTGCCACCTTAACTGCTCAAGGAGTTTGCAGCTACCTGAGCTTTTTCTAATGCAACAAAGGCCGCGTCTTGCACCTCCTGAAAGAATGCATTCTGTAAGAGAATACAAGACTTAAAACACTGGATCCTGCTGCAGAAGGAGGTGTCACACTAACACCCAGCTGTCCTCACATGACATTTCCTCCCTTTGGAGTCCCTCTTTAATTTTTCTGCAGTTGTGAGTGTCAGTGTTACCTGTAACTTATGAGGTGGTGACTGAAGGACCTCTGTCAGACTCACTTGGTGAGCCTGTGGAATCTCAGGCTCTGCTATGAAAAGGTAAACATTCAAAGAGCCAAAAAAGCTCTCAGTCATAGTGCCGGATACGAGGAAACATCTGCAAACCAAAACTGGCTGGGTCTGCAGCTCACTGTCACCAAGATGGTCTTCTTGAGTTCGGCAAAACAGGTGATATTACATGACTGACTGTTAACATTTCTGATTGCCTCTAAGGAATCAGCTTTCTAAAGATTTTCTATTCACTAATAATATATAATATAATATACAGAATTGCCCTGCTAACTTAGGTTTCTCTATGGCAATTTTTTTTTTTTTTTTTACTAACCTGTTGAAAATATCATATCCACTTCTTGGCTCCTGAGGAGTTTCTTTGCAGACTTTCTAAGGTATCCTGCCTGTGCAATCACCACGTTGCATCTAGTTTTCTTGTGACAGTCAGAATTAAATTCATACCAGTACCTTCTGCAGCACTAAGAAAGTCTCTTGCCAGTGATTCCAGTTTTATTACCTGTATATTCTCCATGTGATACAGACAAAACATAGGGATAGATGAATGGAAAGAGAAAATTAAATCCTATTAAATCAAGAAGCCCAGATCTAGTGGTCCTTGTAGTTTAGAGGCAGTTTAAGAGTGATTTAATTATGGCTGGAAGAGAACCATAAGCCCTTAAGATGATATAAAACCAGTATGATACGCTAACAACTACAATTTAGTTTAGAGATTTCCTGGTCTGTAAATTGTTCCCCAAACTGAAGAAAGGTAAGGTAGATAATATCATGTCATCTTCCTGTGAATTCAGTAACAGGTGAATGAATCAATGAATTTAATAGAGCGAAGCAGTTTCCCCACTGCAAGAAGGTAGTGAGTTTAAGTCAGGAATTAATTTGGCTGTGATTAATTGAGAATAAGTGTATGGAGATTTCAGAACTAGTGACAGAGGACCTAAAGTCTGTTCCTGGATGTCAAGTGTGAAGTCAAAGAACTTGAGAATAATATAGGGGGGAAAAAAAGTGTATATTTTTTAAAAAGTGTGGTTTAAAATAAGCTCGGCCGAATTCTATTCCTAGCACGCAAATATTTGTCTAAAAATGCTGCCTTGACATTGATCTTTATGAAACCAGAAAGTCACTTTCTACCTTCACCATCACTTCTGCAATGACATTAAGTGAGCACTCCCATGTTTTAGTAGCTTTACTGGACAAGGGAGAGGGGATGCTTTAGTCTCAGTGGTGAATTTCTAGTCCTGCTATTGCATGGGCTTTTGTGTAACTGCCTATTTTGCAGTACTTACAATCAAACTACAGAAGGTTTTGCCTTGTATTTTCTGTTTAAAGAAAAAAAAAAGAAAAAAGATAAAATACTCCCAATGATAAGAGCTCAATTTCAAACTGAAGAGAATATGGCCTAAAATAGTAATTATTTTTAAAAGATGACTGTTGCTGGTCTCCAGATTTCGTGTTTTCTGTGAGCGCTTTCCAACAAGTTTCCTCTCCCATCTTTGTTTCCTTCACATTGTCACTATTTCCAGTTCTGCTCAAGCAATCCTCTCACATGCCATTTGAAAACCTCTGTCTTTTTCCTACCATCCTATCTTTTGGTCTTTCAGAATGGACCCTTCCATGCCAGTACTCCTGCAATTGCAATCCTCATGGAAATGCATATTATAAATGATATACATGAAAATTACAAAAGCCCTGCTGTGTGGGTGGCAGTGCTCTTGGAAAACACTTAGATGATTTTAAATCTTGATTTCTGATCAAACCTAAAACTGGTTGATGGAAGCAGTTTGTTCCTCGTGGTTATACTACCATTTACAAACAGCACTCTAAAAATCTTAATTGCTATTTAAGAAAAGGTGTTTGTTTTGGGATTTTTGTGTGTGTGTGTAGTTTGTCCTCTCTAAACTTTCTCTCTTTTTTTTTTATTTTTTTTTTCCTTTTAGGCTTTACACCCCCTGGGATGGATAGAACATCTCCAGACAATAGTCCAGTCCATGGCCTTCTACGTCAACCCTCCATTACAACAGGAGCCAACATCCCTATTATAACAGAGCTAGGTAAGAAAAGCTAACATTTATCCTTCCATGTACATTCCCATGTCTTTTTCTCACTTTCCTTGTTATGCAGATACAGAAAAATTACCCATACTGTATCTTACACTGTTATATTTTCTCTTTTGATAACTTTTTTTAATTACTCTCTCTAAAGAAAGATTAGTAAAAGTTGGTACACTTTATTTGAATAACTGAAATATATTTCTCTCCTTTGGGTTTTCTCCATTTTCTTAAATAAATATTCTCTCAGACAAGACGCTTTTTGCATAGTGTAACAAACAAGCAGGGGTCTTTGGGCTTAGGTTAGAAAAGGAAAAAGGCCAGAGTAAGTATAAGCAGATATTTCCTGTGCATTTAATCAATTGTAAGAGGCCATTTGTTTATTTCTTCATGGTCCAAAACTGTTTAATCATGTGTAACCAAACTCTGAATAATAGTATGAGATATTTCACTCCTGAGAATACGATGATGGTAGGTAACTAGACTCTGATTTCCACTCTGGCTGTGGGTATTTATGTTGTCAACTGGTGTGATGTGAAGCGCAGAAGCTGTTCTGTTTTTTTCATGGCAAATACAAACTTGATTTGTGGTCCTTTGTCCTTCTGTTTTCTTTTTCAGTTTTATTTTTTAGAGCCTTACCTGTCTTTTTCCCTTACTTTATTCTCTTTCTGTACTTTCTTTTCCCCCTAAATACTTTACTTACTAGCTAAGCCTGGCAAACTTCTGCCTTTGGTTTCAATCAGTCAGGAAAAAAAACAGTGGAACCCACATTCTAATGATAACTGAACTGGGTAAGAAGTGCCTTTTTCCTTCACATCACTGTCTTATTTTCTGTTGTTGTTGTTGTTCTTTCTGTCATCAGCTTTTCCTTTATTTATCTGGCTGTATCAGAGGGGCTACCCTCATGGCACTGCTTTGAATGTGTTTTATTTGTGGTTCTGGTTGAAATTGACTGTCTTGTTCTGGTCTTTCTTAATGATTTTTTTTTTCACGCAGCATCAGTAAACCTTTGATCACACTCGTCTGACCTGCCGGCTGTTTTCATAGCACCTCCTCACCAATTCATTTTTATTTGGCCTGAGTCCCCACCTCCCTGGCCCTCACTCTCCTACACCAATTTTTCTCTCCTTTTCTCTCTTCTTTCTCTTTATTTTTTTTTACTTCAGCCTATTGTCAATTTGGTGGACATGCCTTATCAGCTTCCACAGGAAGTCCCAAGAAGAAGTAAAAGATACCAGAAAAAAAACCCAAGCATCCTACTTTCCCTCAAGCGATTTTTTGTTTGTTTTGTAGAGTAGGCTTTTTCTCAGAAGCTCAGGTTTTGAAGCTGTAGAGAAGCAGCCAAGCTTCTGTGTGGTTCCCTCTCAACACAGAGTGCTCTCACCAGCCTTTGGAGCAGCGTTTGATGAGTTTTTCCTGTAGCACAGCAGCACCTGTTGAGCCCAGCTCGCCTGGCCACCAATTCCAGTGTGCTAACTTGCATCAGGAACACAAAGATCCTAGGATAAACCACACCTGCAGAACTCACAAAAGATTTGTGTCGCCTCAGGAGCTGACCCCATGGTGGCCAGCACGGTGTCTCAGTCAGGTGTTTCTGCCAGATGGAAGTGGAGAAAGAGTGTTGCTGTCACAGTGCCTACTCCAACTCACAAACTAAACCGGGGCATGAGCTTTTTGAAAAGTACACTTTGAAATTATACAGGAGGCTTTCAAATACTATATTTCTCAAGAATCTGGAGATTAAATTGATAGGTATTGTACTAAAGGAAGAAGTATTGTGGATACTGGTGTTTTCTTGGATGAAAGTCTTCTGATTCCTAGGGTAGAACATTTCTCTTATTACAGTACTAGAGTGTTATATTTTAACAATTACATCAGGCAAGGCAATTACATCTTGCAAAGGCAAGAATTTTAAGTTCTGTCCTCCTCTCATTTAGACAGCTACCATGAAGCTTTATCTGCAGAAGTTCATGTTTTGTTAGCTAAACATAGCAAGCACAATAGTATACAGAATTTGGAAAAGGAGTGGATGTAAAAGAAAATTGTATGGGAAGGATTGAAAAGGTATGAGAAGGAAGATCAGAATAACAGGCAGAAGAATTTCTGACTTAAGAAGTCCAGAGCTGAAATCTGATCAAGTTAACAGCAGCTCTCATGTTATTTTCAAAGTTTGCTGGGTTGGCTCAGGAGATGTATTCACATGGGGAATAGGGACATAGTCAGTGTGTGCAGTTTCAAATGCTCAGAAAGTTTTTCACTTCCCTTTCTTGCATGGGAACTGAAATTAATTTGTCATTTAGTAAGTTGAAGGGTATTTCAATGGCATAGCTAAGCAGTCTGTGCTTTCATGCCTGAGGGAGACTAATATGGAAATGAAATATTTCATGAAATATGATCCACTTGATACACTGATCTCAAGGAAACAACTATTTTTAGTTGGAATGAGTTGGAGGCAGAGAGCTTAACTGTGACAATGAAATGCCAGAGAAAGTCAAAATGACAAATATTACTTTATTTGGGCTTTTCTCTAAAGCAGCCTGATGCAGATTCTTTTTCACACTAGCTAATGTAGAATCCGTGGCTGAGAAAGTGAAGTTATAGAGACAAATATTTGAACAAAAGGCAGCGCTGCAAGAGAATAACTGCTCATTCATTCAGATAGATGCATGTTAAAGGGACGGTTTATCCTCTTTTGAGCCATAAGTGCATTAACACCACTCCAGTAAGAATCACAGCAGCACATCTAACAGGTGCCTGTGGGCTATATCAGTTTTATTGACAGCCTTTATTTTACAACAGGGTTCTAACTTTGTATCTTGTGCTAACATTTCACTGTACATGCATACAGCCCATACTGTACCCCACCAGTACACCAAGATTGCCTCAATATACAGGAGGATATTGTATCTCATTTTGAGCACAGGCAGCTGGTGCCACGAAGCTACTTTGCAGGAAAGGGGTAGTCAACTGTCAAGAACAAGAGTGTCACCTCTTACGAGCGAGATAACAAGCAACAGATTTTTAAATGCACATTTCCACATCCATCTTGATTTCATTTCCAGTGACGTCAAAGACACAAGTCTGTGTTTCCAGACATATGCTGTTTCTTTTTCTTTGGCTGTGTGATGTGTGAGGTCACATGCTGGTGACCCAGAAACACCTTTCGATTTTACTCTTAACGTTATTATTGTTGTTTTCAGTAAATGATTCAAATGTTCAGTTCTTGGACCAAGATGATGATGATGATCCAGACACAGAACTGTATCTCACACAGCCCTTTGCGTGTGGAACCGCATTTGCTGTCAGCGTGCTGGACTCTCTCATGAGCGCAGTAAGCAAACAAAATCTTTTTCATTCCCTTCTATCAGACTTGTTATGAAAGAATAGGGAAGTATAGAGTCTTTTCCACAGGTAGGCAGAAGAAGATGCTTTTTTTCTTAGATGTCAAGATAATTTTGAAACCTAAGCTAGCTTATTTTCTTAGCTAGGCACAGAGACCTTAACTGAGATATCTAGGACTTCCAGGAGTCCACAATTTTATAAGGAAGTGGTCTTATGTCAGGGTTTAAGGGATAATGTTTTCCAAAAAAGATCGTCTCTTCCTCCTAAAATCCAGACCCAAATTCAGTGCATCAGTCCCTGGGCTCACCATTCTTCTCAGACAGCATTAACTGTGTTTTGAGCTTTTAATTTCCTGCAGCTATGAGCAATGCTCTGAGTATGAGTGCTGGGGGACTCTGGTAGGACTCCATGAAAGCCATTGTACACATCTCATAAACTCTGCTTGTGTGAAAGGAGGTTATTCTCTCTTTTTCATGTGAGTTTTCTTGTGAATCAAAACTTAAGTGCATGCCAGAAACTACAGATGGTGGCCTTTGGTTATGTCTACATTGGGCTTTTGTTTTGCAGCCAGAGCACAGTTCTGAAGCAAACACCTCGGTCATGCTCCTTTTCATCTTCCTCATATTGGCTGAGTTTTCAAACCAGTCTTGCTCTGTGTGACCTACACTTCTTTCAGAGGGATCTTAAACTCTACTAGATAGAGCAAGGACGTAGTATTTTTACAATCTGAGTGTGGGCTTTCTGAGCTCCCATGGAATAAAGTTCCATAGTGCTGGGAATGGTCTGTGATAAACCCCAAGTAACACTATATATGAGCAGATGGGTTTCTCGAAAAGATCTAAGTCTGACCATCACCTGAATTCAGAGTGAAACTTTTTGCTTTTAAGAAGCATTCATAGTGATCTTTATTATTTATTATTTTATTTTTCATATGTTCCCTCCACAGATGAATAGTACGTGTCCTATCCAGATAAAATTTCATTCTAATGCAGCCTAGGAGTTTTCAATAACCTCAGAAAATGCTTTTCTTGAAACCTATTTACAATATTTTGTAGATGTGACAAATTTGGAAAACCTAAGAAAGGACTCTTAAACTCTGCACCTTCTCTAATTAAAATCTCAATCTATAAAATATTTAGCATATTCACATTATTAATGGGAATAATTTAACATGAAGGTTCCAAATGTTACTTAGAGCTGTTTATCTACTCCCATTATTATCTAAGTCAATGTCTCTGAATGTATTGTTCAGAAGGGCACTTCAGAATCAAGAAAAAGTGGGGTTAATCCTTCTGGTTGCCGCTGGCATTGCCACAGAAAGAGAATGGGATCTTGTGGACACCGTTGCTTCCTTGTGCAAAGGTGTTTCAAGTAAATAATAGTGATGTAAAGAAAAATAGGTACAGCATGCTTGGTAAGAAATTTTAATGTTTTTAGTTATTGCTAGCTTTTATTTACTTTTAATTTTGGAAAACATGCCCATCTGTTTCTGCAGTTCCTTTCTGTAACAGTTCTTTTTCTAAACATTTTCACATCTAAGCGGCCATGTTATGTGTTGGGGAAAGTGCAGCCAGAAAACAGAGAAATGGGATAACAGGAGTAGAAAATTCTCTACTTAAAAAAATACTGATCAAGAAGACAAGCCAAGGATTCAGTCAGTTAGAATTGTTCACTGTCCTGTCTTTTCTTTCACCAGTTTTCTGATCAGTGCAGTGTTATTTTCTCTTCTATTCCTCAAAGACCCAGTAAGGAGTTGGAAAAGTACAATTCTTTCTGACCCTTCAGAAAGTGTAAAATGTGTGAGATGTTTTCCCTTTACTGTCCATATTCTCATGGGAAAGGTGTGTTCTCCTTTCACTTCTTCTCCAAGGAAAAGATGTTTCACACAAACTAATCTATTTGCACTATATTATCTCTTAACTTTATTGTCTTTTTTTCTAGAGTACACTTGCTTTTAGCAAACAACTTCTATTTAATGTATCTAGCTTCAGACTTGCCAGTATAGGCAAACTGAACCCCAGATCCCAGCTAACTTGTGAGATCTGCAGTCATGCTTTCATCATTAATTGCACAGGAATTCTGTAAGATGTATATAATGTGCACTCTGCTGTCCTTTGCCAGCTCACTTGGAGACAAATCTATAGTTCATGATTCCATTTACTTAGTGATTCAGGGGGTTTTACTGCTTAATTTTTATAGGAACGTTCCAATTTATGAACTCTGTTGGTATCACTGTTATGAAAATTCCTTATATAGTGTACAATGCAAATGTACATGAACTGTTCCTTTTAGAATGAATCTGTTCACACAGTAGAGGGGTTTTGTAGAAAAACACGTGTAAGAAAGATTAGAAAGTTGAATAATAGCAATGCATATGTAATATGTAATAATACATATGCAATATGTATTATTTCTGACCTGAGGGTAATTTGAAACAATAGAGAGGTATGCATATAAAAAAGAGCTACAAAATATATTTAAAATAACTTGCTTAAGTATTCAATTATTGCATAATAATAATAATAATAATAATAATAATAATAATAATAATAGTTCTACAGTATTAATCTGTGTTAAATTACTACTTTATTTTTTATAGTTTTGTTAACACTGAAGTAGTGCATTAAACCCAACTCATGAATCACAGATTAGAAAATGTGGTAACTTCCTAGTTCAAGTCTGAGTGCTGGAGATCTTTACATTCTGCTAGTTTAACATTATTTCCTATAAGATGGCAGTACTAGATATTGTAAATTTCAAATTGTCTGTTATTTCCTTATTTCAAAGGTAAAAGGCTTAGTGTAGTTTAATTTTCAAAATGCTGTCTACAGGTCATCTACACACAGTTTGCTTTTACAGCAAAAGCAGTACACCACAAGCCCAGGATTCTCAGTGCAGCAGCTCAAACACCATTTCTCAGGGGACAATAAGAAGCTCAAAGCCTGCACTGTGTTTTTGATGAGTTGGTAGCAGTGATCTCACCAGGTTTGGTCCAGGAGCATTACCGTGCTCTGTGGGAAGGCTCTGGGCATGGTTCATGTTTTAACTTTGGCAGTGGTTATTGTTAAAATGCTCCAGCCAATCATTATTATTTCTTTGAAGAGACATCTACTGCCATCAGGTACTTGAGTGATATATTAATATTTATTTTGTCGTAGCATATGCAAAACCAGGGAAATAAATCACGATGTCTGTCAGTGTCAAGGCAGCACCACTTCTGGAAAGCAGTGCTTTCATCACCAAATGATATGTAACTAAAAAGTGTGTGATTGGAAGCATCTTTTGGATTATGTGACTATCTTTTAGAGATTTTCAGCTATAGAAAAGTTACATGTCACAGGAAAGTCTAAGAGGAGCAAATGTTTGAGCAGAAGTACTTTTTCCCTTTCTGGATCTTATTGAGATAGTTATTCCATAAAACCCTGTACATGCAAAGAAACAGTTTTATCAACACACAGTACCTTCAAAGGTTTGAGCAGTTGGCCTGAGAAGCAAAGCTTCCCTGTCACTCTTTTTGGCACTGAAGATTTGAGAGCTGCAGAAGTTGTGGCAGGCTGGCATCCCTCCCACCCACAGCCCTGCAACAGACCTGAGGTACTGTCAGGCTGGTGCTGTTGGAGGCAAGGATCTCCAGCAGCAGATGATACCATTTAACATTTGATATCCTGGAATTCCTTTGCTTGTGCCAGAACTTTAGTTCTTGATTTTTTTTCTGTATTACCAAATCCTTGGTTTTTTTTTCATATAAACAAAAGCACAGAATGGAAAAAAATAGTTAAAACAGTTGAAAATCACTTCTCATTATATCCTGTATTCAAGAGTTCTCCCTAAGGGATCCTCACAGTCTTATTTATACAGAAAATAAACTGTTCTAATCTTTGATATGAACACAAGACTGTTTTTTGAGAAAGTCTGTTCAGAGACTTAGCAAGCAGCATCTTGTAACTTAAGGTGTCCCAAACTTCTTTAAAGTTTGGATAATAGTTTGAGAATTAATAGATTTTTAAATGATGAAATGCTGTTATTTATTTTCCATGGCTCATTCTGTCTCAAAGGCCCTTTGGTTATTGATATAAATCACTGTTGTTAGCTCAGTCATTCCTCAGGTTTTGATCTGTATTATTCCTCCAACTGAAAAAGAAATGCAAGTTAAAATATTTGTTTGAAAGTGAGGTTAAAAACTGTAGGTAGTGGAGGAGGAGTCTCAAAAGAAATGCATTGAAAAAGCTACTAGCAAACACAAAAAAGGCAAATATAACTTGAAAAATGACAATTTTGGTGTAATTATAAATGAAAGGCAAAGTGCTATTAAAGTTAAAGCAATATTATTAAAAGATGTGCTAATTTTCAGTTAAATTTTCTGTAGAAGACCAATTAGTTTAAAAGACATGACAGCATTAACTGCAAAACATAAGCACTCTGGTAATTATACTTTAAAAAAATGATTGAACAAATGGGAAAGCATCCTTGAAACATCTGAAAGAGCTGCACTACAATTCCAAAGCAAGGGCTAGGTGGCACTGCTAGCTCAGATATCTGACTCGTGGTTTCCTTGCTATTTACCCAGTTTCAGTGTCTGTGATGCATTTCCTTTTTTCGGTGTTTAGAACACACCTATTTCATATTCTCGTTCCGGATGCCAATTCAAGTGACATCACACACATGTCCAGTGTGGGGTTTGGTTAATGACAGTGGCAAACAGGTATCCCTTCAGTTATGATTTTGCACTCAACAAAAGGGATTCTTTTCCAGCTCTGGAAAGTGCCTTGTTACTTTAAGTACAACAGCACCTTTCCAAAGACATTCTGCAGATCAGTTTCTTATAAGTACTGGCATATCCAGGCCATGTACCCTCCCACAGAGCAAGTAGAAGATCACTCTCAAATTAATTTCAGTGTATTATTATTCCAAAGGAAATGGATATCAGCTAGGTCTGGTTTTCTTCAGTGTTCCCCTAGTTCCAAACTGGCAAGATGTAATGAGGAATCTGATTTTTGTGACAATCAAAAGCATGGGCAGACAGCTTTTTCTTGAGTGTTAAATACGTTAGTACAGGAGGAAGCAACCCTGTTCAGCAGAAGGTGACAAGTTGCAGGTTCCTATTCACCCATCTTTCCATGCTCATGGTTGGGCATTTTATGATTAGATGCAATGCTGCAGCAGTTTGTCCTGAAACTTTGCATCTTTCCTACCACTTATTGCAAAACAAACAAACAAACAAAAAAAAAACAAAACCACCCAAGAAACATCTTTTGGCAGCACTCATCCACCTGATTAAATGGTGCCATCCACATCAGTCATGGTGTGAAACCCAAATTCAGCCCTTGTTCCACAATAAATGCTGCCTGCTTTTCTACTAAGGGTCTTAGCTTTGCCTTAGAAGTACAGCACAGTAGGGAGAGCTGCCAAAGAGGGCGACTGATTCTCATCTCAGGGACATCAAGGAAGAAGTAATTGAAAAATAAACAATCATGCCTGAATGTCTTCTCTCTCTCACGGTGGCAATTCCTATTAAACATCATGTAATGGCTCCATACTTACATTCCTGCAAGGGGTCACATTGATTTTTCTATATGTTAAGAGAGGTTGGAGTATTACACTTGAATTGTTACACAATGCATCCACATGTGCAAGAGCTGATTTTAGATTAGCTGTTGTTTTAGACTGGCTGAATCTTCCTGAACCTCTACTTATATCAGGCTACTCTTTACAGTATGCTTTATAGTTAAAATATGTAGTGCCTTACCCAGGTTAACTTAGAATAATTGGAGTTGATGAGATGCAAATATTCGCTTTAAGGCATGTACAACAATAAGAGTATGTTCCTCTCATTTTAATTTAGTCAACAGGTGAATGGCATGTATGCTTATGTAAATAAGCAGAGAAGCTTGAAGTTATGAAACTTCAATGTAAAGTGAAAAACATTGCTGCATAGAACTCATTTTCTTTTGTTTTATCTGTCATCTCCAGCAAACAATGAAACTGAAATTTCATTATACAAAGAGAGAATATCAAAGTAACATGAATAGGAAGCCAATTCTGCTTTTTGATCTCAGGATAAAATATTTCAACCTCTACCTCAGTTTACCCATGTATTAAATACAGTTACATTATATGGATAGAGGAATGAATTTCATTGAAAAATATTATTTAAAATATCTTATCTTTAGACAGCAAGCACTGTTTGGTAATTCAGTATTCATTTTTACTTGGTTGGATTACAGGCATTTGTTCTAAGTCCTAAATTCAACAAAATCCAGAAATCCAGTAATGTCAATCCTGTGTACTCTACAGTGAGCTCATTTTTCCTTTTACGTTCCCTGCACTTGCAAAGCTTCTGAAAACTCAGACATTGGTGACATTATAAGTGACAGTCTTTCCTTTTTTTTTGTTCAACATTTTTTTTTTGCCCGGTACAATACGTTGCAGATGTTTAACTGAGTATGTCTGAACTATACCAGTATACTTTTAAGTGAACTCGAAAGTCATTCATCTGGATTTAAATTAATATTTTAAATACCCATTGTTTGCCTGACAGACCAGCAATGCTACAGATGCTGGCAAAATGTCAGTGTGGAGTAAATCTTCCCTAATAAACCACACTTACCCTATACCCTGGAGTTTTTTAAAAGGACCACCAGGATCCCAAACTCATCATACATTTATCTGGAATGAACTCAAGATGTTTAATTGATACATGCTTATGTCTGAACACTGTCAAGTCTCGTAATAAGATGTTTAGTACAATACATCGGTTAGACTGCTAGAGTCCAGCCACAGTAATAAGTAATGACATTTGCAGCACAAAGGCAGCTCCCCAACGAATTGGTGACAAGAGTAAAAAGGCAATCTAGCCTGTGTAAGCCTTAAATGTGGTCTGAATTTTACAATTACACATCCTAAAGCCCATTATTAGACATGAGGGCGATGAGAAGGAAAGCAGTCATTGCATCACTACTAACACCAATTATAGGAAACATAAATCATTCAAATTTTTGTACTTTAATAAAAATCAGCCTGAATTGGTGTTTAAAAGGAAGGATCTAGTATAGGAGCCTAATGGGATAGAAGAAAATAGAGTAATTGGAGGCTGCTGTCTTTTCACTTTCTATATAAAATTATTTGAAGAGACAGCCAAGAACTTTAAACAGCAGAAACCCGGAAAAGTTGTAATTTGGATGTCTTCAGTTGTGACTTTAATGGTGTTTGCTTAAAGAGCTTTCTTTTATCTCTGCAGACATACTTCAATGACAATATCCTCACACTGATACGGACATTGGTAACAGGAGGAGCCACACCAGAGCTGGAAGCACTGATTGCTGAGGAAAATGCATTGAGAGGAGGTTACAGCACGCCCCAGACACTTGCAAACAGGGACAGGTGTCGAGTTGCTCAGTTGGCTTTGTATGATGGGCCATTTGCAGACCTAGGGGTAAGATCATGAGGGAAATGCACGACCAAGGCTGGTCTGTGCTCTATTGGCTTTCTCTCAGACTGAGTGAAAAATCTATCTTAATAAGCATATAATTTCTATTATTTAATTTAATAGGGCTTTTCAATTGTTTAAAAATGTACAGCACAGGGTGCCGGGTTTGCTCTTTACATTTTTAAGAAGCTGTGTGACTGCTCATCGTCCTTGCCTGCATATTTCACACAGAAAGTCCTGTGGCTCTTCTTCATTGTCAGCTAAAGAGATGGATGAGCTGATTTGGATGTTACAACCATTGTAGCAATAATAAATTCTAAATGTAAGCAACATGTATAGATAAACCTTTTTTTGGGTTTTGATAAGCTTATTTAGTGTTTCCACAGAGCTTCCAGTTCTTAAAGTCTGCTTATTATCTTGAAAACAAAGTTGTGAGGTGTGTTTTCTGTTGGTTTTTGATGAACTAAAATTCCTGTGAAATCCTAATTTTCTGATAATTTGACTGCACTGTTCTAAGGAGCAAGTCAAAACACAAGTACACACAAAAAAATTTAAATCCCCAAACCAAATAGATAAATGATCTTAAAAAAATAATTCATTACATAAAAATAGATAAAGAAGTGTCTGGAAATGTTTTCTGGACCACATTTTGAAATCTTGAGGTGAATCCCAAATGATGTAGGCTTTGATGTTTCTTTTAACCTTGCGTTCACCAACTCTGTCCAAAAGGAATGGAATGACCTTCTTCACAGAAAGGACAGGGAATCCCAGTTTAAGGATTAGGGCAGCAGTAGCAGGCAAATAGAAGCCTGCAGCCTTTCAGTTCATGTAGCAGTCCAGCTGTATCTGAGACCAGCAGCTCATCAAAGCACCTTGGCATGCAGCTTAACATTTCCACAAATAAAATAGGGAACACCAATCTCTTGAATGCTGTTCCACCAGAGTATCAATTGCATCATCTGTGAAGGCAGAATGCATTAACTCTTGGGATTAGTCAGTGATCACTATTTTGAATATACAAATTAGCAAATCAAACTTATTTTTTGCTCATCATACTAGTTTTTGCTGATAATGCTAGTCATTATTTCACAGCAGCAGGTATTTTATTATCCTTTTAAACCCTTAGAACCCTTAGAATTTCTGTTGTGCTCCTGGGAATTTGTTTTTTTGTCTGGATGACAATACGGCTTCTGCCAAGAAGGGGTCAAAGATATTAACAATTTTAATGTTAATGTAATTTGTAGAATTTGCATTGTGTGGTGCCAAAACTTGTATTTCCATCTTAAAGCAAGTCAGTCACTCTTTCCAACTTGCCATTATTTCACGGACCAAGGATCTCCAAAATAACAATCATCACTTTACACAGTTACTTATTTGAAATAAAACATTTAGATTATTCATTTCTTAGGGTAAAAAGCTTTCATTTGAGACAAACAACAGCCTGTCTATATATTGTCCCTTTTTTCATAAGTTCATACTGAGCAACCTGTTCCCTGACATTGTGTTAACAGAGCAAAGAAAGGAAAAAAAATGTGCTGTTCTCTTTTTTTTTTTGTTTATCTCCTGTCTTTCCTCTAGGATGGAGGTTGTTATGGAGATCTATTTTGTAAAGCATTGAAAACATACAATATGCTTTGCTTTGGAATTTATCGATTAAGGGATGCACATCTAAGTACTCCCAGCCAATGCACCAAACGGTGAGTCCAGTCTTTTAGAACATCTCTGCTTCACTGTTCTTCAGTCTTCTCAGCGAGGAGGAGCATGTAACAAATATAAAAAAGAGTTTGATCCATGTTTGCCTAACTTTTCCACATACCTCTTTGAGGATTTCACTATGACTCTTTATCTGACTTTAAATCATAAGCTGGATATCACAGCATAAGTTGTCAGCTAGTTTTATAAAAAGAAATTAAATTAAATTTTCAGTATGTATCTTTATCTTGTTTGCTTTATGATGATCCACTGTTTGCATGCAAGGAAAGGACTTCAGTTTCCTTATATCTTATATTGTGGGATAATAATTTAAATTGCAGTAGCTAGTCTTTTTACTGAATGCTCAAAAATATTCCTGTGGGCTTCCCATCAGCACCATCTGTGTCTAATCATAATTTCTTCCAGTAAATGGAAAGTCTTCTCCTGGTAGACTACATTTTTACTTCAGTAGCACCAAGTCTGACCTTTGTGCTTTAAATAGAGCAGACACATTTCCATCTTTGCAAAGTGAAGGCCATTTAGCAGCTTGCTTGAAATGTGTCTTAATTAACTGCTTCCTAGAAATACACACACAGACCCATACCAGAAGTATCACAAATCTACCATCTGTTACTGTTCTGTGCTCTACAAAAAGCATCATTATTGGGTGAACACGGCAATAAACAACCCTGCAGCCCACCAGAGCGCCTTCTTCTGTAAGAATTTGAACAAATTGGGTAGAAAAAAGGATTTGCAGTTTAGATTTACACTGTAGCTGCTATACTTGGGATTATTTATTGGATTAATAAGGGACTTTTGTCCCTGAAGCAGCTAAGCAGATTTCTTATGAGCGTTGAATTAATTTGAAAAGAAGTCATGAGCTTCATGTTCAATTTTTACTCATTTCTTGCTTGGACAGAAAATGCCTATTGCCTTGCTCAAGTCTGTTTTTCACATGCATGAAAAAATTTAGCAGCTGCTCTATAAGCCCTTCATACCCTGAAAGGCCATTAGGTGAAGGTAGGGATTCTTGAAATTGAATGAGTTTTTATTTCAGGCCTGGGATTTTTACTAAGCAATGTTGGATTCTTGGATGTGCAGATTTCTCTTTACAAATGCTCTTTGAGGCCATGAATGTGTATGAGGAGTGAATGAACAAAATTTACCTCACTAAAAAGTTATTGGTGTATTTTCCTTAATTTGTTAAACTACAGTCACAATCCAAACCAATAAGTATGTCCCTAGCTCCATTGACAGTATTTAAATATTTAATAACTACGTAATAGCTATTTAAATGTAATTTAAACATATTAAATACGTATTTAAATAAGCTGCATATAAAATCCTCCTCTCTCTGCTTTTCAGCCATTCTTTTAAATATTGTTTGTGGTGGGTATGTTACTGGTTTTTGCCAATATATAAATATATTTGCTAGAGTCATTGCATTATGGTGCAGCCAGAGAAAGGAGCATGATTTGTATGGTGTCTTCTGTGAAAAATCATTATGTGATTCACTTGGAGAACATCATTCTCAGACATTATGTCTCTCCAATAGATAATATAAAATAAGTGATAGCTGACCTAAAAGGTCCTAAATCATAACAGGAATTATGTGAGGTACAAACAGAAATGCAAATATTGGGCTAAATGTTCATGAATTAACAACTCTAGAAGAAATTTTCTAGCACAGACCTAAACCTGTTTTCTTTCTTTCTTCTTGTCTGCCTTCCTTCCTGTCTCTGCAGTTACGTGATCACAAACCCACCGTATGAATTTGAGCTCGTGCCGACAGACTTGATCTTCTGTTTGATGCAGTTCGACCACAATGCTGGCCAGTCCCGAGCCAGCCTTTCTCATTCCTCCCATTCCTCCTACTCTTCCAGCAAGAAGAGCTCCTCAGTTCACTCCATCCCATCGACGGCAAACCGACCGAACCGCACCAAGACCAGGGATTCCCGGGACAAACAGAAGTATGTGCAGGAAGATAGACTGTGATTTGTGTATCTACTCCCACTGTGTGTGAAACTTGCATTCACCACCCATTCTCCCCGGTTAATGTTTCCAGCAGTAATGTTCCCTGTTTTCCCATGGAGTTCTCCCTTTTTGTACACATATTTTGCATATGTATGACAGTGTGCATGTGATTGTCATTTTTTATTTCACCGCCATAAAACCCTTAAGCACAACAGCAACAAAGCAGACGGACCAAAAGTTATTTATGATGTTAGGGGAGAATAAAAAAAGAATTCCAAACCCATAGGCACACTGAAAACATAAATAACTCACTGCAGTTACTCTACATATCCAAAAATAGAGTATATTTAACATGAACACTTGCTCTTGATGTCAGAGTTACACAAAGAAAGTCATTTAGTGCAGAAGTGTTGATGTATGTTGCAGTAGGTTTTAATACTCATATTTACAGGAGCTGATACATTTATTTGAAGCTTATAAAACTATCCTATTGAAAAAAAAAACCCTGCTGATTTCTCACTCTCAAAGCTTATATTATATAGGGCTTACACTCTTTGTATAGATTATTGCTACACATCTGCTTGATACCAAAGCAAAATCAGGGACTTTCTGCTTGTTTAAGAACTTTCTCTAAAATACTGGTCTTTTGGAGATGGTGTATTTTCCCTTTAACACTGAAATTGTCTGGGCATGAAGTTGTAAAACTCCAAGGTTTAATTTAAGTTTAGAAAGAGTCTAAATGCATATTAAATTATTATTCTGTCTATTTATATTGCCACATGAATAGCTATATTTTCTTTCACTTTTGACATTTGGGATAAAAAGCCATATGTATCATAAATATTGGATGTAAGTCATTAAAAACTGCCTTCTTGGGACTTTTACGTCTTTAAAAGGTGAATTAGTCACCTTATGTACAGAATAAATAATGTTCAGAAAAGAGCAAGCATTTTTCTATGCTTACATATCAGATCTCAAGGGACTTTGTTCCTTTCCCCAGATGGCAGCTTTAACTTTTCCAAGTTAGTGTTGGTATAAATCTTCCAACAAGAGTCCTAATATGTGATGAACCTCCAGAAATCTTGCTGCATGTTCCACCTGTTTTTTTTTTCAACAGGTGCATGCTAATATGCAGGAATACTGGGAAGACAACTGAGTGCCTTTAAATCTCTCTCATTTGGGGAGAAAAGGTGCTGTGCCCCAGACAGTTAATGAGGAGAACAAGAGGGCTGGGTCAGAAATATTCACCTTGCTGAGGCGTCATGTTCCAGGCACTTGCCAGAATTTAGTTCTTGCAAATTGTCACCAATGACACATATAGCCAAAAAAAATTGTGGCAGGGAACTAAATAAAGTATTGGAAAGGAACCTGCCCTAGATAGCCATAGAAATGATACTTCAGGCTTGCTTTTACTTTTTTTTTTTTTCCTTGTTATAAACTGCAGAAGCCAACGTATATTTTGAAATATACAACTAGCTCTAGCTTTATGGAGGGTTTCCGAGGGTAGGGAGGGCAGAATCACATTCCCTCTTCCCTGGCTACCCAGCAAGAAAGCATGCAGACCCAAAAATATTTAGATTTGGAATGATTAGCGTTGTACCTGCCAACCCTACCAAGGTGCTTTTATGGTTACTATTGTCTTCTACCTTCCCCATCCCCAAGCATGATAATTTTGAAGATTTGCTTGCTGTGTGAATTGACAATAAAGCCAAGCACTTTTACTGACAAAACCTGGAACCGAGTAAGTGGGCTACAGAGAATACCACTGTGCAGTGCTGAGCATAATGATTGGAATACAGTATTTATGTGTGAGTGTGCATCCAAACGCAGCTGTAAGTCTGATCAGTGAAAGACCTTGCAAATTATGGTTGCTCCCCTACAAATGAGACTATTACAGTTGCTCTTCATCATAAAGAAAAATTCCTGTGTTCCTCTTTGCAAAGAAAGTTATCATATTTTGCCCTGAGAATATTTATTACTACAAGGATGTGCCAGTTAAAGTGCTCAACCAGAAATATGACAGTTTAAAAGCATTGTAAAACTTACATAGCTTACTTCTTTTTCTAAAGTGCAACAAGGATGAATAGAATGGGCCAAGGTATGAAAATTAATGGTTCTGCATGACCTAGCAACTGCTGTGGGTTTCCCTCTATAACTTTGTCCTTGTGAAAACTTGTGAAATTAAAAAAAATAGTTACAAACTTTATTCAGTTATTGGTTTGTTTGTTTGGTTGATTGTTTTGTTGGTTTTCTTTTGCCTTTTTTTCCCTCCAAACCAGAAGTAAAACTGGCTGCTGCTGCTGCTGCTGCTGTTTCTCAACCCTATTTTGTTTTTTTATCCTCTCATCTGCTTGCGTTTCTAATTGCACGTGTCCTTTTGTAAACACCCAGGTTCCTGCTCAGTGAAGATGCCTATGGTGGCACAGACATTACTTTAATTTCCCATTCCTCATTCCAGTTTCTTTCCTCCCTTCCCCTTCCTACTCTCCTATCCCCCATGTATGTACACGAGCATCTTTTTATGTCGGCAGTATTGATTGAAGATAGTTGAGAGCAGTTACACATTTTGGAAGAATGCTAATGGCTTTGACACCGAAATGCTTTTCCATTAATGTTTTATCTGTTTTCCATTTAGCAGAGAAAGGAAGGGTGTTAATATGAAGCCACTTGTCACATCCTACATAATGATTTTTATCCAAAAAAATAGTATTTGTATAACACTGCAGCTCAAATAGAAAAACTTTCAACAGCACACATTAGAGAAGCAACTTGCCTACTTGGTGAGCAGCAGAAGAGGAATATCTAATGTGGGTGCAAATACGAATTCTTCAAATTACATTAATTCTTCTGTCCTCTATCTTGAAGTTAGAATTCTAAAACTTTGGACTTTTAGTAATATTGTGTACAATTTCCACTGTTTCCATTGTTGGATTGATCAAATAATTTATTGTAGTGATGATGATTTTCTGATATGGATATACTCATGGTTGGTCATTATACATAGAGAAATGCTTAAATCAACTTTATGTTGGTTTTTATACTGAAAAGTAAGAGAAAAACTCCCATTCTATCCCAAGTCAGACAACCACAGTAGAATGGTTAGTTTTATAAAGTGGAGAAGTATCACCAATGCCAGGTTTTAGGATTTTAATTGAAGGTTCTGCAATTTATACCAGTCCCAGCATGGCTTCAGTATTGGAAACCAGGTTCTCAGTGTTAACACAAAACCATATCTGGCAAACCTGCTGGTTCTTGGCATGGGTTCCCACTGACCTAAACAGAGAGAGTAAGGCATTTTCCAGTGAAATTCCCATTATCAAAATGAAGAATTTTAGTAGTTTAAAAAACAAAAAAAAAATCAAGAACAAGTCCAGAACATTATCTTTGGCACAAAACTTTAGTTTCCCTGGAGCAAAGTGAAGTTCTTCATAGAAAAAATAGTTTATTCTCTCTTTCCCTGCAAATTTCTTACTACCTGCTACATGTAAAATATTCATCTGCTAACCAAAGAATTCCTGAGCAGGCGGGTGGAGAAACTTTCATTACTTTTTTTTTTGTCATGCAGGAACAAATTACATGGGAGAATGTTCAGCTTATTTATAAACAAGATACTTACATGCAGGGGGGAGACACACAAACACATACATACATACTAATCTGAAACTGCAAGTGTCATAGATGACAAAAAATTCATGTTTTAAACAGTTGGAAGGTAACCTGGGATTATCGTAAGAATACAAATTTAGTAAAACCTTGGTGTTATGTCAAGGTAGTATTTTCTTTGCTAGTATTTTCTTTGCCTCTGCTTAGAAGAGAGGATGTTTCACAGTGACATTTTTTCTAAGTTGCTACTCAGTCCAGAATTAATGATAGAAATTTTAAAGCACCAGTACAATAAATCTGTTGGAGAGAATTGCTGGAGTCTTACATAAGTTGAAGAAAACTGTGTTTTGATCTTTTTACTTAGATTATTTATATTTTTTTTAATGCTGCAGGGAAGAATCTTGCACAATTAATTTGTTAATTTTTATTCATTTTTAATATGAGCATTAAGCCTTTTGAACCCTCATGGATGCACTGATGCTGATAGCCCATTACCAGCACAGATGTTGGAGAGGAAAGTAAATGTTTTCTGCTTTCTGATACATTCAGTTACTGAGCTGTTCCAACATCTCTCAGGTGGTGCTGTCAAAAAGAAGCCTGTCAAATAGTGTAGGAAGATAAAGGACTTTGTTCAGCAGCTCTTAAAAAAAATAAGATAAAAATCTATGCCTATTGTCACTCTAATGTAGAAACACTTCTGGTAAGGATCAATATGCATATTCCAAAAGGGAGAGAAACAGGCTGAATGTGAAGAGAACTTTCTATAAGCTTGGTGACTGTAACAGTGTATAAAGACTTTAAAAAGGGGGTTTCTGAACTCATCTAAAGGGAAGAGTAAATAATATTTAAGATAAGTAAAAATTTTTGCTACGACTCTAGAAGACATACCTAAATCAGTCTGTAAGCATAGCATAAAAGACTGAAAAGTGTGTAAGGGCTTCAAGAAGGATATTTAGTAAGTGGGAGCAGAATATCATAGTGGCCAAGAGTAAAGATCAGGAGTGTTAAGCTCTCATTTCAAAGGTAAGTAGAGAGGTCAATGAACTCTCACAGGAGATTCATCATTATGTGGTGGAAGATAATTTTAACAGCAGAAAGAAATAGGGAAGGTAGAAAGTTGGGTCCAAGCATTGGATGGTGGAGATGATAATTCAGTGCTGGCAAGAAGAAATCTAAACAGCAAAAGAAATTAGAATCTACCAGCTTCTGCATTTATTATTAATGTTCTGTATTTATTACTTGCCAGGTAAATGCAAAAAGAGTGTGTGGTTTCTTTTTAAAGATCATCTCCCTATATGGGAGTTTTACTGCAAATTTAACACATAAACAAATAGCCTGTTTTGAAAATTTAAGGAAAGCAGGGTATTCTGAAGTGCTTTACACTGGCTGCTGAGGAGCACAACACAGTTTTGATCCTTAGCACTCACCCAAGTCTCCCCTTGCTTGCTTCAACATGGAATTAACTTGCACCAAGTTGGGCTTGTAAGGAAAGTTTTTGCACCATGTGTTAAAAAAAAGAAGGAAGCTATGAAAGTTCAGGGTGCTTAACTTACCTCAAAATCATTTTAAACACAAACCATTAGAAAACTGTTAGTTTGAAATTGTTTATGTGATCTCACAAGGCTTTTAAAACATGATAACCATCACACTTTACACCTCTCTGAAAGGTTAGTTTAATCGTAGATCACATAAAATTGGTTTCCACAAATGCATAATGGTTCATGTGTCACACTTGAACTAAATGGTTTTTTAAATGGAGCTGAAATTATTTTGATGTGTACACATTCCTAGACTTTTTTTTTCCTACAACCTTTCTTAAACCGGCCCCCATCAGGAATCATTCCCTTAAAGTCTCATTAATAATTCAGATGTTCTGATTACTTTAAAAGATCTATGGAATTGAGGCTTTTTTTTTTTTTAACTGCTTGACAAAAAGATAAATGAATGTAGAAAGAAGCGGTAGGAGTCTGGCAAGCTGTAGATCATCTCTGAACAGATTGTAACTTTATCATTCTGTCAGGAAGAATAATTTAAATCACTTAATCAGTTAGCTTCAGTGTGCAGGATGTAACATTATGAATTCCTATCGTCCAATCTGTTCAAATCAAAGGGAACTTAATTATAATAGGTGAGAGAGGGAGATGGGAGATTGAGCCTCGTTCAGACTCAGGCAACTTTAAGGGGGGCAGGGAATTATTTTGTCTGGTCACAAATGAGTAGGATATTTTTAAATGGAAGTGAAAAACATTTTGGAAAATGACAACCCCAAAACACAATAGTTCTGTTTCCCTTCAGTGATAAGCCCCTAATATAATTCCTGGCTTTGATTTAATTTTTTTAAAAAGTGTAAGAATAGGTAACAAAGATTTTTTTGGGAAGGGGGGTCTGGCATGTAAATTCTTAAAATCCATATAAAATGGAAGTGTTTTAATTTGATATTTGTGAATGTGACTAAGAAGTCCAGAATTTTGGAGATTAGGCTACTTCTCAAGAGAGACTCTAACTGGAAAAGCTCTTTGTTTATTTTTGTGCACTTATGTCCAGGTATTTTTCCTCTGTTCTTAGTCTTTCAATTTCTTTTCTCTCCTTTACTTCCTGACCTTTTGTGCTCAGTCCTTGGGTTTCTAAGGTGAATTTTGCTTTGCTGATTTTTAATTATTTATTTCTTTAAAAATGAGCATTCCTTCCCCTCCTATCCTGATTCCAGACACTGAAGCATTTCAGTGGTCAGCAAAAGTAGCAGTTTGTATTATGTAAGAGAGGCACTGAAGCTTCTGCAGCATTTTGGGTTCCCCACTGGAATGAGAAGTGCATATGTGTAAGAGTGGCAGCTCTGGTGTGACACACTCTGAACCTTGCATGTAATCATGAAATGTCCACACCCATTAAGTGTCCACTGCTCTGCTCACCCACCTCTGGAATTTGGGGAAGCAGAACAAGAATGGAGACAGACCCCAGTTCGCAAATAGTTGTCAGAGCACTCCTCTCTAAAGATCAGGAGTTGCCAAGTCTTGGAACTTATCTTGTAAAGTTGCATACCTGTCTTTGAAAAATTACTACAATGGCTCTCGAAATTGTTTAACAATTGATTATTTTTTCTTTTGTGAATTTTGAGAAGTTTTTGTCTGTACCTGCATATGAGCAGTGCAATACAGTGGTTACAATGATGAAGAGCTGGGAAAGGGCTGCAGCCTCTCAACATCCTCCCACATTGCTCCCAGCACTCCTTAAAGCTGCACCATAAAATTCACCCTGTGTTCATCGAAACGGACATTGCTCAAGGATAGAAAAGAAAGAGTTTCCTCTCAAATTTCCTTTAAGTCCTTGCTTCCTTTGCCTTGCTGTCACCTACCATGACCCATCCATTCAGGATTAGCTGGAGCCACTGCTAGAGTCACCTGCAGTGTCTGGTGTGTTCCCTACCCCATTTTAATCCCTAGAGTCCAGCAGTGCCCAAGCACCTGTCTTTCAGAGTATGGATATAATGCCCTGGGCAGCAAGGCTGCTGTCTGGCAGCAGGAATACAAGTCCTGTTTATTCTGACACCAGCTGCAGAATGTTCTTTATGTTTTCCTGCATGATTCCTGGGCCAGCAGTAGCCACCACCCCGAGGCACAAATGGTTCAGAGTAGTCTCTGACTCCTTAGGTGCTCCTCTGTGTTTTGACTCACATGCTCTCTTCTCCCTTACCCTTATCCCAGCTTCTCCCCTTGGCTTCTTAGTTTAGACTTTGATTTGTATCATTTTTTTCCAATAAATGGATCACCTAAGCATGGGGACAAGAAAAGAGCTCTCTTACATCCAACAAGCAAACTAGCACATTGGCAGTTTTCTTTAGCTTCTGTTGTCAAATCTGCAAGTGTCATCCTCCTTTCATAACAGTATTTTTAGAGGTATTAATCTAATGCACTGTACTGCTATTAATTAGTCAAAGTCACCTTCTGTTGATCTCTTTTTTGTATGAACTTTACTGACTGCTCCCTTTTTCTTTCTTTTTTTTTTTAACATTTCTGTGTATGTTGGCTTCACTAATTAAAACTTTCATTTTCCCCCTCCTTATTCTGTCTCTACCTGTTTTGCTCCTTAGCAGAAAAGAAATGGTTTACAGATGAGCCGGATAATGCCTATCCCAGAAACATTCAAATCAAGCCCATGAGCACTCACATGGCCAATCAGATCAATCAATACAAATCGACAAGCAGCTTGATACCACCAATACGAGAAGTTGAAGATGAATGTTGACTCCTTCGAAGCCAGAACTATTTTTTTAAAGCCTGACAAACTTCATGAATGGTGATGTGACATTTATTCCTCTTACTTGCTGAACCACTGATGGAGAAGTTAAGAAGGGCAAGCTTAATGGGAAAATAAAGTAGACAGATCTTTGTTTGTCTGCCTTTAATATTGCTTCCACGTATTTTGGAAACTATTTCATTTATAAATGAACATAATCAAAACTAGTCATGTATAGCCTCTAGCATTTTAAATTATTTTTATTTATTAGAAAAAAATATATTTTTCTTTTTTTTTCATTGTTAAGTATTTTCCCTTAAAATAATGGCATATGTGGCCAGACTCCTAAGAATTAAAAAACCGAACAAACCCTCAGTCTTTGGCTTAAAGGAGAATGATGGTCACAGTTATAAGGATATGTAATTAAGGGAGACAAATGATATATTTGCAAAAAGGAAAAAAAGGTCCAACTTGTATTTTAGTAAATCAAAAAAAAAAAAAAAAGAAGAAAAAAAACCTACAACACTTCACCAAAATGTTTCTTTATTGGAAGATGTGTATTTTGTTCAGCATTGACACCAGCTCTTAATAAATTGAACTTATTTATTTTCAGAGTTGAAAGTCATATTTTTGTACATGTAACATTCTTCTGAAATATTCTTTGTTTTATTAACATATACAGATCATCTTGATTGCCAGTTACGTGAGGGCCCAGTAACCTCCCAAGCTGTGCCCTGCCCCATCTCAGTCCCACCCACAGGAGCCCAGCACCCTGGTGACACAGAGAATGTCACCTCCCCAAACAAGGGCCATGGACACGAGGGGCACTCGCTAGGAGTGGCAAACCTGGCAATTGCACTTCGTCTCCCATTAGCCATCAGCAGTTGCTGATTTCAGGAAGGCAAGCTTGGCAATTCTTCTTTTGCCATGTTTTACAGTGCTTTAATCCAGAGTGCAGAAGATAGTGCATGGAAGCCTAAGTTATAAACCATCTCAGACCAACGAAAGGCCATCAGCACTTCTGAAGTAAGGGAGTAACAAAACGTGGTGGATGAGATGGTACAAATTCTTCCTGATATGTACAGAGATTTATCTCCAGATCCTTGCACTTTGGTGCCAGCTCATACCCTGGTTAAAGGCACACTGAATCTCCTTTTGGTGAATGCAAATCAGATAAAAACTGGTTTAGCCTCAGCTCTACAATCTCACAACATGCTGTCCTCAGTTAATTCCTACAATAAGCAAACATCTTATTTTAGCAGTTGTTTTTCTGTTTGTTTTTTTTTTTCCTTTTATTTCCTTTTACTTTACTGGGACGCCACACACAAAAGGACAGTAATAAACCAAATCAAAATAATAAAAGTAATGAATGTATTTATTATGATAACATGCAAAAGGCCTTTGATGGGTGCCTTTTGTGTCAGCAGTTTCACAAAGTTGCCAACAAGCTTTATAGCCATCAGAAAAAAAAAATGTGATGTTTCATATCTGTGCTGCAGTATCTACCCACCCAAGCATTTATATTCTAAATGATTTAGTAACTCTCTCTTTAGTAACTCTCTCTATCTCAAATAAGTAACATCTGACACAATGGGGGGGGGGAGGAAAGGCTGTGCTAATATGAAAACAAAAACCAAAACCACAAAACCAGAGTCATCAGGAAAAGCAGATTTTCATTGTGCAAGTTAACTTTAGGCTTTGTAATTTTGCGGAATTGTTAAACACCACAATTAAACATACTGTGGTATTTTTATCATTAGAGAAATATCAGTGAATCAAACAAATACAAAGCAGATGATGAATTTATTGTGAAAAAAATTATGTCCACTATATAATCCAACATTTAAGCCAAACTATCTCAGCTTTAATGTTTGTCCACTGGCTGCAGTACAAGTATAACCATACTAACACCTAATAGGCTTTATTCTGGAGTGACTTCTTGGACTGTGACTATTTTGTTGTTACATTTTGTAGAATAGCTATTTAAAGACAATAACAAGAATTGTTAATGCAGTATCTGTAAAATTGGATAGTTGAAAATATTTCACTCTCCTACAAAGTAACAAAACAATTCAAGCAGTTTTTCATTATTATTTAGATCCATGTTTAATGCATTTCACAGTCCCAAAAAGAGAAGATAATTCCAGTGAGTTCTTCCGACATATGCTGCTTTAGCTAGTGACATATTATAATTTACATTCAGTTTCAGCATTGGGTCATGTTAAGCCTTTTCTTTGAAGTCAGTGCTCCTTTTTCATTTATGAACTGTGTTCATATCACAACCAGAATGAAAAAAAAAAGCTGGTCCTGAGTACAGGAGAATTGTAGAAATTTGTGTTCAACCTCACCAAATACATTTTTTTTTTTCCTTAGAAGTCTGGTGTTTACTACAGGGGCATAGAACATTTAATCTTATACCTTATCAGATACAGTGCCACTTCTGAGTGTCCTTCCTCCAGAAGTGAGCATTCATGGATGAAATATACTAATGAATCAAATACAGCACCCCTTCATTGCTAAGGTTTGTGTGTGTGTCTGTCCAGTTTTTCTGTCACACCTGAAAATCCCATGCTACAAACTGTAGATAAATAAAGGATAAGACCTGAACATGCTCACGAGCCCTTCTGGCTCAGATAGCTCCATATGCAATGGCTGATGGAACAACACCCACAGAGAGAAAACTAAACAGAGAGAAAAGGTGGAGTTATGGGCCCACACTTCCTATTTATAGAAAGCTAAAATCAATAATATTTTCTTACTCCTATTTTTGATTATCAAAGATGCAGGGCTGACATCTGGAAATTGGGTGAAGGAACAGAGAGAAGACCTGTTGGGGATCTTCGATGTTCAGCCATTAAAGATTACAATAAGGCCAGCACCAATAAATGGATATATGGAGTTACATCAAGGATGGGAAAAGGCTGGGAAAGGGACATAGGTGACAGCTGACAGGCCACATGATGGCTTATATAGAAATAAATTCTTGGTCTGTATCAATCACTTCTACCCCTTTCTCAGAAGGCAGAAAAACCCCCCCAAAAAACTGTGGGGTGGGGAGGGAGGATTTCCGGGGTTTTTTTGCCATCAATTGCATGCACATACAGGCTATAGAATGTTTTTGGTAGCTCATGTGTTGAATAAATAGTTTGTGTGTGTGTGTTTGCATGTATGCATGCACACACATATATGGATGGGGGTATGCAAGTATTTGATAGAGTCACCACAAGAAGGTGTCATTTTTATTTTCTATCAACTGGGGTGAAGAAAGGCACAAAAAAAGAAGAAAACGTGTCTAGCAGGATAGCATGTGGAAGAATAATTTCTGCTGTTTCCACCTGCTTTGACCACAACCCAGCCATCCTGGTTAGTTTAGTGAGAGATGCACTGACCTTGTGCTGCAGAGCCTTCTCTCCCTGCTGCAGCTGGGCTGTGCTCCTGCCCTCCTCACCCCTGCATTTTTGTGCTCCCACATTGCCAGAAAGTCTGCTGGCTCTCTCTGCTTCATGGCTATTATTTTAATTCGTCCCCTGAAGCCCATGAGCACGAAGATGAAAGGATAAAGCTGTCCTCTCAGAGATTTGGTGGCAAGTGCCAGGCACAGCAAAAGTTAAGAGAGAAAGAAAAGAAGATATTTATAGTTCAAATGCAATTTTTAACACCTTGGTGTGATTGCCTAGTTCCTTCTAAAATAATAAGTGTATGATGTATTTGTTAATGGGGGAAAAAAAGATGAAAACATTTCCTTGTACTTTTAAAAAAAATTCTAAAGCTGTCAATGACATTTTTACAACTTGTCTTTCAAATCAGCATTGATGGCCCAACTGTATGTCAGAACTGATGACCCAACATGGGCCAGAAAGTACAAACCCCTTGGTCTGGGCCAGACATGGTCAGCTGTATGTGAAAACACCTAAACGGCCTCAGTCAGAGGTAGGAAAGGGAAAATACAGTTTGCAAGCAAGTTACAGGAGACACTGCAAAAGCAACAGCCTTTTATTAAACGTTGTGGGTGGTGGTGGATGAGGTTGGCTATTTTGGGCCTGGAAAGTTAAGTTTTACATTTCTTGAGCTCCTCATGTAGAAGAAGGAAAAGGAGGAAGTACAGTGGTGTGTTCTCATTCAGGGAGGATTGCTAGTGCAGGGGTGTGTGTGTGTGTCTAAACTACAGCTGATGACTACTGCAATAACTGGTTGCATAAACTGATGCATAAACACACATGGCAAAAAAAAAAAAAAAGCAATAATTTAAAGATGGCTAATAATTTGTGTTTTCACTGCTTGGCTACTCACTGACCAATTCATAAAAATGTTAGCAACTGCTCTGGACAAGCTGACTAACATGGGCTCAAACTTGAACACAGAGCAGGTGCTTAAATGGTTTTAAGAAGAGGATTCCTAAGGGGTCTTGGATCTCATTTGAAATTAATATATATTGAGGTCAATGTGTGTGTCTGTGTGTGGGTGGGTGTATGGATGTTTTGTTTTTACAGCTGTTATCATTATGAATTTTTTTAGCACCAAAAGACGTGTGTGTCTCACCTTTCATTTCCAGTTTTGAATGTGCTTGAACAAAATAACCAAGTGTGTGAAAGGCGATGAACAGGACAAAGTGAAAATAGAAATCTGTTCCCAGAGTTACAGTGGATTAGCCTGGGAATATCTGTCAAAGTCAATGGCAGATGCACAAAAAAAAATTCAGAGGAAAGGAGAACTCTATAGTCTTTCTGGTTTTTTCCTTTCTGTGCCATCTGAACCACTGAAATCCCCAACATACAAACAAGCACTTTTTATTTTTTTTTTAAATTCTAAAGGTTCTTGAATAATCACAGGCTTAAGGGAAGTAGTTTTTTTTAGAAGTCATTATATATGCACACCAGGTCTCCTAATATTCCATTTATAGTATTTTCATGCTGAGCAATAGCAGTGGGTGTGGGTTACAGCCCCATCTGAAATAAGGATGGTGTGTGGGCCTATATTGTTGTTAAGTCTGTGCCAGCAGTTCTCAGAGCTATATTTCTGTAAGTAATGTATCTATTCTGCACAGGTTCTCTGTGCCACAGAACGTGCAGGCTCTGTGCAGCAGTCTGCATGACCAGCTAAATTAACTGGAGACAACAGCAAGGGCTGTTGAGGTATCTCTTCTATACAGTGGTGTGGTATTTGTGACTGCCAAAATGGGAATGCATAGGGAAAATTGAGAAAATATAAAATATAAGGTATTTCTTTTATTACTTTGGAGCAATATCTAACTTAGGAATCTAAACAATAACGCTGCATCAAATTAGAACCTTTATGATGTTGAAACAAGGTTTCTTACTGCTTCAGTCAATGCATTTTAGAGGAGATTTCTATATATTAAAAAAAGAGACAACCCAGAACACAGTGTATAGGCAGCTGAATACATGTTAAAAAAAAGATAGAATTTTCAGAAACAAAAAATGTGGCATATGAGCATTTTGTTGACTGAACAATAATAGTAGGAACCACATAAAAATGTCAGCAGAAATTATCTCAAGCAGTTAAAAAATTCTGCTTCTGCCATAGTATAGCTTGGGACACACATGCTTAGCCAATGCAAATATTCTAACCTCTGGCAAAAAAAAAAAAATTAAAAAATATATGACTTTAACTTTTACATTTCTGTAGAGTTCAAGACTGATGAAACCATTTTCTTCCTTCAGAAAAAACACACACACATAAATACATATAGACAATATATTTTGGTTGTTTCACATGTCTACATTAGTTATAATTTGGAAGTGGAGATGGCGAGGGGGTACACTGAGAACCAGCTAGCATCTTAATTTAAAAGTTCATCAAGAAAAAGGAGTACGACTTCATCACTTTACTTTTAACATCATGGGTTGGTGAGAGAGAACAAATGCTGGTGCTCAGAAATGATCTACCTGACTTTGTCATATGTAATATCCAGTGAAAAATATATTGTCCTGTAAAAAGGGTTTGTACATAACTTGTACATGGTTTCATTTTGTATTTTTCTCAGATTAAAATTTATGTATTTGTGTTCTAAAAGAAGGAGATATTGCTGTGTTTTCTTTTTTCTCTTCTAGAAAAGTTTTTCACCTGTGTCACCAAGTCATGAATATTACTGCATTCATGAAACCAGTACTGTTAATACTTTGACCAAAGACTAACCCAACAGCCTTTCTCTCTTGCTTACACTCCAGAATCAGCTCCTTGCTAGCAATAATTAATATCAGCTGCCATGGAGGATGCTGTGGGAACTGTAAATGAATAATTCTGCTGCAGCAACAAATGGCACCCTAATACCAGCTATGTAGTCAAATACTGACAAAGTCTGGTTTAATTTAACTACTTTATATGGTTGAACAGAGCATTTCATATCACCTTGAGCTCTGATAGATCAGGATAAAATGGATGGTAGTTTTTCTAAGCAGCCCAAGATTTTCTGCTTTCTCATGATGAGTACATAAAAGTATCTGCAAGTTTTGGGCTATGTTTCCATTGCAGGGAATTAGGGATCATCCTACACGCAGCTGTATGGTTTTAGGCTTGAGAAAAACAAGCCTCCTTTTGGGGTCTGGAACATTGTGTGCGTGTGGCTGGCATTTGCTATAAAATAACCTCGTCATTAAGGTTGACATCATTCATCTTCTGTACAGCAGTATCACCGCAGCCATTTGTAATCAATCACAGTTTGATAAACCTTGCTTGATTCTGAACAATGGAGAGGGAAGAAGAGGAGTAGAGCTCTGGAAAAAACTCAGTCAAGCACCTGAGAAACCCTCAAAAGTACAAAGAGTCAATTGGTCCTAACACAAAGATATAAAATGGCTACACTGACTGCTCTGTAAGGAAGCAAGAGTGATTTTGGGGGAGGTGTTTATCCATACACAGACATGTACAAATATATGTGTGCGCATTTGGACATGAATATTTATATCTATATGTGCATCTCACCACCTACTAATATTTTTAGGGTCTTGGCTTCTACATGGCACTACTTGCTGTCAAAAACACTTAAATCAAACCTGGCCATAGAGTAAATAAGGTATGGAGCTGTTTTATTATATATCCACAGCCTTGTTACTCATCAGTACAAAGACTAAATTGAGCAGAACCTCATGCAGCTCCCCCCAAAATTATGTGGTAATCTTAGTTAGCAAGTAGCTGCAGTGAATGAAACAGGCTGCTCACATCTTTTCTGGACTGTGAGGTAGTTCTGACACTCTTTTAAAATACTTCAATTATATTGTAGCAATTTAATATTGATTTTTAAAAATTTTATTTTAATAGCAAATATGTGGTTCAAGCTAAGGAGGTGATTCCACAAAGGTAGCTTCGTGCATTGGAGGAGTATCACTTAGGGACAAGGGAACTGTGAAATGAACTTTTGCCTCACAGCTCAAAGGCAGGGTCTAATATTTGCCATAATCTTCTTCAACACTACAAAAAACCAAAAAGTAACCAACAAAAAAATCATAAGAACCCACAACAAAGCTGACCAACCAAAAAACACCCCAGCCACACAACAAAAAAAACTTCCTCCCTCAAAAAACCCCCCAAACTCCCTCTGAAAAACCAACAACACTCCCCCCAAAAAAGCCCCAAAACAAAAAGAAAACAAAACAAACAAACAAAAACCACTTAAAAAATTAATCTCTTTTCAGACCTCACTCACTTCAAGTCCACCATTTGCCACCTGCAGCCTCTAGGGAAAAATGCTATTTTAAAAAAGGCTGTAAATTTTCTCTTACTTCAAAGAGAGAGGTTGTTCAGACCTATTTCTAGGTAAGGGCAATCAATGACCCTAAGCTTGATTTCGGCTGTATGTACTTGACTGACCTCTTCAAAAAGCACGCTCCTTCCCCTAAGTCCCAGGTCTTAAAACACAGATTTACTATTATACTTTTTTCAGAACATTCATGCTAAAATTTTCACCCACCTCTGGGTCTAGTTTGCCTGGTTTTACTTTCCCTTTTTTTTTTTGCCAATGAGACACAAGTGTCCAGTAACCATTCACTTTCATTCTCTGTCGAAAAAATCTAACATTCAGTGAGAGATGAGTTCATAGTGTCCCAATGGAGATGTGGAGAGAACACTGCAAAGCCCTTTTCTTTTTGTTTTTTCCTAAAATTTTATTCAATTTCCTGTTTGTTTGTTTTTTTTTTTTTCTAGAAGAAACTCCTCTTTCCAACACCCTCATCTTCTTAGGCTCTCCCCAGAGACTTGGAAATCCAGCCACAGTAACAACTTGCAGAAGATTTTATTGCATTTGAAACTTCTGACTCTTGGGAAGCTTTAAACATATCTGTTCTTTTTTCAGTTCACTCATTCAAGTGTTGTCCAGTGAACTCTTTAGTTAGACATCAGATAAAATAATATATATAGATATATTGAAGAGCATTTATTGCAAGATACAGTGCTAAACAAATCAATAAATTTTGGTTTTACCACAGACTAAAGACTTTTCATGTAGGATGCATAATCCATGTGCGCAGGCTGAATTAGGTAGCCCTCCACTCCAGGTGTGCAGCTTGAATGCAAAGCATTTTTAAAAGTCAATACAAACATGTTTAATGTTTGGAATGAATGGAAACAGGACTGGTTCCTTTACTTCAAAGATAACTCTGGTGAGACCAGAAGCCAAGAAAAACCATTATTTGCATATATATATTATTTTCCTACTGAAGGAAGAGAGTGTTTCAAAGATAACTTTTCCCTCTGGTAGATTTTCTGAAGGGTGCTGTACAATTAATTTCCCATCCCGCACTGCACATGATCAGACATCCCTGTTCTGTCTTTCCACAATGCACAAGTTTCATTGCTTCTTCAGCAATATTCTAGTCAAATAATGAAAAATATACCCTTTCATCATTCTGTATATGGACATATGTGCTATGAAGTCATAATAAATAAACAGTGGAATTTAGGAAACCTGGAAAGTTTTCAGGTTAGGCTACCATGCAGTCACCCACACTGGTGAATTGCTTCTTGAGAAAGAGCATGTTAGAGAATCAAGTCCAAGCTGGTCATGAAAATGATCATATTATTCAAAAACTCATGCACTGACTAGGAAACCTGGAAGGAGAAGAACAAGAGATGATTAGGAGTGTAGACAATTTCATGTGACAGTTGAGCTGGAGATGTTTACTGGGGGGATATGGACACGGGTAAAAGTTTGGGTAGCTGGATAACCCAATCTTTTGCGTGGAAGACAAGTATGACAAAGAAATCCCTTTTAAATCCCAATTGTTTTAGAATTCCTCTTTCCCTGCAGTGCTGGATCAGTTTCTCCAAAAACACATTACTACGTTTTGCAGGTCTTTCTTCTGCTTGGATTCCATCCAAACTATTTGCAGGGAAGATCAGGGCACCAAGTAATGAAACTCCTTGCAGCCATTTAATTCAATTTGTTGTAGCTGGACTGTTAAGAAATAGTTCTGTTAATCTGTGCTTGAACGTCTGCAAGGTGGTTTTTAGGGAAATCAGGAGTCTGGTCTTTGTAACATTGCTCTGACATGTCGAATCTCTCTGAAAAGCTTTGCCCTGCCGAGAATGAAACCAAGTGCTTTCCAGCAGCAGGAGAAGTTCCAAGTAAAGGATTATTGCCCTTTCTAGTTCACATTCTTTCTTCAACTCAATTATTACCCTCATGCCCTTTGCTTGCAACTAGGAAATCAAAACTGTCTCTATAAACAATGGGAAAATCTGTACTTCTTATAAATATGTTTTTCAACTAGTTTTGTTAGAAATATCCAAGATATGCCCGAAAATCCCTTTCAGAATGAAAAGAGTCTGTACATGACATGCCCAACAGACATAACATGCTTTACTAATGCAAGTATTACCTGGTACTAGCCACAGAACCTGCTTAGCTTTATCCCCTTTAACATGTAGCTTAGTAGTATGTGCTAGCTTTATTATTATTATTATTATTAATAATAATAATAATAATAGTAGTAATATTGCTACTTACTACCACTAGGATACACATCAAGAACATTGATCAGAGAAGCTCCCTGCAAAAGAGTATCTTTTCCACATCTGCTGGCACAGAATGTCAGTGCTGTAAGAAACTGATGTAAATTTGATTCCTGTACCTTTCCAATATCGTGGTGTGCTTCACAGTGACCACCGGGGAATTTGCCCATGGTCTGGGCTTTGACAAAACCACGTGAGGCCTCCTCCAAGAGCAAACAGCAGCAGTGCTGGCATTTGAGACAACAGCTGTGCCTGCAGGATGATTTGCATAGTTATCAGCTGCAAGTTATTTTCTATAGAGTCCCTTGTAGTCAATTCAGTGCTGTGGGAGGCTGCAGGATCAGCTCATCATCCTCCAGCCGTTCTCTCATTAATACACCTCTGACCTGGAGGCCTATTCTGAGTGGGACAGAGAGTCTCCAGTCATTTAAATCACCTGTCTCTTGGCTATGCTGTGAAGACATAATTATAAGGATTAGACTGTGACCATTAATTTAGAGTAAAAATAATACTGTCTGCAAGACTTTGAAGATTTAACTCCCCTAGACTCTGTAGCAGAACCCTGGTAAAGCCCATGTTGTTGGACAGTGACCTATTGTTGTGCCCGGGTATCACAGGGAGTATTTATTTCATCACACTTTTAGCATTCTTGCTAATCACATGAACCACACTCCTTCCAGCAAACAGATATTTAACATAAAATGCCTTTTCGAGCTGATTGAGTCTTGATTGTCTATGAAGGGAGGCTGATGTAACTGGGTATCCAAGACACTTCAGTTTAAGTGGAATGAACCTATGCCATGTAAGAGCAGGGCTGTGATGAAAGACATCTTGCTAGGGTGGCTTGAGGCCACCTGCTTTTACAGCTTCTTTTCTCCAGCAGAACAAGTTTTTTACAACATGAACAAGTTTTTTAACAAAGTTGTTCTTCAGTTTAGAAACTGGAAGAATCTCCAAAACGTATGACACATTTAATTTTTCAAGCCTCTATTCCTCAGATTTGTGCTCTAGACTGATTTGCCCGGAAGCCTTTAAGATGAAAATGAAGTCCTCTAGCGATTGTTTTCTTGAAATACATGCCAGTAGTTTTTTGGTTTTTTGCTAGTCAGGTAAAAATCTGATGATACAATATGGCCTTTTATCTCACCCTGTTACCCTACATACTTAAAAATGTAGTTGCATTTACCTTTTTCTCGTTCACCAAGTTTATTTGAAGGGTTGCTACTAGCCCTGCAATATGAATCCACTTAAGAACTCAGCCCATGGGGCACAGCTGAAGGGGGAAATTTGTACTCCATGTTTAAAGTTAACCTGAAATTTAATTACATGGAATCTGCTATTATTTATTTGGCTAGGTTATATTTCACATGCTCTGCAGATTAAAAAAAAACAAAAGTTGTGAACCCCCTGTTTTATGAGACCAACAAAGAAATAAACATAATTCAAAACTGTTAAGGGAGAGGGAAAGGGAAGCAGGAGGCATATTAGGGACATCATTAGGAAAGGGGGTGTTGGAGAAAGGGGTGTGGAAAAGAGAGAGCAAACTGCCAAACCTTAAAACAGAAAAGCACAGGTGCTAGATCAGGAAAGGAAACCAACTGAAAACATGAGGATGAGGAGGAAAACAATGCACAGGACTCCATGGCTGGTGCAGAATGATCAGGCCAAAGCTGATTAACTTTTTGTCACGCTCTGAAATCGACAGATCTACCCTGAGCTGTGGTTTCTTTCCAGAGCAAGGCAGATGACTTTTTATCAGATGTGTCACTTGGTGAAATAATTGCCAGCAATAATGGTGCAATAGCAGCATACTCAGAGCACAATTTATCCATGTCTGTTCTATCTTTCAACTTCAAAGCTTCTACTGCCTCACAGATCACATCAAAATGACACCTCTGTCGTTAATGACAGTGGTCTAATGCAATACAGAGAAGTCAAATCACTTCTCCAGATAGGCAGGATGCTCTCATACAGAAACTAGGCATGTGCATGGGTCCTGACATTCGTATTCACATTTGTATTTGTGGGGAAGAGGGTGGGTTTGACATACAGATTTATTCATATTTGAAACAGCCTATTTTATATAGCACAAAATTCACTAAAATTAGAAAGGAGTGGGGACAAGAGTAGCATGCAGAGCCTTAACTTATGCAAAGTGAATGCCTGGATATAGGAAATCTCCCTTTGCACAGCCCACAGCACGTGTTAGCCAGTGTCACAGGTCAGAGATGTGAGTTGTCTTGAAAGAAAGAAAGAAAGAAGCAAATAAATGAGTCAAATAAAGATAAATGTACCTTAAAATGCACACTGTCCTTGCAGACAAATGCACATATTTTTCTGGATCTAGGAACAAAACAAGCTGCTGTGAAGCCCCTCCTGGTGGTCATTACTCAGGTAAAGAAGAAAGCTGGCAAACTGCTGTTATTAAAAAGAAAGAATTGTCTGTTTATTTTCCAGTGCTGTTTGAAAATTACCATAGTACAGTAAATCTTTAAATATGAAAAATATTTATTCTTCTTACATAGTATACATAAACACACATGCAGCCAACATAGTGGCAGGGACACCATTTGTTTAAGTTTCATTAAGATGTGTAGTTAAAAGCCTTATTAAAAGGGTCCATTTCTCACTTCAGTGAGTTCAGTGAAATTTATTGCCTGAGGGTTAAGTAATGCTTCAGAGGAAAAATGAGATTTAGGAATATTTTTATATGTTACCATCTTTTCCAACAGAAACATTTCCTGTAAGAGCTGCTTGGATGGAGGGTTTAGACATCACTATAGTGTATATTTCCACTGAGCTTTATGTGTTAAAACAGACAATCAAACAAAATAACGAGCTCTGAACTCCCCCTCTAAGGGAGAAAAAAAAAATGGAAAAAAATCTTCTTTGGGTAAAAAGCAAGGCCATTTTTTAAAAAACATATTTATTTTTCTTAGTTATTATTGATGTTCCACAAACATAGTAATGGGGCCTTAGTTAAAAAGACAAATAAAGAGAAAGAAATTGAGAAGGAAAATGTTCTCAAACCCCATGTTTTAATTTAAGTATTTGGTTGGTGAAAAGGAGATGTTCTACCATTAGCAGAATACTGCCATTGGAATAGTGTGTATAGTGTAAATTACTGACTGCATATTTGTGTGCTTTGGTTTGTGTGCAGGTGGCCTTGTTATTTATTGATTGTAGGCATTCTGCAACAGCCTAACTTGAAAATCAGTTCTGCACTTCAGATTTTGCTCCTAGACCATGATTATGGGCCAGGAGACTGCTTCCATGAACCTGAAAATCCCCATGGCTGGGGAAGCTTGCAGAGGCCTGGAGAGACTGTGTATATCTAAATACAATGCAGTGAAAACTGCAGTGGTTATCCAGTGTTTCTTTGCTTTGTTTTTGTTTGTTTGTTTAAAATTGTTTATCTTACGGCTGTCGATATTGGACTGAAGAGAGATTGGCACTGCTCAGTTACTGCTGCCCTCTTCAGCAGTGGAACAAATTTCAAGCAGCATCTATTGCCTGTTTTTTAAATATTCAAAGGCAACTCACTCATGAGTCCTTGCTTTGGGATAAGGAGGAGGGAATAATGGTTTGGCTTTTTCTGAAGAAATAAGAATGTTCTTTCAAACCAGCTTATTTATGCAATAATATTAATTAAGTCTTAATTTTGCATTCTGCTTGGGTTTCATTCATACCTTTTCTGTTAATTTATGTCTACGACCACAGACCATTTAATCCCCCTCTTAAATGCTAAATTTCACTTATGTAACCGTGTAAGAGTTGAAATCAGTTCTCTTCTCTTTCTATGTATTGACTCCCCTCTGTCAGAAACAGTTCCCAGTTGTGCTCTAGCAGGGGGACAGAGCATGTTTCTCCAAAGCTGTCATGACCATTACTTTGCTGCCAGTCAGCAAGTTTTGGTGTTGATTTCTTTCCTAAACTGTCCTACTGTTTTAAACTGAAGAGACTGTCCAGGATTTCCATTTGATTTATTGCTTCAATTAGCTTTATTTGCTTCATTTTTGCCTCAGTTGGCTTTCCTTCTATCCTAATGTTTTAATAATGTTTCACGAGGAAAAAAAAAACAAAGGCAGGAAGCTGGAGTTGTAAGAGAGCATTTCCATAAACCATAGCCTGGTAAGGGTTTTTCTCACACAGAATTCAGCTGTTTTCATACAAATTCTTCCTTTGGGGTGTCTGTCATCATATTGCTGAGAAGTAACCAAAATATTTCTATATAGACCTGCTGGAAAACACCTCTGAAAATGCTGACTCCAAGGAAGAGCAAAATTCCTTGGGATTCTCCACAAAGTCCTGGTCTCCTGTGCCTCTTGTCCTGGCTAATTATCCCAGAGCATGCTGAGAATGAAATAAGAGGTCATGGATTAATTAAAGACCTTAAATTATTCTATTTTTATTTTGTTTTATGAAGGGAACTCTGATAACCTAAACCCTCTGTTTTCTCATAGGTCAGGAATGCACATGAGGAATTATTGGAAATTTCTCCTATTTGTACTGCCAGCATGTTTAATCTCTTATCTACAGTGAATGTGGTCCAAAGCCAAAGAAATAACTTGAGTCTGGTGTTTGTACTCTAGAACTTCTGATTTAACCTTCATACAAGTCCTCACACAAACATGGCATTATAGTAACATTTGCTCAGTTTCAGTTGGATTGTGCTGGCCAGCACTTTTCAGTATGGGTTCCATCATTTGTGGAATACTGGTGGTTTTCCATCCATCTTAAGGAACCTGGGTAAATTCTGCGTAGCCTGCTTAAAGGCAAAAATCTGAGTCTTTACACATCCACAGATTGTACCTATCATAACATTACTTTCCTGGTTGTTCATGCATATAGATAATACACATTTCCATTTTTTAAATACAGTAAAGATTTTACTTTCATAGAAAATTCCTAAAATTCAGCTGCAGGTTTTCTCTAAATGTAGCATGAAGTTCTCTGGATATTGATTATCTTAAAATTCCCTACAGTTTCAATGCACAAAAATTTCTTTCCCGAGAAAAGAACTAATCAACAGGAATTCTATTTCTTCTTTTTTAAAATTTGTAACGTTCTGACTAAACCTGTACAATAAATGCAAAATGAAGCACCTTCAAATACAGAAATTGAAGAATTAGGTGCTGATCTGAATCTTTGGGCAGATCAAAATAGATCCATCTCCCCCTGTGAGCAGACTGCAGGTAATTTCTGGACTCCTTAGGCAGAGTGTAGGGGTTTTTTGTATGACCATTTCACTGGACTTCAGTTTCTGTTCTATTTTGTTCAAATTTTTATATTTATGCATCCAAAGACTCATTCTTTTATAATCAAGATTTGGTTACCTATCATTCTTTCATCTGTGAGCTCAATTTCCCTCTTGGTCAGAAAATTCTGTAGAAACTGCACATCAGAGGCAGCTTAAATGAGAGAGTCCCTCTGCGTAGCCACCCTTATTTGTGCTCACAGCCTTTCTGCTGTTTCCTCAAGCATTAGATGTTGCATTTTGTCCAAAGGACTGACCACCAGTAGCTGCTGCAACAAGGACAATTTTTATCTATTTCAGGTTTTGGATTACATATATACTAAAATTACTGTGGAAAAACCCCATTGGATGTAAGTTTGCCATAGCAGTAAGCTTAGAAATGTTTTTCTCCCCATGGTGGCTTTGTAAAAAGAAATACTCCTAAAACCTCTGCCCTGTAATCAGCCAAGGACCCTAACTAAAAAGCACTTTTAGGAAGTGCAAAGATATAATAGTCCCAAGATGAATCTGCCCTACAGTTCCATTTTCTGCCATACAAACGTTTGGGAGCTTATCGTTGAAGCCACATTAGTCTTGATTTAAGGTCTTTTGACACATTATTACAGCACACTGCCATCACTTCACACCTGCCATTCTGTCAGTCAGAAGAGAGGGAGGGGAAACAATTTTGATGTCAATCCACAAATCCTTCGGGAGGTGTAACCTGTTAAGACATATTACCCTTTGCCCATTGCGATTTACAGGCTTTGAATTTAAAGGACATATGCCAGAAATAATTAAAGACTAATCTTTATTGTACTCACTTATGAATGAAGGCATTTAGTACCACCAGCACATTTATATTGTCCAGAAGAAGAAAGAGAGAGAGAAGCAGAGTGTGATACTACAACTACTCTTTCATTTCTATTAATCAGTTATTCTGTCTGGATGTTAAAATCTTCCTGGAACAAATATTTAGCAAGGTAACCTTTCCTCTTACACTTGTAGTAATGTCCCAACAATGTTCAGATGATTCCAGTATGATGCAAGACCTGTAATATTGTTTTTGAATAAAAAAAATATTTTAGAAATAGAAAAAAATCACATGGAATTATAGAAAAAAATTATCTAATGAAATAGAAAAAAAACCAAAAAAAACGCTAATCCTGTCCTCAGTGTTTTAGTGGCTACAAAAATCATTCTCATCTTGGAGAATTACAACTTCCTTTGGCATGGCTTTGGATCACCTTTTAACTACACTGTTGTAATTTATTTGGAGGCATCAAAGGAGTGATGTCAACCTCAAAATCTGAATTTAGGATCTAAATCCTGAGATAAAGGAGGCTAATTTTCTTTCCCAAGCTAGGTTTTCAGAATGACACAAAAGAAAGAAGCATTTACACAGCCTACTTGCTACTGTTCACAACTCATCTCTGGAAGGAACATCTTGTCCTTAGGCTGACCTTAGAGCTACAATCTAAAGGAAATAACTGCAAAACAAGAATAGCTATGGAGTAAATAAAATAACAGGCAGGGACTATATAGCCCAGAGAGGACTAGAATAAAAAAAATTAATTATATTGTAAATTTTTTTACACTACTGCACTCTATTACTATACATACAGCTTGTTTGGGCTAGAAATTGGGTGGAATTTGGGAAGCTCTAACTTGCAGTTGCCACCACATGCTATCCAAACCCTGCTGGGAGGACAGTGCTGCTGGCTAATGTGAAACAAACTTTGGGCTCATTGTCTAACAGATAAACTTGGCATCATTAACTCATCATCACTGAACTTTTTCCTGCTTCTTCTTCCAGTTGTGCCTCCCTCATTAAATACAGACCCACACTCACATAGTAAGAGACAAGTGGAGGTAGGAACAAGAAAGAAACTGCCTCAGCTGTGCCACAGACCTTTAAGAACTAACACATCACACTCCTGAGAAGCATATAGAGTGTGGCATGCTCTGCTGATAGATGGTGTATCATGATCACACAGGTGATCTGGAGACACACGGTGCCCTCAATTTATATTCACTAGTAGTTTTCACAAAAAAAGCCAAAATTCACATGCAGCCAAAAGCACTGTGCTCACATTTGCTTATTAATTTGACCTGAAGTAATGGAAGGGCTCAGCTGGATTTAGTTGGCAATAGTGGCAGAAGTGTACACTTGCAGTAACAGTTCATTTTCCATTTCCTAAAATATGAAATCAATCCCACATTTGAAAGACTATACCATCTCAGCTCTCACAGTTTAAAGAGGTACTTTGAAGGAGTGGGAAGTTGAAAGACAGGGAAGTGGTAATGAGAGGTGGATTTTGATTTAACATTTTACACAGAGGAAGGAAGAAAACAAATGGTTCCTCATCATCTGTCTGATTAGATACTCTTTGCCTTTTTCTCATTTTCATTACACTTTCCCCCACCTGTGCTGCTTTCTGCTCTCTGGAGGTGGCTCAGACACGTCCATGTCAGCCAGACCTTTTGCCTCAAATTCAGCTTGGGGCATTCATATACTTTCAGCTGCTGTGGCAACTTAACATAAATCAGCAGCTGTCCCTTGACTGTAAACTACAGTGGAAGGGAAAAACAGTACTCCAGTTTTTCCACAAGAAGGCAAGACATTCTAGGGCAGACTAGAATTGCATATTTCAGGGAAAATCAGCACTCACAGCCATGCATAAAGCAAAAACCAAATAACTATACCTAATACAGAAGCAAAAGATTATAAACAGTGTCTTGTCTGGATTTTGTGGTAACTAACATAAAGAAACTCTGTGTTACCTGCTGGCAGCTGATGGCCAATTCTGCTTTTACAGAAGCAACACTTTTACAGCAGCACAGGCAATAGAGCAAAGCTGGTAGAAAATGTGATTTGAATCATGCTCTTAGTTTGAAGCTAGTCAGAATAGAACCCTGTCAGCCTGGAAGACTGTCGAATATGCTGTGACATTTAATCAACTGCTTGACTACAGGCTCACCTTTAGTGTCTGTGGTGAAGTGAACATGATTCCCCTCACCTTGCTTCACATCACACATCACTTTTCAGTGCACTGCTGTAGAGAGCTGGGTTATAGCCTTTTTTTTTTTTTTTCCCTAAGAGGAACACAGTAACAGAGGTCAGCTACAGTCATGAATTTTATGAAAGGTTTGCTGGGAAACCACATTAAATGGCAACATCAGTCCATACATCAGCCCTGCAGTGCTTTTATTCCAAGACTCTGCAGCTGAGTGATTTGCAATGTACTTGCATTTCATGGCCATAATTTTTAAGCAATGTCATTTGCCTTGGTATCCGACACTTCAGCTGCACCAGAATCCACCCAGCTATTCATGATAAATTTCTTTCAAGAAAAAATCTCCATGAGAAACACTCCCAGGATCCCCAAACTCCAATCTTCAGAAGCCTTGGGTATAAAACCAGGCACGGTCACTTCAAAATGCAGTAGTGACTGAAGAGAAAAAGCTGAGGATAAAATTACTATCCCAGAATTCAGAAAAGTAAAAAAAAATTGTTTCAAAAGTGAGGTCAACAGGATGATATTAAAGCATAAAATATGGTTTATATCATTAATATGGCAAATAGAATGTTTTGATTTTAAATTAAAACCACCACTAATTACTTTTTTCTCCAGAGAATATTTTTCCCAGCAATAATATTAACTATATTCCAACCAAAATACTGTATTTTTTTGTGTTTAGTATTGTAAAATATTCAGTTGCAGAAGTAATGTCACATTCATCACATCACCGATCCACTAAACTGTCAATATGAAATTGTGCTAAAAACAACGAGCCTCTTAATCCCTTCTGAGAAAGGGGTTACTCAAAAGGTAACGATAAACACTCAAATCTGTAAGCAGGTGTGTTAATATTTGGACATTGTGGAAAGATTCTCTATCATAATGAGTAAACTTTAATGAAAGTTTAACACAAGTCTTAGTCCCCCTGGAATATCTCAAAGTGCTAGACGTTAGGCTGTAATCTCTGTGGAGATATTTATTGCATCTTGGAAACTGTCTATACTGGCATATTTAAGAGGGTTCACAACTCAGGAAGTCTGTTCCCAAAATGGCTTCATAAACTAGTTTTAAATATCAGATGTCTTGTGACTACAGTGACTACACATGGATGCACAGTCCTCCTAATTTCACTTAGGGATTCTTAGGCCAGAAATCTGTGTCTGCAACTCAGAGGAGAGAGCACAGTGGAGCAGGTGTGACAGCAGCACAGCAGCTGGTTCAGTGTTTAAGGAGGAGAAATAGAGGAAAATGGCACCCACGGTTTTCCTATGGAACCTTAACAGCTGGAGGAAGCAGCTGTAAGACTTTTCTTGCTCTTCCTGCTTTGACAGGCATAATTTCTTTTGCAGAACTTCTAGTGATCACTGAAAATGCCTGCAACACCACATAGCCACTGCTCTAAATCCAAGCTACTTCACCACCTGTTAGGAAGGCAATCTGTACCCATGACAGGGAGAAACTGCATGACCAGACCTAACTCTTGATAGCAGCTATGAAACCCCATTTATTGCAGATCCATTGCAGATGTGGCAAACTGACTCACCTTCATTTTGTTCCTGTCTCCAGTTTAGCTCACTGGCTTTGCAGACAGTGTCCAGAATGGCTTCTTCCATTTTAGGAACAGGGAGATTGTGTTGAGCACTGCTCATTGGCCCAGTATTTAGAAAGTGACATTGTAGACAGAGACTAACAAGAATGGTCAGTTACAGCCTTAAATAAAGACTATTTTTTTTAACCAGAAACCTCATTGATTTATTCCAAGTGAAATATCCCTCTTCCAGAAGTAGGAGTTCAACATGCCACCCAAGGAAACAGAGGAAGTTGAATGGAGGTGTTGGCAAGATGGGATCAGAAATCAAGGTAAATCTCCTGTCCATATAAAGAGTAATTGATTTCCTCAAATCTTCTGTGTTTCTAGACATGGATCAAGAAATATTAAGAAAGAATTGGCTGACCTCTTGATTATGGTAAAATTTAGAAGTGTTTTCATGAGAAGATTAAATCTGATGGTATTATTTAAGCCAAAACCAGTGGATCTCATAGAAGAAATTTCAGTTCATCATAGCATTTCTCAGATGTTAAACCATAAATCTGAACCCCTACCAGGTCATACTAACACCAGTGTTTGTCTGATGATGCGTGACAGGCACAACAAAAATGATTCTTAGTGGCATTTCAATGCCTAAATTAGATGACTCCTCATTAGAAAATGGTCACCACAGAAAATACTACTTGAGGTACTTGTTAGTTGTTACCACACAGCAAGGAAAAGCCAAAGTCAAAAAAAAACCCAGGCTTTGGAAGAAAGGCAGAGTTTTCTTTTTACCCGTCCTCAGCTCTGTGCTTGACAAAGGGGACAAACTGATAGGGCATCTACAGAAAAATCTACTGAACAGTGTCTCGCTTCCCTTTATATTATAGCAGTTCTAGAGAGTTAGAGAAATGCAGTCCCCAGCTCTGCTAGCGTGATGTTCTTCCCAAAAGAAAAAGGAAATGTGCACATCCGTAAATTTCTGCTGTAGAAAAAGTTTAAGAGGGTTGTCACCTTCTTCATTGTATATATGGCTTGGTAAATAAGGGAGAGAGAGTGCTCCTGGCAAAACCACTCGGCATTCTGTGCTCAGCCTTCCCTCCTGAAATAAAATACAATGCTAAGTTTTTCACCCTGGTTGTTTGATGTATGGCTCTGTTCTATCTCATCATTCTCATACGATTCAACAAACATTAGAGAGAAATTCTTCTGTTTAAATCCTTTACTGCAAAAGAAGCAAATATCTTACTTTTAGAAAACACATTTCTTAAAGATAAAATACAGTTCTACAGTACTCTTTCAGATAGATTTGCCATAAGTCAGATACCCTTGTTCAAATAATGGACTATGAACCTAATTTATCTTGTGCCTTCAAGAAGTACAGAACTTGCTCTTATTAAGGTGCTCCATTATGAGAGTGTGTGACTGATACAATGAATTGTTTTTCAGCTGCACTGTGGTTGCCATTATAAGTCTTCTGGTTGAATGAAAAGGCAATTAAGGGGGAAAGTATTTAACAAGAGACCAAAACAGAATGATACAGTTTTAAGGACACATCATGATTACAATGACATGTAAACTGTCATTCAGCTAAAATAAAATAACAATATAGAGCATCACGGGACTCTGGCAAGGGTGACAGGAACAAACCTTTTAACTTAGGAGAAAAAAAGCCACTTCATGCTGTAATAATACCTTTGAATCAAGAGCATTTATTTTCCACCTCCTTTTCACTCCTCACTAAACCACAAGTGCATGCAGGAGCAAATATAAGTTTCTTATTCAAATGAACTTATCAAATATAGCTGAATGACTGACATACCTAGATACAATTTTCTAATGTTCTGTTTTTAAAAGACAAGCTTCCTTTTAAATTCCAAGTTTAAATGTATCATTCAAATTTTGGGGAAACTACTTCAGTGTATAATAAATCCCAAAAAAACCCTCCAAGTTCTTCTGTTGCTTAAAGAATATAAGTCAGCCCTGTGTGATGAAAAAGTCCTTGTGCTATGTAAAAATACAATGTACAAATATGACAGTGCTGGACAGCACACTAAGCTGTAAAATAGGTAAGCAGAAGGAAAGAAAAGAAAACTAAAGCTGTGAAATGCTTTCCCTGTTAAAGCTGGACTACACAAAGTAGAGTGTAGGTCTCCTGAGGTGTACACACCTGAGATTTTATTTAGTTTTTGCCCAAAGAATCATCAAATTATGACTAATTTTTGGTCTTCAACACATTGTTTCAGTAATGTAGTTCTAAGAACTGGTGTATCTGATATTACCTGTAGTAGTAAGATGCCAGTTCTGTGCTTTGTTCTTGACTCTTATTTGACATTTAAACATTGTTTGCTTATTTAATTTTTGGTTAGTGCCAGAAACTGGACTGTACTAGGTTTGAAAATTTTGGTCAAAAATTTTGGTTTTCATAAAGTTGTGTCCAGGTACAGCTTGCATTTGTCTTTGTGTTCGTTTGTGCTGCCTTTAATGACATTACTTCATCTCTTTCCCAGAGCCCTACAGGAGGGCTTGTTGGAAGAGACAGCAAAATCAGAGCTTTTGATTTTTGCTTCTAATTCAACTGAAGGCCATAAATACCAATTCAAGAGAGTTGTGTCTGAAACTTTCCTTCCTTCCCTTAGCAGAAGTATTGCTATGAAAGGCAGCCACAGAACATCTGTTAAAGTCCTTTTTTCTTCAAAAAACAAAAGAAATGGTAATTAATGAAAAAATTTCACGTGCTGCCCTTAGCAGGCATACCTTTCTTGAACAATTCTTCTGGACTTTAATGTAAATTGAAGGAGAAGTTCCTTCTGGCCCTTTCTGTCCTCTCCCACACCAAAGATCCACTCGAGTTGTGAAGTTGGGCTGCTGTTCACACTGAGTAGGAGTCATGTAAGACAGTCCTTAATGACTAATAAGTTTTTCAGATTTATCAATATGTATATGTTCATTAAAAAAAAAAAAAAAACAAACTTGCAAAAAGTTTAACTCACAACATCATTGACAAAAGTTTTTCTCTATAGATCTTTTACTTGAATTGCTGCAGAGCAAGTGAAGAGGAAATTAATTGTGATTGCAGAAGCATCATGGGACCAATTCACATGAATTAAATTTCACTGCAGGTGTGAGAATATCTCTGTGAACACTGGGTATGGTATTTCACAAGGAGCAGAAAGAGCTTTTAGAATTATTTTCCTACATGAGATAAATAATTTAAAAACTGGGAGATAGTATAAAAAAGGAGGAACAGAGCTTTAGTCAGAAAAAAATTCTTTTTACTGTTGTTGTTGTTTTTTATGTTGAAGAAACTACAGATCAAAAAGGTGAGGGACAAGCAGAAATTTTATTTACCCATATTAACTAAAGGATACATTTTAAATGAATTTTATAATTATGTGGGCGAATAATACACTGATGTAGTGGTTGTTAAATCTCAGAAATTAAAAGGCAAGCCTGAACTGCAACCTAGAGTTCTTAGAGCAGCCTCAGAGCTTGGAGAATTCATAAACCAAGTAAACCTTCTGACATAACTATAAAATGTGGTATAAACCCTAGGAAAAAATAGCCATCTTGAAAGGGTAACAGCACTTTTATGAGAATTTCAACTGCACCATGGCAACATCAACCCGTCAAAGCAAATGAAGGGCAGTAAAAGTAAAATTAAAAATGATGAAGGGGACACCAGCTTGCTAACAGCTTTCCAAGCTGTAAAGCTTTCAAATATTATCTCTTCATTGGTTTGTTCAATCACACATGCCGGTTACCAAGCTTTATCAGATTATGCATCTTTTCCATCTCTGCAGACTGCCAGGTTTTCATGGACCTGTGAGTGAAAAAATAAAAAAAAAAAAATCTCTTCCCTCTTGGTGCACACCTCTCCTTCTTCCCCCTTATTGGTTCTTCTCTGCTGGTGCATACTGTCTACATGGTGTCAGCTCCTCCTATTAACTAAAGATACAGAATTTATGAGAGAGCTCAAAGGACTCCTGGCTACTTCAGCTTCCTATTCCTGTCTCCTCCTTGCTTCACCCACATGTCCCAGAGCCTTCAAACCCCAGGTGTGGCTGCTGTCTCAGGTGGGCCCTGTATCACAGCACCCACTGCTTGGATAGCCTCTCTTCAAAGGTTCTACCACCTGCACCAGGGGTTCCTGTATCTGCAAATAACAATTTCCTGGTTTGCAACTCACTCCTTGTAGCCAATTTGTTTTATTCAGTTCCTAGAAGCACTCTGAGGTACAGTTTTTATGCAAGACTCAAATGCAAATGTAGAGTCACATGTACTGTGTGCATTGAGCTTGAATCTCAAACCTTCTGTATAGGCCTTGGGAAAGAGCTAAAAGCTCAGCCTCTCTGAGCCATTTAATAGCATCTCACAATAAATATTTCTACATTAAAGAGCCTCAGCTTTCTGACTGGGCCTTTGCTCCTGTGATTCCTCTCATGTTTTATTAGATGCAACATGATTCATGTTTTAATAACTTTCTCATTTAAAAATGGCATTAAATCAGATCATAAACATTGCATATATGTTTCATTGTCATTAAAAAGACCTTATACTGCAAAAAAAAGGTGTGTTAAAAAGGAACATTAATAAACTCATAAGTAGAAGGGGCTTTTTAAATTAAAATCAGTCATTAAAGGAGCTCTATCTTTCAAGGCAGAGAACTATCAAAATGTAGATTTCTGAAAGTGTAACATTACAGGTTTTTTGGGGGCAGAAAGTGCTTGGACTCTTTAATATTTAATCTGTCATTGATGGAAAGGACAAAGGACATTCCATGTGTGCATGATCTGTTTCAAGCCCAAAATAAAACCATCTCTGAAAATGTAATTAATATGTATGAAAAAAATTAAATGTCTCAATTTTTAAAATTTTTGTTTGTTTGTTTCTGGAGAGAGAAGTTTTGGTGTTTTCTCCAAACCAGTCACGTCAGTAGTATGACCTCCATGGCAGCATATGAACAAACTACAAAAAGAAACACCACAAGTTGTTACAACTTCATCAAACCAAATAGGACATAAATGGTCTTTTTTTCTTTAGGGTTCTACAAGGTTTTAACCTGGGAGCCACAAGGAACAGTAATTGTAGCCATGGAAGAAAATAATGAAAAGTCAGACAGAAAGTTTAGAGTAAGGTCTCTTTCCCAGACCACACCTTGCCAAACTGAAATGTGTTATATAACATTTACCTCAGGAAAACAATCGCTTTTTTCTGGTGCAAATTAAAGAAATAAAGCAGGTTATCATCTCTACAATACTTGATACCTCATGCCTATGAAAAATGACTGTAATTATCAGTATCCTGGATCTGGCACTGTTGAGCTAAAGGAGATATCCAGGTGGACCAGGATCTGCTCCCTCAGGGTCATTCTGCCCCAGCAAAACCTGAGAGCAGCCTGTCTCATTACACTTTCTGCACCACTGTCCTGAGTACACCCCACCAGTTACTCTAAACAAGTCTCTAAAAAAAGTTTGCAATGAAGTAAAGCTACAGAAGGGTCCCAGAGATCTGAAAAGCAGCTTCCCTTAACAAGTTACTGAAGTTAATAGAAGTTTTTCGTATTAATGTATTTGGAGCAGAAAAGTAATGAAAAGCTATTGTATCATCCATAATCTATCTAGAGATAAAATTGCACTCACATAGTCAGCATAGTACCTCTTGATGGTGACTAATATTCCAGCAAGAGTATTTAATGAATGCTAATGAATGTTTAATGAATTCAATAAATGTTTGCAACTCCTGCAAAATACATTCAGGGATGTGTTTCTTTCTGGTTTTCCATTGATGCCAAATTAGATAAAATTCAACCACTTTTTTAAAGAAGGTTATTACAAACTTGTCCAAAGCCACAAGCATTAGTATTTTACAACATGATAAAAGAAAAAAAAAAAACTAATGGCTTCGAGATTAAATTGTCTGAATGAGGAAAAGAAAGCATGTTTATTCATTACCTTCAGTGATACAGATTTGCTCTTTTGCAAGTGCCTCTAATATACGCAGAGGTGAAATTTATTTTCAAATTTGGAGAAATCAAATCTATTATTAGGCTTTTCTGTATGTTTATTTGCTTTATCTTGTTTCACAAAAGAATGCGCTCCTTGCACAGACCACCAGGTTCTTTTTCTGGACCATCAGCTGGCATAAGCACTGCTTGCCTGGATAGGTCTCTGTTTTCTAAAACTGCTGAACAGTTTCTAGCACTGAACTGTGCTGCTCAGACAGATTTCACACACAGATGTAATGCAGCTTGGGCTGATCAGTTTGATGAAGCTCCTCAATGGTGAAGACTTTACAAATGTCTTTGTTTGCCTGGCAACTTCTCCATTCTCTACACAGAGTCAGGGCTCACACAAGTACAGATGACTGGAGGTAAAAGATTGTTCAAGCAAACTTGGGAGAAATATCAATGAGTGGAGAATGTTAGGAGAAGTATATTGATTAACAGCTTTATTGAGCTTATTATTATTCATTGGGGCTGATAGTTGACATAGACAGCTCACTGAGCATGGAAATGAGGGTGGGCAGTGGAATAAGTCATTAGAGATGACATTTTCTATATTTAAGTGCCAAGAGGAGTGCCTAGTCTTGCACTTTGAGAAGGTAGAAAAAAGGATTTACAGACACAAAAGGATCTTGCAGCTGGATACAGGATGGGAATCCCAGTATCAACAGAAATTAATTTGAGACAGAGAAAGCAGGAAAAAGACCAAAACTGGTTTGTGACTTGGTACAGTCACACAATAGATCCACCTGCATGGATCTGAAACAAAGACAGATGTCGGCATATCAAAAAAGGAGAGACACTATCTGAAGGATCAGAGATTATATCAGCTAATCTCTTGTCAGTTTCCTCAAATTTGAGGCATTTTTCTATAATCCTTGAATAAGCTTTTGCACTAGAAGGTGGTAAGCACACTTTAAATCAGTTTCAGTCTAGTGTATTAGGCACCCTAGTCTGTGCCCTGTCTGAACAAATCTGGAATCAGCAAGAAAGAAACCATTTTCAGAATGTTAGTACTACACAGGTTTTGAACATTTTTTGTTAGACCTCGAGAGATGAAGGTTTTGGTTTTTTTCATTATGCTTTTAGGAAAAAGGATCAATGATTTCCCTTCAATCAAGCCCACAGCTCTGTTTGATTTAATTTTCTTATGTTTTTATTGTGTGGTGCCCTGAGATGTTTGTTTGATAAAGTGCCTCATAAATGGGGATTTTTACTGTTACCGTTGTTGCACTTCTTAGGTCCCAAACTATACATTGTTGTCACACTAACATGTGCCTGTCTGATTTTTCATTGCTGAGGAGGATTGATCAGTCTTGTTACTCTTGCTAGTGAGACCGATAGAATTTGTAATTAATAGAGTAGCCTTTGCAGAGTTCTGTGTTGGACTGGATGCCTAAGCAGAATTGTTCCTCTTTACACACACCTCTGCATTTAGCCAACAGTGGTATAATATCAGTAAGCAACAGAAACACTAAGCTTCCCATGATAGTTCTGTTACTTTCCTATTTATTCAGTGAGCCCATCTCATCCAAAAAACTAGTGGCTGAGGTCTGTGAAAAACAAACTTTTTCAAATAAGCTAATCAATGAGAGTCACAATCTCAAATAAATATTGTATTCTGCTTTCTACTATAAGCAAAGGATAGAACAGAAGAGCTTCTAAGGACACCATCTGATGCCTTTATAAAATGAAAAAGATTTTAAAGTCTTTGTCTCTTATTACCATCTATCTTTAGCTACTATTACTATCATCTTTATCCTATCTTCCTTAGTTCTGGCTGCCCTTTAAATTCAGTCCAAATTCTGTTAAATCACAGAAAACTACTAGAGTTGAAAGGAGGTTGAAGGGCCTTACTTGAGTCAAATTTGATAGCATGCAGCCTGGGATAAAAGGCTACACATGTTAAACAGTGGTTTGGGTCAAAATGTGTCAGAAAGCAGGTATTGACAAGAAGTTTGTCAAGGGTTATTTCATTAAAAAAAGACTATCAAGAAGTGCAATTTAGATCATCATTCAAATCAGGCTGAGTTTTACTTCACTGTATTTCACTGAATGTGATCTCAGTTACACCTGCTAACTCCACAGAAATTCAGTGATAATAAAAGACTTAAGCTAAGGTTACAGATCAGGATTTGCTCATCTCTTACACGTGTATCCAAAATTTTATCTGCTCACTTGACTGTTTTAAATATAAACAGTTTTTATTATAGTTTTTATTATAGTAACTGAAGTACAATCCTTTCTAGTTTACACACAATGCTTACTATATGAAATATGTCCTCTTTCAATTCTTGGACAAAAGAATTGCTTCAACTTAGCTATGGAAATTTCTGCCAATCCTCAACTTTTATTTCCAGGGTCAAACCACAGATCCAAAAAGAAACTGTTATTCCCAGTTCCCAAGTCAAGATTGCAGAATTGGCTTTTAAAATTAATATAGTTTATTTTGCTTGCAACAGAGCCCAACTGATACCACAAAGAAATAAATAAGAAGCCCCAAATGGCATATAATGAAGACGCTTTCAAAGCTATGCCACGTATGCAGTAAGAGTGTAGGAGAGCTACAACAGAAAGCATTTTTACTGCTGATGGAGTAGGAAAAAATAATCCATGTTTAAGCATGGATTAAAATTATGGCAGTTTTCATTGTTTTACTGAAGTGTCCTTTTTAAAAAGAAGATCTAAACAAGCCAAGCAAGGGAACATACACCTGATGTACTAAATACAGTAAGAAATTTGTGATTTTCTACTCTGGCTCCTTTTGGCAAGAACAGATGGAGCTGTTTCCATTTTTCATGCCCTTTGATCCCTTGTGCACAAGCTGTTGTCGTGCTAATAATTTTGCTGTACCTGCAATTCAACTCCTAGCACTTCTGAGGTTTCTTTAAATCTTGGTTAATGTAGTTCTTCCGTACTCTGGAAGTTGCTGAAATGGTGGATGTGTCTTTCTTTTATATCAGGAAATTCAGCTTCTCATACCAGGGAGCTCTAATATCTCAGGAGAGAGCTACAGAGACTTGCAGATTGCCAGCATGCACAGCCCACAGTGGGATACCAGGGTTCCAGCAAAAATACATCTTTTTATGTTCAATAAAACCACATTTCCCCATCACACACATTATTCTGTCTTTGCTAGTCACCTCCCTGCATGTTTCCTGATCAAAATTATGAAAAAAGTCCAAAATGCATCAACAGTTTGATGGGGATGGGAAGACAGATTGCTCTGCATTATACTCTGTATTGAGTTGTCCCATTTCATCGTGAATGGTACTGGAACAGCCTGAAAAGCAGCCATGAGGGGCAGATAGAGTCTCTAGAGAGAGCTTACAATTCAGATTTTCAGAGGCAGCTACTATGAGCCAGGTGCTACAAATAACAGCAATCTCTCCAAATAACTTGATGATCTCTCTGTCTATTGAAATATGTTTTCTACCGCACAGAAGCTGCAATTTTCATTGTATTTTCAGCTGTAGCATTTACTATTTGGTCTCAGTTTAATGTGGACATGTTGTGGTTTGACACTGGCTGAAGGCCAGGCACCCATGGAAGTCGCTCAGTTGCCTTCCCCTGCCACAGCTGGGCAGAGGAGAGGAAAATTCAACAAAAAGTTCATCAGCTGAGATAAGGACTGGGAAAAAAAGGTCTAAGGGCAAAACAGGCTCAACTTAGAAGTACAAAGTGAGTTTATTGCTGACAAAATCAGAGCAGGATAATGAGAAGTAAAATAAGGCCTTAAAAAACACCTTTTCTTTCCCCAACATCTCCCACTGACAGTGCAAGGGGACTGGGCATGGGGGTTTGGGTCAGTTCCTCACCAAGATCTTCTGCTGCTGTTCATGGAGAGGAGTCCTTCCCCTGCTGCACTGTGGGGTCCCTCCCATGGAAGGCAGTTCTGTGTGAACTTCTCCAGAGTGGGTTTCAATCTCTTGAGCAGCAGTCCTCCCAAAACTGTTGCAATGTGGCTCTCTCTTTCCACAAGGTGCAGTTCTCCAAGGACAGGTTGCTCCAGCCTAAGAGCAGGGGCCCTCTCTCTCCATGGGATCATCCACTGCCCCACAGTCTTCTCCAAGTGCCCACCTGCTCTGGCGTGGGCACCTCCGCCACGGGCTCTGTGGATCTCTGCAGTCCCCGTGGATCCCCATGGGCTGTGGGTGGATCTCTACATCTCCCGTGGGTCCTCACAGGCTGTGAGTGGATCTCTGCATCCCCCGTCAATCCCCATGGGCTGTGAGTGGATCTCTGCATCCCCTGTCAATCCCCATGGGCTGTGAGTGGATCTCTGCATCCCCTGTCAATCCCCATGGGCTGTGAGTGGATCTCTGCATCCCCCGTGGATCCCCATGGGCTGCAGGGGCGCAGCTATTTCACCACGGTCATCCATCACAGCCTGCAGAAGAATCTCAACTCTGGCATCTGAAGCACCTCCTCCCTCTCCTTCTCCTTTGACCTTGGTGTCTCCATGTTGTTTCCCTCAGATTCTCACCTCCCCCTCTTCTCTGGCTAGAAGAAATACTGTGTGCCCCATTTTGCTTTGATTTTCTTCTTAAATCTGTTGTCACAGAGATATTACCAACCTCTCTCATTGGCCATCAGAGATTGGCTCTGCTGGACATGGTGGAAGCTTCCAGAGCTTCTCACAGAAGACCCCTCTGTGGCCCCCCTGCTACCAAAAACCAGGCCATGTGAAACCAACACAGGGCATTACAACTGTAGCTTATGTTACCTCGGCATCCTGTGATAATAAAATGAAAATAATCTGAAAATTACTGAAAGTAATCATCTTTCAGTTTAAACATTCTAGACATAGTGTTTTTCAACTAAAAATTTATATTTATATTCTCTGGTTGTGCAGCACTCAGTCCAGTAATATCAATGTAGAACGTTCTGCTAATCACCAACAATGTAAAATCACCAGGATTGTCATATTAAAATAGCAGTAACAACAGAAATTTGTAAGTAAGGCCGTATCTACCTGCAGAGACAGGTCACAGAACTTGAAGTCAGGTAGTAGGCAGCTGCAACAGAGAGAACACACAGAATTTGGGAAGATTATTTGCATTATTAATTTGTAAGCTGAAAAAGAAATAATAATAGGACTAACGTGCTATAATTTTTATTGTTATTGATCCTGGGGATCCTAGCCACTAACCAAAGGTCTATAGCACAATATCATCTCAGGAGCCAGAATAGTGTTGCAGTTTTTAGTATCCAGTAGAACTACTTATTTTAACTCTCAGATTTTTCATCTGATGACATTTTCACAAATAATCGAGGTAGCATAATTAGGTATTTAAAGAAATATCTTCCTTCTAGTAATTAGAAGTTTCTCTTATTTGTAAGTACATAATTTTTTTTTTTCCATTTTAAGTCATGATGGTGCATATATGATTTAACTTACATTTTCTGTAACTTTTTGCTTTGCTGGATAATACAGACTTTTCTGGGTAATGTGATATAACATCCATATTTTCCTGATTCCAGGGTGGTAAAATTCACTGCTGTGGTCACAGATACACACACTGAATGCATTTATAGTTTGCCAGCTCATGGGGAATTTTCAGCAGCCACAGGAGGACAAGGTAGAAGGAAAGATCCACACCCTGATAGTGTCTATGGAACTGGGATAAAAATGTACAGGACAGTAAATACCTGCTGAGTAAATGTGTAAGATAATTATTTTCCTATTTTTCTCTTCCCGAGATTGAAATAATTCCTCTTCCAGGAAATCATAGCCATTCTTGTGCAGCTTCTGTCTTGTATTCATGCTCAGCTCAAAACCTGTCGTTATGAATGTCATGAAGACAAATAAGCTCAGGGATTTTGTCAATGATCAGATGGTACAAAATGAATTAAGTAGAAATCGTGGCCAACACTGACAAAAAACTATTACATGTGTGAAAAATGAGAGTTGACCAAAGAGTGGTCATCTTGGTTACAGAGCACAAGCCTGTCATAATAAAGGAAGTAATTTAAGCACCTTTAGAGACTCAGCAAACAGCTGGGCCAGCTCTACATGAAGGTGAGATCAGAAGTCAGATAGGGAGCAGGAGACCCATTTAGAAGAGGTGGTATGTGTTTACAGCTGACCCAGCTGTGTGAGGGAGGACACTGGCATGATTAAAACCCTGTCTCACCTTGAAGGATCTGCATCTTACCTCCTCTTCCATTATCCAGCTCAAAACTCGACTTGCTGCTAAACAAAGGTTGGTTTGAGGTGCTCATGCTCTGGTGCCCATCCCTCTGCACCTCAGCTGCTACCATGTATGTCAGAATAGCACCCACTGCTTTGCAAATGGCCAATCGAGTCATTAACCATTAACATTTCAGTCTCTCACATTTCCCCCTGCAAAAGGAGAGAAGCTGAAGCTCTGAACTTGCTGTGAATACCCTACACTGTTTGGTAAGAGACTTCTCGAAGAGTATCTTACAATAAATGGGATGATAGAGGAGAGGTTTTCACCTGGGGTTAAGCAGGGATAGATCAGGCCCAGTGTAACCTGAATGAAAAATTAGTTTCTGTACAATCACATGAGCCCTACTGAACTTCTATTTTGACTACGTTTCCAAGAGTTTCCACTTGTTTAATACACAAGTCTCTGAAAGGTTTTGCATCCAAACTAGTAACTAAGCAATTACCTTGCAATCAGAGACAGTGTTGACAATGCAGTCAGGAGGCAGCGTGTAATTACACAGCCTAACATTGCATGCAGGAGTTTGCTCTACACCTTGCAAACTAAGTGCTGCCATATTTTTGTCTCAAGCTGAATAAGACTCTGGAGATTCTAAACAACTGGAAAACATGATTCTCACAGCTTTTTTGTTGACATAAGTGAAATGCCTAGACAGGCCAATAAAAAAAAAAAAAGAAAAAAAAAGAAGGGAGAATATACCTTCTGCACTCTCTTTTATTTAGGGTAGTATGAAGTGTCTTAAAGGAAGGGTTTGGAGACCAAGTCATATATCTGTATCTTTCCCCTGGGGCAGATTCTCCAACCACTGCCAGCTGGAAGACCCACTCTCTGCACAGGAAAAATTTAGCAATTCATCATGTCAAAGAATAAGGAGAACTTCTCTGACTCTGGGGATCGATCTTAACACCCAAGGGGCACAAGGGCAGGATATAAAGTCTCTGAGTTACTGTTAATGTTGCCTTCTAGAAATAAAAGCCATCCATTCCATCCATTGTTGTTAAAATTCCAAACCTATCGTTTTTTTCTGATGAGAAAGTACCTGCACTTTTGGGATGTTCTGAAAAGGGACCCAATGCATAGGAGTAAATGCATAAAGGTAAAAAAAAGATAAGAAAATCACCACCAGCACCAAATATTACAGACTATCATTTGAAAGGAGAAAAAAAAACAAACCAAAAAAACCAACAACACAACATAAAAGCCAAATAACTTCTCCATAATTTTAGAATAAATGTTTGTTGCACTTCTAATTTCTAGACTTCTTCAGACAGACAGTTTAAATTGATGGCTTGTTAGTGAGGACTGGCCCCTTTGTGAGATGTTTTCAGAATGATTGATTTACAATAAAGTGGCTCCTGGTGGGTGCACGCAGGTGGAACTGATTCAGATCGATTCCACAGAAGCTGACTAATCAGCTGTTTAAACTGGCAGAGTGCTCAATGACAGAAACAGTGCAGCTATCATTTTCTATCTAAGATTACAAATTAACTTGTTCTGTTTATCCTGTATGCCATCAATATGGAGAAAAGCAGCTGAGAGGGAAGGGGGATTCCAGACTGATGGTATAAAGCCTTCCCTGCAGATATGCTCTCAAAGATTGACAATAAAGGCACAAAGGGAAATTTCATTACATATTAATGAAACCAGTGGAGAGCAACACCAGAAGAGGAGGACTTCTTCAATTAATTAACTAGAATGGGAAGTCAACAATATTTTTAAAATGTGACCACAAAAGGATAAATCAATGCCAAAATGGCCAAGAGTAAATATGTACTGCCCCACTCGCTCCCCCACACACTGTCTGTTCCTCTCCATGCATATTATATGCACCCCAGAGGACTGGCATCTTTAGACACTGGTATTTCCAGAAATGATTAATGCTAGGTAATCAACATTTCAGCTTCTACAGTCATATCCCTGAAAGTGTCATTTTTACAACAAGATGAAAAACTCCATGGGGAACACAATGTATGTGGTAAGTGAAAGGTGTCAGAGAGAATGTGGGTAAGTGAAAGGAGAATAGATATTCCCTGCCTCCTAGCTGATAACAAGAGCAGGGGTAAAAGGGGCAGGGGGGCTGAGCAAAATAATTTTAACCATCTCTCATTCGTAATACTTCATTCATGTAATATTTCTGGCATTTGAAAAATTTGTGGTTTCTTTTTTATCCTTCTTCCCCATCCCACCTAGACATACTCCATCTGTTAATTCAATTTAAAGCTGCAGAAAAATACCAAGTATGTCCCAGTTCAAAGGGTAGTTATTCTATTTTTCCCATCAGGAGATAGAGGTGATGGTGCTAAAAAATGAAGTTTAGCTAACCTAGCCAAAAAGCTCCCCTTCAGCCTCTTAAAGCTTAGACGAAAAAAGAAGAGAGACAGAAAAAAAATATAGATCTCTGAAATTGTCCAGTCCTCAGCCTCTCTGCAGAGCTTAACTTATTCAGTAATAATTGCTCACAATTTTGAGGGCCTTTTTTTTGTACCTATTTATGGTCTGAGTGCAACTCATTACCATAAATAGGTTAAAAACCAAACAAACTTCAATCCAACTAATGGTCATCAACACCTTGCAAGCTGCTCCAAACTGCAAAGAGTCATTGAAAAGTGCTGCACTAACACCAATGCTTATCTTACAGAAACTTAGATTTAGTTACATCAGTAACTTAACTGAGATTTAGACACATCAGTCCTTTAAGGATTAAGATGACTGTCAATCTGATTTAGTATTTGCACACATTTAAGGGTCAACCCAAAATCAAAACTATTATTTTATTGTAACTTTTGAGCTGCATAATATATGGTCTTACTGTTATCTGCTTTCCTCTGGCATTGATGACAGAAATTAAAATACTAAACAGATACTGACATTAAATTTGGTGGCCTAGGAGGTAAATATTTTTGACAGATATACTGCTAAAGCTACGTTTCTTTTGCTACAGAAAGGAAAGTAAAACTTGATTGTCAGTAATAAAGTAAAACAACATATTTCTGGTGTTGCTACCTGCATGCTAAATGTCAGGCATGTTTCTAAGCTGAAAAAAAAGTCTGTGAAGAGCCTGTGTCTAAAAAGGAAAAGAAAGATGAAACTCTTGAGCTCTTCAACAACATCTCAGGATAATCAGAGAATAAATGCTACTATTTTCCAAGAAAGGAAAGGAGTCTAATTTAGGAGGAAACGCTTACTAGGTAGGATAATCAGGAAGGCACATGCAACATTTGGATGTGTCACATTAATTCCTGTGATCATCTGTTTTTAAGAAGATTAGCCTCTTGACCTTCACTGTCTTAGCCTTGAAAAGTGTTGAATGCCCAGCATACTGAAGAAAAATTTAGCTGCCTCATTGCTGACTTCCTCGTGAGTCCTCAACCCTGACCTGAAGGGATCTTTTCTGACTCTCCATCTCCAGAGAGAAGAAATAATTCAGTGCTCCTGCACTTGTGGGCCCAGCTCTCTCCTGAGCAAGCTGCCAGAGCCAGCTGAGTTATGTGGGCTCGTATTGTGATGTGGGCTTCTCACAGCAAATTGATCTGATCGTGCTGAAGTAATTTCATTTCAGACCTTCAGGTTGATATGCAGTCTCAGAGGTGAGATAAGCTACTTGGCTCTGAACAGAACAAGACATGTTTCTTCATGATAAGATTGCCAATTCAAAACCTGCTTGGACAACCAAGCAGAGGCACTGAGCATGATCCATCACACAGAGTTTTGTTCACATGTGCATAGTTCAGAAACAGAGACACACGCAAACTTTTTATGCCTGAGAAAATAAATATATCATTGCATTGTAAACAAAATCTAGAGGAAAAGTCAAGGAAAAAACTTATCAAGTGTCCAAGTAATCTGGGATGATGAGATCACAAGAAGGGAAGAAGAATCCCAAAGCACAACCAGTTCATTCTGGATTTTGTGAGCAATAGTAATTCCAGTCTGAGTGTACATTGCTGGTTTTTGTTTCCTTTCACCTTTACATCTTCCGAACACTGGTAATGTCACCCAATTCCCACACTGACCCTCCTCTGAGGCTTCCCTAAACTAATTTTTGATTGATCTAGAACATTCGGGAAAAAAAATTTAAATTTTTCACTATGAAAAATATTAAAGAAAAATATTAAATCATACATGTTTTCTGGCTGTCAATTCAGAAGAAACTTAGAGATTGAGAAGATGTCAGCATTAATAACTCTTTTCTACCAATAGTGATAACCTTATAATCAAGTTAACAAACTCTTTAAAATTGGCAGAGTCAGATACATAACCAACCTAAACCTTTAGGCTCAAGCCTTGTTCTTACAGGGCATTCAAAATAATTCTGAATTGTTACTTTCAGTGGATCACTTTTCTTTGGTACACATACCTCCTTCAAGGTCCTGGACTGACCAGAGCTCATGACCATGCTCTGTGGGATTCATCTGTGTAAGAAGAATTGGAGGTAAAAAAGAGAGCGTAAAAAACTGATATAATGAAGACTTGCATAAAACAGTACAAACTGATGCAAATTGTTTTACTCTAAAAGCCAGAAATTCTTAGTATGACGACGTCAAGAAATTAAAAGAATCATTGTTATAATTAAAACAAACACTAAATTTTTCTCTGGCAGGTAGGTTCTTCAACAATAATTGATAATTTATTCAAAATAATTTCTCAGCAAAGAAGGGATCATAAGTTCTCCCCATCTAGGAAGAGAAGGAATTAATTCTTGAAACAAAACTAAATGTCAAAGTTACTTTTTTAGATGTGTATAAAACTTTTGAACAGTCAATTATGACTGGGTTTTCAGTGCTACTTTTAATCTTGAAATAGCATATGTACAGCTTACTTGCCATGGGCAAGAGCTGAGGGAGTTGTTTTTTTAATTTTTTTCATGAAAGACCAGATGTCTTCTGTATTTCAAAATCTTTGGTCAAACCAAACCTTTCACTTAGTATTTCTCACTGTGTTTTGTGTACAAAAGGCAGAAGAAAAGAGACATTAAATATGGAATTTTTATTAAAGATTTGCACTCTGGGGAACCAACGTTAGATCTAAATCTAGTCAAGAATTCAACAGGGGTTTCTTCCCAGGTGGGGAAGAGGGTAATTAACATAATGCAGGAAAAGAAATTAATTGTAATAGATTAGAATATTTTATATCAAATACAAATTCCCATTGATTTTTGCACTTGAATTCTAACAGCTATAATATATTGAAGATAGGAAAGTATAATAATAATGATGACATTAATAGCACTCTAGTGTAAAGAATTATTAAGACTTAAATGTGATACTTTTCAATAATGGTAGATGAACTGAATTTGAGACACATTCAAGGAAAGCTTCAAGCATTGATTTAATTTAGTTTTACATTCAGTAAATTGGACTAACGTCACCTCACTATCCTTAGGCTTGAAAAGTAAGAAAATTGAAGATTCCCCCCCTGCCTTTCCCTGGCTTTTATAGTTAAACTCTTTCTGGGCAGTCATATATATTTGGTGGTATGTTTAAGTAGTATCATAACAGAGCAGTTCAGATCTATTGCTTTGGCAGCAGAAGTGGAAATATACCTGCCAAATATGCCTCACAACTGCCCAGGATGGATTATGTAGCTTAAAATGGGGAGTCTGGACAGGGCAAACCACATTACACCCAAAAGACGTTTGTTTATTTGTGTTAACAAAAGGGGCTGGCCTGACTGGGAAAACCCTCTTGTGTTTTGTGAGCATTAAAAAATGTTAACCCTAAGGCCAAGGTCTTACGAGGTTCTATGTATGACATGGCATGTTAAAGTTCATCATCAGAAGATATTTAACTTAGAGAAAGATAAAAATAATAGAATCCTTTATAATATTAACAGCAACTTGCAATGTTTCAATGCCTTTCGGTATTTTTTGATTTCACGTTTCTGCGTGATTCTTTAAAGAGGAGTGTCTTCCTGTAACAAGAAATAAAGTAGGTCAAGTTTAGAACCGTGGCCTAAATTGGCTATTAAGCCCTGAAAAAGGAGAATGAACAGGGAGGCTGCTTTGGGCAGGAAGAACAAAACACCATTTACCAGTCACTATTTTTATAAAATTTGAGTTATACCATGAGCTTCATGGCAAACAAGTAAACACAAATATATCCTAAGACTGGTGCAAAGCCTGTCTTTTCTGACATGGGTCACCAAGAGAAGTGTGTTGTTCCAGTTGCTACAAAGGATGACAATAAACTTCCCAGATTTGCTGCCTCGTTTTATCTCAGAGAAGGAGTTTATTTTGGTGTGGAAGCAAAGTTATGTTATTCTTGGGTTTTCAGGCCCAACATCAGCAATGGAAGGATGGGAAAAAGTCTGCCTCTCCACAGGTATTATCCCAATACTAGATTCCAGTGTAAAGAGACAGAATAAAACCCTGATATCTACAGCAAAACACACAGGTGGAAATTGCATGACTGCATTATTATTTTGCATTTAGCTAAGATCCACACAATTCCCTTATGTCAACTTCAAGCAATTTACTATCACAACCTGCAGGCATTATTTCCCTAGTAAAATATTAAGATTTTTTTCTAAAGATTCTTGATACACTAATTTTCCTGAGGTTTGAATAAATTTGTTTTGTGCAAAATAATAGGTTTAGGGCTTCTGTTAAGCTCCTTACAGATTAAATGAGACCTCTGTAGTTTTTTATCACTGACTGGCCATAACAGCCAAAAAGCCAAACTCCAAAAGGGGAGTTGTGCTGGTGGAAGAAGTAACAACAGATAAATGGACCAAGTGTCTGTGCTCAGTGGTTAAGTGCTGACTTGTGGTAGCCAAAACGGGCTGACGAGGGGCTCACCTCTGGGTACCACATTGCTGCTTCTGAAAGGAACTGCCCAGTTCTCCCTGGATGTGTTAGTCTTCCTGGAGTAATGAAGTCACACATAGATATAATTTTCCCTGTGCTAAATGTGATTTTGAGAAGGTGACAGGCACATTAAGTATTCAGCTCAGGCAGAGTACTGAAATTACTATTAGATGAATTTCAGGTGACATCTGAGTTCCCTCTCTCACTGAGGGCCATTAGAGCCATGAGTGCTCAAAGATTGCTGTCTCTGTAGTGATAGGAAGACGTTTTTGTACCAAGGCAGTATGTGCAGCATTTTGAGACACCTTGCAGGGGAAAACTCTGTATTTTTGATGAAAAATTAACTGTACATAAAAGGGTTTCAATTACTACTTAACACAGACCTTAAAATAGGCAAACTGGAGTTTAACATTCTTAAAATGCAGCAAGTATTTGATATTGAGGACAATGCTGGATCTAGACCATGGGGGCTCACATTTGGGAGAGCAGTTACCTGGGAAGATTTCCCCGCCAGCCCGGGCAGAAGCTTACCAGAAACTCTGCATTTGGCAGGGGGAGGGGTGTGTCTGGGGACTTGGAGCAGACCTGACAGCAAGACAAAGCTTTCTGTCTTGGATGTGGTTCTCATGGACCCATGTTGAGAGATCACACCTGAGTTTCACAGGCACTGACTTGAGCTCCCACAGAGGTCAGAAAACAGCTCTGTGTGTCTGTTCTTCAATTTCCACTGTGAAGTTACAGCATTGTAACACTGCAATTTCCAGTGTTACTGCCCACTTTAAATAACAGGCTCAGATGTCGAGGGAGCAACTTGGAAACTTAATAGGAAACTGAGGTTCTGAAAAATATATTTTGAAATCAGTCTTAACAAATATTGTGATTAACAGCTTCCTGGGAAAGTACCGACCAGGGTTTGAAACTTGTGATTTAACAACGTGGAGAGGAATTGGGGGAGAAATTTCTCAACTATTTTTTTAAAATAAGCTATGCAGAATAAATAATGTGTCATTAATATATACCATTTTGAAATAGGAAACTTGCTCTGTTTTTGAAATAGAAATCTTTCCTCTTGCACAGTGTAGAAAAGAAGCCCTATACATTTTTTCACAGTATAGGTAAATAGCATCCCTTGGAATCTAAGAATATTTATTAATGAATGGTTATATAAAATATTACTCTATGATGCCAATCCAAAAAAAACTGTACTGCTAAACATGTGAAAAAATGAATCATATAATTAAAGAGTGTGCTGATTCACAGAGGCTGGCCAGAGCATTAAGATGAGTAGCTTTTCAAGCTACTGTTCAAGCTATTATATCAACATGAAATAATTTTTTTTAAAAAGAAAAAACCTCCAACCATATACTAAATATGCAAGCAACATAGGTAAAAAATTAACCTCACCAAATATAAGCCATTTAAAATTAGCCAGCTACTGTAAGCTAGTTGTCAAGTCTTTCTCCAAAACTTCAGCATCATGAATCTCTCAATCCTCCATCTGCCAGCTCTGGTCAGACTCCGTTATTAAAGCACCACTATTCTTCATGACAATTACTTAACTTTGTATAATTCTTCATTACCCATTGTTAATGAACATATTGAAGTTTTAACTTACTCTCAGTCTGAGAGTCAGATTTTAATCTTGTAAAGTGTAGCTCTTGTGCTGAATATCTGGTAGATAGACTATGATTAGGATATTCAAAGAATAGCTTGTCTTTTTAATCATAAAACTTCATGGATTTGAAATACTCTTCTAAAAATAGTCACTATTCAGTCCAATAATCATTATTACACAAGTTTTAATGAATTTTGAGCACAGGGGAAACATGACAGTATTATGCATTTGAAATTTAAAAGTTTAGCGAATGTATCAAATCAGCAGCACCTTTAAATTGCGTATTCATTGGTAAATTCTTGTGAAAAATCATTCAAAATGAGCAAATGAGATAACTTCATCAATATTAACAGAACTGAGTTCTCAATAAGAAGGTTGCCAGAACATCATGTTAGTGGAATGATCCAGCTTGCAAAAATACTTCCATTATTCATGTTTTCTAAGGCACATTCTTCAGTATAGAGTATATTTTCTCTCAGGTAACTTCATCCCATAGAGTTTTTTATACATCTATCAAAGGTTAAAACAAATCTCCTGCAGATTTTTACCTCCAAGATGGCACACTCTCATTCTTAGAGGGGCGTTAATTGACTAAATTTGCTACATGACTGTCAAAATCATTAGGAACAGAATTTAATATTTATTTCAGGATCTCTCTGGCAAATGCTTTTAATTTTATACATGTCATGTAAATCCATAAAACAGCATGATCTAAAACTCCTAACAAACTTATTAATGAATATTTAAATATGCATGTGTTGTGAGGTTTTCAGTTAATTATATAGCAATATTGTCTCATATACACCTTAATTAAATTAATTATTGATTAGTGCACTTTCCACTGATATTCCATTAACACACAATAACTGTCTCTTTCTATCTGGATGAAGTTTTAATTAATTAAAATGTGGCTGGAAGTGCAAAGTTAAGGAAACAAATTCAACAGCAGAATAATTTAAATTCAAGTAAGTGAGTGAGAGTAAAAATGTTAATTACATTAAAAACAGAAGAATTAACCACAAAACTACTTTGGCAGTTTAAAGTAATTGATTTAATAAAGGATTTCTAAAGGATTGCACTTTTAACAGCAGTAGATAAATCTGTGTATGTGGCAATATAGGAAAATACTTGAAGTATTATTGTTATATTTGTAAAATTATTTCTGTTTTATTTCAGACCGAATATTTGAAGCAGCATCATAGATTTCTAAATATTCCTTTATGACTGTTTATTTTCAAGGTGATCAGCTACAAGCTCTTTCAATAGGTTGATGCTGTAATTCTCATACAATCTGGCAAATAATTCATAGTACTTTTATGTTGTCATTAACTGTCACATTTCTTGAGTTAAATATGAGTCCTGTCAATTGAAAGTCAAGAAGCTGCTTCTAAATTTCTCAATTTCATTAGGAATTGATTCAAACTACTTCCATAAAAGAGTCTGGATTGACATATGAATTGCAGCTCTTCCACAGTTTAGTGATTAATTAAGCAGGTTATAGGACTTGCATTCATCTATTTATTAATCTTAAAATTCTTGCTTCATTATACAAGGCTTTCTAATTATTACATGTAAATACTGTATTTATCTTTTCTGAGTTTTGAAAGAAGTTAATTGGTGGGGAAAAATAAAAACTCTTTTTGATTGGTAAAGATGTTACATCAATAACAATCATCTATAGGGAGACTTGAAGCAGTGTTAGAACTCTTTGACAAAGTGGACTGTAAAGGGAATTCAACATAAAATAAAAATACGAGTATTTTAAAAATAGAAAGTAATGTCAGCTTATGGTGCTTAAGCCCTATACTGTGCAACAGTAGAGTTTATATATTGAACCATGTGCTTTGTGCTTGTCTGTACAGCCTTCATATGATATATGTAGTTTGAATGTAAGAAAACCAAACTTAAATCCGCTTCTGTTGACCTTGTCAGTAAAGAAAATTGGATGGAAAATTGACTTATGTTCAACCAGACAAAAGCCATAAATGTAATATACAAGAGAGTAGCTCAATGATTTGATAGAAACTCACTGACTTGAAAAAAGTTTTAAGTTTGAATAACAAGTATTTTTTTGTTCTTTGAAGAAGGAATCAATAAACGTAGTTATTCACCTGAATATTCCAACTTCCCTTTTCTTGAAAGTATGGCAGTGTCACAGTGACTCACCCAAATGTTGCCTAATTAGTTTGCTTGGTGTCTATTGTTTCAAAAAATATCTACAAAAAGAGAGAACCCAGAATTCCCCTTTGCTAATGTTCAGCTCCAAGAAGCTTCTCCTAATAATGATGAAAGGCAAAATTTTTGTTTGAATTGTAATTTTATTCAGATGATGCAATCAAAGCCCAAATCCATGCTACATTCCTCACAAACCCATTCTAAGACAAAATATTCACTTTATGAAAATGTGATCTCTTCAAAGCAAGACTGAGAGAGATGAGGGCATTCCACTGCATGGTAAAACTCCAGAGATCCATGGAAATGCCTGCCTGGACAGGCCAGTAAAGGGTGACAGCTGCAGAAGCTCTGAAACAGCAGGTCCTCTACAGCAGGTCATAGCTGTGTCAGCAGAACCTAAGCCCCTGTAACAGTCCAGAGTGCTATCTGCTGAAATTAGATTTTTTTAATCAACTGCCAGAGGCATGTAAGACTGTAAATCCCATAGACTTTTAGTGTCAGTTATGCTGCTAAATGCGTTAAGTACCTTTGAAAATCCCACCTTGGCCTATTCTGTCCATTGGCTACTCTAAAAAGCACCATATGTGGTTTAATAGCTATAAGCAACCTGAATTTCACTTTTTCATCGCAAGATGTCTTCTTGAGAGAACAAATTGATTTTGTGGATTATCAGTTTTAAACTCATGAAGAGCATAGGTAGAGGTTCCTAGCAGTTTGGGGATGTGCACAGTTAAGTAAGGCTATGCTGAGCAGGCTGACCTGCTCAGGACTGGGAGTGTATGGCAGCACAGATTTATTTCTGTACCATTTTTTGGAGCAGGGTTGGCAAGGCTACAGTGAACTGGGTGTCTCAGCATTTGTGCTCACTTTATGCTTGCAGTGGCTTGGCTGACACAGCTTTACACATCTCTAGCATTTCACAGCCAGTGAGACTCATATTCACAGAGGAAAAATTTTCCCCATCCCACGTGACTGCAGCAACTTCAGTAAAAACTTTAAGGGCCTATTGTTTTCAAGATATTTTTATTGGAATAGAGATGTCAAATCAACATGTCTTCACAGTCATAAACTTTCACTTATGCTCTTTTACTCCTGCCTCCTGAATGAATCTGACATTAGTCAGGCTCACTACATTTCATTGCAATTTAGCAGTTTATTGTACTTTACAGCCTTAGAGAATGCAAAGAAATAAATTCAGGCACTCTTAATTTAGAATTAGAATAATTAAGTTTGCTTGAAAACAAAAGGTATAAATCAATAGGATTCAAAACATCACAAATAGCTACATGTGGTTGGCTTCAGGTGTCATTACACAGTGCCGTTGCCCACAAGACTTTTCTTCCACCAGATTCATCCCATGAGAAACAATACGACAGTTTCATTTAATTGGTCTATATACATTATTCATGTGATTCTGTGATGATTCTGGATTTATTAGAGGGGAAGGGGCAGCAGGTTTCCTCACTACAGAATTCACAATGCTGAACCTAAGTTACAGTGCCATTCTAAACACGAGAGATTGCAGGAGCTGTGAAAAAGAAAGAATTGGCAAATATTTTGTGAAGAATAATGAAGAATGGTTTAATTTCTTATGGTAGAAACAAACTTTTGAAAGTAATGAAAAGGTAATATCAAGCTTTAGTACAGCCTAGGACATCCAAAGACTCATGTTACATTTATTAGACACTTGTCTTCCAAAAGGAGTACTCAGACATGAGCACGACAGTGCATCCTCTTTCTTCTTGTGTCATTTTCACCACAGAGAGCTTCAAATGTACTGTTAGGACAATATAACACCATCTGCTTTACTTATTGCCAGGCAGAGAGACTTCCATCCGCTATAAGAAATAGGCAATTTTCCAATCTCTTGAGTTTTCTACAAAGGTATCAGGCAAAGAGACCAGTAAGAGTCCTGTACTTGATTTTATAAACAAATCTTAGTATGGCAGACAAAGAGAAATGGAAATTATAGTGGTATAAAGTCCAGCTAGCCCAAAAGATGCATCTGTAAATTTATTAAAAGTACAGAAGGAACAAGATTGAGGCTAGAGAGCAACTTGGCCCTTATGTATAAAAAACTTTCAAAGGTCTGTTAGTCTGAATATTGTTTAAGCAAATTACAATGGATTTTTCACAGCTTTGAGAAATCATATTCATGAGTTCCTATTCCAACTGCTTCAAAGTAAATGCTTTTTTCCTTTTGATTAAAATACAATATTGCTCAGTCCTTCACACAAACTTGCCATGAATATTTTAGTATATGATTTTACAGCTATCATGGACATGTGATCTACTGAGGAAAGTGCAAGATTGATGCACACCTGCATGCCTTATTCAGAAACATTTCTAATGAATCTGCAACTTGCACACAGTGATCAAACACCAGCAAGAATTAGAACACACTCTGGTTGTCATAAAGTGAACTGATTGTCATCTAAATGAGATTTGGATTTATAAGACGGCATTAATAATGAAATACTTTCTGCATTCCAATATAAACAGATATTTAGATCACAGATGGTAATCGCCTTAACTGTTACAGTCAATTGAGTGAATAATGCAATCTATAACAGGGTTCACAGATGAAATGGAATTTGTAGTTGTTAATTTTTACTAAGAAGTCAAAGAAGACTTGCATGTCGAAAAAATATGCAATAAAAACAACGTCTCCTCTTTCCTCTCTGCATTAATTCATGTTCACATAATAAAACAGAAAAACATGTTTGGTTTATATGGGGAAAGGAGACACAGAGAAGTGATTTGAAGTCAGATTGTACATTGAGAATTATGAGATACACATTCTCATCTGCAATGTAAACCAGACTTAGCTCTATTTACTCTCACTGTCAGCACAATCAATAAATAACATTTTCCATGACACAATGTGGTGAACGGCAAGACAGTATCAGCAAAGGTTCTATTTCTTTCCTTGCCTACAGGTGTATCTACTCTTCGCTCTGTGGTAGAACACACAGAAAAATTTTAAAGACTGCTACATCCCTACAGAAAATGCAACAAGCCCATCATAAAATTCTAAGGAAATGTCTGTTCTCTAAATTAATTGTGTGGTGTATGCTCATAGCAAAAAAAATCACAAAATGCAATCTCTCACCACAAAAAAATTAAAAGTACTACCAAAATTTGCTAGTGAGTCTACAAGTAGTTAATCCGAGCAGCTTTTCTCTTTATAAATTTAGAATACGAAAAAGTATTGAAAATATTCTGAAAAAGAGAGTTTAAAAGACAGCAGAAAAAAACCCCCAAGCAATTCAATAGAAAACACAGAAACACAGAGTGGAGAAGCTGCAAAAGAAACAGATCAATGTAGTAACAAGACGTTTAAATAAATAAATCAAACCCCAGACTTGATCTTGAGTTTGATGTGCCTGTTAGTTGTTCACATTGACCCAAGAGAGGAAAGTCAAGCCAGGAATGCTGCCACAAGAATTATGCTTACTCGTGGTTTAAAAAGTAGGTGCAGCATACCCTTGGCAACCTGAAGATTGTTCTATCAGGAATATCTTGAGAGCTCCTGCTTGGAGCAGCAAAGGTTTTCTGTGTGTGCGTGTGTATATCTATATCTATCTATCTATATCTATATCTATATCTATATCTATATCTATATCTATATCTGTATCTATATCTATATCTATATCTATATCTATATCTATATCTATATATCTATCTATATCTTAGGGTAAAGAAGAACATGACTCCCACAGCTGTAGACATTCTGCTAAACTTTAAACACACTGTCACCTGCTCCCATCACTCAGGGTTCTGAACTGTGTCACATCTTCCATGTGTGCTGGACACTACCAGAACACAACTGCTGTTTCCTGAGTGCACTCCACTTTCAGGACACCTGTTGGTATGGCCATAACTTATGTTTAAGCAACCAAATGCAGGAAAAGCATAAAGAGTTCATCAGGTGTCCAGCTGAATGAAAAACGACAGGATAATAATAATTTAAATAACAAATGAAAAGTAGCTTGAGTGTCATAAAAGTATGAGCTGAACTTCAGCCCAGATGCTAAATGCAAAGTCCTACATATGTTTTTATGAGCAAATAACAGCTTGTGCTGTCCCTCTACATAAGGAGGAAATGTACCTAAAGGAAAATATAAAGTGTACTATAAGAATCAAAAATCTCGGCGAACAAAAAAGAGCAAAGAGGCAAAAATAAAGTTCTATATTGTAACAAATTTTTTATCCCAATGAATTATTATTCAATGATAATGTGTGATTCTGAATGGCACAGGGAGAACTAGGTCCACTCCCTGTGGTTGCCTAAAATGATATTCCACTGCAGTTTTAATTATGGCAGATCAGATAAAGCCACAAACAATAAATTGTTTATATCCTCTTCTTAAAAAGCCAACCAATCAAAAAATAAAAACTCCAACCCACTGTCCAACTAACCTTAGTTATGCTAGAAAAGTTATATTTTCAGTGAAAAATTCAGAGGAATAATTGTTTATATTCTTACTCTCCAGGATCTTTACCTAACTGCTAACAGATTTATATTTTTCCAATTGACTTCAACAGAAATGTCTTTGAGAAAGTCTTATTTTCTGTGGCTACTAAGTGAAGCACAATTAATATAGAATGACAATAATAACAGCCTAAAAAAAATATTTGGAAGAGCTGAGGCTTCTTTGTGCTGCGCAATAGAATGCCCTCATGTGAAGTATTCTTATGTTTTTCCCTCATCAGAAGTACAATAGAACAGAATGGAAAAGATTCACAAAAGAGAAATAGAGAGAAGCACGATGCGATATACATATATTGAAAACTGGAAAAAATTTCAAAGTTATTCAGTTTGGAAAAGCTGGATAGCTACAGGATACTTGAAAACCAACAAAATTGCAAACAGCAAAATGAAAAATGATCAGATTTCAATTTGAGAATATTTAGTGCCCAGCTAAGAAAAACAAGAGGAAAGACCATGAAAGAAAATTCAAATCCAATTAAAGGAGATACTTTATGCACAAGACACAGCTGGCATATCTTTGTATTTCATATATGGTGAAGTACTAATAAAATTTTTAATCTTGGTTTAAATAATCTTTTAATGCTACCAGATAAGAAATTGGGAATTCTGATTGAAAATATGTTTGTATTGGTTTCAGCAAGCAAGTATATTCCTGCCAGAAGAGACAGCAAATATTATGACTGCTGAAGTCTCACCTGAAAAAAAATTGTTACAGGAGTAGGCCAGCATCAAGCAGCTGTTCAGATTGGAACTACTCACTCCAGTTAATGCAAGTCTGGGCATACCACGAGAGGGATTTATTTTGCAAAATCTCTTTGTCTTTTCTGAGTTGAATATTCTGGCCCTGTAAAACTACATATTGCAAACAAAAATAATGATTTTAAATAACCACAGAAATTTCAATAAGTTGCCTACTTATGCCAGTAAAAACTTATTCTTTCTTTCACAGATTCTTTCTCCAATCTGGTTTTAATTGCTTGAGCCCAACCTCCAACAGTACAACTGCAGATATGGTCTAATACGTCTCCTCACAAAGAGAAATTCCTCAGTATCTACTGGCCTATTTTTCATTCTCACCATTTTTATAATGGCACAAAAACTGGCACATCTTATGCCTGATCATGCTTCAAAAGGGTCCCTGGGGAGATGGAACAGCCCGATGAATACATGCCACAACAAGAACTGCCTAAGACTAATCTAAGGTAGAGCTGAGATATGGCAAGCTGAGCCAGGGAAGGCAAAATACATAATCAATACAAGAGCTGACTCATGTCTCAAAAAAAATTGACTTTTTTAACACACTTTTTGAACTTGCGTGCATGTGTGTGTGTGTGTGTGCGCATGTGAGTGTGTGTGTGTGTAAGACATGCAATTCATGTTCAGTGAAGACAAGTTCACAGCTTGATTGTAGGAAAATTCATCTCATTTTCCAGACTCATTCAGATTCAAGGCAGTTGCTGGTCTCCTTGCAGTTTGTCATACTTTGCATGTAATGTCAAGTTATCTTTTTGTTGGCCTAACCTTAAAATTCACACTTTGTACCTACTAATATCAAATGCTTCAACAGGTGTTTTTTTTAAAATAATTTTAAACTGTAGTAACAGCACGACTATGTGAAGAACAGAAACACCACAATTGAATAAGAAGGCTTAATGGACACTTTGTCTTGCCGTTTTACCAGAGCTTGCCTTTTTTCAGCAGATTCTCCCTGAAGTTTCAGTTGATAGTTTTAGTAAATAATTTGTGAAGTACAGAATTCTAAAAAGTTAGTCCTTAGTTGCCAGGCACAATCTTTCCACACAACACAATCTTTCATACAACTACTGGCTTTAAAATTGCAACAGAAACCTGATGGTTTCATACCCTTGTATTCTGTTCAAGCATATCACAGAATCACAGACTGTGCTGAGTTAGAAGGGACCCGCAAGGATCATTGAGACCAACTTCTGGCCCAGTACCATCCTGGTCCTTGAGACCCTCCTGGCACAGCACCATCCCCAAGAGTCACACCACGTGCCTGAGAGTGTTGTTGTCCAAATGCTTCTTGAGCTCTGTCAGTCTTGGTGCTGTGGCCACTGCCCTGGGGAGCTGCTCCAGAGCCCAACCACCCCCTGGGTGAAGAACCATTTCCTGATATCCAAGCTAAACCTCCCCTGACTCAGCTTCAGGACGTTTTCTCAAGTCCTGTCACCAGACTGGAAAGATTGGTGCCTGTCCCTCAGCTTCTCCTCACGAGAATGTTGAAGACCACAGTGCGGTGTCCTCTTCTTCCACAGTCTCAGTCTCCTCTTCTCCAGACTGAACAGACCAAGTGACCTGAGCCACTCCTTACATGGCTTCGTCTCTAGGCTCTTCAGGATCTTCAGTATCCTCTTTTGAACTCTAAAAGCTTAATATCTTTTTTTTTAATTGTGGTGACCAAAAGTGCATACAATATCCAAAATATGAATATGAACCAACTCTCTAAGAAGAGGCTAAATGAATAAAGCAAGAGAATTTAGTGGTCAGTTGGTTAAACTGGATTTGGACTATGATGAAGTCCTTTAATACATTAGAGCAGAACCATGCCAACTAGTCCTAGGGCCAGCCTGTTACACAGCTCCACTGGCTGGTTTATATGGGAGAGAGAGCCCCTTTCCTCACTCTTCTGAATGTCTAACACTTATGAGGATCACCATAAAAGCAAACCAGGAAAAGGCTGAGGCAGGCTTTGAGGATAAATACTGCAGTTTCAGTTATTTTCAGATCCAGAATTTAAAATCTCTCTCCAAATTAAACTGTTTTGCATAAGTCACTAACAGTAATGTGTATTGTTCATAGAAGAACAAAAAAACCAAACAGAATAAAGAGAAATCCTTGAAAAGGATAAAGATTTTCTAAAAATGACAAATACCAACATTCTGGGGAAAAAATTTTCCCACAAAGGTTTTCACTTTTGGCTTGTAAAACTCAAGGACTTAATTTGATGAGGGAGGAGTCTTCTAGGATGATATTGAATGCTTAGCACTGGAACAGCAATTATGAAAGTACTTCATCAAAAAGATGAATAAACATCAATTAGATCTTGCAACTTCATTTAAGTGAAGAACAAACACACTGAATCCTTAAATAGAGAAGGACTCAAAAATTACTTTATTTTTAAGGTCCCAAAAAATTAGCATTCAGGAAAACATCTTCCAAAACATCCACTTCAATTCTTGAACAAGACCAAGGCTATTTTTAGTTCACCAGCAATAAAAAATAAAATAAAATTAAGCCTAAATATTCCATTTTAGCCTAAAGGGTCTCATTCAAAACTATGTATTGAAAAAAAACCAAAAAAAAGGTGATTGCATTCCTAATTTCAGTGCCATTAAGGGCCACTTTGGCTGCAAGCCGTATCCCTCTTGGCTAAATAAACGTTCTGATGCCATACAGGTATTTTTGCAATATGCTGAGCTTTCACTTTGAAATACATTTCAATTCAAACTAATACAATAATCCCATATTTGCTCAGTCTTTAATTTGAATTGCAGGTAATGTAATATAATGCAGGTAATGGATATAGCGGTAAACATACTGTCTACTAGCAGTTTTACAGTGAATGTTTTCTGAAGTGAGGAGTTTTAATATTTATTTAACTGAGTGCCTCATAATACTCCTTCAACTTCAAAAGCTTCTACTTACACATGGTACATATTCTTGTCTTTCTCTGTCTGATTTCTTTGTATAGAAACACATTTTATTTAATACATGAAATATGTATATCTCACACATAAATAATTTCTGAATACATAAGATTAACACCTAAAATTTTTAAAACTGGGAATACTGGTAATTATATTTATTTATTCCTGGTTATTTAATATTGTCAACCTAAAGCTTTTTTTACTAAGCAAGAAAGCATCTGGAGCATAAGTGAATGGCAGGTTTTCTTGGATCAGGAAAGGAGAATTCCTGGCCATTTTGTTCTTCTATATAACAAGTAACTGCCTCTGTATTGGGTTGAATGCAGAAGATGAAGGAACCATTGTTTTGTTTAGTTCTGTTTTTGCCTCAGTCACATGGTTTCTTCTGTGTAACAGAACCAAGTACATCTCTGCACCTTTGAAAGTCAAAAAATGAAGGCATTGCTTCCTTACCGTGTCAGACCCTGGCTAATTCCAGAGCTTACTTGCTGCATTTGCTAAGTACATTAAACCACTGCTAGCCAGAATTTTCGTTTTCACAACAGAGGACTAGGAAATTCCAAGCAAATTAAAAAAAACCAAAAAAAGTTCAGAATGTGAACCTGGCAAACATTTTCTAAGCCGGAATTCATTACATAAACTTAGTCTGGCTCAAGTAAAGAGCATATTCCAAACAAAAAATTTTCTTAACATGAAATGAACATTTCTGATGTTAGGAATGATCCCAGGGGCCAACAAGAAATGACTACAAATGCAAATACAGGAGCACATATTCTGGCTCTCAAGAATATCTCTTCTCAAAAGAATTTGGGACATTCTATATTTTTGAAGTGTTTGTTCCACTCCATTGAAAGGGAAATGTAATCATAACCATATTCACATCTGACCATAGTATTGCATTTGAAATAGTTGATTAGTGGGAAAAGGCTTAGATGGTTGCATTTTTTGTTCTAGATGATATTACAGAAAAACCTTCCTAGCTTGCGTTCTGAGATATAAATCTTTCAAGGACTGATTTTTGCACATCTTTCTCAAAGGCAAATGCCACAAAGCGCATTCAGTAGGCTTTACTGTGAATGAAGTGCTAAGACACTGACAATACCTCAGATAACTTGGAATGAAAGCAGAAACATTAAAGACTCTGTGATCAGATAAAAACTGATTGCAAAGTGTACAAAATATTACTCAGTACTTCCTCAAATACTGTGAAAGACATTTCGTTATTTATTAGGTTAAACAAGGAAGTCAATAAGACACTTCTGTCAATACCCTAAACTATTAGCTGATGATTGGATGATTGTGTATTGGATTGAATGGAGAGAAATGGCAAGCTACTGCAGCTCAGCACTGATTTCAACATCTCCTTCAGTCAGATTTCTTATGATATAACATGTCCTAGGCCTGGGTAGCCTTGCAATACTTAAGATGAAGAGTGAAGAGTAAAACTGAAATAATTCTTAATTTTCAAATAAAACCCCCTTTTCGTAAAGTGCTGCTTCTATAGCACCATTCTTTCATTTGCTGCCCTTGGCCCCTAGATAAGAGCTCAGCCTTATTGACATGTTTTCAAACTGTATTTCCCAGCTACTAAGCTGTGTATGAAAGATGATTCTTCACGTAAAAAAAAAAAAAAAACTTTGAAGATTTTCCTTTCTTCTCATCAAAAATCAATGTACAGGAAATTGCTCAAATTTGTCAGAATAACCACTTCTGTTGCAGCTTAATCATTAGACCTGGAAGACAGCCTTCTCTACTCCCTTTTCCAAGGAAACAGCTATCGTGTCTTCTAACTGGTTAGAATTATTTCTTTCATATCAGTGGCTCTTTTTTTGCTCTTTTTTGCCTAAATCACTGCTGGAACCACGCTTGTTTCAACCAAATGTGGTGTACTAAGAAACTAATTTCTAGAGACAGTAAAGATCACACACTCAATATACTAAACACAGGAAGGAAATGGCTGAGAAAAATATGCTTGCGCTGAACAAGTGAGAATTTAGAACCGTGAGCTGTGAGATATGTCTTCCACTTGCCATTACCCTAAAGCTACAAGGAAAGAGGGAAAAAATATTAGTTACAGGCTGCTACACTTTCAACATGATGAAGAAAATGTTCCATATATCACCTAACCTTCCTCTCTCCAAAAGACTGTTTTTCCTTATGGATATATATGGCTCACATATGAGCTGGTTTTTTTTTTTTTGTTTTCGTTTTTTTGTTTCTCCATCTTTCTTCAACCAGAATCATCCTAAATTAGTGGCAAGCTACCAAAGTCAAAGAGAAAAATTAGAAAAGAAAACAAACAAAATAAACAGTGTCACTTTCTTCCTTCAAAGTAAAAAGCTACCTGGGCCATAAAATATCAAATCAAGGCAGGAAAGTACCCTAAGCAGCCACAGCCCTTCTGCTGGCCAAGCTACACAGTACTACCTGTAAATTTTGTAAGTCTAATGAATCATCAGTGATTAATATTATTGAAGTGGAATGGACTTCATTGAAATATTCAGTGTCTCATATCAGTGTCACACACTGGAGCATTAATGGGATCAAGATGCAACAATAACAGTTTCCATGACAATGCAGCACATGCGTTCAGCAGCACCTCCCTGGGTAAACAGTAATCCTTCAGAAAAACAAGAAGGTCATTACAGCAACTTGTCAAATCAATGCAGAGAGTGTCTGAGCCGATTAAGGCATCTTCTCTCAGCTCTGACACGGTGTCAATAGTACTGGGCCACTAGTGCTCAGTCAGATGACTGAAGTGAAATGCCCATCAGTCAGGGAGCTGAGGTGGACTAATGATTCCCTGTGCTGCCTATTAGAACTACATGACAACTCAATCCTGTTTGCTTAAAAAAAAAAAAAAAAAAGGAAAAAAAAAAAGAAGTGACCTTGTTGCTTTGTTTGAAGCTGAATTAAATTGACAACAGCAGCTAATCTTTACCTAGGGCGATTAACAGAATTAAAGTACAACAACAAAGACACACAAGGTTTTATGCTTTATATTCTTAGTTTAATAAAGCCTGCAGTCTACTAGGGTCTTTACAATCAAGTACTTTGTAAACATGTATTCAAAGCCCAGTTATATTTGAATGGATTTGAATTAATCTGTTTGTAAGAGGACACTGTTTTGAGTGAGTAAATGTGCAGGGACAAGGCATGATCTAAATACAGTAATAATGAGCCAGTGATTTAAAGAAAAAAAAAGAAAAATGCAACTGAAAGAAATTTTCAAATGTTTTAGGGGAAAAAACCTACAAATGTGGGTCCTACTCCAGGTAAGGAAAGTATACAGTCAAGAAGAACATTACTTTAAAAATGCTTTAGAGCTGTAGCTTTTAGTGTGAATTCCCTGTGTTCATATGTTCCCCAAAATACAGGACTACAATATGAACCTTATTGATTTACAGCTATCATGAAAATATTTAATAAATATTCAGTACAAGGCAAACATATTCAAGCATGTAGGTATACATGTTTTGCACCTGAGGCCATTCTAAAGTGATATGTTTGATGAAAGTCCTCATGTCCACATCATGTTTCTCAGCAGTTTATCAGTTTACATTACTGACCTACTCAATCAAGAGGAAAACAGAAGTGATGAGGAGCAAAGAAGAATCCTGGGCAGAATGTTTTATCTATGTTAGAAAACCTGAGTTGTTAGTAAAACTGAGAGATTATATCTCTTTATTTCCCTCATTCAAATATTTCCTTTAAGATGTACTTTTTACCCACAACATTGGCAACAAAGTTGATTTGACTTCAATATGTGAGGTTTCTGAGAAATAAGCATCACACCATTGAGCTTGAGCTTCAGATTGCGCCAAGGAAAAGGACAAAGAAATGTGCAGCTGCCAAAATTCTTTTCACTGAAGCTTCAAAACCCAGAAAGGCTACAGTTAATTGATGTTGCTGGACTTTGAAACAAAACATCATTTCAAGAGCATTCATCAGATGATGTGAATAGGGTTCAAATCTACAGAAAATCTACAGTAAAAAATGATACAAAGGCTGTAGAAAACCCATAGCAGAGCAACAAGCATGATGAGGACAAAGGGGATTTCTGTTTACCAAGATATAAGTCATTGGAAGGACTAAATAGCTCAAGGGACTGGTACTGAGTTTGAAAGCTTTTCACCTCTTAGTATCAAACTCAAATCTAGCCCCAAGCTGTAGCTATTGAAGGTCATTATCATCCAGTGGCTGTTCAATACTGTGAAAACAGCCCAATTCTCACTGGACAGGGAGTCACATTTCAAAGACAGCAGCATTTCTGAGGTTCATTAGAACCCATAATTTTGGTTTCAGCATAAAGCACTTTATCAGCTGCTGAGCATCATGCCTTCCAGAGGCTGACAGATCAGACAGGGAAAGTTTGCAGTGCTACCTCAGTGATGGCCGTGCTGCATGCAATGGAGATTTTTATCACTGTGTCTCAAATCTAGCAGACTTTGAACTGTGACTGCACAAGTTAGAAAATATAGAATATATTTTAATATTTCAGTGCTTGATTTTGGTTTTATTCAAAAGGCAGTGACAATTTTAAAACAGTGGCTCACTCACACAATCTCAAATGGCAAAAGACAAGCTTTTAAGAGTGAATTCCCACCAGCATTTGCAGTGAAAGCAAGCATTAGACAGGAAATACACAAGCTTAGACTTCCCCTTGAAGTTGTCATTCTGGGCTCTAAACAATTTATTACTGAGGTAGTCATATGTGCAATGCTCACTTTAGTACATTCAATAATAGTTTTTATATTGTGCATTTCTCCACACCAGTTGACAATTGCACTTTTACCTTGATTATTTTATGTTGCACAAAAGGTTCACATCAGAGTTCAGTTTTACATAACTGGGTAAAGCACGAACACGTCAGTACGTCTCTGGATTTGCTTTTAGGCAAAGTGAAAATCTGCCATTTGAGAAGAAATTTACTTTGTAGCATGGAATTGCCAGTGATATAGATAATCATATAATATAATTTTGATGCTCTGTATAGAGGATTCTCTGGAGAGGATCACAGGAGTTTACAATAACCCATGGTGTCCCAGCGTGCTGTGCTGGAGTTTGACAAAGTACAGCTAACACTACTCCCTTTGTCCCTGATGGCAGCCTGGCTAATAGGTACTAGGTCTATACAACCCAATAGCAAGATTTGAAAAGTATTAAGGTCTTCCACAGGGGGATGATTTAATTGTCAGTTGTTAATCAAGCTGACCATGTTTCACTAATCTTGAATTACTTCTAATCTGACAGTACATGCACACATGAGAAAGAACATTGGAGAAAGAAAGGATTTTGTATATTAATTCTGAAATATGACTAAGAGCGCTCTCATTTTATATGATGATTGAAACTCCATTTCAAGTTAGCCAAAAAAAAATGAGGCAAAATGATCTATTTCTACATGCAAATTAAAGCTGAGGTGATGCTAGACCATTCTTAAAGAGAAAATTCCAACAACTGAAAAAGAAAGCTGATTTTCTTAAAATTAAGTGGTATTTTCTCATTAAGCATGAGCTCCTAGAAGACAGAAACTTTTATTTGTGATACTGGATGGATCTCGAAAAACAATTAGGAAGAGGTATTTCTTTCAGGTTTCTAACAAGCACAGATATCATCAAAATTGAGTCATTTCCTGATTGTTAGGCAGGTAGTTCATAATCATCAGTAATGCCAATTACTGTCTCTATCATGAGACAATATTTAATTTTAATTTAAATTTAAATGGGGCCATCACGAACTAGAAGAATTAGTGAGAAAAGATATATAGATTTTCTGACATTTGTATATAGATAAAATTTTCAATTATTGCTAAACTATCCCCTCATAGATCAAACTGAAATTAAAAACAAAGGAAGTTTTAAAGAATGTATGTTGGAGAAGAGCTTTGTGAGCAGTGCATCTTGGCATGGTACTTTACATATGCCTGCTTAAAGTTCTTGCTGAGGCATTGCTGGTATTTAAAATATTAAAAATAATTTTTAAAAAATTTATAGTATGTGTACTGAGGAGTCCAGAAATGGACACAACATTCCAGATGCACCACACCAGGGCTGAGTAGAGGGGCAGGATTGATTCCCTTGACCTCTTCGCAATGATCTTCCTCATATCCCCAGAATACTCTTGGCCTTCTTGGCCACCAGGACACACTGATGGATCATGGACAGCTTGTTGTCCACTGGGACTCCCAGGTCCTTCTCCACAGAGCTGCTGCCAGCAGATCAGCCCCCAAGCTGTCCTTGTCCATGGAGTTACTCCTCCCCAGGTGCAGTATCCTGCACTCTCCTTTTTGGAATATCAAATTGTTCTTCTCTTCCCAGCCCTCCAAATTGTTGTGGTCCTTCTGAGGGGCTGCACAAACCTCTGGGGTGGTGACCACTCTTCCAGCTTTGTGTTGTAGGTAACTTGCTGAGGAGGCCTCTGTCCCTTCATCCAAGTCATCGCTGAATAAATTAAACAGTATTGGACTCAGTATTGAACCTTGGGGAACACCTCTGGTGAGAGGCCTCCAGTTAGACCCTGTACAACTGATTACAACTTCCTGAGATTTGCTGTTCAGTTCTCAATCATTTTGAGTATATTATTGCTTCAGAAACCCCAGCTCTAGGCTTATATTTCAAACCTGTCAGTCTGTACCTTGAAGTCATAGAACAAGGTTTCTAAATGTTCATTTTCTTCTCTTCATGTATAAATGTCTAAGTGTGAGCAAGCATTCAATAATCTCTTTTAGGTGGCTTCTCTATAATAAAGAAAATAGATTTTATCAACAAGTAGCGCTTTTTTTTTTAAGTAACTTAGAAATTTTTTAGAATATCCTTTCAGGAAGCTTGCAAAAAAGAGCAAACTAAAAAGACAAAGAAGCAGCCTAAGACTCCCTTTGATTTGATATTTAACCTGACTGACTCCATACTAACTACACCGTGTCTAATGAAAGGTAGGTAGATGCAGCCACTTCCAAAAAACCTCAAGAGCTGATCTTTAAGAACAATAAGGATTAAAGCCTTATTTTCTATGTCCTGGCAGAGTATACCTTAAAGTTCAAATGAAAATATTTGTTTCTTCACTAAAAGAGAGTGGAAATCACACCTGATCTATTTTGGCATTTCCTAGTGCGACATAATCATCCTGGTTTTAAACAATAATCAACAAAACAAGGAAAGGATAACACATAAAAGTCTCTTATGCTGTTGAAGGTGTATCTTCATCCTTCACAGCTTCCAGCTTTGCTTAGAGGAGAGCACCAGCAGGTAGAATGGTTTAGACAACTAAGTATTTTCGCATGGATTAATTTGGACTCTCTTTCCATGACAGCGCTGCTGCTTACTGACATGCAACAAGAAGGAAAGATCATCTCAATAATTGTTTTTATTAAAATGCTTTGATCTATATGGTCTGACCCCCAAAATGGGACTCATCACTATTAGAACAACAATACTGACATTTCACACAATGCCATGTTACTTCTTTAAAATATGGCTAATTTTAACACTGGGAAGCAGTTGGTACGATCAGGTGGTGGTGGGTGTACAAGAGCAACTATTTTATTAATTCTGCTTCATAGAAAAATGGTGGTTCCAATGAATTTCATAAAACCAGAATTCCTAGAAAGGAAGAGGAAATTTACCCACAAATCTGTTTTCATGAGTTCTTCTGAGCACATATTCGAATACAAGATTAATGTCTTCTGTGGAAACAGAATATAAATTACATTATATGTCAACAGTGAGTGAAAAGATTGCTGGAAGTGAAGATTAACCTATGAGTTTATGAAAAGGGATGATAACAGGAACACTTCACACTCATAAATGGTCTTCAGACTGTTATAGGCATTGAAGAATGAAGATCTTATTAAAGGGAGACTCAAATTTCTGTGAACCTTCAAGAGTTGTGCTTCTGTTTTACAGATTTGTACTGACAGAAATTGCATTGTATCTGTTATGTGTGCATACCAGGGGCATACATCTTGTGTTAAAACATATAAAAATGAAGTAATTAAGGTTGTAAGAACTTTCTGAATATGTCAGCTTAAGATGTTGTTGTACAAATTTTACTCTCCCTAATAAATCTCCTCATGCTTCCATAGGAAGTGATGTAATGGACAATAGTGTTCATGCCCATGAAATCATGCAGCCCAATGGGAATCATAACAGAGAACTTGTTAAGCATCGGCAAGGTTTTGAATGACTGTAATTAAGTAACCTACTTCTCCTCCTGTGTTCCACCATGACAGCTGAGGTCAGCTGCAACACTTGAGTCCTTAAACATAAATGTCAGGGGATGCTGACTGGAAATTCTTAGCAAAAGCCCTTCACCTCTGGAATTTACTTCTCTTATTATAGTTTTGATAGAGCTCAGGTCAGATGGCAATCAAGATGTAGAGCAAGACCTTTTTCGTAATACTTCTCAATAGAGCCATAAAGATGCCTTTTAATATGTTATTGTGACAAATTAGTCACTTAATCCAATTTAACTAAATAAAAAATCATATTCTGAATTCTCTATATTTTTAGACATGACATATGTGGCTAGAAACATATTTTTCTCTTTTTTTTAATCCATCAAAAATCTCTGAGAGAAGCTTTATATTAAGAAGTTGAATGGAAGGATGACTGAAAACACAATAGACACACAATGTTTACATCTGTAATGAGAAAAGCAAAGAAAATGTACAGTAATGAGGGGTAATTTAGAGAATAATCAAAGTAATATTGTAATGACTACAACCAGCATATCATGCCTGAAGGGAAATATCCTGAAGGGATATCTTGCCTAAAGGGATATGGTCTATACCACAAAAGCTTGGAGCCATTGAAACCCCTAGAGAAAGATGATAATGGCCGTACATAAAGTATAATTTATTTACAATTTGAGGAAGGCTTCCATCAAGTCCCTAATGACAGGCTCACTAGTTACATTAAAAGCTGTGCTGATTCTGATAAAGGCATGAAGTCAGTAAAGTAGGCAAAAGGCATCTGCAATACAAGGAGGAAATGGATGTTGCTTACTAGGCAAGAATAGAAATAGAAACCTGGATAGCAACATGGACTTTTGAAAAATACATATTAAAAGTACTCTCAATACATGATCTCATGACAGCAGACAGATTGTAGTGACTACTAATAAGGAAGCATGGTCTAATGTGGATCTAACAGCTCTATTATCTGGGAAATATTGAGAGACCATTACAGAGATCCATTTGTAGGTTTTCTAGCATTTTATTCTTGCTCATTCTTTTTTTTATGCTTTTAACTGTTTGTGGAAAAGGAAATTTGAAGGGTCTTTTAGGTATAGAAGTCTTCTTGCTATTTTTTGCAGTGGCTCTAGATAAATGAGGCATCTGAAGATAAATACATGGGTAAGGATAAAAGAAGGACAAATTTTAAGACTAGTGAAAAGGACATTATACCACATGGAATAATACAAATAACAGGAAACCAAAAAAACTGTGTGTGAAATTTATTTTTGTAAGAAATTAGTCTTCTGACTTTGAGAAATATAAATCAGGAGATAAGCCACTGGTGTAAAATTAGTGAATAAAAAGGAAATCACCACCACCAAATCCATATTTGGAAAAGGTTGCTACAATACCAAAAGAGAAAATTTGCCACCTGCTTTATGGAAATTTTTAGAGTTCATATTAATTTTGCTTATTTCTTGTCATGTTACTGCAACACTTCAGACATGAAAATCCCAGCAATGCGGCCCTGCAATCAGTTCTGCATGGTACTCAAAAATGCTCTGAATAAGCACTGACACTTTAAAGTCATGACCTGCTCTCACAGTGATCCTATTTCTATATCTCTGATATTTTTTAAAAAGTCTATCATGAGATGTTTACAAAGGTTATTAAAAGTAATGAATTTTTTTTTAAAATAGATGAAGCATTGTACTAGTTTGAAAGCAAACCAGTGGAAGATCTGAAGTCAAATACAATTTAATAAGGAAATCAAAATAAATGCAATAATAAAGAAACACTGAGAGAGTCAGAATACAATCTGATGCCCTGTTGGTCAGGGTATTGGTAGCAGTCTGATTAAATGGTGGCTGCAGTTCTTTTGTCTGTTGAAGCAGTGATCCTGTAGAAGGGTTTGATCTTCCTGTGAAGGTTCTGTGTCCTCTGGGAATCTAGTAGGCAAGGCTGCTCGTGGTGTTCCAAACCTCAGATTACATCCAGGTAGGAATGCTTAGTTCCTGCCCCTGGGTGGAGCACCTCACAGTAGGAAGATGTAACACATACTTTTGGGTACATCTTAAATTGTAACCGAAAACAAGCACACCAAATATGGTGTAAGTATTGTTTTTTCAATATACCATGATGTTATAAACATAAATAGTTGCAAACTACCACCATTGCAGCTACAGTTAATTCATCTGAACTTGTGGAATACTTGAGATCCAAAATCTGATAGCTGGACTGCTATGCAGATCATACCTACAGAGGGGATCTCCTTGAGACAAAAAAAATGGTTTTTTACATTCTTGAATTGTATCAAAAATTCTATGGCTTGTGGAATTGAATAGTTCAACAAATTAATTAATTAGAAGAGAACTATCAAGGTTTTTATCCATGGTTTTGTTCTAGTTTTTCACAACTCCATACTTTTCCTAACAATCAGCACAGAAAACTTCCTTATCTGCTCACTCTACAGAATATTTCCTGCAGAGCTCTGGAACTGAAACCTTACACCTTCTGCCTTATGTGACCATTAAAATTCAGGGCTGAAGCATCATTTTTACCGAATCCACAAACAGATCTCTAATTCTTTTATGTAAAATGGGTGACACATCTGTCCTGGATATGTATGATCTTTGTATCCTCAATCGTCTCTCCTGTTTGTGCTGGATATTAAGTTCTGCAGCTTTAAGTTAGGCCCAGAGAGAAAGAGAGAGTGAAGAGAGTGAAGGGGAAGAGAGAAAACACGCGCAGTTTGTCTGCAGGAGTTACACCTTACTCCCCCAGAAAGTCCTTGAGAGACTGCGCTCCAAGTGGGACAGCTTTCTCTCTGTCTGTGTGCTCCCTCAGCTCACGGTGGAGGGCTCTCGGAGATCTCTCAGCTTTTGCAGGGAGAGACTTTGTTTCTTTTGCTGGTTTTTTCTTCCTCCTGGGACGGGTCAGCATCTCGGTGTCCAAGACATCAGGACAATCCCCCAGGGGCCCCCGACTCTGCAGCCAGGCCTGGACATTGGCCCCAGCCTCTGGAGGGACAGAGGCTGACACACCACAGTCAGTGGAGGGACAGCCACACCCACAGAAGGACTCTGGTTTACCATCTCTTCAGAGGAAGTAGAGATTTCATTGTTTTATGTTATCCAAATTTTCTATGCTTGTGAATATTCTATTTGTTAAATAAATAATTTTTCCACTTTTTCTCTAAGGAATTCTTTTCCTGAACCTGTTTGGGGTAGGGGTGGCTGGAATCAGCCTTTCTAGAGGAGACCCCCTCAGAGGTTTCCTCCTAAAAGTTTGCCCTAATCCAGGACAACATCCCTCAGGCCAGGGGGGTACCTCCAGGCCAGAAATTCCTGCACAGGACTAAGGATTGGAAGATCCTGAGAGGGAACCAATAAACTCTGTGGAGTTGGAAATAGCAAGTTCGAAGCTCTGGGTTGCATATAATTTTAAAGGCATGCTCTTACTTCAATATCTAGAAAGGATTTAAGACTCTACATTCCTTATAGAGATACAGGTATATTTATGAAGATTTGCATACTCATAATGGAGATGTGCATCTCTATGTAAGTCAGGCACTCCTCTGAATCTCCTACACCTTTGTGCTCCTAATCCTTGGGGTATCTGCTATAGGTGCCATAATGAGATTCTTATCAATTCTCACGCCTTTAATACAGAATTCAGAGACCTCCATCAAGGATTTCAATACTGGTCTAAGGAAACATTCCTGGATAATGCAACAGCCTATACCCACCTATGATTTTTGTCTCGTCCTTCAGAAATATATATATAAGCAGGACCTGAAGACCTAAGGTATTCAAATGTCTACATCTTGACCATTTTTTCCTTGAGCAATCAGTAAACTTGAGGCAGAAAAAATGTCTAATTGCAGGAAAATGTGTGTTTGTAGCATGAGCTGTAGCAATCAGCCTCTATGAGGAAAGTAGCATTTTTCCAATAAGGTTTTAATCACAAAACAAAACCAGAAGCTTCAGTTTGAATTTATAAGTAACTTTGAAAGGAAAAGCAGCAGGATGTGACAAAGAAGAGTTTGTTCACAGGTAAAAAGACAAGATGAAAAGACTCACTCTGATTCTAAAAATCAGAAAATGGAGAGCATGAAGGAGATTGGGGCTTCAGAGGAAAGAAATGTAAATGAAATATTGACTTCTCATGGTAGTAGAAAAAAGACATTACACAGATAGTCTAGTTATCACATGTCTAGGACTACTTCACTCTTGAATGCACTCTCTGGGAGCAGTAAGACAGCGGGAAACAAGGGAGATATTTATTTGAAGCTGTAAAAATTGGGAATAAGAAATACTGTAATCTTGAACATCCATCAGAACATAATTGCTGTTTTCCATTTAGTGGCAAAGTATGACTTTCCAAGGACTGCTGGAAGTATCAACATTTCACAAGGACAGCTCTGATGATGAGCGATGGTCCTGGTGTCCTAGTAAGAAGCTTTAATATCTTTTTTTCTCACCTTGCCTTCATCCCTTGCAATGCCATGCTGCCAGTTTTAAAAGCTTGGTGTAATCCCCAGGGTTTATAGAGAAAGTGCATTAGGTGTAAGGAGGGTAAGGCAGGCATAGGCTTTGGCAGTTTGTGTGAACTGATGAAAAGCAGCAGCTAACTCCCACAATGGAGCAAGAGAAATGTACTCCCCTTTTGAATCTCTATTCAGACAGTACCAGAGCAAGTAATCTGAGATAGAAGTTCACCATATTTGTATGTAAAAGTATATGTTCACATACCTATCATACACTTTCACTAGAAAATAAATATTTCCATTTTTTTTCTGGGTTTGCATTAATTCTGTACCTCTCCCTACAAAGTCAATTACAGCTTAAAAACCTGTGTCTAATAAAAAGAAAATTGAATCTTCTATGAGGAAACTGTACAGAAAGTGAGAGGTAGTGAATTTAAGCATTTGGGATTCAGACTTTGACACACTTCTGGAACGGAAATCCCATCAGGAAAGGAGAACACAATTAAACCAACTTTCTCTTGCATTGGTTCATTCACATTAAGTACAAGTTGCACACAGCAGAAGAATCTCGGCCTAGATTAGCAAAACCATTTTTTCACAGTGTGAAAAGAGAGTAAAGAGCATCAAATTAAGACATGGTGTAAGCAAGTACAATCACTTAGCTCTGAAAATAAAAAAAAAAAAAAACCCACCTAGTTCTAGACAGTAAAATACAACTGCAAATGATTAAACATTCACTTGAAAAATTTTCATCCTTCTGATAACACAGCTTCTTCTTACAGCACTACTATGAATTCCTCTTCTGCCCTCTTGAACATTCGCTGTGATGCATCTAAAATCTAATAAGATCTACAATGGAGGTTTTGCTAGATTCTTTACAGTTTGCTGTCAAGTGGTCAAATCCACATAATTATTTTCTACCAATATCTTTGTGTGCATTCCCTCTGACTGCATACCACAGCTAGTGAATGTATGGTATATTTAAAGGCCCTCAGCAAGCCATTAAATAAATATATAAATATTTATAAGTATAAGGAGTATAAATAAAATTCCTTTGAAGAAAAGTAAAATACAATAAAATCAAGATTTTTTAAAAATCCTTCTTATTAAGAGGAGTTTGAACCTCCAGAAAAAAGCCCATTCTGATGATAATCATGAACTAGCAGTGACAATGTTGTTATTTAGCTACAAAATAAGATTTTCCCTGAACTATGAAAACAGGCTGACAACCCATAATTAAATTTTAAAAAAATTATTCCTTCACCATCCCAATTTTCATCGAGCAAATTTCTTGAATGTGATCCTGAGGAGCTTTTTGTCATGCCATGAAGATATGTCTCTCTCTTTTTTTTCCTTCAGAACCCTCAGTTACAATGTTTCAGAGGTTACTTTGCAAGGATGCTGTACATGTAAATGCATGATTCTTTCACTTCTTTCATTTGAGAAAGAACAGTGCCATGGGACACTAATTATGGACCATGAAAACTAACAGCAGTGCATACCCTAAAGTCCTTATCTAACTTTACAGCAAGTCTTAAAAATATGGGCAACTTCCATATGTATTTTTCTTCACCATTGGCTGCAAGTATGGAGACTCATTGGCTAAATAAATCCCAAGGAAAGACAAGAATCCTTAGTGTGTAAACTGTTGCTGGTTAATGGGCTTGAATGGTTCACCAAGCCTAAGAATTGTCTGCCTCTGACCTTAAGATAGCCTTAAATCAATTTAGCCTGACAACATTCAGCTCTTGCTGAACAGTGACCCAGAGACTGATTCTAGTTCTCTGGAGATTAGCCAGACCAGCTTGTACTCAACAGTAGCTCTAGTGCTTTTCTTCTCAGCAGAAAACGTTCCAGCACATTTAACACATGCACTGTGTGTGTGCACACCCTCCCACAAGTACACAGACACTTCTAATGCTTTTAATGCTTTAAGAGATCAGGTCCAAGAACACAGTATTAGGTATTCATTAATAACTTTAATTGATTAGAATATCTATATGGTACATGCTTGAAAACAGAAACCAAGTCTGTTACCTTTTAAAGGCCCTGGTTCCCTTCCTATGTGCCTCTTCTGATGCGTTCCCTTGCACACTGATACATAGGGTTACTGTGCAAGCACCCAGCCTGGTGAGAACTCTGGAACAAAAAGTAACTCTGCAGTGTGAATCCTTTTGCGACTCCATACATGTTATGGCCAGTTTTTACCTTCCTCCATTGTATAACGGACCTTAACCGCTGTAATGCTAATCTGACACAGCAAAACTAGTAAGGGAGTACTTCCAAGAAAGATTTTAGGGATGTTTCTAATATTTTTGTGTTGATGAATGCCCCAGTTTCCATGGTAAGAACTGCCAATACTTCTTTGCAAAGCTGACCATTGCAAATGATGAGCTGTATCTTCATCTAGGTAAATGCTAAAACACTTTCACCACATTCTCCAAGTTCTGATGTCATCTGTTTCAGCACCACACTAGCTTCTTAATAAGAGTGGTTTTGTTTTTTTTTTTAAATGACAAAGCAACCTTCAAAACCTCAAGACTAATGAGGAAGAGGTTTTATTTACTGACCAACTGATTACATTCCACATTGCTACAGTTTTGTCATGGCTCATACTGATGAGTCAGCTAACATGTGATTGCAATGACCAGAACTAGAGAAGATATGCAGTTTTGAGAAGTGTGGCATTGCCTCACCGCATTTAAATTGGCTAAAACAAGAATTTAAGATATCCACAGCCATCTGCCCCTGTGTGGACAGTCTATGGGGTTAAACAGCAATAGTATAGGACAGGAAGAAAGAGGTTCATAAACAGTGATTTCACAAAGTAAAAATGAAATTGAGTGAAACATAGTAACACTCAACCCTAAAATTTAGACAATATAGAGACAATATTTGGTGTGGATGAACTGCACAGAGAAACCGAGGAGCACACACATATAATAGAGTCTAAGGGCATTCCTGAGTGATGGAAGCAGTGAAGCTCACTCTGAAGATACAGTTATCATTTGATTTATCCAAGTTATAGAGATCTGTACACAGATGTAAAAGCTGCAGCAGCTCTGAAAGCACTTAAATACAATATTTAAAAGCACTGTGATGCACCATGTGGTACAGAAGTAGGCAACCAATATTTACAGCAGAGAGTTGATCAAAAACAAGAAGGCTGGAGACATAAATTAGTACTATTTACAAGAAGTCTATGATCATATTCACCTCAGGAACCAAATGGGTGGTGCCAGGCTGTGCCATTCATCTTGAGGTGGCTATAATAAGTGATAATGATGAATGTAATCCACACAGCTAACATCTTTAGTAGCAAGGTAAATCATATTTAGCATTCTCCATTTTTGAAGTATGTGCCCTAAATATTAATTTACAACCTTTCACAGCTCTTATCTTATAGGCCAATATTTTTCATGAACTAATTTTTAGCTTTTATATTTTCATATTATTCTTCTGGATACTTTTAAGCAGCATGAAGCCCACTGAAGCTTTTTAGATGTTGTTAAGCATTTCCTGTGCAATGAATTCATACATGCAGTAAACTAGACTTGGGCCAACAAAATTTCCCAAAGAGCATCTTAACTATCTGAAATAAAAGATGGAGCCATCCCTAAAAGAGGAAAACAAGACAGAACAAGGGGACTTAATTACAGATATCTTTTTATAATGTCTGAACCTACTTTTTCAGATGTCCACTACCAGTTCTCACGAAATGTTGCACAGAACATAAAGGTCTTCCCATTACTCTCATCCAGTCTCCAACAAAGCCCTGGTCTAGAGGCATCATCTTTTAACTTCACAGAATTTCAAAAACTTTTCTTTCTTGCTATCAGGTAGTTGTTAAACACCATATATAGTGTAAGCAGTCACAATGCCCCGTGGCAAAGAAGTTTAACAACTTAATTTTATTTGTAAATAGAAACAATTTTTGCCTACCCATTATTTGATGCAATTTTAATTTAAGATTGGTAAGTACAGTGAATAATTATTCACCTTTCTGTATCTGGAACAACCTGACAAGCTTTCCTTACATTCTTCTCTCTGCACATCTTTGAATTTCTCTCATTACAGACTGAAAATTTCCAATTGGCTAATTCTTAGAAATGGAAATTGTTCCATCCCTTACATCATCCATGTTGGCCATGATTTTTTTTTTTTGCTGCAGTTTCCCTAATTTCTACTTCATCCTTTTTTAAATTGAAAACAATTGGTACTGCACTGAGCGCTAAGGATGCTGGTATAAGTGGGATTTGTAAAGCAGCATCATAACTTCTCAGTTTGCTTTCTAATCTTTTCTAAGAAAATCCTAATCCACCATTCTTTTGGACCACTTACTGAGACCTGAACTACCTTTTTCATTTAAGCTTCCATAAACCCAGTGTCTTCATTCTAAATATTAAGATATTGTGCAATCAATATAATTAGTTCTTCCTTAAGAAATATTCTTAAAGTATGATCAAGCTATTATGTTCTATACTTAACAAAAAAAAAAAATCAAAAGAAAATAACAGCAACAAAAAAAAACACCTACCAAATGATACCTTGCTAAGAAATATGTTTTACCTTGATATTTAACTTGAACACTGCAATAATTTTGGCTTATTTTTGGGGAATTCAGCTTTGTTTACATAGAAATTCCTATATATAATACTGAATTTACTGAAGAGGTCAACTTGGAATTTGCAAGACTTTTTCCTTTAAATAAAATTCTATATAGTTTATTCCTAAACAAAATGGTTACCTTTAAAAAATGCTCAAGGAGAATATCTCGCCATATTTCTCCCCTCTTGTGCACTTTTTCTGCACTCATTATTGTTATTCTGGATGGTAATTTCTACATTAGTATTTAAATGGACACCTCTTATGAGGAGGATGCTACCTTTATTCTATTTGCTTATTTTGCATAATAAAATGGAATTTCATTCAAAATTTGATAAGACATCTTTCTTAATCTTTTTTCCTTTTTCAAGACTAAGAGTTTCCCCTATCTGTTCTTACCATTTTGACAAGAATAGCATGGCTATTTTCCCCTGGAAAAAGCATTCCAACAGTTCTTTTCACCAAATTCTGCCTCTTGAGATTTCACAGAATCACTGAGTATACATTTCAGTTAGGCTACTACAATTTCAAGGAACAGCAACTCCTTTGATCACATTACATCTAGACAGCATCTGAAAGCTTAAAGTGTTCCATCCCCAGGTCTTTGGACACTTTGGATCACACTGAAGGCATAGATCAAAATTTAGACCAAGCATCGCTAGGTCCACATTCCATTTGGAATGGTTACACAGCAGGAATGGTTAGAAAGGGATCATTTGCAAGACTGTTCACTCATCCTGCTACTCCCATATACAGAGGATATACAGCAGGACATTACTAGTGATTAAATGAATTCTTAAAGCAATGACTATACATCAGTGTCATAGCAAAACCCAGTTGTATAGCTATGCAATAAGACAAAATAACACAGTTGCTTAATCTTATGTCCAATAACAGTATGATTCAGTGTAAGATAATGTATCAAATAGTGTGTCCTACTCTTTTTGGACATTAATCTTGACAGAAAAATCTTTAGCTTTGTATGGATTAGTCAATGCAAATTCATTAACTACTTGTCATGCTTCTAATACAATCTGCCCTGACCCCAAAGACTTGACAGTGTAGTGTTAATCAAACCTAGAGAAGTTCCCATACAGACAAAACCATCTGTTTCATGTTAGACAGATTATTTTTCCCTAAAAAAGGGGGAAAAAAAGGAAAAAAAAAAAGGTTGCAATAAAATATGTGAGAAAAAAACATTAAAATAGAATTCTGCTTTATAATTTTTTAAAATCCTTTAATATTAATAGAATTATTCACAATTTTCTGTATTGCAAGGGAAAATAAAATTAAGGACGGTTTTAGTTTGGTTATTTTTAACTTGCATCTAGAAAACTGCCACATCTTTAAGGCAGCAAATCAACCTCAAAAAAATGAAATTAAAATTTATTTTAATTAATGTGTTTTTTTACAAAAAAAAGAGGGAAATTTATATAAATTCACACTACACAGCTATTTGCTACATAATGCCTTGATCTTATTGGAAAAAATATTGGTCACTGAGCCCAAAGATCAATGAAGGAATGGGGTATAAAGGGTGCACAATATCTCTCTGCCTTGAACTCATAAGCTCAAAAGCTGAGATTAATGAACAGCATCTCTTAGTTCAATTTCATTCCTTTGGACAGCAGACTTGCTGTCCAAAACAGAACATACAAGCTCTTTTACCTCTGTATCTCGTGCTAGCAAACTGTATTGTTTGCAGTCCTTAACAAACACAGCTTAGAGCCTTATTGTAGGCCAATCTCTGCATTTAGTTTTGACTTGTACCTTTTTAAATATCATTAAACAATCACCAGTAGCATTTGTCTTATCACTTTTCTCAGATACACCCAAAAAGAAAAGTAAATAATGATCTAATTATCCAAATAATTCCACTTAATAATTTATTTTTTTTTTTCCACTTTGGTCTTTGCAGCAAATGTCAGTCAGAAGAATCATATGCAACAGCTTTCCCTCCAGGCTTTCATGTCCAGTTGCTGGTGCCAGGTATTTTGTTTTATATATATGGCCAGGACTTATTATATAAAATCTTCCTAGTTTAATTGATTTAATTAAAAATTAATTAAATAAATCTTACTCTTCCCCAATGCAAACCTTACTCTTTTTAAATGATACGTTTTAAAACTGAACACTTTCAGACTTGCTACTAACAGCTGTATGTACTCAGTTTCATAGACGTCCTCTGTTCCAGATGCAGCTAATCAGCAAGGAAATATGTCTTCAGTTACACCACCACAAGTTTCGTGCTCTTTATTCAATTGTATCTATAACTGTTAAGACAAACCCAACATAAAAAGAAAAGTAAACTTCTGAGCATACTTCAGCGTACAGTCAACAGAAATCTACATGTAATATGCATTAATAATATATACAGCAATTTATAATATTTTTATTATTCCAATGAACTTCCTTTGTAAGGAAGAAAATAATATTTCTACTATGGTTCCTGAAAATTAAAGGAATATGAGAAGAATTTCAGTGCAGAAGTGCTCTTATAATCTTTATAATCTCTATTATTTTTAGAGGCAAATATCATGCAAGTTACACTCTTCATATGGGAAACAAAGCCCTCAAAAGTTCATATATGAATATATTAATTGTCATGAAGAGCATTCTGCAGTCACTAATGGTATCAATAATGGAAATTCTGTGTTACTAGTGAAACAATGTTCAGCATTAACTACTCTATTGTAGCCTCAGAAACTATTTGATTAGGGTGATATGATACTTCTTTTGCCAACGATTAAAGGAAGCCATAAATACTGAGATGAAAAAAAAAGGTTCCTAAGCTACTTATAAAGCCTCGTAGATAAGGATAAAATGAAGGCCTATATATATTACTAGATATTTTAATTGCTGATGGTTTAAATTCCATACTTAAGATTCCATAATCTTTTGCAATAGCACACCAGAGACGCCTGATTGGATAACTAAACATTATTTTAAAAGGTATGAATAAGAAAAATCAAATAGGCCAATTTTCTCATTTTACCTATATCCCTTGCCTGTGACAATACTGAAATGCCACTTTGTTCATCTCCTGAATTTGGGAAAGCAAGACCAACAATTAAGGCTATATTTTGCAATACAGATTGAGAAAACTGGCTTACATCTGAGACCATTTAAGTGAAAAGAATCTCTAAAGAAAGAATAAAATAGACAGTCAATGACATCAAAGATGTGATGATAATGTTTGCTTAAAAATGCTATTGTGTAGTAAAAAGGATGATATTTTGGGATGATGTGGGGAGTTTCATTACCAGAGGAAAGATATTGAGATAGTGGCAGATACATTGGAGTTGTAAAGGAACAGTAGGTACAGCAAGTTAAAACTGGTCGTGAAATACCAGTTAAACTAAGCTAGTAAGAAGAAATTCTTACCATAGCTTCTATTCCTCTTAAGCCAAACTTCATATGATTATCTTTCATTTCATGTGCAGATCCAGTACAGTCTTCCTATCCAAGTACTAAGCTTTTTTCATAGAGACACAAAACTTGACAATATAAAAAAAGGTGTCACAAAAATCTGAAACAAATGTTTGTTTAAGAAAAACTGGGTTCACTAGAAAACCAAACACTTTTACAAAACAATTGCATTGTAAAAGATTGAAGGACCTGCTTGTAGACAGCATGAAAATAGCAGAAGAATGATTGCAAGAAACTGTTGGCTTACTACCTACCAAACCACTTTAGTTTTAACTACCTGGTTCTAGTCTGCCCTTTGATGCAGTTGTCTACAATGGAATTCACCTCTCTCTTTGGATTTTCATCTATTTATCCACCTCACTGTTTTTATTTCCTTTTACAAAAATCTTTAAGTAGCTCTTTTTGCACATAGGGCTGTTTATGGATTTATCTTCATAACTGAAGGCTGTATTTCTTAAATAATTTCATTAGTTTCTGACTTTTTTTGGAGTGTCCCCCCCCTCCTTCCCTTTTATGCTAGCTCCTAAATACCTTTTTTAAAAAAAATATTCTGCTAGTTATATTGGCTATCTTAAGACAGTTTCGTCTGACTTTAATTCATCAAGAGATTTGCCTAGAAGGGATTAAATGTATAAATCTCAACCTTGTTATCACCTAATTTCATGGTTTGTTTTACCTTCAAAAAGAAATGTCTTTAAGCCCATGAAAGTAATTTCTTGCATAGCCATTAGATCTGCTCCTAATCACATGCAGGGTTTTGAAGGTTCTCTACCAGATTTTCTTTGCTGCTGAGAGATAACTCTGACACTGTGATGAAGCCATAGCTAACATGTAGGCATTTGGGGATTTCTCTCCTGAACATTTCAAAGATCTGTGGAACACACACCCAGATGATGAGGATGGGACTGCTGCTGGATGTTGAAGGTATATACCACGCTTCACATTTAGATGTTAAGAAATGAAAGACCAGTGCCAGATAAGACTATCAAATTGCTCTAGATAACATTTAGCATCTTAATACACTGCAATATGGTGCTTTAGAAGTAATAAAAGTCACACAATTTTTTTCTGAAGTATTTAGGTTATCCAGGTCTACTTTGTGCTCAGTCACTTAGGTGCTCTTGAAAAACTTTCCCGGAATAATTTAGGAAAATGCTTTAATAATCAAGAGAAAATAAATTAAAATATAATAATCTTGTTTAACTAAACAGAAGCAAGCAGACACCATTGCCCCAGTTACTTAACCAAAGATTTTAATTAATTTCTGAGTTGAGAACTGTAAATGATTCCTGTTCTCTTTTACCCAGACACCCACTCTGAACTCTCATACAGAAAACATAAAGGCAAGGAAATTGCTACCTCCTGTCACCCCTTTGCTACACAAATTGCTGCCACACAATCATTCTCAGTCAAAGACCAGGGATTCAGTCCTGCATATCAGGAAAAGGTCTTTGGCCTCAGCAAACTGATACTAATAAAACTGCTCTTTTAACTTGGAGTGTGCTTAATTTTTAACAAATTAGTTTGCTTCTCTAGAAAGTGATTCACATGCCTGGTGTTTCCTTTGATTTTATGTTAACTCAGATATATTCTGTCTGACACCTACCTTTTAATTTCTCTTTCCTGCTGTGATATCATTGACTGAAACAGGGTATTCCTTCCCAGGGTAAGTACTATGGAAGAGGATGAAATCATCATGATGAAGACAGTAATGTAAACCAGAACCAAGGAATGAAATATCTGCTTTACAAAAATAATCACTGAAAGGTCTAAAAACTTACTGTACTTAAATTCATTAAAAGGATGAAACTTTAAGAAGACATTCTTCTCTCAATGTCCATCATGACACAAACATCATGCTTCTACTCCCTCAAAGACACAAAAAAGTTGTGGTCAAAAATAATTTTTAAAAAAAATTATTGGCTTTGATATCAAACTAGGTATAAACACTGTGGAGACATTTCTGGGTTTTGTGGAGCAAAATAAAATGTCTCTCTGTCTCACTCTAACATCTATAGATGCACTTTTATTTTTACATTTTTATTATTTATTTAAATATATGTAAAACAGATTAAATGTCTAGCAAGCAATAGGCTTGCTAGAGCCTATTCTTGCTAGAGCCTATAAAATTCTTATATTTTCTATGAAAATTCAGCAGAGACAATATTAATGTACACAAATAAAATAAACAAATTTAAAAGAATAAATTTTCAAGCAATTGAGTTTAACATATAAAATGGTTCCATTTATTTTGTCCTGCATTCTCTGCTCTCATATCAGCCACCAGCCCTGAAAATTAGTATCTTAGTCTTTTTCTTTTAGGAAATTATGTTTACCCCATTTAAAACATATTATTTTGGTGAAAAAAAATTAACAAAAAATTTGTAACTTCAATATAAACACCAGTATTTTGAAACCACAATGACTTTGCATTGTCACTGACAAGAAGTCATTCATCCCCACAGAGAAAATATAATTGCAACATTCTTCTCTACAAGAAATTTGAAGTTAACGTGGGGAAAGTGGCTGTGGAGTGAAAAATTATTAAAGAAAAATAGAGCCATTTAAAAATAGCAAAACATTTCATATAACACCAATCAAATTGACTGCTTCAGAAGAGCAGGTACCACATAGGGGTCCAACATTTACCTTCTCTCTATGGGCACTTGTGCTACTTTTTGGTACGGACTATATCTACTGCAGTGTAAAAGCTATATTTTGATAGCTACTCTCTTAGAGAAGATTCTGTTCCTAGAAAAAAGTTTTAATAGAGAAACTGTATTCAATTCCAGTTATATCTGTTTATGCAAGATCCATAGTGTGTAGATGAAGAAATTATCACCAGTATGTCGCAAAGCAGGATGGATCTCCAGCCATGCAATCATGAAATTTGCTAAATTAGGAGGAAAAATGATTTAATTACCCATGAGAATAATCCTTCTCCTATATGGAAAAAAAATCATGACAGAAGAGTTGTTCTTAAACTCTTCTGCCCTGAGATTTTGCAGTGTTCCTCCTATTCATCTGTCTTGCCACATATTCTTAAGCAAGTTATCTCTGACTGAAAAAACAATCCTGCTTTTGAACTAACTAGCCACAGGTCAGAAGTCTCATTTGCAACTATGACAAAGCTTGGGGGAACCTTCTGTCACAGACATCTCAAAGAATTGAAGAGGAGTCATAGAAATGACTATGTCTATGTTTTGTTCAAAAACTGAATACGACCCATTCACAAGTAGCACTTCCATTCTGAAAGGGTGGGCTTTAGTAAAAGAGACATAATTTAGTCTAGCTCAGATATTGGCCTGTTAAATTTAACAAAGTTGTCAAATGCGGGGATAGTTTACTCCCACATGAGGATGAGATCTGTACACAGGCAAACTAAAGATGGGAATATATATGCTAGTGATGGGGTTATTTAATGGTAAATAAGGGACATTTAGTTAAAAATTAACAGAGAAAATTGTTTCGACAATTATTAACTGAAGATTAGATCATGAATGCAAGGTTAAAAATAATTAAACTAGTGAAAAATTACCAGGAAAATTAGCTAATAATTAACCCAGAAAAGAAATTAATTTGTGTAGGTTACCTTAAAAGTAGCTAATGCGTAAATCTGGATAGGGGCAGTTAATATCCATTGATTTGACAAAGTAATCAATGAATTAAAAATTAATGATTGAGGTGGATACAAATTAACCCAGGCTAATAATTAAGGAGTCATTAATTAGTTAAACCTGATAGCTTGGTGAAAAACTGCAGCTTCTTAACTGAACAAGTATACTTTTTTTTAATGTTATCATAACTTGAATGACTCTTGGATTTATATTAGTTCTGCCAATTTTAAGCAAACATCATAAGTTTTGAAGTGCTGAGACACATAAAGACTTTATTTGTTTATACACATCACAGCTCATTGTTCACTCTTGGGAATGTGTATTTGATAAACGAAAACAAGATTATTTTGAAATACATGTTGCCATTTTCCCCAACCAAATTAGAAACATCCTGCCCTTACATTCAACAAACACAGCAGGGTGTTCCTATTTAAAGATTTCTTCTTGCATATGTGCAATTTGCCAGGTAGTTTATGAATATTTATATATTAATTGGCCTGACATCTGTCATAATCCCATATTAATTATTTTTGTTTTAATCAGATAATTGATTTATTATACTGCTGTCTGCCATTTCTAGGGGAACATCCCTGAGGGACAATGCATGCATACACAGAGATTTGGTCTTCTGCCTACAGCACTCCTCTACTGATGATCTGAAAAAGTTGTACTGTTGTTTTGTTTTTTTTATTAGAAAGAGTTTTATTTTAGAACTTGATTCAGTGCTTGTCAAGAGTTAGCTGAAAGACATCCACTGACTTCAGCTCAGGCCTGTAGCCAATGTAAGAAACCACTTATTTAAAAGCAGAATGACAAAAATCAATTGGCTTTTTGATTTTGGATCAATGGAGAATTACAATTTCAGTACATAAATTATACAGGAAGAGGAGGTTGAGTTATAGATGTGAGGCAGTAGCAGACACTGCATCGGAAAGGGGCACTGATTCTACATAGAGATGATAAACTTCAAACAGAAATAACGTTCAGATTCTTATTCACGGAAACACAACATTTGAAAGGAATTCACTAAATACATCAACTTCACTAAACAGGGCTTTCTGATGGGACAAGCATGTTTTGTTCAGTGTCAAAAAATATATCGTACTACAGTTATGGGCTATAGAAAATACATTCCTGATAACACCTGAACTAGGCCAGGAAATGCTAGAGCCTGCTTAAACCCAACCAGCTCAGGAAAATCTGACAGGGTTGATTCCTTTTGGAGCAGATCTCTAAGAGTATAGATTGCTATTAGAGTAGTGACACACTGACCACTTGAGATAAGCATAAACATTTTCAAAAGAAGGTTCTCCCACCCAAATCTGACTGACTCTAGACAAATAAAAAAGCCTGAATTCTTAGCACCTTCCCATCCCTGAAGGAGTGGAAAGAAATAAGTGTTTGAATAACTGGCAAAAGAAAACCAGTCCACTTCTTCCATTAAAAGCCTGGGCATGATGTTGATGTGACATGAGTCAGCCTGGAGCACCCATTTCAGCTGTATATCCCTTTTGTGCTGGCTAGGAGAAGAGAAGAAGAGGTGATCCCAAAGTACAGCTGTAATGAAGCATGGCAGAGGAGACTGGAGATGGAAAGGAAATTGCTTCAAAAAGGGCCATTTTAATGTTCAAAGAAATGACCATCCAACAATTTGCCAGTTATGGCTCATCTGATGCTTAAATGTCTCCCCACTTTCCCCCAAAAAGGTTCATTTTATCCAACATCACCCCTATAAACATAAAGCTAACTGAAGTTTCAACCATTTGAAATTCAGATGCACAAGTAACTGCTTATCTGCATCTCTTCCACAATATGAAAGGCAGGAATGAGAAAAGCCTCAGCAATATTCTGTTATTACCACATGGCAATTAGACTACTTTATATATTTCACTTGACATTTCATTGATACAGCCACTTCCAGTAAGTTGTATTACATCTTTGAACTGGCCTATCCTAACAGAGTCTAGCAAGGATTTGGATTGGCACCAATATCACTTCAAACTCTGCCAGGTCCCTCAGCCATTCCATTTGTAACTTACACATCATTTCTCATTCACAGTTTAGACCTTGAACAGAAAGGAACTGCATGGCAGCCTGCCAAAAGAAGTGTTTATTGTTTATAAATTATGAACAACGTGTGTATTTCAGCAATTGGCAGTTTCTATCTTAACCAAAGCAAGCTTTATTTATAGAAAATCAGAACATCTTGTTTTGTCCTGTGTTATGGCAGACTGTCTCAGATGAAACAAAACACATGTATGAGCCACATTAAAAACTAAGGCTTATTTTGTCCAGGGTATGTTCTAGTTCTTGCAATATTAGAAGTCATTACCACTAATTAGGATACAGAAGTTATATTTTATACATATCTAGTGGGAACCTGGTTACTTTTCATGACACCTGCAATTTTTCTAAATAAGCCTTAATGTTTGCAATATCATCTGACTTTAGTGCAAATCCACAAATGGAAAATGGCAAATCAGATACTAAACCTGAATGCTGAAAATATTATTGAAAAAAGAAAGTTTTTAAATGTTTCTGCTGCACTTTATGGAACACTATCACATTTATTTTGTCTGAAAGTAGTGTCAGAAGTCCACACACACAAAATAAATTCACTAATTTCCTGATTTTCTTTTTAAAATCTTGTTTATTGTTCTGTTTCTTATAGAGAGACTCTAAAGGATCACAAGAGATGGCTGTTATGAAAATACCTGCAGTGGTGATAGAAATATTGAGTAGCTCTGAAGTATTCATTTCCTAATAAAAGCTTGAAATAGTGATTTCAGTTCCTGAGAGCAGAGTCTAGCAATATTTGAAAAATAATGAGAAACAATTACTTGCTGCATTGATAAATATCTTGGGAATATCACCACAAGGTATTGTGATTTTTTTAAGAACTGGTACAATATGATTTCTTTTCAAAGCTAACTTACATCTAAAGTGTATCTCGATCACATAATACAAGTTTAAAGCAATCACATACATAAAGAAAGAGATGGAAGTGGGAACAAATGGAACAGAAGAAAAGGAAGGAGAGAATAAAAGAAAAAGATGGGGAGAGAGAGAACAGAAGAGTTAAACCACTCTCATCCGGTCTTTCTGCAAGTTGTAGAGAGAAACAGAAGAAAGAAGGACTGGTTTGGAAGCTTATAGAACACAGCATGAAACAGCCAATAGTCCTCACAGAGCTTTGTACGGAGGCTGTTGAGACAGGCTAGAGTGTTCCACTCCTGCTGTCAGCAGGCACAGTCCCGAGCTGCTGCACCTCAGTGGCACCACCCTCATTGCATCAGTGCTCTTCAAACTGACTACATGCACAAAACAGCTTTAGCTACATTTTGGGGTTTTCATTTTAGTCTGGAATCAAGGAGACTATGAGGGCAATGGTGAGTGTGGAAATGACCTGTATGAAGGTAGAGAGGAGTTCATGATTATAAAGGAAATTTCTCCCCCAGTTTCAGAGGTGAAAGTTACCCAGACTGGGAGTTGATCGTATTGCCAGCCCAGTCAAAATACAGTTCTGGGGCAAGGGGAGCAGCAGCAAGCTGTTCACAGACCCTGCAGCAAGAGGCTCTCCAAGATATGCTCCCACACATCCCAGAGAAAGGCCAGGCCCACCTCGGCTCAGCAGGAGGTGCAGGGCAGGAATGGAAAGTCATGCAGAATGGTGGAGCATGAAGCCCACCTTGCACTAGCTGCAAAACAGTTGACAAAAAAGAAGAAGGGAATTAGGAGTTCACAGAATGCAGGAGAACGTGGGAAAGCAAGATCTGCAGGGATATGAACACCATGCCACAATACCTTTTGTACCTGTTTTATGTTTTGTTCTCATATAGAAAAGCATGTCACAGCCCGTCCCTTGCATTAAATAAATAGATCTGGGAATATAACCTTCTCCCTCTTTTCCACAAGCTTGACAGTTTTCATTTTAACACTATTTTCACCTCCACCTTTCCAGAAAGGGAATTCAGAAGGTAGCTGCTCCAGAATCTCCTTCCCTAGATCAAACCAAGAGACAGAAATGTACAAGTAAAAGAAATTAAGTGTGAATTATACAAAGTGTCACTTTTACAAATACATCAGCATAATACAAATCTGATCTTGCAGGATTTCCAGCCATACTAGTACTAGTCTCTGAAAAACACAATCTTAAGCAACTTGAACAGCAAAAGTTTTAGCACCTTTTAATTTCTGTGTGTTTCAGCTGTGCACACTTAGAAATTTATCTGTTACTCAGCACGCTTGAAGATCATGAGAGACCACACAGCACTGGGAGTGGTGTAGTGCCTGTGACAGATCCTAACTAAAAAAGTATCTAGTTTAAAGTTAAAAATATATGTACTATAGCATAGCCTTCCTACATGTCTCAGATATTTTAATATCCCTGCTGGGGTTTTTTAAGTGGCAGCTGTTTTAATTCAGACAGTATATTTATAGTCCTTCTATCTCTGTCTCCCTGTGTGTCACATTCTCCACCAAAGAGGCAGCTACTGAACATATCTACACTTTGGTCTTATTTTGGCCCCATTTGATTCATTTGATCTCTCGGTAGCCAGTAATTATAGCTATATATATAACCTTTAGCTTTCCAGTGATATGTATGGTTACACCTCTCCTCTCCTCTGTAAAATCCTTTAGCTGAGTGTTCTGAAATCATTCCTCTTTCGGGGATAATGCATGTCTCAGTGTTTCTGCAAGGGTACAGATCAGGGGCTATGGTGCTAATTTAGCATCAGCATCACTACTGGAGAAACAGTTATACTCTGTATTGACTAATTTTTCTCCTGTGACTGTATTGAACCTGCTCCTCAACCTTTTCTTCACAGAATGCCATCACCATCTAAGTAATACATCATCAGTGCAGTTCACTCTGATGATGTATTATACTAACATATCATTAGTGCAACAGCAGAGCAAGGCGCTTTGATGATGTATTAATGCAATACATCATCGGAATGAGTCACTCCAATGATGTATAACTCAAAAGATGGTACTATCCAGGGAAACATGGACATTCAATAAATCAGGGACAACATTAAAGAATAAAATCTAGGACATCTTCTAGGGAAAAACAAAGCTTCAGAAAGCTTTGACTGGATATAGCATGAGATTTACCTTAAAACAAAAATAAACAAGCAAAAAAAAGTAAGAGAGAGAATACAAATTGTCATATTAATTTTATCAGGAGTGCAGATTTCTGTAGAGTACAATTACCATGATATTCAAATTTGAATTCTCTTCTGTAATGACACAAGATATACGCAGAGCATTTTAAGTTAGTGAAAGATGATGCAATACAAGTGGTAATATAATCACTTGAGACTTATCATATCCTACATGGAAGCTGAGAAAAAGTGAAGCAAATGCAAAAAATAAAAGTCTGTTCCCTGAAAAAAAAAAAAAAGCTGAACTTTTTAAAACTGTTAAAAGGAGCAGTTAAAATTTTATGTTAAGATTTACTACACACTTTACATAAATCTAACAATTCAGTCTATTGACAGTAGTGCAAACAGAAATGGCAAATTTTAAATATGTATAGCACTGAGGATTAAAAGGCACTTAGCCATAAATATTTAAATAAATATACTAGTTCTGTAGCTATAGTTAATATAAAAAACCCCACATATCCATGGATTTACATAACTGATTTCAACCTACCAAATGTCAAATCTTAAACACAGAAACTACTCACGAGAAAGCTACTAACTGCAATTCTGAGTTACTTGCAAAATTTATAAGAAAGTTTAATTAACAAGTAAAAAAATCTGAATTGTAACATCCTGAAGAAACCTAATATGAAACAATGCTTCACTGATCAGAGAAAATACATATTTTGGGGGGTGGGGAAAGAGCTTCTTTTCTCACTCATCCTTCAGGTTTTATGCCAGGACCAGAAAATAACTATTGAATGAAATATCAAATAGCACTCTGCTTAAAAAGTGAAAGACTTCTCTAATGTTACATGCTTATTTTTGGCTTTCTTCTTCCAACAAACACCCAGTTTTTGCTCACACATGCTTGGACACCCTCCCCCCTACATACCTTAATGTGCTTAAAAGGAGGAAACTTCCGAGCAAGTCTTTTTTACCCTGAGACCTATTGTTCAGCAACAGCTCTGCAAATCCCCCCGCCATGAGAACAGATAGATTTTTGTTGATGTTGTTTTGTTTTGTTTTAAATTGGCCTCAGCTGCATTTGATTGCTCCAAGCTTGTAGAGATTTTCCAGCTGAGGCCCTGCAATCCCCATCAGGATTTAACTCCTCAGTCTCACATTCCCCAGCTCCCCAAATCCCAGTTCTGCTGATACAAATAATGAATGTGCTCATATGCGTGTGTAGAAAGGATAGAGAGAAAATCTCAGTGTTTAAGTGGTAACCCTGAGCCTTTGTGTTCAGAGAGAAGCCTGGTGCTCCCTGCCGGCGGTGACTACAGGCCTCACGAAGGCCTCTCCTCTCCAAAGCCCAACACAGTCCCAGCAGACCTTGCTGGCTGTCATCACTCTGCACAAAACTCTGGCATTTCAAGTCATCCCAGTTGCTTTATGAAAGAAATCACTTTTCTTGAAGCATGGCAAATAATTGCAGTCTGGGAAAATGTATTTAAAACATATTGGAAAGAGCCCTGAAGATGGAATGGAACTGGTAAACATTGATGAGAGAGAGGAAATGGGGCTGCTCTGCAGAGGTTTGTCTCCAAATATCAGCTTGCTTCAGCCTACAACCTGTGCTTGGTGATGTCCGGCCCCATCCCAGCAGCCCTGCTCACCGAACCAAAGCTGGAGGAGCTCTGGGGCTGGAGAACCTCTCCAGCAGCCCTGGCCAGCTGACACCCATGGCAGAGGCCATGGTGCCTCAGGGCACGGGGCACAGAGGCACAGAAAGAGCAGAGACCCCTCCCGTGGCCCTCTCTGGCTGGTGATAATAAGGAGAGGAAATGTCACAGTGTGCAGCAAGTGGCAGCTCTGCTGTTTGGGCTGAAAGGCAGGGCTGCACAGCCAGAGCTGCAGGCCAGGCTGGTGGGAGCCACCGCACAGGGGTTACACAAGAGTCCATGCTATCAATAAAACACACCTGCCCTGAGGGGCAGAAAAAGTATACAGGGCTCTTAATTGCCTCGGCAGTAGCAAGAGAGAAAGAAGCTTTTTTTGTTCTTAACAAAAAGTCCTTCCTATACTGTTACAGACTGGACCAATCCTGCCCATTATTCCAGGGAGCTACAGTTCCTAATATGCATTTAAAAGGCTCCCTAAAACTCAACAATTTTATAAGTACTTTTGCTGGCTAACAACAATAGTTTTCCCTTTCTTTTTTTGTCCTTGTGTTATGAAGTAAAAAAATGTATGCATTTTTGTGCAAAAATTGAAAAAAGCATGGAAGAACGCTGCTAATGTCTCTGTGTTTTAATCAGGGGTGCCAAGCTATGACTTATCATGTAACAAAGGGGGTTGAGGAAGTTGTGTCAAAAGAGAAAAAAGATGACCAGAAATTCTCCCTATCACAGTATACCTTACACTAATATCTATCCTCTTTTAATATGCATGAAAGTGAAATTTAGAGAAAAGGAAAGGCTGACCTAAAAAGGCCGTGTCAACTATGAATTAATATCAAGCCTCGAGTCCCACTTCTTTTGCAGATGTTGCTTTTTTTTTTTCTTTTTAAGGACATTGTTCTGTAAATTTCAAGTAGAAAAGGAGCCTTTTTCACTTGGCATAATTCTTAATTGAAACCATCCTACATGACAACACAGACAGTAGTCAAGAAACATAGATGAAAATCTTAGTACCAAAGTCCTTGTCAAATTCAAGTGCAAAGAAATTAGGAGTAATAATTACATCATGTGTGAGTCAAGACATAGTTATTTCTGCTAAAGAGGACTTGATTTACAAGGCTGTGGTTTTATATTTATACAACAGAAACATCTTTACTCTCTGAATCTGTAGGGCAGGAGCACTCAAAATGAACATATTTTAAGTTATTACTCACACTCGATCTCCTCATGACAGAGGTCTGAAAATTGCTCAGTCCTTTCCTTCTTACTTTTAAGAAATGGATTACATTTTAACTTCTATTTCCCATTTTGTAAGTAATCAGTGAACCTGAGATAATTTCAAAGGACAGCCTCAAATGTAGAGTGAGGAAAATAGTCCATAAGCTCAATTCTAATAATTTGATTTCTACACCACACTAACAACTTTCTTAAAAACTATGCTCTTTTGTTTCCTGTTCTCAGAGGTCTTTTTACATTTTATTTAAATTATTATTAAAATTATTAAAGTTTAATGTTAAGAAGTTGACATTTTATTGAAACTTTTTTCCAAATACTTTTCTAAAATCTGGAAAATAGCATTTATAGATTACAATATAACACTCTCTCTTATTCAGTAGTGCTGCATTTCCAACTGAGCACATTATATAGCTCTAGACTCTGTACGTAGAGCAAATTTACTTGGCTTTAATGAAGAGAATCCTGAATATATATTTAATTTCATTCTGCAAAAAAATCCCTCTGAAAACATTTTATTTGGGCATTTCAGCTGGGGTGTTAAAGACTGAGTCATTCAAGGATTTTAGTTCAGAATCTTCTTTGTCAGTATGAAAGTGTCTTTATATCAATCAGAAATAGTCTAAAAGTCAAAATCTTTCTTTGGGCACTTGTAACTCAAAGTTCAAATCAAGTTATTTATTTATTTAATCTGAACAGAAAATACTATGGACTCTACCCAAAGATGGCTTTAATCCTCAGAGAGTTATAGATGCTATGGCAAGTGTTTATACTTCTCATGCTATTTGTCACACAGTATCTTATTAATGTTTTTCATGTGTCATGGCATCCTCCGGGACGACTCTCCACCTACACTGCACCATAAAACAGCCACGCTGATGAAAACTGCACCTTGAAAAACTGGGTCCAATAAAAAAGAGGAAACTTGCAAGTAAGAAGAATAAAAAGGATCTTCTAAGTCCACTATCCATTAATTTCATTACAAGGAAACTCTCTTTGGTGATTTAACATAACAAATTTTGCAAATGGACATGCACATACTTGATTCAGTTCTGATTATGCCAACAATTAAATACACTGAAGTGGCTCTGTGGGAACATCAACACACATCAACATATTCAAGAAACTTCCCACTTTCATTGCAATAGGTACACAGTAACTTTTTGAGACTGGATATTTGTGAGTAAGATATAGGCAATAGGAATATGCACATCTAACCGTGCTAAATTTTTGTAATGCCATCTTAAACTCAGTTGTAATAAATAAAAACCTCTTTCTATTTTTTTCCTAGCAGTTTTACAAGATGGAAGTGCAAGTACTAATAAAATATATGGTTTAATTAACTAAACTTATGCTGCAGTGTACATTAGAAGTGGATGATTTACAGAGTGTTATCCTCTTCAGGACAGAATAATGCAAACAGCATAATTAAAAGTTGATGAGAAGTGTATTTATTGAGTACACAGGAAGAATAGACACTCAGATTTATGATACACAAAGTGTACCTTTCATTTGCAATATTAACATTTTAAAGTCCAAAGCATCAGCATAATGCATCCAAAGTGTTCTATGCAGCATCCATATAATTCAACCCTGTTAAACCTCACACTGCTGATGGTAAATTATGTGACCTGAACATATACAAGTGTAACATGATATATTGTGATATCATGATTATGTTCGTTGAGATGTCTGTGGATGCAATACATCACATTTGCCTGTCTGTAAGTACATGGGAAATAGTTGAAGGGCCATTCATTTATTTGTGACATGAATTTCAGAGACATCAGTCATAGACCCATCAACATAAAAGAAGTCACTGTTTAATTTTAATGAAAACGCTTTTAGAAAATTCCAGCTAGTATTCATGCAGATCAGGGCCTGTTGAGCCCTGGGTATTTGATATATTATTTTGAGAGTTCAGAGAGTGCATAACCATTCTGGAAGATAAACTGTATATTAATACCCTGGGAATTTTCAAACCTGTAAGCCAGGTAGACACAACCTCACAAGACACTTACTTTTATTCCTGTCCTTATATTAAACCCAGTCCAACATCCTGCTATTTTTTGAGATGGTGAGGCAGATATTATGAACAACACCTATTATCCAAACATCAACGCTACTGAATTTTTTAGAGAGATACACACAGATACCACGTACCAAGTAAGGTTTTTGTCAATATCTAAATCATCAGGTAGACTTCCAACCAGCTGTAACATGCCTCAGTTAGAAAATGAATTTATCTTCCTTGTAAGTATATTTTATTTTGAACAGTTTGATGCACTAAGAAACTTTTAATGGGGTTTTGAAGATCCATGTTAAATAAAATAATTGTGGCTATAGTTGTAAACCCAAATTTGGAGAGAGGGGGAATTTGTGGGAAAAGAAAAATAAGCTTCTTTATATAACACCATCTTAACATATACATTCTTTGCAGAAAATAACTTTTTGGAAGGTGAAACTAGATGAAAAACATCTGCTGGTCCCTTATAATTAGGAGTTTAATTCTTTCTGAAAACTGCCTTTAACTCCTCTCCCAGTTTAAAATGTACTTACAGCAAAATGTTTGGGGTCATTCGATGAAGTCAGCAGAAGTGGCAAACAGGTCTGCTAACAGAGATGAGAACTGTTATTTAGCAGGTTTTCCATACATAGCATGATTTTCCTGAAAAGACAAAAGATGCTGTGCCCATTAATTAGAACTTTCTAATTATCCACAGGTAAACACACGGAAGCAAATTTACTAGAAAAATGGATGGCTAGGTTTAAAGCATCAGAATTTGTTTCTCCCATTACCAATGCTCAGTTATGAACTTAGGTTCCCAATTGTGTGAAATGTGCTCCACCCTCTGACCTAGCCCTGCTATGTGTATGCTTACAGTTAAATAGTGTCTTAGAGGTTTTAATAAAGGTGGCTGAGTAATCACCATGCCCCAAACTCTACTCAACATACTGTCCTTCCTTTCAACAGAAATCTGAATTGCTAAAAATACACACCAGATTTTAACTGATGACAATCACTTTTAAATTGAGTCACATTATAAGGTAGTTACTAAATACTAATCACTAAGGAGTTATCTTTACCTCTCTGCGTATAGCTTGTTAGGAGCAATTCCCTCAAAAGTTTAAAAAGAAGGTCAGAGTATTCATTTGTGCATGATTATCTCAACTTGGATGTCTGTGGAAGGTTTTTTTTTTTGTTGAGGAGTGAGTGTGTAATTGCATAAGACTAACAACAACTGTGTCAGGAAGAAAAATGTACCACAGATATCAGGCTATGCACTTCCCAGATAAGAAAACTGGGATTCCCCTTTTACCATATCTTCATTTTTTTTCATTATAGTTTGTGGCTAATATAAAGAATACTGTGTGATTCTGGTATGGATTTGCTGAGAAACCTTGGGAAGAACCACTTGAACTCTTTGTATTTCAGTTTCTTAAGTTGTAAAAACCAGATGATTTCTATTAATTTCTTTTCATCACTTCAAAGTAACCAATAGGCAAAAAATCTCTGTGCCTTTTATATACTAGTGTTAAGAGAAATATAAATCTTCCTATTGTAAAGGTATATTAATTGAATTATTATTTTCAGCCACCGTTCCTATTAGGCATAAAATAAAATAAAGTCACCAAACTAGTGAACAGCCTCAGCTAAATTAACTATAATGAAAGTATTATACTTTTTTTTTTTTTTTGCAACCTGCTTTCTTACCCTTTTTAGCACTTATTCAGTTTTGGTTAAATTATTTTTATAATATTCAGAAAGATATAAGGATAGGGATGCTAAAGTTCAGATTACCAATCAATACTGAGACTTTAAAATTAATTTGTTGACTTTTACTGGGAACAGTCAACACCAGATACCTCACATATATAAGCTAAGCTCACTTTTGCTTAATGGGAAATGTCTTCTCAAGGGCAAGTCAGGATATAGCAAAGGACAGAATAAATTATGTTTAGTGATGGTCCCTTTGGGATAAGGCTAATTTTTCCTAAAGTTATCTGTGAAACGCATGTATATTAATGCAGCAGCTACCTCTACATAATTTCTCAGGATAATACATTTTCTCTTGGAAGGAGTGTCCACACAGCCATTTTAGTGGAATAATATAATCATGTCTTTTTCTGAGGTTCTGACATTTTTCACAAAACAGACTCTTAATTAAACAAAGATGCCAAAGTTTAGAAATTTACTATTACTCATTCTACTTGCATGAAGTTTGGCATGCGAAGGCTGGTTTATAGAAATCTTTTTCACCTAATTTTCTTATGTTAAGGGCCCTTTCCAAATTGGCTTTAAATAAATGGTACTTTGGCAGTTACAGAAACACTGGGATTTCCATACTTTCCTTTCTATTCCACAGCATACCAGTCCTGAGGCTCAATTAAGAGTTAAGGTAACCTGATTGTGATTTTTTTTGTGATATCAGATGGTTACTGCATTGTAAATTATATTATCATTGTATATTATATTATTACTGTAATCCAGTTGGGAATATAAATTAAACAAAGTCATTGGAAGTAACATGAGTTCAGCTGGTGGACAATACTTTTTATTTTGGTCAAAAGAGAGAAATAGTCAAAAAGAACACAAAAAGATTCAGGCACCTAGTATTTTTTTGTCAAAGGTCTGTCACAAATCTGAACTTGGATATGAATCTTAACATCAAGACTGGCCCTTGACTGCTTTTCAGACTGAGAAAAAAAGAATGTTTTTACTCTTCGGAAAGCTCAAACTCTGCTTCACAACCATTTCTGACAAAAAAATAAATTACAGATATGAACTCAAGCCCCTAAGTCTTTTTATCCTCTCACTTCATCCTTCCTCACATATCTGAGTTAGATTCGTTTGGCTCATTTTTTTGTGATTCCACAGCAAACACAGCCACGGCTGTGTGTTATGTTCTTCCTATCACCCTGTAACAGGCGCTGAGCACAGAAGACAAACATCAGGCTGTGCATCTACTCCCTGTATTTCTTCCTATTCCAGTGTCACAGCAAACCCTTTTGTGAAAGGACAAGGGTTCTCAATGAGAGGCCACTGTGATTTCTGGAAGCAGCAACCTTGTGTGATGCATGCTGCCTTCCCTTCTTGTAGCCGGGTCACAAGTGTGGCCAGGGTCCCCAGTCTGGCAATCCATTACAAAAGCATTCCCAGCCAGAGAGGTGAACTCAACACACGTACTTTCAACCACTGATTCATCAGCACTTATTTTACCAAAAAAATTTCAGAAGGGGAAAAGAAATAGATTGTGAGAAAGCTTGTGAAATGCAAATTTTTAAACAACACAGCCCAGGAAATATCTTCCTTGCAACAAACTCAATAACAAATTAATGCTAATTGTCTAAATTTAGGCCTTGCAAAAATTTAAAGCATATGAGAACCAGAGTTCTGAATGAAGCTGAAACATCTGAAAGTATCAAGGGTGGGAAATATAGCTAAATGTGACTTTTCTTCACAATTTATGAGCTTAATTTCCTAAAGCCATTGTGAGGCTAGGGTGACCCTTACTGGTACCAAAACGAAAAAGAAAACAGAAGAACATGAAATGAAAGAGTACGGCGGAAATAAAACAAGCATGTCCCCATCACTGGTGAGTTGCTGGAAGTCTGTTATCTTCTGCCTACCACCAGAGAGCCGCCGATGGTCAGGCAGTGGGAGAGGAGGACAAGAGCTCATCCACTTCAAAGCTTGCCCAACAACCCTGTCTTGAGTCACCGGGTTCTTCTTACTCAGGCTCCCTGCCGCTTGTGTACAGTCAGCTTTTCACTTTCAAGCATTTCCTTAACCAGTCTCTGCAAAGCCCGCTCCATCCCACCCCCAAATTTCAAACCCAGGGAAGTGCAGTGGGAAGGAGAAAGCACATTTCCCTTTGTTGTGGGTTTCTCCCTACAGGCTGAGCCAGCCTAGCAGATGGTAGTACACTAGACTTTTCCTTTTTTTCCCCTCTGATGCTAAGCATGATTTACAGGCTTGAGTTATTATTTATCATTATTCATTTTCTGTCACCAGTGCATTGAAGGTTAATAGAAATGCCAGCATGCTCACTGATTTACTTAGTAAAATATTTGTTCCAAGGTTTAGGTCAGATGATTGGTGTCTGAGCGAGCTTGAGGTTTATGCATTATGAAAAGCAAGCTGACTTGACCTTGAGCCACTAGCACCAGCACTATATATTACTTTAGTGGAGTGACCTTCAGAGCCCCAAGACACACTAGATGTATTCAACACATGTTTTCTTCTCCCATACTACTGACATTGTATACATTCCAGCTGAACTTATGTAATGTAAGATGATACTCACTTTTCATCTAATGAATTTGAGTAGGATGACACATTCAGCTAAAACCCCCCACCTCGGAGGTAACAAACTACCTTTGAATCCCAGATGGACTGAGGCTCAACAAGTACTTCAGGCTAATTGACACACTTTGTCACACGGCGCATCTGGTTCACAAACCCACACTGGTTGCAGGGGCCTGATTCTGAGATTAACCACCCTGGTATTAGTCAGAAGTAACTCCAGTGTCTGCAGGACTAAGTGAGAAAAATATAAAGCCCATGGGTGAAAATTCATAAATTGGCAGGATTTATGCCTGGATTATACTACTTAATACTTGAGTTAATAATCCAGCCCTGCATGCCACCTCTTTTTTGCCTGTGTAAATGGACCCCTAAGTGTGGTGTGGTGTTGTCAGACAAGAATAAACATATGCAAACAATAGTTATAGAAACTATTTTCTTACCCACGATTTTCACATTGGCCAAGTCTTTCTATTCTCACTTGTGCAGCAGTATATAAGTATCTTCGGATGATTTCTTTTTATTCTATTTGTTCAAACAAACAATGGCCACTATAACCAAAATGAAAAATCTTAACAATGCTGAGATTTAATATTATTAATTTGAAAGGCTCTCAGTTTGCTGTCAGCTACACTGGGACAAAGCCAGACTAATTCCAGATTCTTTAGTGGATCTACTCCAGATTTACATCAGCAAAAATAAGAGCAGTTATTTGGCACAATACATAAATGTATTTTTTTTCCAGATTCTCTTTAATTCTTCCCAGGTATCAACCAGAAAAACGTCATCCCTAAGAAGAATTAAAAGCAGAACCTTTTGCCTCCATACCCTATTAAGACAGAAACACCTTCTTAATTTTTCACTTCCCCCATACATGACATTTTGAGATAGCTGAGATTTATATAGGCAGATTTGGCAGCCTTTTCATATTTACTTACACTCAGGGATAAATCAAACCCAGGGCACTCTCTCCAAGAACAAGTTATTTGTTATCTGACTAAGTAAGTGTTAGTGGATCAGACATAGGAAAGGTATTTCTATTATAACTGTGTTGTTTGGCTATGATTTACTGTGGTAGATGATAATATTTTTTATTCTTGATTATACAGTGTATTCTCTTACTGTCTTATGTATTTCAACATAGTTAGTTACTGGGAAGGGTAGGAGAGGGAGGTGGATTGGTGTTTGACACATCAACCAGAGGAAGGAAACTGAACCCCATCAGCAGAAGGAGAGAAAACTTAATCCTGCTGTTAAATCAGAAATAATTAAACTCATGTGGGGTCTGCCAAGAAGAAAAAAGACACTTCTAGAGAAAATATGGGTGAAATTTAATTTTTTCACTTGATATCTGCATTCATCCTACAAAAGTCCTTGGCAGGAAAATGTTTAAATACTCTGGGTAGTAACTTAACACTCTTCTGCCCTCCACACTGAAAATGAAAAAAACTCAATGATAATAACACCATTATGTTCTCAGGGTTTCCTAATTCTTTTCTTACACTACTTTCTTACCTAGGAGTAAGATTCCCCTTCCATAAGCAAACTTAAAATTTCCCCGAGACCACATCTTTTTCATCTTCCATGCAAGGTGATGCTGTTTCTCAGAGAAATGTAGGACTGCTGATTCCAAGAATCCAAATAATGGTGAGTTATTTATCTTTTAAAACTAAAACAATAAAAATGTATGACTTCTGTAGCAACATTAGAAGCAATCTTGTGTTCCTTCAACAACCAAGAAAATCAAAGCTATTACAAACCTTATAATAGGTCCAAGAGCAGAATTTTGGTGAGGACACATAATCTCATGGTAAGATTATTTTAGATGCACATATTAGTCTAGAATTGTGTAAAATAAAACAAATTTTAGCATAAGTAGCACAGATCCTCTAGCTTTACATGGAGCCTACACCATCAGCATCAACAGAAGTGCCACACATCATAACTTAACTGGTACAAAGTCTGGTACAAAGACTTGTACTTTGGTAGACAACAGTCCCAATGTGCTGCAGTAGACAGCACTACACTCACATGCCTCAGATTTGTCTTCCTTCAGCAAGATTTATTTATCTCCGCTTTTCAGCCAAAGAAAGATTCATTACCCTGCTCATGTTATGGTACATACTAGGTTTTGCTATTATAGGTAACTAGCATGCCCTCAATTAACCTTTTGTTGTGTTCTCTCCCTAGGTAAGCTTCCTGCAATTCCCAGAACTGATCTAGAAAGATAGAGAAAAGTAAATATGTACCAAGAACCAAAACATTTTTAACCACACCTGTCTACCAAAGTCATAAAGTATGATAGATGCTTTAAAACTAAATGAATGTTAGTCTGGCTGCTGGAGACACCATAGAAGACAAAACTCTCTTCTCAATAAGAGAAATGCTAGGCAGAAACTCCTATGCACTCATGTACTGTTCTATTAAAGCCATTCAGAAAAATCCCTTCAGAAACAATGCTGAATGAACTGAAAAGTCACTGCACTCAAAGCTCATGCTCCAAAGACAATAATATTAGTTCCTCAGTTCCAAGCTCACTACCTAATGAAAGCCAGGTTTTCAAACCCTCAATGTCCACAATATGTACAGTCAAAGATCTAGATATGCTGAACTAATTAGATTTTTTTTTAATCTATCCTCCACACCAACCCTCCTCTTTCCTCCTCTGCATCAGCCTGGCTTCTTAATTAACTGCATGATAGACAACTGAGCTTCAGAAAAAACTATCGTTGTTTGGACATGTTGGGCCCTACTGACAAGCTAGAAATGGAAAGAGTGATACAGCAAAAGAGAGAGTTAGCGGAAAGACAGAGGAAAGCCAGTTCCAATATGAATGGCAACTTATTAGGCCTAAAGGAAAGAGGATATGTTAAAAAATGTATGGGCTTATGTAAATCAGTCAGCCAGTAATAAAAAAATGTAACCAAAAAACTCCTCAGTTATACTGATGTCTGTGAAAGTCTTTCATTTACCTATTGAAGCTGAGTTCTTGCCTTCTCCCCACCTTCCCTTTTCTCTCCATTGCATTACTCCACTAAGACCACTGCTGTGTTTCTAATTCAGGCTTACAACACTGTACTTTTGAATGCCCCAAGCTTAATCCAAAAGGATGCTTACCCTAGTTCATGATGAAAACCCGGTCATTACTGTACATAATCATCCCAAATTCGCCAGGTTATAATGGGTATGTACACTTTTAAAGGGTCTCGGTAGTAAATAGCCAGAAGAGCTTGGAATTTTAATGTGCAACTTTAAGCAAGAGATGAAAACACATAATAATCTAACACACAGAGGATAAAATTAGATAATATCTCCCATCATGAGCTAAACCAAGGTGCTAAAGTCATTGGATTCTGCACTTCACCTCTACAAAAAACTATTTTCAAGCATTTAGAGGATAAAGGAGCAACAATATCTAAGTAAGTAGTGCCATTAGTTTACGCTGCATTTGCCTTTCAGGACAACCAAATAGCTCATAGGATTTTCATTTCTTTCTTTAGCAATCATTAAAATATACCTAATAAAAATGATTATTTAAAGTAATTTAGGAATAAAATAACTACTTCTACGTTTTTGTTAGAAGTACAAATGATGATACAAGACATTTTAGGTAATATAAATTGCTTCTTATCAACTCACCTTCTTGATGAACTGAATATCTGTTAGCTGTTTCAAGCATAGTAGTTGCTCACTTAGCCATAAGTTTCCTGGAGTAACATCAATGATATTGGCAGTTGGAATAGAAAACCTAAATTATTGAGGTGGCATTGCAGATGACAGTGAGTAAATTAAGCTCATTTAATTTGACATTTGATGTTAAATGTCTTTTCTTCTTTTATAAAGTCCACTTACACAGGGAACTGATTTTCCCCAGAATGGAGCTCAGTATGAGTTCTGCAGACCAAATCATGATTGCTAGACCATCCCTTTCCAGAGTAAATCAAACTGATTTTACCTATATGCTTGAAATCATCCTTATGAATACAAGGAAAACATTGACACTTCCTCTCTGTTGAAGAGAAGTGCACTGAATGATCTGAGGCATGAGGGCAGTGAAGTACTTTCAAAAGAAATGCAGAAGCACAGAAAATGAAATTATGACAGCGAGACTGCTGAATGGCTGCAGAGTCGACCTGTAAAGATTCTGACAAAATCTTACCTTTTGAAGAACGTCTGTGAGTAGAAAAAGAGGGTAATTTGGAGCAAAACTGAGTTCAATTTATACACACTGTAGTTTAACTGAGGCAGTATTGTTTAAACATAGCTCCTTGTTTTCAGGCCTTGCTGGGCCACAGAGCAGAAACAGGATATAGCTCTTAATGAGATGTGAAACATATGGTCTCTTCCCTCAATAGTACTGAATTTCCATCACCCTTCCTTACAGACAATCTCCAAGTGCTTAAAAAGACCTTAAAAATGCGTTAATATGGACAGCACCTTAGCAGGGTGAGCGCTCTGTGTCCCCCTGGCCTGGGAGCTGTGATGACAGACACAATGATTCCCTGGCAGTCACTCAGCACCATCCCTGTAGCAGGGCTTGGAAGGGAACCCAGCTCCCCCAGCTTTGCTCTGCTGTACACTTGGGCTTTGTACACCACACATCACCCCCCCCCCTTTCTGCCATTCTTCCTGCTGAAACACTGAGCTGTACACCCAAAATCTGAAAGTCTTTGTTCCTTAAAAGCTTGATTGAACTAATTATGGCTCTATTGTCATGGTCTGAAAAAACGTACAGACACAGCAGACAACATTTCTGGTTTTAAGTATGGTAAATGTCAGTGTTTATGTTTTTGTTAGCTGTCCTAATTATTGTGTGTCCTCTAAAACTCTCTGTTGTAATTACCACTCACCATACTGACACCTACTGCTACGGAGAGAGCTGATCAGCTGCAAGATTTCTTTATTCCTGGACCCAGCCAACAAACTGCATGTGACACCAACAGATGTTTCTGGTTTAAAAACAGTGGGAACTTCATGAACTGTTTTCCCCAACCTCCCAGGAGTGAATGCCACCATAGTTGAAAAGTTGGAAACATTTGTCAGGCGCTGAACAAAGCTGTGAACGAATGCTACAGTAATTTACTACTTCTATAGTCCATTTTTTTAAAAAAAAAAGAGAGGACAAGACTACAGAAGGACCATTAGCAAAAGCAGTACTGTGGGGGTTTTGCCAGTACAGGCTTTGTGCTATCCACATCTGTATTACAGCACATGGAGAAACAGCTAAGGAGAATATCACTCTAGAGAGTGTTTGTAACTTGGTGTCTTTTGTAAGGGAATGCCCATTAACTTGCAGGGCTGTTCTGAATTGTGTTTGCAGCATAAAGGGAATAGCTTGGCTCAGATTCCATAGCTGTAACTGTACAGAGAAAGGGGAGAAAAAAAATCAATAAGTTCAGTGTAAGCAAGTCAGAGCAACCTTTAAAATAATAAGACAAAACAATTTATTTCACAAATGTCTTTATTTCCAAATGCCATTGTTTGGTACTTTCTGCTGTCATTGCCCGTGACATTTGAGAAAACTTGGCTCTTAGTCATTTAGGTGCAGCAGAAATTATCATGTAACAGCCATGTGAAAAGATTATACATTCACCTCAGTGCAGATCTGCTGTAACAACCTTGTCCTATGGGGTAAAGAGTGTTTAGGAGGCGGGGGAAGGCAAGAAAGACAAGTTTTAAATATGGACAGAAAAGCCCTACTTTATTGCTATATACAATGAAAAGTAATTATAGAGAAAAATGAAAGCTGCTTCTTGCTGTTAGCAGGAAGAATAAGGGAATTCTGTTCCTTTTTAAAGCTTGGAGTCCATTTTGATATAATTGGTTCCAGAATTATTTATGACATTAATTGCTGCATTATCGACTGCCTGTCAGCTCTTCTGGCAGTTAGTCCATCTTTCTTACCACAGAAAGCCAGCTCAGCCCAAACTAGACTGACAAGCTAATTATACCCATCTTCCCCTTCAATGACAAATGCTGCTCATCGGAAACCTTTCTAGAAATAAGCTTTCATTCTTTCCCCTTTTTCCTGAGCCAGACACAACCAATATCTCAAGGTACAGATCACAGCTGAAACTCTGCTCACAGGGCTATTAGCTCTGAACATCTCACTTGAGCCAAAAAACCTAAGCATCTTATGTTATCAAACTGTATGTCATTCCCTGATGCTAGTTTTCAGTGGATGTGCACTGGGCCATAGCTGTCACTCAAAGCCGTGGCAGATGGAGCAAACCTGACTGCATTAGCTGGGCCCTTCTCAGGCAGCTGAGGCAGGGCTCTGACAGACATTCCAGGGCTCAGAAGGAAGACTTTGTATTTCCTGCATGTAAACTTCCAGAATCAATAATGTATAGCTTTTATTTCCCCCTATTCCACAAATGAAGGGTGACATTGCCCGGAATAAAAAATATTCCTTTGCAACGAGGAAATAAGGAGTACTGCTGTGAGGGGAAAGATGTCTTGGAAAGGAGGGGAAATGCCAGAGGAAAAGAAAGGACCTGCTTCAACACAACACTGTCACCTCTGTCAGAGCACAGGATGATGTTAAAGCATCCTGATGCCCTGGGTGCTCACCTGTTCAGGGACCTGGTGCCATTCTGGCATAATATGAGCTGGTTTAAACTCTTCTGCACCACATAATGCAAAGTCAGTTATTCTTTTCCATGTTATCAGTATTTTATTTATCTAAATACATCTTTTTTTTTTTTCAATATGTTCTTTGCAACCATAAGGGATTTAAGCATCTCTGCATTAGTTTCTTTGATTTTTTTTTTCAATATTAGACCCTAGAACACCTACACTGTGACAAGTTTTACTAGATTTTGGTCCTGTTTACAGAGAGGCCAGAGTATCAAAAATTAGGATGATCACAACACCAGCCTCAGTAAGCACTGCTCAGTATGTATTGATTTGCCCTCTGGTTCAGCTCTTTGTTGAAGAATTCAAAATATATATGTTGTCTGGTAAGAGGAATGGAAACAACCATATATGTACTGTATTTACCCTATATACAGATGACACAGAGTGAACTCAGCCTGGCTTTTTCAGAACAAGTTTCAGCACTACAACTTGCACTAGCAGCGCCCCCCTCCCCCCCTCCTCCAAGTGGTCTCCAAATAAAACCCAAATATTGAATTACATCTCGGCCTAGATGAAACTCTAAGATTGTTAATGATACCACTACCTAAACCTGCTATCCAATGCACTCAATCTGACAGCTACCAGCAGCACTAAATGTACTGAAACCGTACTATGAATTTCAACTAAATAAAACTAAGGTCTATATTTCAGCAGATCTATAGTCAAAAAAGGCCAAGGACATTGCAATTGCTGTGTTAACTTCTCATTTCATGCAATAGCACAGTAAGAAGCAAGCACAGACCTGGAAAAATCGTAAGAATACCAATTAAAATGACCACAGGGCTGCCTTGATTTACATTCTGTCCTTTAATGTCCTTATTTCAGAAAACACCTGCAGTCTGTTGCTTGGCCTGAACAGGCTCCTGCTAGGGTTTTTTCTTTGTGAACAATAAGTTGACAAGCAAAGTGGGGGTTGTATTCAAGAGTCTTGTGCATTTTACACTTTTTCTAGGTAAATTCCATGGAAAAAGCAGCAGATAAATTGAGTCTGAAGCTTTACAAATTGGTTACTTAAACCACTCCACATCCATAAATTCTGTAGTGCTGTAGGTCATCTTTCTTTAGACACTTTCGTGACAACAAAACCTAAAGGAAAACACTGAGTCCAAATAACCACATTAGCTGTATACTAAAATGTTATGGAGCAAGTAAGAAGAACAGAAGATATGTAAACCATCTGCTCAGTGGATGATGCAGCAATGTTTGAGTCAGTACTTTGTGGTTTTATGTAACACATTGCACACTTATGAACAGAAAGCTACCGCATTCATGGGATTCCCAAAATTTCAAAGAGATATGAAATGTGTCCCTGGTATTTTGAGAAAACAAGCCCCGGAAATCAAGAGGCTAGTCAGTCTTGCCTGGCAAGATCCTCCTGGAAACTGTGCTGAGGCGCACTGGGAAAAGGGCCATGACTGGTGACAGCCCATTGGGCTTCACCAAGGATAAGCTGTGCCTGACAATGCTCATGGTCCTTGCAGTGGGGTTGCAGCATTGGAGGATGAAGGAAGAGCAACAGACATCATCTACCTGGATTGTGTAGAACATTTGATACTTCCCTGCACAACACCTGTGTATGGAGAGACATGGATTTGATGGATGGAATGCTCGGTGGATAAGGAATTGGTTGGATGGTCACGATCAAAAAGTTGTGGTCAACCTGTTGAAGTGGAGACCAATGAGGCATGGCTTTCCTTAGGGATACTGGAATTGTTTAATATCTTTGTCAGTAACACTGACAGTGGAATTAAATGCACTTTAAGGTCCCTTCTAACCCAAACTATTTTATGATTCTATGATTCTTGTAAAATTTTCAGAATCAGACCAATAGTGACAACAGAATCTGATAAAGTTTTGTTATGCAAATGTGGCAATTTTATTTCTATTTTTGGATACTTTGTAAGGTAATTTTAGGTCTAGATTGTGATCATATAAAACACAAAACAAGTTAAATCAAACAACGACTCATTTGCTGGAAGTAAACTCTGTGAGATGTAAATTGTTTATAAATGCAGCAAGATTCCTCTTTTTCCTTAGTACTTGGCATTTTGAGAGAATGTAAACCACCAGGAAGTGATTATTAAGACAATATATTATAACTCTGCAGGTTTTCTTATTGCTGACTAACCCTAGACTTTTTTTCCCCTACCATCTACCTTTTTTTTTTCCCTATCATCTTACTGATCATAATTCAGAGCAGCTGATAGAAAATCACCTATTTTTTACATTCCAACATTGCAGTGGTCTTTATAATGCTTATTCACATTAAGCACAAAACATGTTTGCAGAACACTAAATACTCCAAAAGAGAAAAATATATTTTCCTTTAAAACCATCAATAAATATATAAAGTAATACTCAGCATGTCAGCATTTCTGCCCAATAACATAATGAGGTGATAAGTTACTTCAAGAGCCCTAAGAATAATAGCCTACTGGATTTTAATTTGTTGAGGTTAAATGAATAGCCTTATGCTTTAAAAGGGTACCTTCCAGCACCAAAAGCAGTGCATGCTTTAAGGACTCCTTGACAGCTGAAATAAAGTTGCTAGGGCTTGTATACTGCTGACCTTGATAGCTTTTTAGTTTAAAACATTTTAAAGGTACATGTACAACAACATTGGCGAGGGAGAAAAAAAAGGAAAACAAATGCCAGGAGATCTAACAGAAGCAAGATGCATTTGGTTTTGACTTCTAATTAATCAAGATAACATCTCTTTCAGCCATTAGACAGTAAAATCAATAACCTGGGCAGTCTGACTGCCAGTTAGACTTATATACCAACACCTATTATTGGCAAAACTGTGATGTATTTAACTATTTCATCCTTTATTATATTAAAAAAGGTATCCAGCCTCTGTAAGAGAGTGCAGGAAAAAGTCCATCACTACAATACGTTACTACCCATTCACTGGCAAATTTTCCACTAGTGCCCCTCCCAGATGCTCCTCACTGAAACCTTTCTCTAACTACTCATTCCCTTACCAGAGTGACTGACTGCTATGGAAATAAATAAATAAATATATTTTTTTAAAAAAGCACCCCAAATCTTGGCTGTATCACTATTAGATCTTCTGGAAAACTGAAAATTTGATTATTTTGGGAATTAGTGATATTCTGATCTAAGCAGAAAATACTTCAAGTGATGCTGCTATATATTGCTGCAGGGGAAAAAAAATGGCACCTGATGAGAACAAGAGGCAGATCTCAGAAATCATTACAATGGTTTCATTTCAGAGACACCTTAAATAAATTCTTTTGCATAAACAGACTATGGTGAGGTCCTGCAATCTCTTTCTCTGGTCAATAACCCCATTAAGTCTGTGACATTCCTACAAAAGTGCCAAATCCTGAAATCTTTTTTCATTAATTAGCTCATTTCCCAAAAAAATCTCATTGAATTTAGACTCTTTTAAGAAAAGCAGACAAAGAAAGCTTAATTCTCAAAAGATGAAAAGATCCAGTCCATTTTATCTGATTTTAGGAAGTCTTTCAAGTTTTGGCCCATCTTAATATATGAGATATAAATATGAAAGGCTTTTTCTAAGGCTGACATTTTGAAGGCCACCAGAACTTTGTAACTCTATTTCTTTTTATTACTCAGACAACCAGAGGTGCTACCAAGTCCTCAACAGATGACTAAAATTAGTAACTCCACTCAGGATCTGCAGTTAAGGCATTAACCTGCAGAATCTGCTCAACAATGTAGGGACATACTGCTGCACAGCACAAGATTGTTTTCCTTCCTCTTCCCTAGAAAAGACTATTTTCTAACTGAATCTCTGGTGAACTACATTTAGCACTGAAAGACTTGATCCTGCAGATTAAATCCACAGTCATTAAAAAAATTTTACTACAAAATACAGGTCTAGGAAATGGTGGACATTACAGAGCGGGCCAAAAAAACTATAAAGGTTTGTTTGTTTTCATTCCTTCCCACACACTGATGATAAAAAAGATTCCCAGAAAAGATTAAGCTTTATAATCAGCATAGGATAAGCAGAGTGCAACACAGCTCAAGACATGAAATCAAATTATTTAGCGGATGCATATTTAACAAGGACAATACAAATGGACCAGTAATTATGATATTAGAATGTTTTCATGCTATCTTTGTCTTTTTCTATTCTTCACTGTGATCATATGTACAGTTAATTACACTTAATAATTATAATTATGGCCTTATTTTACAATGCAGGAAATTAGCTCAATCAGGCATTTCATAATGCATAGGATGCTATGCAAGTTATTACAGCAGAAGGGAAATATTTAAAATCAACATTGCTCTCTAGGGGTCTTTTGACTTATCTTCCTTTGCTATGCCACTAATCTATTGTACATTGTGGGGTAACTCCCATTAAGGCAAATGGGAAATCACCAGTTACATAAATCCTCTAAAACTATCTGGCAGAAAACTGAGTTTCATTTGCAGAGAGAAATGATGAACTTGTATTGCTGATGAGTATGCAAACATGTTCGGCAGCGACACAAAAATGAGGGTATGGAATCCAACACGATAATTTGAATGAGGAGTCTCTCTTCTGCACTTGACTCCAGTTTCTTTGAGATGATAGCTCATGTACGAGAGAGGACAAGAACAATTGTGTCTTGTCTTCAACAGGAAGATGATGCATAATGAAGAAAGAAACTCAGGAATGGTCTTTTTGCTGCAATCTTCACTCTGCCCTGTGGGAAACACTACCAAAGATCATTAAACACATACATGATTTATGAAAATTGCCAACTGCAGCCATTTATATATTATAAAAACTTTTTAAAAAACATATTTTTCTATCCCCTAGGTCCTTTAATACTCTCATCAGTGTCATTACTATAAGAGAACAAGGCATTGCCCATGCCTTTCTTCTTACTAATTTTCTGGTCCTTCTTTATAATTTATTTCACTGTTTGTGAAGGAACATAATATATGCAAAAGCTTTTGTTGTAGGAGGTAGATGTACAGCCACATCTTGACAGAAGGACTTTATAGTCCTTTTTGCACCCCAAAAAGAGCAAAGAATCTACCATCTCAGCTTACACACTCTTCCATTCCAAGTCTTTTGTGCATCAATCTTCACAACCACAGAAAGGGTCCACAGCCTCAGCAAAACAATTTCAGATGTCATGCTCTGCCAGCAATAGAACCACCTGTGCCACTGTAAATGGAGACAAAGGGATGTGGTTTGCCTCTCAAGATGCAACTTGACCTGTCACAGAACAGTATTGGTTTACATTTCTGCTGTTAGTTAGACAAGGCTTATTTCCTCTATGATGTACCATTAAGAATGATTTGGATTTTCCTCTGCTATCCCTAAGGTCTCAGGTGCAGATCATTCAGGAGAAGAATTTTGGGGGTGAGTCCATGTACCATGGAAGCTCCAATTTTCCTGTTGCATGCAGAAAGGGCAAACCTTCCAGCTAACCTGTTTCCCTTCACTAGTAGCACTGTGGGGAACTCTCAGCCTGACACAGAGAGTCTCAGAGGGCAAGCCAGCAGTGCCTTCTCTGCCTCTCAGCAACTCCAGTTCCTGCTGCAACTTTCTCACTGTACTGGGAATCTCACCATCCCCCAGTGCAGACCCACAGGAAGGGGATCACTGTGTGAACATAGCCAAGGCATAAGAAATCATGTGAAATGTAGACGTTCAATTGTGAGCATCTTATTCTTCTGGGGGCAACCAAGGCAACCACATTTGAATATCAGTATTTTCAAAGGGAGAACCTTGACACAGTCAGAATTCAGGTCTCAGCACATTAACTTGATTTCTTCCAAACCTGTATTTTAGAGTAGAGAAAAAAAGGTAGGGGTCTTTTTAGATTTTTTTTTTTGTTGTTTTTTTTTTCTGACCTAATTAGAACTACACCAATATATGGGGTTTTTTTACAGTGTTTTCAAGCTTTTGGCTCGGCAGTGTAATATAAAGACAAAAAGCAAAAATACTGTTTAAAAAATATTTTTGAACTTCAGACAACAAAACAATACAACATTCCTTCCCAAAAATGTGATGGCTTAATGGGTGGTAACAAATATATTTGCCAATACTCTAATGAAACTGTACAAAAAAATGTGTGTATTAAACACATTCCTCCTTTGAATCTTCTCTCCCACTGCCATAATGTTGTGGATGTTTTGAGTCTTCCTTAACATACAGAGGAAGGGCTGTTAAAACCCTGCTTGATTTATCACCATGCCTAGGTAGCCAAAAGATTTAAGTAGAAACCAGTCCAATAGCCTGTAGGTACCACTGACTTTTTAATACAAAAGATTTTTTTTTTTTTCCAACTTTGGCTTGCCAGGGGATTCACATTATCAGAGGCTGATTGTATTTGGAAAATGCTTAAATTGAATCTTCTCTATTCACCTCCCAGGCTGCTAAATGAAAAAGTATCCCCTATGTTAAACTGGAAGTTAGATGAGGAGAAGGCACTCATCCACTGCAATCAATGACAAGCTAATGGGGCTGCTGACTATAAATTCTCTGGAAACCTAGATGTGAAGCTCTTGATTCAAGTGATCTGTGCTGCAGACCCTGAGCCACTGCAGACAATCAATTTTATGTACACAAACTTTTTCTGGCCAGCATTAAAAGATGCACTATTTGAAAGAGGATGCCAAGATGATAGCACCAAAAGAATGTTATTTTATGCTGCCTGCACCTCAACTTTACAAGGGTGTAAAATATCCAGAGGTGTACAATTAATAAATTATCAGCCCCTTGGTACGAGAATCACCAACATTCCCTTGATTCTAAGTGAGAGTAAATAAATAACATGGGTCATGCATGACAAGTTGCTTCATCGGTGGCTGAAGCCTTTTTCCCTTTATATGTTTTGATTATTAAGGAGTATCTTTGGCAAGTCAGTGCTATTTCTGAATAAACAGTTCATGTATTTGGGTCACCCTTAGAGAAAGCTTGAAAGACTTATCCTTCTGACTTGGGGGAAAATTGCAGAAAAAAGGGTGCTGACCTCCTGTCTGTCTACTTGGTGGCTGGTAAATGTTAGCACAGCTTGATAATATCAATTAGACTGGGAAGCTTTATTTTAAGTTTTTTGAACTATTACTACTGCCTGTGTCCATTTGTCTTTTTTATTCTCGAAATGTGCTATGACAAGGATTAAATGCGACACACACCAAACTTTGAATGTCCTGCAGCCAGTTCCAATGGCTTGGATGCTGTCATTTCGAGCTACATCAGGAACAGTGGCTCAATGGCTGCATCTGTGACACATGTCAGAAACTTTTAAATGTCTGCTCTTTTTTTCATCAGGATGCTTCTGTATCTTAGCTAGGGAAGAGATGACATTTTGTGTTTGGGTGTAACTTGTTGTGGTTCCCTCTTCCTGCCTCCTCTAACTGTCAGCCTGAGTTCCCCCTAAACATATCAAAATACAGACAAATAAACCTTGTCATTTAGAAATATATTCAGTAGTAACCATGCTTGAAAACAATGTTTTAGGAGGAACTTGGGCACATTTTCTCATAGAATGATGAGCTACACAAAATACAGCGCTAGGCTATTTCTGACCTTTGTTATGTGCCGCCTTAGAAGATTGATGTGCACAACTCAGATACACACGAATTCCTTAACATTTCTGTTCTTTTTCCATTAAAGTGGAATAATTTGGCATATAAAATACACAGTGTGCAGGGGTGTTTATTGCAAAGCTTGGAAGAATTAACATTTTGATAAGAATATGTAGTTCAAGGGTGGAAAATGGGTCTGCTAATGGACATCAAGGAGTCTCAGGGCAGGCTTCCAGGAGTTGAAAATGCAACTCTGAAGAAGAGAGCAGTCTTGTATCATTATTGTTCATATAAAATAATAAATGTCATTCTTAAGATCAGTTTGGGATTTCTCTGTCTTACAAAATCAAACCAAAAAAAGCTTAAAACTCTAGACTCTTTGTTTGTGACATTTGCCCTTTGGGTTTAATTGATATAACAAACACTAATTTTTCTTCCTTTTCCCTGAGCAGCCAGAGTTCTTCAGATTCTCCTGTAGTTATTGGTGACTGTGTATGGGCAACCAGACATGTTAGACACAGTTAGACACTGTGTAATTTTACTCTGGGGCTGTCTTTGCCCATTTCAACTGGCCATGTTTCAGCAGGATTTGACTACCAGTTGGACCAGTGCAAACATGCAGTTTAATCTCATTTCTTGAAAATATACCATATATTTCCTAATAGGTCTAGAGGGTTCCTAGAGGAGTTAATTCCTTTACAGGGGAAGTATTCTGCCTGCTTACACCTGATTGTGGAGAAAGTTGGGATCAGATGGGAGATGATCATTTAGCAGAATATAACCTGAGACACTGCAGAGGGCATTGCCAAAACTCCACATAAAATGCTGCCACTCTTCCTCTGGATGGATGCCTATTCCAGTCCTCAGTGATGTGCCCAGCCTTTGTTGGGTACCCAAGACACTGTGCATTTAATCCTGACATTTGTGGCCTCCAGTTTTTTTTGTTTTGGTTTTCTTCTGAGCCAGTTTCCCCACTTATTTCATTGCCAGATAACAGAACAGAATTCCAAACATAAAAATTCATTAACTTCAATTAAAATCCAGAATTCACTTTAAAAGTTAATGCTTCTGCAGCCACCTTTTTTTTTGGCTGCACTGAAGGCTAAATAAAAAAGTAAATACCAAACAAAAAATCATAGAATCATAAAAACAGGAATATCACTGCACACAGTCAAGAAGTCACTTTAGCATTCCATATAATTAGGAAATCAGTAGCAGAAGGAAAGATGGGAAGGGGCAGAATATATTTCATATCACCAGTTACATAGGTATGACTACTTAAGGACAAACAAGAATCCCAAATCCTTCATGATCCTACTTTTCCTCTCTGGGGGGGATGAGGAGAGGTGGCCTACAAGCTGGTGATGAGACTTCTCATAAAAAGAAGCATTCTGCAATCCAGCCAAGAACTACTTCAATTTATGCAAACATGATACATAATGCAGCCATTATTAAACAAGAAAAGAGCAATAGCTTTCTTTTGCTTTCAGACACATAAGCAGCAAGGACACAAAAAAATAACTTTCAGAAAATATGTCATACTGCGACCTCAAATTCAAATTGCTCCAAAAGACAACTGTTATCATTGCTATTTATTTCAGAAAGCCCTTAAGGATAAATTTTAACAATGGCATTAACAGTGACATTTAGGTTTTACTTTTACTAAAAATAGAAACAACAAAAAAAATATTTAAATATGGCATTTTGTATAAAATAAAAACAGAATAAGCAAAAATCTTCTGGTATATTATTCCAATAGAGCTGGGAATATTTTAGTTAATTAAATCTCAGCATCCTCTCAGGTAAAGCTATATTAGCTATATTATTACAGTAGGAAAACTAGGACATATATTTTTATTTGAGTAAGTTTTTAAAGTAAACTACTAGAATTGGCACAAGCTGAAACTACCCATCCCGTCTCATAGTCCTGAAACTCACTTTCCTATTTTCTGTAAAATGTTCATTAGGACAGTCTGCAGGTCCAGCGTTTGTACAGATTTCAGAAATTTCAGTGAAGTTGGCCCTTGAGTTAGGCAAAACGTGAATTTACTAGACCTTAAAACCCAACTGGCAAATGCAGCCGAATGCCTTATGGACTAAATCCTTCAAGTATTGGTTTGAAAAAAACCACAAATCAAACCAACCAGACCTCACTAAAAGCTTAAGTATAATTACTTTTGGAATAGATTAAAATTTTTAACAATAATATTAATTTCTATTTTGATATATAAAAGAATGTTTTCACTGCATAAAGTTCCAGAAATTTATCATTCAGCACCTGCTTCAAAACTAATGAATCTGGGCTTATTTCTTAGTATAGCAGATTAACACTCATTCTTTAGATCACATCTTTTGACTCCTTTTGTCAAATGCCATGTTTTAATGTCTATTTTGATGACCCATAAGAAAATGCCAACTGTTCCAGGAGGAACCTGAACCTTATGCCTGCTTCTGTAATACCACTAAGTACGTCATGGTGCAAAAGTGAATGTGCAAATGGAGTAAAACATTCAACAGTATAGAATCCTGTTCCTGGCTTTGTTAGTTTAGGACAGACCCCTATTTTTTCCCTTTTAAACTGAGTTTGCATTACTATATTTTGTGATATCTGCTCCTACTGCCACTGATGTTGAAAGCTTTGCCACTGACATGAATGGAAAGAGGATAAGACTCAGAATGTGCTTATGATATAAACTTGTGATTAACATTAACAGCTGGTAGGGTTTTTTTTTACTCTAAGCCTCATAAATACAGCTGAAAAAGCATTTATCTGAAAGTGGAAAATGAGGGCTTAGCTAGAGCTGTGCAATCTTTTTGTAATGAAATCCAGAACTAGCCTGATTTGGGAGAGCTGTTAGAGGTCTGACATTCAGGCCAGTTTTGCTAAACCCTCAGTGAACATAGTGGATTTACAGTTTCAGATGAAAACCACATACAGCTCAGCAGAGATTTTGGCTGAATTATGCTTTCGGCTTTTGCTCAAACTTGAAACTTATTGGGTGTGAACACACAAAACCCTGAACTTATAAGGAAAAAAAAAAAAGGACTGGCATGATTAACACATGGACAGAAACCATGAAAGGCTTGCAGAAATCCAGGCATGGCAATCAGTACTTTGGGGGAAGATATGTTGGGCATTAGAGATGTAGAGATCTCAAAGCTCAACCACCATCTGAAGTACTGGACAGAGGGGTGGAGTCAGTGAAGCTCCAGTTAACCACAGCAGGTCCCACATGACAACTGCAGTTTATCCAGTTTCCCAGCACACTGACATTAACACTGCCTTTTATAATATGTGCATTGTATAGTAGGTGGTGATTTGGTGGTTTGGGAAGTAGCCAAGGAAAGAGACTCAAAGTATAGTGAACGTCCTTCCAAAATTGATGTTGAAATTTGGCTACCTGAAACACATTACAAGTCATGGCTAAATCAGTAGGGTATTAAAAAGGAAATGACTCTTGAGCAGAGAAGTTTTGCTTTTCCCCTCTCTTGCATTGTAATTCTCTGTCCAGCCCTAAAGTGACTACTAAGCTAAAGGAAATTAAAGAAAAGATGAATAGAAAAAAATCTCGAGCTGGGTCAAATTCATCCCCAGTGTAGCTTAGCTCAAGTAGAGTTAAATCAATGGAGTTCCACCAGGGATGAATTTGGCTTATTGTCAAAAGGAAATGAAGCAACTGTGCCCTCATTTACAGCTATCAACTTAAACAGAAATTTCATTATAAGGGAATTTCTGAAAACAATTCCTAGGTAAAAGAAAATTGCTAAGGTTGAACAGCATGTGTGTTTGAAAATTCCCTGAAGTCCACAACTGTCTGCTTACTTCGTAGATACACTGAATGCCAGTTAATTGAGTGCTCACATTGTTCCAAAGGTCTTAAAAAATCAAAGTAGATTGTTTTATGAAATCTCCTTTCTTTGTTTTTCCTATATTGAATCTTAAAAACTCAGTTGCAAAAATAATGTTGAATTAAAAGTAGGAGGGCAATTGCAGATAAAACAAAGTTAACAATATAATTTTTGGTTACCTTCTTATTCTTTATTTTCCTGATTTAGCTGTACAAGTAAGGCAGAATTTCTTAAGCTGCACATTTCTGCCATTTTTGTTTTGATCTGAAGAGATCCTCTGAAGGCCCTCTTTATTTTCAAACAAAATACTTAATTAAGTCTTACATTTAATATTGACATTTCCAAACAGATTCCTTCCTATACATTTTACTATAAAGCTATAATACCATTAGGATGTAAGTCTGTTCTAAGAGGAATTGTGGATGAGAGTTCAGTGATCTGTTATAAAAGTTGTAGATTAAGATAAAACTAGGCTAAAAACCCTACAAACCTTGACTTTACAGTTTTGGTTTTGAATTGACAGCAAAAGTTTCAATCAGAATGCAAATATTTACAAGAGATTTTACATTGGTTTTGAAGGATATTTTGAACACATTTAGAAACTTGCTCTCACAGCCTAAAAATTGCATGTAATGTGATTTTACCTTGAAACCTATGATCACAACTAAGCTAAAACTAAACATATTTTCCAAGGTGCTGTTTTCCTTAAAATGCTGAGGATTCTGAGATGATGATGATATTTTGTGAATGTGCCATGACCACGACTTAGCTTGTCCTTAAAAATATCTGCTCCTTGAAGGCTTGTGAAAATCCTGATCTGAAACCTTAATCTAATTGTCAGCAACTCTAAGCAAGGGTCAGCTTCAGGTTGACAACACCACCAGAGGCAAGTCCATCAGAGTCACCTAACCTAAAAGGTAACTTTTAGAAAGATTCAGCTGCTTTAGAACTGCACACGGAAAATATATTAATTCAGCCAGTTCTGATGAAGTAGGAGCACTGAGTACATCCTGAATGTTCTCATATAGCAAATGCCAAAGAAAATAATCTTAAGACTTCTTAAAAGTAGGTTATAAATCACTGGAAGAGGCCATTTTTCTCAGGCCTAGCTCTCATATAATCCAAGGCCTTGGTAAGGTATTTGGATAATATTAGAAGTAAAATGAGCATTAACTCATTTTAGGCAAGACAACTTTCTCTAACTAGCTAATGCTGCAAGAGTGACATAAGGAAATCAATGATTCTATCAGTTGTTCACATTCACAGGCTAACTCCAAAGCTCCAAATCAGGATCTTAGTCCATCAATCCATTTAGATGTGTTTGTGAGTAACAATGCTCACCTGTCCCACAGAGCTGTTAGCATAGGCATAGTCCCATAGTAAGAGTTTTAAATGCTTGAGTCCTCTCAATCAAATGTTATATGTTTTGTTTTAGTCTCATAGTAGGAGTACAAAAGACTGGGGAAATCAGATTTTAACTAAATAGAAGCAAAAGACTAGCCAGTGAGATGTAACAGTTACCAGGTGTGCATATAAAACCACTGAAAAAATCAAACTGTGCATTTCAGTTGTTATACTATGATCAGAAAAGCAGAAATTTCCCTTTAAAAACAAAAGGGGAGCACTTACCTATTTTGTGCCATCACTCGTTTGCAGAGCAGCGACACGGCAATTGAAGCAGACAAGGACACAGCTAGAGATCTTTAGGAACAGAGGACAACAGCCAGCAAGCCATGCAAGACCCCTGACTTCCTATCACCTGATTTACTGTCAGATTCTGCAGACTGAACCTGCAAACGGATACTTGAAAATCCACCCACTCAATTTGGCTATATGGTTACACCTCTGGAAAGCTGAATTTCATCTCTTTCTTCCACATGTGCCAACCATTTAACAAAGCAAAAAGACAGACAGATCTACAGAATAAAACAATAAACTTTCCTGAAGTGGGCAAGCAGAGATTCATGTGCCAACTATCACACCACATTAAGAAGAAATATGTGGTAAGACTCAATGTGAGTCAGTATAAAATGGGCTGATTCAGAACTTCACCACAAAGGCCGCATCCAGCAAAGTTCTGCTGGGGGCAAACATTTCCCAGCATACTCATACTGTTGGCAGGAATAAAAAATATTAATTCATCCACTGGCAGCAAATGAACCCTGTAATTTACAGAAAGCATTTTCAAAAGCACAGACAGGTTTGTTTCTTTCCTCTGACTTAAATGGGAGCAGTGGTATACCAGCACACAGTGATTTTTCATTTGTAAAGAAGATGCGAGAATTGAACACTCAGCAATCAAGTAATGCTCTGCTCAAAGAACAAATGTATTTAAAAAGGGCTGCCTATCAGCCTTCCAAAACTCAGTACCTCTAATTCTCATGGCTAACCCGTTGACTTCAAAGAGGCCCACAGTTTGAGTAAGGCAAATATTAGAGTAAACACTGTGAGACTCAGCCCAAGGAAAAGAGAAAAAAGTGGCTTCAGTGGTGACATACTTTCAGCAACCCAATAAATCATTTATGCATGCTACAGATTCAATTAGAGCCAATGTGCTCTAAAGTTAGGTTTGTGTCTCCATAACAGCAGTGTTTTCACTGAAGGTCATTTGTCTTTGTAACATTGAAATGAATTTGTAGTTTGGATATTTTCCTTATTTTTAATTTTAAGGTTAGGGATTCACATTTTAATACATAAAGCTACAAATGGAGTAAGCATAGCTTCTATAGGCATCTCCCAGTAAAAGTATTTGCCTCCTAGTCTTCATTTGTGAAGACATGAGATGTCTGACAAAGGCAAATGTCATTTCAAGACTGAACCTAAGACTGAAGTTTGGACTTTTTTCTTTTTTTTCAATTTGTAATATTTGAATATTACTTACTCAAGCAGACCTCAGATCTCTAATGTTTTTAATTGTCAAGAAGTATGGCTGGCCAAATTTTTATTGTTGCAACACAAAGAACTAAGAATGCAGCGGTCCCTTTGAAATACACATATTTAAAAATATTTTTAACTTTGTAGGCAAATCTTTTATTTTTAATAGCCTAGTTAATCTCAAGAGGCAAAGATGTGCCACATATGGAGAAGGGAGAGCAAAGGAAAGGGAGCAGAATCTCTTCAGGGATTACTTTACTGTAACTTTCATCCTAAATGATAGCTCGTTTAAGAAATTCAGGTACAGTTTCCACTCAGAAAAGAATCAAGTATACATAGCAGCCTTAAGTATGAAAATTCTACCATCTCTTGAACCAGAATTTCAGCAGAACACATCTGAAAACAAAATGTTCTGCATATTTAAAAAGAAAAAAGATGTTTTCATAAACAATAATACACATCCATGCATGTTTTTAAATAATATCCCAATACATGTTAGTAATAAAAAATAATTATTCACAGATTTTCTTTTGGACTTTCCAGAATCAGAGACATTTATAGTGAATTCCCTTCAAGGGATTTTAATTAGGACTTTGCCATATTTAACTATAGGTATATAATACCCCGAGTGAAAACAAAACCCAGAGTGGAAGAGAATTTGTTCAAATTTCATTCCAAAAATATTTTTGCCTCCAAAGCTTTGCTAGGAAGAAAACACTCCTGAAAATGATACAAATGGTTTTGACATTAGGAAAAGTAAACAAGCAAAATAAAGATGGAAAAATCATGCGGTCAGTTTGCAAGTGCTGTTTATTGTTTGAGGCAGGGTTAAAGCCTTTTGTAAAGACAAGAACATATATGCAAACAGACTGAAAGTGACATTAGGTTATTCTAAACACCTCTATTCCAAACCCTGCTGCCTGTAACATTGCCATGGCCAAAATGTGTGGAGGCTTCAAATCAGACATGGTGATAGGAAGAAACTAAGATTGCTGTTATTTTGGTAACCGAAGCAGATGACAATGCCCCAAATATTTCTATTAATATTTTTGATTAAAGAAAAAGGCATGCAGTTTTCATTTATCCAGTATCTCCTAGGACTTCTAATGTGGATTGGCATTTCATTTGCAATAGTGCATTAGTGGCATTAGAAGAGGCACTACAAGTGGCTAAAATGTGCTTTCCAGACACCAATCAAACAGCTCAGAGCTCAATTTGAACTACAAGTGGTGTGAACTGGATTGTTCCATGTTCATCACTGATTTTACGTATCTGTTAAAGATTTATTATATACTTTCAGAGTGAGCAGAGGCTTCCGTTTACTGAGTAAGGCCTAAAACGCTGAGCAGCAGTAAGCTCTCCTTTGGCACTCTGCCAGAGCCCCACTATTTCATCAGCCACGTCTGCTTTCACAACCGGCTTCCATGTCCAGTTCACTTCCACCTGTAAGGCCAGCTGATAAAAGCCCACAAGGTAAACAGTTTCTAAAAACTGGTATTTTTTTAACCAAGAAAGTGAATAAAGACCAGCAAGTAATTTCAAACACACTAAGAAAAGCTAGGCAGTGATAGCTCTCAACTGAGATTCATATAAATGGCTTTGGAACAGTCCAGAATTTTTGCATATTCCTTGGCCAATCCCATTGTATCCAATAGAAATTTTTTTTCCACAGTAACAAGTTCATGATTCTAAATATGTACAACCTCTTTATCAGAAGTGCAGGAAACTTGCCATGCCTTTTTATTTTTGTGACTGAAAATTTGACAATAGCCTTTGTTACATAGATATCAAAAGGGATTATTCAGAACTCATCTCTCTAATATATTAGTAAAGCTACTAATTATGTTAATTCCACCAGTTATTTTTATTGACTTTTCTCCCCTCTGAATAATCATACCCATCTGGTGACCAATTTATATCACTCCTTTTAAGCACTTTTTTCACCAAATTTAAGCATTTAATTCTAAATGCAATTCCATACAAGTTAAAAATAGCTTGTGCAATAAACTAGGAATAACACACACTGTCAATATCACTAAGGAGGACTTCCAAGTATAAACAGTTAAGCTACGCCATTATTTTGCAGCATAAAGAAACGTATGCCTTTCTGAAGGTAAGAGCTAGTAAATGATGAAAAGCTGTTCAAGAATTAGGAAATATTTGTTTCTCTGGGAAATTGCTTAAATCCTTTTCCTTTGCATATAAACATTTATACAAATTGACAGCACATGGCCAAAATTTTTTCAGGACATCTATTTTCCCCCGCTGAAAGAAAAAATAATCCATCTAGGCTCATTTGGGGGGTGGGTGGGTGCACTACCAAACTGTGAACGGATTTGTGTAAGCACACACGAGATGATAGAAACACAAGCACTTAATTCACAGGGGAAAAAAATAAGAACAGATAAGGGCTGTTCCATCTGAAATTACAGCCTCTCTCTTTTATAAACACTTTGATATCAGCAGGCACTTTGGCTCAACAGGCCAGGCAGAGATAAACGCGGTGCTTTTGCGGAGGTGCCGCCGATGGAGCAGGCTGAGTCCAGCCCCAGGTGTGACCCCTGCTCTCCTGCGAGCAGCACTCGGACCAGGCAATCCATCACGGAGCTCCTCCTGTCAGGCAGGGTGCTCGGCTGCAGCTGTCTGTCACACTGGTGGATGGGACCTGCTTAAAGGCAATCATGTCAATCTCTATGTGACTACTCAGACTAAGATAGAAGGATGATCTTGACAGGCTTGGCAAAGTCAGCAGAAGGCACTAGAGGACTTTAGTTACATGCTTAAAATGTAGATGTGATTTGTGCTTCTCATGTGGAGGGATTGAGGAGGCACAGAACAGCGCTGTGTTTTATAGTTGGTCATCTCGGATGAATCTGTTGCCCTCAGAATGTTTTCCGTAGTAAATGTAGCGGCATTTCCCCAGAATGCCTACAATAAAAAGGAAATGAATTACTGTTAGGATTGAAGTAGAATAATATACAATAAAGCACATAACTTGGGAAATTTGAAGGGGGAAAAGGAGCAGTTTTCTCTTGTCCTGCAAAAGAAAGTTTGTGCATTTCAAATATTAACTTATTGCCATTTCAATCAGTAGTTTTCAATCCACTGGAAAAATGTGTTAAAATACCTATATGTTAAACACACAACCACAAGTGTCTTCAAAACCAGAACTACATAATACTGAAACATCATACACTGGGTTTTAAATCACAATACCTCTCTCCTGCTTTTAAAAAAACAAACTCTGGGTTGAAATTATATTTTGTGCTCTTAGCTATCTCCCTGCTGTGTATTTTAAAGTTTTCCTCATGAACGAAATCAAAAAGAAAAAAAACCAAAAAAACAACAGCAAATAATTTTAATGCAGATCCTGGAAAAACCAGTCAAACTTCCCCAAAGTCATACTGCAAGCACCTAGACCATCCTTGTTTTCAATGACAGAGAACTGAAATGAGTGGCTGAAATCTATATGAGAATTCATCGACAGACATAGGCTAGAACAGTTTGCCTCTCCAGACTCCAGCATTTTTGTACATAAAAATAAATATTTAATAAAAACATTTCCAAAGTATCTCTCCAAACACATCACAACATCCCATGAGCAAGATACAATTTAATTATGTTAAATATTGGCACAGGCAGGATGCTTTCAATAATTAGCCATAATACTGGTTTTGGGAGGTAAGGCACATTATTCTCAGTGAATACAGGCAGAAAGATGCCTGAGGAAGCCTTAACTGCTCTAGGTGAGACACACATACCTGCAAACCTCACTTCCTTATTCAGAAGCATCCCCTCTGGTGGTACGAAGTGGTATGTGAAAGCGTAAGTTCACAGTCACATCCCACCTGTGAACATCCTCAAAGATGCTAAATTTTACTAGCAGAGCTGTTCTTTGAATCCTCAGACATGTACAGTCAAATTAAAGTCATTTCCCATGAACAGAAAGAAAGTGGAAGGGTCTTGTCTGCCTTGGGAGTCTTCCCAGAGCAGTCACTGAAGTATCCAGCTCACCTCCAAGAGGGCAAACATAACCTAGCCCAAAGGAGACAAACACTGCCTTACACAAAGGGTAAAGAAACGGGGGAGCAGATCATCAATTCTTTCTTGGTTTAGATTTCCAGAACTCACACAGCCATTACTGTGCTCACCTGCAGGATGAATTAACTACGCAAGCTTTTATATTCTGCATCCATTGTTTTCCTAAAGCTTTGGAAGGCATGGGTCATGCACGATTAATGTTAACCCATGCTCTTCTTTTTCTTTAAGACATCCTGATGGTAACACGTTCCTATGAGGGTTGGGGGTGGGCTGGGGGGGGAATTGATAGGCCTGTCATTTGTTGTGAAAAACATTCCTCTTCAGGATAATACAAACCGGGACTATATGGTGCAGTGCCTGATCATTTTCCCTTCCTGCAGAGATCTTTCTTCGATAGTTTCAATAATCTCACCAGTGGAGCACTTCCCATATGCAAAAAAATTATATCAGCATTCTTAAGCAAGAGTCTAGTGAAGACCAAGTTTTTCTTTTCCTAAACAGATATCCCAAGTCAGGCTGTAGCAGGCATTAGGTTGGTAACAGGGCCATTTGCAGCTCTAAATGCAAAGGATATGAGCAGTTTATTAACGACATTCTTTGGACTCCTTTTTCACTGGCATTGATAAAAGTCTTGTTTGAGGTCTGCTGCATTTCTTAAGGCCTGGAAGCAAGACTGTTTATAGAGATACTGGTGAGAGAGTGCTGTTTGATGAATGCTGGAGACTATAGCTAGGTGTCAGTGCTTAGAAAATGAGGCAAGGACATGAGGTATTAATATTGTCAATGATCTCCTGACAGGAAAACAGATACTGTATTCACCGTCAGATTTAAATAGACATCAAGTGCATTAATGACAAAAGGGCAGACTTCAGACAAAGGGGGCTGTATGGTGCTGTGCTGAGCCAGTCTCCAAGTTGGCAATAACCTGATCTGAAAAGACACTGTCAGGGCCACAGACAGGCCTGGGATTGTGTGCGGTGACAGAAAACAGAGATGCTGACAGAGATACCGGTGCCATATTATGCCAAGTATATTCTAACACTGTCTCCAGTCCTAACTAAATCTGACATCATTTCCTATCGCTTGTAGTATCCTCCACTGCTCTGGCAGAATATTTCTCCCCAGACATCATTACAAACTCCACTGTAGTTTTAAAGTTACTGGCAGGCCTGTGCTGTCGTGGAGGCTGGGTCTAGAGGCCTAAGGATAACCTCAGTCAATCTAAATTTGGAGTTTGCTGGAGAAGTGCTCTCATTTTCACTGATATCTCAGCTACTTGAGGTGATCTGAACGCTAAAGTGTGAGGAGCTGTCACCTTGAATAAAATCCTTAAAGTAAAGACGCTCTGTTCCCGGGATGTTCAGCAAAGATGTCGGACAGTCTGGCAGCAGGAAATGAAATCCAGCTGCTGCTGCTCGCCTGGGGATAAAGGTGCTTGGGCTAGTGACAGTTAAAGTCAGCTGAAATTTTTGAAATCCTGCAGCCTACAATTGTTTAAATTAAGGAAGTGTTGTCTCCGCAGAGATTCCCTACCCAGGCACACAGCTGTGATTCAATTGCCAGGCATATTACACACGCTGCTCAGAGAGCCTTGATAAAAGCACAGTTGAAAATGTTGCCATGAGACCTTGTTTATCATGAAGGTTATTTGTAAAACAATAATCTCGCTCATAAATTAAATGTGGTGACTGGCTTGGTTATTTGTTTCGCTTTGTTTTTCCTCTCTATGTCCCACCTCCCTTTGGCAACTACAGAAAGCTCAAAGAACTGCAAAACGTTTGTGGGCTGCATTGAGAATTTTGATGCTAAGATATGTCACATGTGAATTTAGGAAAGCTACTGTTTTTTTTTCTGCCTATCTGCTATGGTATTCTTTCCTTGTAGGGGCAGGAGTACACTTGTTCTTTTGCACACAGACAAGGGAAAGAATAAGGGAAAAACAATACATCTGTGGCTGTTCTGGTGTTTTTAATTAAAATATCCAGCATTGGCCATAATAAGCTAAGTATACCCCCTATACATCAAAACAATACACAGCATCCAGAATGAGGTTTCTGCTTGAGGTTCTTAAGAAATGACAACACAAGGTCTCTTGAGGGATCTTCTTCCCTGAATGAGGCTTCTAATTTTTCTTAAGTAGCTGATTCTACCATCAGCACAAGCTGTTAAAACTATAATTATGAAAAAAATGCATTGGGAAGAATCATTTTTAAATTCACTCTTTATCTTTTAAATGTTTCCACCCATTGGGATGGATGTTCTAATTATGCTGGGTAAGTAACGACCTTGCAGTTGCATGCATGTGTTGTGGTATCAATCTTTCTTCACAAACACATTGTAATGTCAGCAACACCAGCCTTTGCTTAGCTGAGGGAAAACCCAATTATCCAAATAAATAAATAAATAAATAAATAAATACATGCATACTAAAGAATGTGAAAAAGTTCAAGTCATGTTAGCTCCTTTTAAATTGGGCATATTTTGCAGAGGGCTATGGTGCTTTTAGACTTCTATACATTTTGCTAGAGCAAAAAAAGTTTGCAGATGTATTATATCAGAAGTGGCAAAAACAAGTTGCAATGGGAGGTGTTGGACCTATAGATCACACAGCCTTAGTTAGTAACAGGGAAAAATTCAGCTCAAGCTGACAGTGATCTAAGGTAATTGTTGTTGGGTAGCATCTTGTGGCCTTTTTCCTACCTCTTTTTCCTTGTACATTAATATTCCACATTTAGAAAAACCCACCCTTCAGTCATCACAACTTGGACAACTTCCAGCAACGCAGCTTCCTTCAGTAGCATTCAGTTTTCTTTAAAAAGTAATTACTAAAACTAAGTAGTCAAGCTAAAAAATTTGCCACTCCCATCAGAACCTACTGCCACATATGCCCAACATCCCCACCAGACACCCATTTTAACAGCAAATGTTTTTAATAAGCCCCTCTGTGAGGGAAAGCAGTGAAGTATTCACAATTAAATTTGTTTGTCAAAGGCTGGTCTGCAGTATCCATCAGGGAGTACATTTCAGTTAACAGCCTTCTGCCTGTCTTTCACATGGACTACAAGGCCTGGTACCGGGAGCTGTGGTCAGATAAAGCTTAGCACTTCATACACAGACTCAATATTCCAGTGGAATTCCACTTCACCTAACTTTAATTAGAGTACAGCACCTAAATCCTCCACTGCCAATTTGTATTTGATCCATATTCATCTCTTTTTGCACAACCTGCTGTTGCATAGTTTTGCTATGGGCTATTAAACAGCTGCCATGTTCCACCAAGAAGCTGGGTGCATTTCAGTGTGGTTATACTACCAATCTGTAAATTGTTTTGAGACCCTTCAGGATGAAATATCAATACCATTATCATTTTTTTCATAGGCACTTGGGCATATTCTACAATTAATGAACAGAAGTTGTGAAATTCCCTTAAATATTAATATAAACTTCCTATAAAGGAAAGTAATTCCCTACCGACAACATTTAGAGGAGAATAAATACCGATCTATGAACAATTTAAAGTCTACAATGCTACTGATTTAGGAAAAACACCTCCACGAGTCAACTTAATGTAAAACTCTTAAAAATCTTTTCATCTAAGGGAAATGTAAAGTTGGGTAAAAAAAAAGAAAAAAAAACCCCAAAGGCAAACCCTTTTGTATAGGAGTTATTATTTTTCCCTTTATATCTATCTACTTGGAAATTCTAACAACTTTAACTAGTTGTCCAGTCAACAACTTATTTTCAGTTCCTTTTGGTGAAACAGAATAATTGTTTCTACTGAATACGATCCAGCCTATGCATTCTCTGAGACAGGAATCTGAGAAGATCCCTTGGAAGACAAGAAAAGGTGTAAAGGATCATCTGGGTCACCAAGGGCTCCCCAAAGCAGCCAATGTGTAACTCAGAGAGATCCACTCAGTCTTGTACTCTGCTCCAGCAAACAAACCACCGCCAGCGTGGGGAGCACTGAGCTCACAAACTGCAACGTGACACACGAAGAGAACAGAAGAGTTGCAGCTGTCCTTGCAAATGGGATGGGTTCTCTGGCTGCTACCATTTAATCTGTTGCAACCATGGTTTGCAAATTACTCCAGGCTGGAGTCAGGACGCACAATCTTGACTCCTTAAATCACAGCAGAAGGAACATCAGAAAGAGGAGAATACAGAAGATATGAATGCCTTTGGTTGTGCCACAGCTAAATGCTGTACAAAAGAATCTTATAAAGACCTGAAATATCACAGCAAGAATCAAAATCTAGATAAATTCCCTAGGATATTATAATGAAATACCCACAAGTGCTCACATAACAAATGCACAAATGTTAACTTCCCTTATGTTATAAACTAGTTAATTTATTTTTAAGAGGATAGAAACACTAAATGTAAGCAAAAATTATGCATAATGCCTCAAAAGGTAGCTATGCATAAAGGGGTGAGGTTGTGCTTTAGAAGGCTGAGGACAGAGCTAGCTGTGGCTAATGCAAAATTCCTTCACCGTGGCCACAGTGCTCACAGAGTGGTCCCCGAATAGTCCCAAACGTGCCTGTGAATTTGGGATTGTGGTCCATTGCAGGTTTCCTGGAGAAAGAAGACATTCCTCCAGTAGCAAACTGCTGACCCTTACTCCCCCCTCCCTCTGAGGGTAACAACATTCAAGGAAGGTAACCTTCCCATTCAGAGGAGATGAATTACCTCTTTGCTCTGCTCCCTGCACAGGGATGTCGAAAAATGATAACATTTTCCTCTGGACACCCTACAGCATGGGGCACAAAATGGTCTTTCAGGCTGAAAGAAATTACTGAAAGGCACAAAATCAAATCTGTATCCAGTCTACAGCAATGGTGTTAGAATTATACACCTAAGCTAGAGCTGAGAGGAATCACAGAAGGCAAACTAACACTGAATTATTGCAAGTATCTTGCACAGACAAGCACTGTGACATGTCAAGTCTCACTGGCCTGTTTGTGGGATGGGGGGAAAAAGGGGGGAGTATGCAGGGAAGTGAGAGCAGGGGAGGGGGGAGCAAAGCAGTCAACAGGGAGGGGATGTTGGAAAAATTTGCAGTGAAGGTGATAGGAATACAAAGATGTGAAGTTTGCATCCTGGGCCAAGGAAGCTGCATAAATGTTCAGTGTAAACTAGCAGTCAAGCTGATGTGTGATAAAGTGCAGCCTGCTGTAAATACACTTCAGGGCTCCCAGTGCAACTAGGGAAGAAACTTGTAATTTGGAAGGGGGGTGGGGGGGAAGAAAGAAAAGTAAAAAAAAGGAAAAAAAAAAAAGAAAAATGCACTGCAAGCTTTTTCTCACATAATCTGTTACTGGAAAATTGAGAAGCTTGTCCAAGTCCGTGGGAATAAGCTGATGAGCTGATACTTAATAATAAACCATATTGTGTCATGGTGCAGAGTCATCTAGATCCATTCAGGCCACAAACTATATTACTTTATACAGCCCTGGCTGACATACATTTAAAGCCCTCTACACATTAAGGAGCCATTAGGCTGACAGATTAAAAGTTATCTTGGAGCTAATGTTTCCATTATGCGTATCCTGGCAGTGGAACAATCAACACACTGTTCCTCAGATGTCATACTTTGTTTAAAAAAAGGGTAGGGGGGAGAGCAGGGGGAAAGGAGGGTATCCTTCCCTCCTTGAATGACATTGACATGATCAGCTTTGATCTGGGCATGTGCTGTCTACAGATTCTCTACTGTTGGCTAAAATAGGAGCATTTAGGGCATAATACTTTAAATCATTAACCAGTTCCATACTCCTCTGGGTATCATTGTTACAATTTAAGGTTCCGCACTTGGGATTTCTTTGGAATCTTTCCATGCTCATTGTAACTATCACCAGAGAAATATGTTGGGGGGTTGGAATGTCTCTTTCTAGCGAAAATGAAACAAAAAGCACACAAAAAAATTACACAAATAAACAAAAAAACCCAACCAAATGCTTTCGTCTCTTCAGTGCACCTTTACCAGTTTTGTACTGTTACTGTCATAGAGAGAATTAATGCCGACTTTATAATTAAATACTTGTTGTAAAATACGTTGAAAAATTAAAGCAGCTTCTTTTTTTTTTTTTTCAATTACTCAGACACATAAATTTTGCAGTTAGCTAGACACTGCAATCAGAGAAACCCGAGTGCACAGAAAGCACCAGCGTGCCGAATTTTCGGGGTGGTCTGATGCTCACATTTGGATACACCGAGCGCCCTTGAAGGAGGTGGAGGAAAGGAAGTATGGGCCCGCAGCCCTTTTAAACACTTCTCCATGTATCTCATTCTCCCATCTGCGGTTTAAATGGAAGTAGTAGAGGAAAAACCACTCAAATACCCACGGCCAGCCGGGCTTTCCCAGCCGGGCCCGCCGCTCTGACCCCGCGCCTCAGG
>JAHLSL010000018.1:21951301-21972049 GCA_025920805.1 Petroica traversi | reverse complement strand
GGCTCCCGACAAAAGGCTCGAGATGCTGTCCGAGAGGAGGCGAGAGCCCGGCCCCATCGGCGAGGGAGGCGCTTGTTATTCTCATTTTCGCGTTAATGCCGGCGCTGCTTTGAACCACCTTTCTGGTACTTTTGTTAATGCAGCGCTGCGACCACTGAAGTGATGTAAGAGACACTTTTTACACCTTCAGAATGATGGAGGATTGTAAAATCCCTTCCCGGCCGTATGCGAAAGTTCAGCTGCTCAGGGTACACTCACCGTACGATTTAGGAGATTTTCAGTTAATTTGGCTAACATATGCAAAAATGGCCTTTCTGCTGGCTGCTCTGGACTTTGGGCTACATTCTAATAATAAAACTCCCACTACTCAGCAATGGAACTAAACCATGAAGAATGACAAGGTCATTAAGAAAACAAAAAGCGACTATAATTAAATAATACTTCACAAACCTTAACCGTGCACAGATTGCATTAGCAGTAAAATACGAGAGGAAAAAAGAGGGAAGTAAGTTCTTTTAGTAACTGTGATAGAATTAAACAAATGTACCATGATTTATGGGACAGAAAGCAAACTTTTGGAATAATTGTTCGGAAAGTCTGCAAGCATTCCAATAAAATTACAAATTCTTATGTGAAAAAAATTTGAGCAGCAGGGCCCTTCTGGAGAGTTTAGACATAAATTTGGCTCATCTCATGAGTAAAACTTGCTTTTGGATCTCAAATGTGTTCCTGCTGCAGGAGTTCACATTAGGGAAAAAAAAAAGCCATAGAAAATTCAGTCTGGCTCAACTGGTTTGAAATTTCTCAAGAGAGTCATCTGAAATAAAGACAAGTTGCTTTTTATTTTTAAAGCTGGGAAAGCAAGTATCTCAAATAAAATTAAAGAGCATAATTAAATAGTGCTGCTGTCACATTATGATACAGTTAAGGGAACCTCCTTTGTCTGCCATGACTTGCTCCTTTCCACAAGCCCTTCTTCAGAAACAAAAAAAACCCCAACATTTAAGTAATTGCTAATGTTGGGATTGTTGTGATTTTTCTTAATGCAAAACCAAGTAGATACTATAAGGCCATGGATTCCCTTATTTCCAGCAGAAATTGAAGGTATCTGGCACTTTCTAAGACATATCCAGAGCCCACAACAATGGGTGAACTCCGTTTTCTCTTCTATCACTATTACTATTTAACATCAAGTGAAAGCTGAAGTGCATCTGGATCTAAACACTCGAAGTATTCAGAAAATATGTAGTTCTCTGGACTAAGACTAGGCTTGTCTCTTAGTGGGATTCTGTTCTATGCTGTATGACATATAGCACCATCTGCTATTGCTAAATGGTTACTGGCCATAATCTAGTTTCCAACCTGCCTCTGGTACCAAAAGCCAAAATATTGTCATTGTTTTCTATCCTCAGCTCTTTTTCCCCTCCCTCAGTCTCCTTTTAAAAATATGCAAATGGGAGGGAGCTGAAGGTTACATCACAGTGGCCAGTAGAACATAGTTTACAGGTGCACTTTTAGTCTCTATGGAAGCTTTTGCTAAAGATAAAAAATTGGGGACTAAGAAACAGCTTGAGAGAGGCACATTAAAACCCCTCCATTAGGGTCAGAGTCATTAAAGTTTAGTTAAAGCACTAAAGACTTTCTAAGAAGTATTCTGCTTAGTAAACATTTTCCACCAGAGCACAGATATTGGTGAGAGCTTTTGGAGTGTGTCAGTTAATCAGTATTTGCCCACCTTGACAGCTTGAAATATTACTCACTTATTTGGCTGGTTCAAATTTATCAGACTTGACTATGTCGCAGGTTAACAGGTCCACATATTAAAAAGGAGCTCCCTGACAAAATGTTCACAATGGACCTAATAAAACACAAGTGGCCAAACAACAAGCAACACTGATCACTGTTATCACTCAGAAGCACAAAAAAAGAGCAACTGTCTTTGAGACAACCAAGCTAAACAGGAAGCAATACCGTGTTACTTTGCCAAATATCCCTTAAATGGTTGATGGAAGGATAAAGTCTCCACCACATTCAGGGACATTAAATTGCTTGGTTAAAGCTGTATATATAATTTGTGTGTGTTGAGTCAATTGCTGGTGCAAAGAAAAGAAAGGCTTAAGACAGAAGCTGTCCTTCAATCCCGAGAACGTTTTGCAGCCAAGGAAGTCCCTTGTGCCACAGGAAGGCCATTTAGGCAATGCTCTTCCCCTTTGCTCTCAGAGTGGGTGCTATTAAAACAGAAAGTCCTCTGAAGGTAGCAGGTAGTCTGGGATTAGACCATTACATGAATTCACAGCAGGAAAGCCAGTCACACACAGCCACTGTTTGGTTAAATGTATTCAACAACAGGGCACACGAGTGCTGCTGTTAAGCGTGGGGCAGTGCTGAACAGCACAAACTGCCCTACAGAAGACCTCAAAGATCTCAAAAGTAATAACAAAAAATTATACAAGAAAGATCTTTTCAGGGATAAGGAAAGCTTAACCACTTACATGTGTGCAGTGAACCCTGTGGTCCTTTCAGAGAGGCTCCTGGGAAGCAGCTATATGCTACTGAAGTATTTCAGTCTTTGGGCAAAACAAGCTTGACATCCCTGTTGGCATCTCTGCTGAGAACAGACACTGGCCTGACTCAGAAAACATCAAACGTGACTTTCTGCTAGCTGTGGCAAAGCTGAATACTGAAGGCAGGGGGAGGAGAGGTCACAGAGGAAGCAGTAGTTAACGGGGTAAAGTGAGTGTTATAATCCCCAAATTGCAGTTGGACTGAATGTTTGCAGACAATCTGCCTGTCTAAACCAAGACAGCCTCATTTTTCTTTTTTCTAGGAGAGGGTTAAGTATAATCTGAAGCCTGGAAAATGGCTGCTGTTGATACTAGTGAGGCCTTCTCTTTAACTAGATCCTTCAGGAAAAAACAAATTAATCAACAGCCAGCTGAAGTGGGTTTAATGATTGCATTCTGCATACAATCAGCTTTTCCCTTTTCAAGGGCCATCAATATGTCAAGGGAAGACATATCTGAAGGATATAGCTCTTAACATCAAGGTTATCTATTCTCCACAAGGCTCCCACTCCTTACTGGGCTGATACTTTACACTGCCTGTGTCTAACATTTTCATCAACTCTGCAATCAATCAAGGTAATAATGTTGTGCAAAAAATCAATTAACAACGCAATTAAACTTTCCTTATTATCTCAAAGGGCTGAAATAATACCTAAAGGGAAGATAGACTCACTGAATGCAGACATCCATAACCCAATGTGAAAGTGAATTATGAGGTTAGACAGATGCAGGCATGTACTGGCGCTGTTATTTTCAAAGGGATATATCTCATCCAGGCAGTGTATCAGTCACCACCAATCCCATACCCTAAAATTCCAAATTACTTTTAAGAAATATACGATGTGCAATATCCATTTCATATTCTCTTTTAGAGATAAACCCCCCAAAATCTGAACAGGAGTATTATTCAAAGACAAAATGATCTTTCAGAAAGAACATAAAATATAAAAGCTATAATAACATTTACATCTGTATACCACCCATGTCTGTAAATGCAGGTCATCAATTATACCTAATCTGTAGTGAATAAGGAACAGAAGAAGCAGCACAACATTTAAAGCCCAAAAAGGCTCAAATTTACAAATACCTTGCATCAAGTACACTGAAAAAAGAGCCCCAATATAAACACATGCAGCAAAACCAGCAAGGACTTAAGTATCACTCCCTGAAAATAAGACAGAGTGCCTATATTATTTTGTAATTACATTCAATCCTCATGGAAACATCATTCCCAAGAGCGGAGAATTTTAAAGTACATTGAAAACAGACAATTAACCCGTGGCTGTTGTGAGGATTTGGGTTTCAGCATAAAGATGTTAAGGATTGGGGTGCTCAGCACACCAGCACAATGGAGTTAATATATTTGGGAGCCCAGGTGCAGCAGCCTTGTGTCAGAGATGACTGGATAAGGATTTGAGGGAGGGTGGGGAAAAGAGGAGAAAAAGGATACGTCTAAAATTAACTACGAAATGAGTGATCTCACTTCTCCACAGTGACAACCAAAAAATATTATACAAAGAAAATGACCGTGACCAGCTTAGATACTTTGTGGGGTTTTTTGACACTTATCATTTTCCGTTGCCCAACCTGAGCGTTTCCCCTCAGCCCCTCCTTACTCATTTCCCAACATATCCACACACAGTCTTCTCCCTAGGTTGTTGTGATTTAACATAGGCAAAAAGATAATGAAAATAGAAAACACTTAAGGGAAGCCTATGTCAGAGTGACAAGCTAGGCTCACATCCTGTAATAAGCTCAGGAAAATTTGGAAGCAGAAAAGATTTCCCTTGTACACTGCACTTAGAATTCCTCTGTTAAAGGACGCTCCGCGTGTCTGTGTAAGGAGAGGTGTTCTTCAAAGCCATTCTCCCAGCAGGGTTTGCTTAAGCACATAACAGCTGCAGTTTAGAAGTGGTCTATTCTTACAATTAGCTCATGTAGTGCAAGTGACTTGTTTGGACCAAGAACATCTTTTTTTGTTGATAATTCTCCCTGGTTTTGTCTTTGTCTTGCACTTCCTGCTCTTCCCTCTGCTACCCCCATTCTGCAGAGTCAGTCATGGGTGAGATACAAATATGTGTGACTAAAATTTTCCACAATTTTTGAAAGATTACAGACTTTCCTGCATGGATTTGGGGCACTAATATTAGTCCAGGATTAGAGAATTCAGCCATTTCTCTCTTAACCTTTAGGAACATAATTAATATGTTTTCATTTTCAATGACTTCATTGTGTGTCTATCAACTGGAACCATTCCTGCTGTGTATTTGATTCCACTGACGATGGGGTGTGTTGGATTTTAAATGATGTGCTAGCACTTCTGTTCCCTATATACTCTAGTTTATGTGTTATTCATGACTTGCATTTGGAGACATGGATGATACACAGATGTAAATGTTATTAAAGCTTTTGTGTTTAGATTCATTGTGAAAGACTTCTTTGTTTTCAGATAATTCTTTTAACCATCACAAACCATCACAAACCACCAATACATGAAATTGTCTTGAGACATTTTTCTTTCCTGTTAAGGTTTTTGATGAAGAGAATTTTTTATTCTCCCTAGTGTTCTCTCATCATCAAAATAAAACACAGGATAAATTGACAGACAGCAGTTACACCTGCAGGATAACGTAGAAGTAAACCTTTTTGTCATATGCTCATTATACAAAATCAAACCCAAAAGTTACTTTATTGTTTTAATAGCTGTCAGGACTGTGGCTCCCAGTTTAAGAAGGCTGTGAGGGGCATTATTCTCAAACTGCTTCCACACTTTAACATCACATTTGTATTCCTGAGGAATTTAAAAGGAACATGATAAAGAAAAAGGTACTTTGCCAAATCATGGTTTCCTTTATTCTTTTCCTCTTAGATTAAACTAATTTTAGATTATTAGTTTTATAATACTATTTAAATATTTTGACTATATGACAGACATACCAGGCGTCTTTGTTGCGCTGGTACTATGTAGAAAAAATCTGAAACACAAATATGTACTTAAATGCTTGGTAAGCATCGGTCTCAGAAAACATTACCCAGCCAGCAGCCAGAAGTAATTTTTTGTGATGGACAGATAAAACACTGTTAAATTTTTTCATTGTCACTTATTAAGGAAAGGGGTGAGTAGGTAGGTTTATGTGTCTGGATTGGTAAATCTTCAAGACAGTTGTGTGAGGTTGCTGTACTTAAGTGGCTCTCAACTGAAACAAAAGTGCTCTCAAAAAGCATCATATAATCACTAATAATTCTGTCAATTGACAATATTTTTTCATACATCCTTAGCTATTTTCTCTCAATGAAATTGAAGCTCACTTTAAATGTTCAGTCTTGGAGCTGTCACATTTTTTTGCTTTAAAATATTTTTTTTATTATTTTTAATGTCTATTTTATACATTAAGCCTATAACAGCAGCAGCCTCTCTACAGAATTTAAATATTCAGAAACCCTGGAAAGGGATTTCTTTGTCTGAAGTTCAAGCTTCTTATTAGAACCTGACTCAGAGTAATTTAGTCAAAGTATAATAGTTTGATCAAGAAAATAACTTATTAAATTTTCTGTTGCCAGAGTAGTGTATTGGATAGTGGTGGCTTCCACTCCCCAATGTACCATTTTACAGAGAACTTCATATTTTTTTGTGAATAGTTATTGAAAAGAGAGTTTTCCATCTGACAGAGAGAATCAATTACTCTCACCCACTCTTTACCTCCAATTCCCTACTAGCACCACCTCTGTCTGGTGCAATCTTGTTAATGTTTTGCTGTAGATACCTGCTGTTTTACTTCACCTGCCACTAAAGCTTATTGCTCTTGAGCAGTTTTGAAAAACTGCCTTTGAGCTTTATGAAACAAAAGACAATTTTTTAAACTGAACCAAACTGTAACTTAATTCAGCAGGACACTGGAACGCTGCTTCTAAGTCTTTGATGCTTTATTAAGACAGTAAGTTTTCAAGTTTCCCCTTCCCTAGTCACACTGAAGACAGCTCAGGACTACTCAATAGAGCATTTCTAATGCCAAAACCCATTGAGTCATGGCATGGTTGCCTTGCACTGCATTCCAGGCAAATTCTAACCATAGTGGGGAGAGGCCATGGAAAGAGTAGCCCACTCCCTAGCCCACGGTGTAGGGTCAGGACAAAGTACTATGTCTGGAACATCATCAGATTAGGCCATACCAGGTCCTTGAGACTAAGAAGCTCTGGTATTTGGGACATGTGACAGGGTAGCAGGAGAGGGGAAAAAAAGTCTGGTTTTGTGTGATTTCAATCTTGTGCCACACAGTTCTTCAGCCTTCACAGACTGTCTGACCAATGTACACGTTTCATTCTTTTAATTGTGTAAGCATTAATTTTTTGGCTTGTTCAAAAATGGAAATATCTTGTCATTCAGGGAATAGATAAACAACATTTTCAGATTCTCTTCAACAATTATTTTGTTATCAGGAAGCAGTGTATGATACCTTATAAACATGACACTATCAATCTTCAACATTACTGTGGCAAATACAGCTTAATTCACAATTCAATATTAGTAGCCACCTTAACTGAGTAGAACCTGACGCAGTGTAAAAGTATGTTGAGATAAAATTGTTAATATAACAAAATAAAATGGTCTGCCTGCCATTTCTATCTAACCAGAAGTTATACATGCTAGGTGTCTGTGAAGCAATACAAGATTTCTGTCACTCCCCCCAATGCACTTGTCTGGCTTAAATAGCCTTTGGAAAAGACTTGGAGATCTTAAAATAGGAGGACAGTCATCAAACTTTCACCAGACGGCTCACGACACTGTAAAGGGCAATTATTTAAATATAAGAAATATTTCAGACAGATGATGAAGTCAAAAGAACCAGCTCAGCCAATCACGAAGAAAGCAAACAAGGCTTTCAACCATTCTCATTTTCTGATGTGGCTCCACAGCACACACTACCAGAAGCTTTATGAGACCACTTTAAACCATCAAGGGTCCATCCAGGTAAGATCAGCCAACAAATGGGGTACTAAAACAGATTATAGAAAGCTGGTACAAGATGTTCTTCCCTTTTTCTCCCACTTACTAGAATTTTTTGTTTAACAGGGACAAAGTCTGTCTTCTCATAAGACCAAATAACATGATAACAATGTTTTTCTTGACCTAAAGAAAATAACTTCATGTGGTCTTCCCAATAACCACACACTGCGCAGGCCTGGTGAATGTGGCAGTCTTGCATAGCCTCCTTCTCCATTTATAGCAATGATGGTTAAGTTCTGGACACACATGGCTCTAAAATTTATTGAATTCAAGTGCAATTAATATCCAAGTCTCTGGATAGCTTATATAAAGCTATTACTCTGTTCAAAGGGGAAAAAAAAATACCATCAAATGGTTATACTGAAAGTTATTTTTCTGTTTTTCTTTGTCTCAAAAAAGGAAGGGGGGAGGGGGAGATGACTGTTCCATAATTATAAATCTTCTGAAACTGTAACTCAGGAAAAGACTTTTCAAATAAAATGTTTCCCAGAAAAGAATATTTGGCAGCGGTTGGCTCTTGTTTTCCCTAATAACCATTAAAAGTCTGCCCTAGTAAACCATTTTACTGCAACGTTTGAAATGGTAGAGTTTACATTTTATTTAATGAATAGTTGCAGAGCATTGAAGCAACATCTCGTCGGCAAAACAGCTCCTTATCCTCGCTTTGTCTCAATTGGTTTTTTTACATTTCATTTTCAATGACATGTCAGCCGTCTCTCACCAACCTCAAAGGAAAGTTGAATGCGGGGCTTACAAAGTTAAGCTGACATTTGCTCTCTTCCAATAAAAAATATTTAGTCCATTAAACATAAATACCTGTCATTATGATACATGGACTGGGTACAAGCCTCCCGTTTCCCTCTGATGTTTATTACATCCAAACAACTGCAGTGCCTGCATGTTTTCAACTTTAGTGTATTGATTAAACTTTTAAATGGCTGCCATATAACCCAGGGACATCAGGAAGATTAATTTGCGTCAATGTTCATCTGTAATTCATTAGCCATTTATTCTTTACAACCACATGGGCTATCAAGAAAATGCAGGCCATTTTTCACTCTGCACAGGCTTGGGAACAGATCCTGAAATTTGTGCTGCATACAAATAAGCTCCCCAGGCCCGGCCACTTAAACTGCTTGGCTTTTCAAAAGTTAAAGTTGGGAATAACAGCAGAAAAAAGGGAACATAAAAAACCAGAAATGGACAAAATATACGTCCTCGGGGTACTAGGGATTTAACTGAGTTTGTCCACTGTCTTTTCATCCATGGATTATGGTTTCTTATTTCAGTCAGATTATAATAACTGAAACTTGTTACTGTGCAAAGGCCATAAATAAAGTGAGCTGCACCCCCCTCTAATATCTTCTAAGATGCAGTTACTTGGAGAAAGCTAGAAAGTGGCAGTGAAGTATAAAAAGCTTATGCCTCAAGGAGGTTGTAGCTGTGAATCTAAGAAAAGGATGCAGTTTTAACCAACTCTCCCATTTATTGTGGATTCCAGTCTTGCTTTTATTTGGGAAAATGGCCAGCTAAATATTGGTATGTTTCCTTAGGGTAGAGGCAAGCCATCTGGCTCCTTGATTTGCCCTACTGACCCCCTTGGCACAGTATGAAGTGCATATTAAATAAGGAAAAGGAAAGAGAACAGCCATAAAGCAAACAAAAATGCACATGAATTTTACATTTACAATGTGGAAAGATCAATGAAATGCATCCTGGTTCCTTTCCTTTCACTACCTATAAATTACAAAGTAGTGTCACTGTGCTAGGTAAAGGCAGAGTGGTACAGCAATAGAGTCATTGAGCCTAATGGTAGTAATCTAGATTCCAAAAATGAAGACCTCATAAGACAAATCCAACAAGTTCCCCATTGCAAACAAGAATATAAACATAATAGCACCCTGCAACAAACAGAAATCTTCACACAGGTCTAATATATCAGTTAGGATATAATCATCTCTACTTAACAGCTACAGTCACTATGCTGCCATTTTAAAATGTGGATTTATGCATAAACTTGAAAAGAAGAAAATCAGTTCTTCTGAAATCAGTTATCAGCTTACTGTTAAATATCAACCTGGGTTCAATATCAGCCCCAAGTGTGACTCCTGCTTAGTGTAATCCTCCCAATGCCACGCCCAACCTGCCTGCACCACCCAACCTTTTCACAGCCACAGCAAGCTGGGATCCCACCACAGACAGAACATTCTCTGCTAAGGCTCTGTGGGAAGCAGCACCTCTCATCAAATCCAAGGAACTCACAGGAGGCAATGATGTACCTGGAAAAACTGAGCTGTGGAGCAGCAATAGACTTTGGGCTACAATCTCCAGCAGCTCCAAAGAAATAAATGCTGCACTTATCACCAAAAATCTGCCATTTGGTGCTTGTCTCTGCAATTTGTATACCAGTGCTGTCATAGACAAGCTGCAGGTGGGATTGCTAAGCGGCATTTCTGTCAGTTGGCTGGCTTGTAAATGCCCCAAAATAAGTGACCCAAAAAGAAAAAAAATTACGAGATATACAGGAATATACCCAAACCAACTTTTGGATATGATTTTGTGTTTTATTACATGCTTGAAATTTAGACTGAGTTCACAGAAAGATTCATTATGGTTCATCAATCTTACAAGCAAACCTGAGTTGATTTGTGGTTTCATTTTGCACAAATACTTACTTTTAATAGGCAGGAGAAAATTAAATGAGTTTTGGTCAGATATCTGGATTCCTTTGAATCTGAAAGTTGAGTCAAAAAGAATGTTGGGAAATAAGCCAGTTTCAAAGCCATATGTACAAAGAAAGAAGTCCATTTATCCAAATCTGGATAGCTTTATGCTGTACACACAGCCCAAGTTGCTCTGGTCTGCATCTGTCCCAATGCACCAGAAAAGATGAATTCTCAGCTTCAACTTTTTATTTTGTTTTGCTTTTGTCGACTTTAGTCATACCTTCAAAATAATTTAATCTGTTTGGAGGAAATTATTTTTCTACTATGATGGGAGACTTACCGCGAACTTCACCAATAAAAATACGTGGATAAGTTGAAAATATCGCAAAATTTACCTAGCCTAAGTAGAAAAAAAGATGCTGTGCTAAAACTGTAACTTAAACTAAAAAAAGCAAAGCATATCATAGCACAACTATGGAGCTTCTATCATATCAGAAAAAAGATACCTTAGTATTCAAGAAAAATTGCAGGTGTTCAAGAACAGACATTGTAAGTTCAGTGGAAAATTTTTCAACCTTACTTCTGCAAGATACTGAAAGCTTCCTCATGGTGCTCTCTAAACAAAGTATTTCCTTAGAAACTTTCCCCTTTGATTTTCAAGCACTAACTTAGAGTAGAACACAGTTAAGATGCAGCCAGAGCTTGGGGTTCAGTCCTGTAAAGTGCCCAGTATAACAGAGCTGAAACACCAGTGACAGAGTAAAGGAGGAGAAATCCCAAAAGGAGGCCCACCAATCCCAGATTCTAATTAAATCTTGACAAATTAGGTACAGCAGCCCAGGGGATCTTTTGCCATTGTGTTCACACCGTAAAACCCCTGTGCTGGGAATGTCCCTTGCAGGCTGCATGCCACAGCCCTGTGCACAGGAGCAGGTTATTGTGGCTCCATCACAGCCAGGCTCTCTCATGCTGCAGGAATCTCCAAATGGGAAGAAGACGAGGTGGCTTTGAACTCGTGCTTTCGCTGGGGGGGGCCTAAAGCAGCCAGCTCAGGACTCAGCCATTTGTTTTCATTTTCATATAATGATGTGTCTAGCTCTCATGGTTGCACAGAAAACTGTATCAACTCGAACCATATGTTAACTGAGGCAGCAATATGTTCTTAAATTGGCAGACAGCTCAAAATGACAGTTCAGCAAGATGTGAACTATTTTCAATCATCTCAATAGGGTGTTAACTCTAAACCCTAAACATTGCCTGTATAGATATTTTGTTAACCATTTCACTACTGAATACCTTAAGCAAGACAGCTAAACTGTTCCTCCACACTTCTCCAAGACAGAATATCCCAGCTCCTAATTTGAAAGAATGTCTCTATAAAAATTGGCCTAGTTACATACTTGGCTCGATCATTTTTAACATCTCACAATCAATGTATTTATCCTTCCACAATCATGAGGCAGTGAAGTGCTGTCATCTCCTTTTTACAGATGGAGGAAAAAATGCGAGAACATGATAAAAAGGAAACAGAACAGAGATCATCTGAGCTTAAGCCTTTTGTCTGAACCAGTAGATTAGCCTTTCCTTTTACACGGAAATTATGTGGAGACAGCGAAAAATCCGCTGAATTAAAGTAAGTAAAAGAGGCTGAATATTTAAGAGTAGTATTATCCATATATGTAGCAGATTTATTTTTTAAAAGGTTGTGTGCAGTTCAGTTTAAATTAATTCAGTTCTTTCACTGAATGCCACAGAATTTTCAAGGATTTGCTCAAATTTAAGGACAGCATACCACAGAGCGCAGAATCTGTTGCCCTTACCTCTAGCTGGTCAGTTTTATTAATACAGTGTCTTAGCTTTAGGCCATAGTACACAATAAAATAAAAAAGACTAATGCAAATTTTAAATCTTGCAGCAGTTGGCCAAATAAACACAGGATCTGGATTAGTAACACTTTTTAAGACCATACATGCCTAAAAATGCACATACACACAAAAAAGAAAGAGTAGAAAATTTTTTAGGTCTCAGTACCTTTCTTACACTTTTTTGTTTGTTTATTTTGTTTTGTTTTTTGGTTGTGTTCGGGGATTTTTTTGTGGCCAATCAGGCCCATAGTCTGGCAGCCAGTGTAATTGGAACTGTTTTCCTACCCAGAAAGTACTTCAGGTTTTGAGTCACAGCAGTAAAAGCATCTAAGCCAGGAATGGAAGTTGGCTATTTATTACTCAGGTGACAATATGGGTTACAGAAAGGATACAGTATGAAAAACCTTCAGCATGACTGGACTGTATGGGCAAAGATAGCTGTGTCTCCTGATACCAACCTAAGTCACTTTCAAACAACTAACTGCAAAAACTCTGTCTAGTTTGTGAAGTATTTTGTGATGAAAGGCACTCTACACATGTAAAATATTATTACTACATTTGCAAAATGAAATTTCTAAGAGAAAAAGCACAGAACACGCCAACAACAATAAAGCAATCAATTGCAATAGGATGCAATAACTTGCAATAAATTGCTTTGTAGACAAGGATTAAATTGTTTCAGCACCAGCCACCCAATCCAACTTAACTAACAAAGAGAAAAAAGAAATGAGAAACATTTGCTTAAAAAGCTCATAACTGTCAATGTGTTCAGAACACCAGCATGTCCTGCTACACCTAATACCTTTGTCAAGGTGGCCTATCTGGAACTACTCTTTCCCATTCCCTGCAGAATTAAGCTGCAGAGTTTCCCTGCAGACTCCCACTGTATTTGCCAGAACTGGTTCTCTGCTTGGGGTCTGAGCTTGAGAAAATCCAGATCCACAGGCACGACCCCCCTTCCCCTGCCCCCTTCAGTATCACTCATCGCAGCTTAAGCCTGTCTGCTGTGCACTGGCAATGACCTGGATGTTGCACATGCTGCAGTGCAATAAGAGAACAATACCAGCAATAAGGCTACTCTTGTGATGTTGGTTTTTCATAAAGATGTGCTTAACATTCTTCCAACAACATTATTGTTATAATATTTTTTCTGTGCAGTGATTCTATGAATCAGCGTTACATTATACTGACAAAAAAGTGCATTTGGTCTTAAAACCTTGTATTAAGCACTCTGTTTGAACAATGGATTTAAGAGATTTGGTTTTCTGTCCCAAAAGATATTTTAATAAATCAGCATCTTAATTCCTAATACTTTCTTCTATTAACACATAAGATTTTAACTTTCTCTTCTCCACATTTTTACATGCTATTTTAAGTGATGTCAAAACTGAGTGTCAAAATGACATTTTCAAACATGCAGAGGAAGGCTGATTGTCCATTTACATCATGGCCTTTGCCTTCTTCTATGTAAGACTCGAAAATTAGTACAATTATTTGGTAGCAGATTGCAGAGTTACCATTCATCTTCATTTCCATAGGACAAATCAGTTAAAGCCTTGGTTGTACACAAAGCATTAAAAACACTTTTGCATGTTAAGTTACAACATGGCACCATGATGCAAAGTGGTGACTGACCCACCCTTTGGGGCACAGTTACTGGAAGGCTTTACACTATAGAGCTGGATTGTATGTTTTTAATTGTTGATCACTATGCTGAAACATGACTTATGAAAACAACTGCATGTTAAACCATGAGTGTCAAAGAAAATCTTATGAATGTTCACATGATGATATTTTTAATTGAATTGAAATTATTTTACAATTAGAGTTCCTAAATCCCATTTTAAACTAATTTAGGTGCTTTAGGGGGAAAAATATACGTAGGCCTAAACCTAAGAAGATATGAGACTGGCAACAAAAGAACCACTATGCCTTTTTATACTAAAAGCACAAGATTCCTGTAATGAGACTGAAAAGAGGCTAGACTTGTGTTCTGCAATATGGGGCAATCCTGCCCCATACACACCTCTGTACTGGGAAGAAACAACTACCTACTCTATTGCTTTGGCCAGCTGGACAAGAAGCTGCACCGACTCTGGAGGGACAAGCTCAACCCCCATTGTTCCCCATGGGACACATATCTGCCCATCTGAGTGTGGCCTGGAATCAGGAAAACTGGGCACACTGCTGAGCCCAGTGCAATGGGGAACAAACAGGGTTCTCAACAGAGGTCATAGTGTGAGAGGGGAGCATTAAAATTGCCAGCTAGCACTGAGTGATAGAGGAAACCCCTGTTTGCTTACCATACATTCAGATCCAGCCCTGTGACTTGCTGCTGCTCCCTTTCTGTCTGCTGTTTTGGAGTGAACGTGTCTGTGACTGGCCCCACCTCCCCTGAGTTGTGTGCTGCCCACTCAGTCATGCACCTTTACTCTCAAAAGACTTGGAATTTGCAGACCATAAGAAGCCAAGGAAGGAATCAGCCATCAAAGCCTCAGCACATACAAAATGGCAGTTTCTGCTGATATGTACAGCAGCAGAGCATTAAGTGCTTAGGTAACTTCAAATGAAAATAGAGACAGCTTGAGGCTTCCAGTTACTTATGCACATATTTAACATTTCCTGCATTATCTGCTCTTAAAAGCTTGAATCACACTCATCTTGTCCTTAGAGCCTAGTGCCTAGACACTTTAAAAACACCTGCCCCAAGAGTATGTGTGTGTATATATATACATATATTTATATATATATATATAGAGAGAGAGAATATGTGTATATATCCATCTATCTCCTACATACTTAGCTACTTCTACTGCCTTCACAAGGGTTGGTGCCATTGGAAGATGAGCCCACTCCATTAGTCACACAAGCTGGGATTGACAGCTGAGTTCTCAAAAGAACAACAAAAACAGTGCAACTGTGCTAGATAATCAGAAGAATATTCTTCATATTAACTCCCATTAGGCAATGGAAAGAAGCAGCCAGCATAAAAAAAAAAAAAAAAAGCGTGTCCAGCAGCTTACACTGCTCTTCATTGACTAAAGAAACTGGAAAAAGGGGTCCAATAAAATTGCCAAATTTACCTTAATTAATACATTTCCTTAATGTGCCATTATGCTCAAATTCAAAACCATTTGAATTTACTGCCTGTTCATGGCATCCTGAAGAGGGGTTTTATTTGTTGAGCATTCAGCAGCTTACAGTGCTCTCAGTGAGATATTCTATATAAATTTCTCCATGTCGTGGGTAACCAGTCACACTCTCCAGAGAAGTCCTATATTTTCCCTAGTCTTCCTTTTCTGGAAAGGAAATCTGGACCTCATTCATACGAATTCTGCTTGCAAATATCACTCAATATTAGCGTATGTATTTTAAGAGTCAAATTATTTGGATCGCTATGCCCCAAAATAAACTAATTTTTCTTGGTTTCATTGTAATTTCAAGTTCAGAATTGTCTAAAAAACTAGAAAAGAAAATACCAGAATTCTTGTTAAGAAGCCTATTTGAGCCCAACTTTGAGAAAAACTGCAGGAAGGATATCTAGTTTGGCTGAGGTCTAAAGCATTTATAATTAAGCTAATTTTTATTCTGATCCAGCCTACTGACTAGATCCAAAACTCAGGATTAAAATCCAGATATCACCAGCTGAAAACCTTTCAAAAGCAATACAGGACACATGATAGTGGGAAAAAAGGTAGATGCGGCATTGAGGATTTAAAGCATCAAAAATGCCTTAAAAACTGGGTGTTCCTGTGGTATCTGTGACATGCTGGTGTTTAAAAAGTGAGGGGAGAAGAGACTAGTGAGCCAAGAGGAAAAGCTGGTCTTGGAATCTGTGTTCCTAACCAATTTGTTTCGAATTCTGCCACAGTCTTACATGTGAGAAATGATATTAAGGGCAAGGGGTGATAGTGCAGAGATAAAGCAACAAGAAGGTATTCAAAATACTTGCCAAGAAAAAAGCACTCATCTGATAAAAATTTAGACAGGAAGAATGCCAAAAACCAGGAAAGACACAACGGAGAGATTTGATGAGGTGATTGCTGCTGCAGTTGTCAGGCTTGTCAGTAGAAAGGGGATGCCAGATTTTAACTCAAAAATAGTGTCAGCTTAAAAGTTGCCTCTTTTTTTCACCACATGTTTCTAATTAACATAACATTAGGAACTTACTTCTGGCAACTATAAATAAAACTGCTTGGGACTTAGTGTAAAAGATTAGGTAGAAGGGTTTTTCAATATCTTAAAATAGAGAAAGAAAAAGAAACCTGTTATGGAGAGAAAACCCCCAACAACTTGTGCTACAATCCAACAATAAGCTCAAAATGGTTGGAATCTGAATAAAGGAGCATTAAAAAATAACACTCATTGAGTGAAATCTGACAACTTTAGTGAAGCCATTTATCTGTTTTACCTTGAACAACTTATGAGACATTCTTCATATTTAAGAAAACTTAAGAAAACTACAAAAACTAAGATCCTCTTACCATTGAAAAAATGTGACAGACTGAAACCTAATCTTATTTGGCATTCACAGTTTTTGCAATCCTATCCTTTACCACCATTGCACACCTTTTAAAACATCCTGCCCCAAATGCTCTTTTGAAGAAATTTACTGCATTACATCTCATACATGTGTTTGCCTAAATCTTAGGGACACTGGGAGACTACAGTCCTAACTGGAAGAAGACACACAAAGCAAGTTACTGAAATGCCCTTTTATGTCATTATGAGGATGTTTCTAACACTAGGGCCAGGCTTTGGGATTGGAAAAGGCAACTCAAAAGGACAGGTTTTCAATTTACAGCCTGGATCTTCAGCTGGGGTTTGTTGCAAGACTTGGCTGATTTACACAAGGCAAGAATCTGGAGCCATGTTTTCACTCTAATGAGGTCATAATTTAAATAAAAAAAGAAAAAAGGGGGAAAAATTAAATTTAAACAGGCATTTCCAGGCTAACAAGGATAAAGCCCCTGGGGACTAATGAAGTCAATGAGGTTTATAAATCACAGGTTTATAATACATGCATAGTAAATCTCCTCTATGCAAGAACTGAAAAGACATCGTCATATTATCTAAGCCTCTTCAAACTCAGCAGCCAGCCAATATTGTGTTTAATTACTATATGCAGTGAAGCCATACACATACCCTATCCACCCCAAGCCTGTAAAAAGTATATTCAAAATTCTGCAAGCCAAACGAAAACTTTCAGCACAGTAAGAAAGAGGTGTGTATAGTTATATGGTTTCTCATTGTTCCCAGAGCAAATACCCACATCTTCACTAAGCATAATTGATCTGGCTCTGGACAGAATTACAGGTGGGCTGAAAACCCACTGGATGTAGCTGAGGACTGGGGAGCCATTTAAACAAGGTACAGGTCCTTTCAAAAATTAAGTTCACGATTCTGCTTCTCTGGTTCTTGTTGGAATGATTTAACAGCAGTTGAAATTATTTTAATTAGCACATGCAGAGAATGGCTGGTGCACAGAGAAGGTTTCTTGTTATTCCTTGCTTGGGTGGGGATGCATCATGTTCTTTTGCCTTTCAGGTTAGCAGGTTACTTTGCTGCTGGAAACAACAAGAAGAAGAGGAAGCAAAGATTTGTCCATAGCCTACTGACCTTCATTCAAAGGAAGAATATACCATGAATATCATGTTTCCTTCATTATGTCTGGAAATGAGATACATAGAAGCATTTTGAGAGAGAGAGAGAAATCACCTACAATCACAAAGCCTCAGGATAACCCTGAATGTTCTCAGGGTCAGAAGGAAATAAATTCTGATTAATGGCACATTTGCAGAGTCTAGAAATGTGAATGTATCTATTTTCAGATTTCTTTTTTCCTGGAGAAGCCACAAGCACCAAATAAAAGGAAACAACAATGGATGTGGTAGCCAATGGAATAAGAGAAAGCACAGCTACATCTTGCAGCTGTAAGGGAGGGCCAGGTTATTACACCATTAGAGGAACGGCAGCAGTTTTGACATGTACCTAAACTAGTCAGTTTTAGCTTTGGTGCTGGTCTGTTTTAGTGCTGCTAAACTGCTTGCAGAACTCAAGGAGGTTTGGATATACTTAGCACCATCTATAAAGTCAATGAGCTTGGGAAATCAAGATTTGAGCAAGCTGTTGTTAGTGAACTTCGGTGAATGGCTCAACCCCCTACAAGCCCATTTCTCCAGTAATTCAGATTCTGTCTATTGATAAAACCAATGCTCATTGCTAAACCAGCACACATGGCACTGGTAAGAATCAGCACACAGAAGCAGATCATTTGATGATGTTCCACATCCAGGACAATACTGAATTCTGCAGTGCTGTGTTCTCACTGAAGCCATCAATCCTGCAAGCCATGACAAATGGCCTCTGGAGAAAAGCCTGTGCCTATTTAGGATGCTAATCCCCATTTCAGTTTCTAACTGCTTTTGACATCCTTTGGTGAGGGTCACTACCATTATATCTGAGCCAGTGGAACAGCCTTTGCAAGAGCCATCATCTGCTTCAGTGCAAAGTCAGCTGACTGAATTGGACAAATCTGCAGCAGGGAGCTGAGCTGACCTCTTCCAGCTTAGCCATGACCCAGTGTAACCTTCTGACTTTGCCCATCATTTGTAACACTGCAAACCAATGCAGATGTTCCTGTGCTGACCATTGCACCACAGATTTAGCTTCTTGAGTTCAAGGAGATGGTGTGCCTAGATTTAGAAAAATCCTGTCTGTTCTCTTAGGCTATCTCTTCTCTACAAAGATATATCCACATTTGCATCACCATCTCTGTACAGGACAATGAAGGAAAGGTTTCTATTGCAACCTTGCCACAAAAAGGTCAAGTACTTGAACAGAACATAAAAACAGTGTGATATGAAATAACTCTCACGTGAAAGTAAGAAGGCATCTCAACACAGCAAAACAGTCTTTTAAGCTGGTGGGGAGGAAATCATCAAGCTTGCAGTAAGGAGGCAGTTATTGCTGTTTGCTACAACGTGTGTTACATTATGCAATGTAACATTCACTAAAGTACTGGGTTTGGTTCTGCTTCCTTAGTTCCACCACATCTTTTAATTTCCTTTTTACTTCACAATTATGTTCCCTTCTTTCTCATTCACAGACTGAACGACTCCCATGCTTCTCTCATATTCATACAGAAAACCAAGGAGAAAAGTACTTATATGATCACACCAGCATGGACTTTATTTACATTACATTGTGAAAAGCCCAGTTTTGTTTAGCCAAGTAAGCTATGCTCCATTTTTTTCTGCATTTGCCCCACCCTCCTCAATGTCTGGATATTCCCTGACACTTAACTCTAAATATTTTCCAGTCCTTGTGCTATAACCCTACAGACTGTGCTCACCCCTTATCTCCCGCAAACCCCCTGTAGCAATCTTTAAAGACGCTAATGATGAAAAATTAGAGGCCTTACGGAATGAGAACGAGAGCTGACCTTTGCCAGTGTGAACTGCCCATGCTTGAATGGAGTTCTGTGCACATTCAGCAAAACTTTTCAAGCCTGTACAGCTTTGGTAGATGGCCAATATTATCCAAGTATTGCTTTTCAGAATAAAATTGACAATCTTTAATCCTAATTTGAGTTCATTGCACAGCACAGACATTTGGGATTGTGCCATTGTGTAGTAAATTGTACTCTTGCTAAGTGAAAAGATGAGAGAAAGAAACACTTGCACATAGATTTTTAAGGCCAACACAGAACATTTTCCTTTATAATCTAGTTTGTGTAAGGATGAAGAGAAAAACAACCCAAAAGACTAAAAAGGAACAAAAGACAGATGATTAATGTAGTAAGGATTACTTGTGGTCACTGTGAAAACTGTTCTTAGAAATGATGCCACATAAGTCAACCCAGAATATTTTCTAGGTTATAAATATGAGTTTCAGTCTTAAAAAATTATTTTTAACTGGATTTGATTATAACTAAATTTAGTTACAATTAGATTTGGAAGAAAACATTCAGCACTGCCCAAATTATTATGATTATTTACAACCATGACAGCACAGTAAACACTTTCTAACAAAACGAAATACATCATTAAAATAAACCAGAAATGTGTTCTGGAAAATTTCTGTTTGGAGTATGTTTTAGAACATGCAAGAAACATATTATTAATTATCATTAACTGTTTGCAAAGCTGTGTTATACCTGGGCTCTCAGGCATAATTTAAAGTCAGAACTTCAACCTGCTGTTCCATTCCCATTTATTATTGTAGCTAGATTTTCACTCCACAGAATTCTGTAGTTCATAAATGGTAAAGAATTCAGTTTTTACACAGTTATTATGTCTTCTTCCATTTCTATTAAGCAAGACGAAAGCAAACAAATTTAACTTGTAAAAAAAGAAATCAGACCCACAAACTCCAAGAAAACACTTGAGCAATATCTCCAAGAGGAAGAAAAAAAAGAACTAAACCAAACAAAATCCCTTCCAAATATCCATAACAAAAATAAATCCATCAAATAAACAAACTAACAAAAAACACCAACCAAAAAACCCACCAAAACCAAAGCAAAACAAAGAAAGATAATTTACAAAGGGAAAAACCTCTTTCCATTTTCAGAATCTGCTAGTGATAATGGTTTTTTTCATTTGTTTGTTTTTATATAAAGGCAGGAGGAGGACTTAAGAGTGACT
>JAHLSL010000018.1:21730820-21951291 GCA_025920805.1 Petroica traversi | reverse complement strand
AAGTTTAGACCTCAAATTACTATGACCAAAAGAACTGCAGATTATTTAGAAGAGACTAAGAGAGATTTAGTTTCAACTGTGTTTTCCAGTTAAAGACCTGGGGTTCATCAAGAGAAAGCAGCTGGAAAGAACTTCAAAACAAACAGAAAGATGTGGCTCTTTACATTAAGTAGTAGACCTGTGAAATTCCTTGCCAGAGGCAACTGGGCATAGGAGCTTACATGAACTGCAAGGGAGACTGGAGGTCTGTTATGGGTTAGTAAACAAACTTAAACTGAAAAAAGTCAAATGCTGGAAAGAGTGCTAATGGGGAATATCATATATGCCTCTCAGTTCTTCTCCAAAAATTTGTTTCTGTGCACACTTAGAGAATATTGGACCACTTGGGCATCTGGTCAGAGCCAGGGAGAGCATTCTATATATCCTTATGTTCTGCTTTGGGAAGCACGTGGTCATTGAGGTCCTTTGCTCTTCACCAGCTTCATCCTTTTTTCTATGTCCTGTCATGCACAGGACTGGTTACCAATATGAACACAGTGCTTATAGTCCCTATAATGCCTCATTAAAAGCATTGAAACTATCAATCGTTTGGTTTCCTATTTAACTCAAGAAGCTACAACTAATTCTGTTCCTCTGGAGCCTGTTCATATTTCTGTTTACACTTATTTTGGCTAGTGGCATTCACATATCTTCCAGGAAAGAGCAACCTACCATTTACCAGCCTGACTGGTACGCTTTCTTTTTCAGAAATGCTGAGGTAGTAAAAATAGTCATGTTTCTGCATATCACAGAATCACAGAGTAAGCTGAGCTGGAAGGGACCCTCAAGGACCAGAGTTCAGCTCCTGGCCGTGCACAGCACCATCCCCAAGAGTGACACCAGGTACCTGAGAACATTGTCCAAGCGTTCCTTGAGCTCTGCCAGGCTGGTGCTGTGACCACTTCCCTGGCGAGCTGTTCCAATGCCCAACCACCCTCTGGGTGAAGAACCATTTCCTGATATCCAACCTAAACCTCCCCTGACACAACTTCAGGCCACTCCCTTGGGCCCTGTCACTGTCACCCCAGAGCAGAGATCAGTGCCTGCCCCTCACCAGGAAGTTGTAGAAAAGACTAATGACTTTCCGGTGCTCTTCTCTGAGGTTGTTTTCAGCCATGTTACAAATATCATGGTACAGATGCAGTGCTATGATACACACAAATACCAACACTCCAAATAAAAGAGGAGATGACAGTTCCTGCTTAAACACAAACTCAATATTTTCCTATATATAGATTCCCTCCACATTCAGAAGAGTGACAGACAAGTCTGACTTTACGCCCACTGTAATAATCTAGTAGTGACTTCCCAGTCCCACAAAAATGTGTAGGATGCTACAATGAAATGTCTGATTACAACTGTTACAGCTGTTCAAAGTTGATAGAACATTTAATAGATTATTAATATGTATGCTCTGTTTAATTTTCTGCCCTGCTGGCACTAATATTTAATCAGATTTTGGATAAATTCTTCTCTACTAATTGAGTTTACAAAGCCTTGGTAATCATGTGCAGCTGACAGAAGAATTTACTTCTTTTTTTTTTTCAAGTCACTCCTGTTCTTTATGCTATAGATTCCTAAAGAGAAACATGTTTCCAAAAGAAAATCATAGCCATGTAATAGATTTTTACTATTTCAGCCAATACAGTCCCTCTAGATTTCAATATTTTAAAATATTTTTTATTTATGAGCATTAAAAATCCTTCCTGCTCCCCCATTTTGCCTTATATCACCAGCTGTGATAATTTCAGATAGAGCCTGTCACTTCAGGTTTATTTTTGAATCCTCCCCTTTTCAACTGCTCCATCTTTCTGATTTCTTTTCTTTGAAAGAACTATTATATTGTAACTTTATAGAGTTTTTGTCTGAGCTCATCAAAACCAAAAGAATGGGAAATGCAAGAGAAAGTCAATAGCTGCATTTAAAAATTATTTTAAAATACACATTCCATTGGAAATATTATTTAAGGATGCCATTAACTCAGACAGAAATCGCTGTCACTATGTTGTATGACAATGCCAACTCTCAATGCCTTTTTTATTTTTGAGGTAGTATTTCTTCCAGCTACGTCATTCCTTATATTAAGTATATTTTCCTTCATTTGTGTGACCCCTTAATGTGATTAAAACAAAATAAATGCAACTAAATGAAACCATCTAAGTACAACATTCCCTTGAACCATCCATCACATGGGAAATCTTCTATGCACATGATTAAGAAGTACCTCTCCTTACAAGTAAGATTCACCCCCTTTTAACTTTTAGTGCCTTAAACATAGCCAGGATGAACTAAGCAGAAGCAGTTTGATTTTAAGTACACAGTGACTTAAAAAATTCCATCCTGCAAGTGTCAGCAGTTATTAATGCAGAGTAAATTTCGAAATTAGCCACAGAATGATTTAAAATGCATTTGTTCCTGAAAGTTCTTTCTCCTCTTTCTCAAATAAAATAGATTAAGAAGGAAATTAAATTCTTCAAGAAATAAATTTTGACTGAAGTGAGAAATCATACTAAGAAGCTAATTTAAGAAAGATGAAATTAATTTTGGTGACATTTATTCTATTTAGCAAAAGTGGTGACAAAACATATAGTAGCTCTGGTACCATGAGATAAGAGGTTAGTAATTTAAGGCTGGGCATAGTAACAGTCTACAATGATTTAATCCTTCTGGTACAACATCCCTTGTGACCTATCATTAAAGGTTTAGAGTAAAACTGACAATTATTATTAGCTTGTAATTGGATTTTGGAGATGCAGTATAAAGTTAGGATAATTTAAATGACTGTTGACATTGGAAAGATTATGTAAACAGTCTGAATCAGCTGTATTTATCAATTTATTTGGTTGGATAAAAAGCCCCCTCGCTTATCACTGCCATCAGAATACAAAATGTGTACTATTATACTCTTTTTCACATTCATAGATAAAAGCAAAGAAACAGTAAGAAAATGTCCCTTAGAGGAAATGTAGACTATATTGTCATCTATCAAAATTTTAAACTATTAACCTCAATTAAATCAGCTTGAAAAGCAAATTTTTATAAACATGCTATTCTTGAAACAGAAATTATCAAATGTGTGTCAAAAATACTTGAAAAATGAAAATAGTATGTTGATTTATTTTACTTTATAGATTTTTTAGATAGATTATAGATTATATCTATCCTAAGTTTTAGAAATGAATAGCAGAATTGAAAACACAGACATCTTTACAAGTTTATTTTTAAAATGGTTCACTTTATGGCTTTGACATTCTCATTTCTATAACAGGGCCATATATGTGCATATACCAGCCCTGCCTATAACTCAGTACACTGGAAAATCAAGCTTTTTGCAAGGTAAACCACATTTTCTCTTCTTGGTTCAAAAACATGGCATCTAAGCTTTGCTTGCATGCATCAGCACACAGCATCTTAGCCCAAAGCATGAAGCCACACCAACATTTGATTCTCTATCATTCTTTAATAGTTATTTTCTTAAACAGACACTTGAACATAATTTTAAAGATGTGCTTACTAATATCTGATACTGAAATAACAACCCCCAGCCTCAGGAGTGGAAATATTATCTTTTTCTGATATTTCTCTCAAATGTATTTTTTAGTTTCCTTTTTTCCTTATTACCAGTGCCCTTTACTTTCTATACAAATGTAAGAATAGACCAAAATCTCTGTGTGCCATAAATCATGTCTGTCCTCCAAGCAGCAAGTACATCACACAGGAAATACACTCTGAATAAAACTTTCAAGACCTCAGGATCCAAGGTCCAATTCAGAACATCACAGAACAGAAGTTTTTGCACAGAATTCCTTGTGCAAAAACCTGAAATACTCCTTCAATGGGTATAAAGGAATCAGTGTTTGGGTTACATTATACATTATTAAATAGAGATGGTGGAGTACAGTGATTTCTACTAAAAAGCCAGCATTCACACAGAGTATCTCACCTCTTTTAACAACTTAGCGTGACCATATGGGAAAAAAATCTCTGTTTCACAAAGAATTTAAATATCCTAAGATCTGTGTTCCGTCCACCTGAGAACATAGATTATAATACTGATATCTTCATGAGAGAAGATTCCAAAACAACTCCATTTGCATTCAACTAGATTGTCTTTTTAAAATTTAATCTTTCTTTATTTACCATTGTAATCCAAAAAAAGAACTCAAAGCTCCACTTGAAAATCAAAAAATTATCTTCCAAAGTATGCCAAAATGGGAGATGTTAACATTTTGTTCTGCAAATAAATCTTGGTAAAGCACACAATTTCCAAAGCACTGTAACTCTGAAAGCATTTCATTTTCTGGTATAAAAATCACTTTTGAAGATTTCTTTAACAAATACAGAAAACTCATTTCAAATGATCATAAAATATAATCATGTACTTTATTTGTAGATGCTGATGCTCCACCTTTTAGGGTCTAATTCAGTGAGGATCTAAACACCTCATTCCTATGAGAGTAAGGAATATATTGGGTGAGTATATATATAAATATGTGGTGACTCCAAAAGATGAAGGAGTTAGTATTAGAGTTAGTATAAAGATACAGATTTTGAACTATTTTAGAATTTTTAGAACTGGTAAAAGGGGCCAGATTTTCAGATCCCAATGCTCTGTCTTCTTTACAGATCATTGGAAGAGCAACACACTGGAGGATTTGGCAAAGCAGGTGACATGCATGTTCAGCCATAAGAATACCTGGCTATGACTTACTACTCATTGGCTTAGGGTTTTTAGTCATTTAATAAAATACAATTAGCAAGCTTTAAATCAGTGTGGTTTTCAGTTACTGTCAAGGGCAGCCACAGAGTAAGTGAAAACATTTAATTAGAACTTACCAGTCATTCAAGACTTCCTCTGAAATACCCAGTCTATATAATTTAGCCATTTACAGTTATTCAGATGTTTTCTGAACTTAACAACTGAAGGGACATGCTCCAGGACTGGGGAATTATCAGTCATGGGCAAAACTTCTCAATTGTGAAATCAGGATCTTTTGCCAATTTATCCATACAAATCTGTTTTAAAACTCGGAGTGTAGTCAGTAACAGCAAAATAAATCTCTGTGCCTATAAAATGCACAGGTAAGTATACCTTGAGATGAAATGACTATGAATAAAGGACTGACACCACATCTTTTACTTCTGTGCCTTCATGTGCTTGGTGGCACATCCTAGGAGTCAGTAGTCTGGCAGTCAGCACGGAAGATTTAAAAGAAATGTGTATGTAAAATTTAGGGACAGAAAAATATCCATCCAGCTTACCAGCCCTGCCTTCCCATTTATCTTGTTTTTCTTGCTTTTCCAAGGTATTCCGCTCCCTCTGGAATCTTATTTCACTAATGCAGGATTTCCCTCAAATTTTCTACAGATTCTTCTCAATCCTATAATGTTAACACCTTCCTTCCTCTTATTTCCTTCCTTCTGGTTAGAAAAATTTCCATGACCCCATGGATCTGAAATTTGACACCAGTTTTCTGGTGATGAGCCTACAACATTCAGCTGTTTTTATTTTAATAGCAGTCTTATAACAGTGCAAAATAAGGGCACAGTTATGATGACCGAAATCATGCAATATGGATTTTTTTTTTGCTTTCTCCTTAGGAAAGGATATATGACCTGTGATATCCTTTAAAACCTCTGCTGGCTTAAGAACATCAGGAGTTCAGGAGTAGAATTTAAGTCTTCATAAATCATTGGCGGTATTAAACCCCATTTGGTCCCATCTGAAGTGTGCTAAACATAATTGCAGAAACTAGGAAACACACACTGGGACGCTACTAAATCAATCTTAAGAGACCCTTTAAGATGTCTTGAAACAATGTCTCCTATGCTTTATATACTGCTTGCTCTTCCTGCAGCGTCCACCAGGCATAAGAAATTACACGTTTTTAGGGCTATTAAGCATAACATTTTCACAGCAGAACAGCACGAAGTTATTTGGCTGGGGCACAGGTGTTTCTTTAATTACATAACATTTGGAAAATTCACTGTGCTTGCTGACCTTCAGATCACACTCCTACTTGTGTGGTTTTGTAGGATCACACAAAGTAACAACATAAGGACACAGGTTCTTTCTGGACTTGATTAAGTGTTTTCTTATGTTGTTTTCCTGTTGCCTTTTATTATGCTTTCAGTGTTTCTGGGAGCAACTGGCTGCTTCAATATTCCTGAACAATACATTTAAAGAGATGGTAACCCCAAAGCGGAAAGTTGTGTTAGCTATGAACAAAGACTGCTGCAAAATTCAGGCCTATTTTACACTGATGACTTGAACAAGATGCAAAAAAAAATGCTGCCTGAACAGATTTATGTATTACATCAATAGCTGAGAGCATGATGACAGAACAGTTCACAGTGTTTTCATCTCAAAGTGTTATGGTAGAGCTTTAGCTGCTTTCCAGGTAAGAATGGGGCTGGCAAGTACCCCTTCTCAAAATACTCTATGCAGATGTTATGCTATGACAGCTCCATTCATGTATCACTAAATCCTAACCAAACATCCAGGGGAAACTACAGCTCTTAGAGGCAGTTCACAGTTCTATCACTAATGCTCTTTACGTCAATTACTTCACATGGCAGATAAAATACAAGTTATGAAGATCAGTCCAGTACAACTTGCACAGTCTTAGTTTTACAAAACTTATTAGATGAGCAATGTGCAACATTTCACATAAACCACCTAATAAAACCCGATCCTGATTGATTAAATGCACCTGAATAAACTGAGCTAAAGTCAGAGAGAAACCCACAAGAACAACACCCCAAACAAACAAACAAGACCAAATAACCCCCTCTCCCATCAATGCAGGCCATGCAGCAGGCATGCAAGAGATTAGCTACACACAATGAGGTGTTTCTTAAGTAGCTTTTATAGTTTTATGTAAAACAAGGTAAAATTTGGCAAAATTCAAGGAGCCCTTCTCCTAAGGTGTTATTATTCTCCCTTTGAACTTCAACTTTTATAGCCTGGAAGGTCCACACTTGGAACACCTTAGGCCAGACAAGTCCAGCTAAGGGATGAAGTTGGAAGACAAAACTACACCATTAGGGATGTGTAAATCTGACAGTAATGGTGACCCATGGGAAGAAACCTCTCATTTTAAATGAGAACACACAAGAATGAAAAGGTTCAGGCTGCAGATGACACAGACTCCTTTCTTCTCAGTTACTACTTACACATCAGCACCTAAAAAGAATAACTGAAGCTCAAGTCAAACAGGTTGATATATTCTAGTGCTAAGAGCTATATCCCCAATTTGCAATGATTGGCAAAGATATTCATTAAGTGTGTACCATTATGCAATAGCTCCAAAACAAATAGAGCATAACAATGAGAGGAAGGATTTGATGGAGGAGAAAGTCACCGAACCTTCCTGAGGCAGCTACAATGTAAAACTGCTCTTGAATTCTGAAAGAGGCAGCAAAAATGTGCATTATGAACATTCCCTCTAATGTTTTGCAATAGACAAAACCACGTAATGCCTTTATTAAACAGCATGAAATCTATTTAACGCTTCTTTGGATGCACTAATTAGGTTTTCCATTGTGAGACAGAGTGATGCAGTACTAAGGGCAAAATGCTTCACTCAGTTAAGTTCCATGCTACTCCTGCTTATGTAACTCAGTGAGAGAAGTGAGTTCATTCTGTGAGAGACACTAATGAGCTTTTTCCTACTGTTTTGGTCCCAATATTAAAATACATGTGCTCTTTTTAATATTAGGAACAAAATATTGACTTGCAGGAGCTTAACAGTTGGTTAAGTCAGCCTCTCTTCTCTGGTGGGTTACCTTAAGAGGAAGAAGAGTACTTCAGCCTTAATTTAGCCTTAATTCGGAAAACTGCAAAGTACATGCTCTGTTTTATTTCTCCTTGAACTCTCTGCATTCCAAGAGTGCAGATAAGTGAATTCATACACCTGAGGTTAAAAAACTTCCATAAAGTTTTGAAGCTTGCAGCTTCACTCCCTCCTTTATGAAGTTTTGAGATAGCAAAACAAAATTCAAAGTGTGCTCAAATGTTTTTACTATTTTGTTCGCCAAGTAAACAGAAAAACACAAGTGCAGAAATGCAGAATTTATAACAGGCCCGCATACATGCAAAAAAATAAACCCAAACAATCTTAAACTCAGATCAGCCTCTTTTGAGCCCCAGACATTAAATATTTTAGCCCCAGACATTAAATACTCCTTCAAATATGAACAATTAAGTGGCAAACCAGCAGTACAGCCTGTGATTGAGTTGCAAAGAGTGATACACACTCCTGGTGACTCTTCACAGGAAAGCATCTGGTGGAGATTGTGGCTTCACATTCAGAACCAACCACACGGTTGTACAACCAGCTGTGTTCCTCCCATCTCCAAGTACATGTTTCTGCACACAGCTACACTACATGGAAAAGAACATCAGTCTCCTCAGGTTTCAGGTGATCCGGTTTTTTGTTGCTTGGGGGGGGTTCTTTGTTGAAACCAAATCAATGGAGCTATTAGTAAATGAATATTATGAAAGCTGAAAATAGTATCAATAAATCATTCTCTGTGTAGCAAATCAATAAGCTCCTCTATGTTCACCTAAATGTTTATGTGTAAGTAAAAACAACTTTTTTTTTGTAGACTCAAGACTGATATTATTGGAAATAAAAATAGTACAGGACATTAGATGATATGACTTTGACTTTTAAGAATTATTTTAGCAGCCTGAACCTTAATCTAGAACTCGTAAAATTCATATTACATTCTTATAACCCTTTCCTGGCATTTGGGTTTCAAATATGTCCTGAACATGGTCTGGGTGTCAGACATAAACAACAACTATTTTCAGAATCAAGACAATGAGATAAAAAAAGAGGTTGGAGGATTGATCATGCAAAATTCTCCCCTTCTCCCACTATTGTTATGTATTTTTAGGCAAAATGCTCATTTTCCACCTGATTTTTGTGGGAATTCCAAGGTCTTCACAAGGCTCACTCACTTTGTTTCAACTGTGTTGCACTAAATTGTCTGCAGAAAAGGGAGAAAAAGGAGAATCCACATGTTCCTTACCAAACACAGCCAGAGCCTGGCTGACAACCATCTAACTGTCCATAATTAAAAGAATATTGGGTTAAGAATAAGTCTAACTCAGAAAGCAAGAAAAATTGTAGGCTAGACAGCTCACAGGGCTCAGTCTGGTACCACAGGCAGTACAAGTAACCAGCTGGAGCAATGACAGTTTTGGTTCTTGTCCAAGCATTTACTGGAAGTGATAAGCTTCCACTTTCATTTCCCAGCATCTTACTTTGTATCCCTCAGAACAGGATCCCAACCCACTTGTGTTCTGCTGGTACATCCTAAGCAGATAATATTGCCCCCTCTCCAGTCCTTTAATTGCCATCAGAATCACGCCCACTCTGAGAATGCTGCATTTTTCACTTTCCAGGTACATCCCCACTATGAAAACTGTTCCATGTAACGTCCCCAGCCTATTCCCGTGCTGCTCCCACAATGCAATCCCAAACTGCTAATCTCCCAGGCTGCCTAGAGAACACAGCTCTCAGCTCCTCCTCGGCCCTCTGAGCTCTGCCCTGAGCTGCCAGGGGTTCCTGACATCCTCTGGGCTCCTATTCCAGATGCTCAGAAATGCAGCAAAAGAGGCTGGAGTTGTGGAAGCAGCAGCAGCAGAGGTGGGCTCTTTCTCCTTTCTGAGGTAAAAGCCTTCATCAGTGCCTTCCTCATGATAAAGACTTGTCCTCCAATAGGTGATTTTACCAAACATAACCATCTCTGTTTGGACTTAAGCACCTCCCCACTTACAAGTTATGATTAATAAGGTGCTTAATGACTTTATGGATAAAAGGGCTTCTATGGCTGCAATTAAGTCAGCACAGGCTTAACCATGAGCTGTCAGACTCTGTCCAACACATGAATAAACTCTTTCAAGCATTCACAACCTGAGTCTGGAGACTTTCTGACTGGACTATTTTACTCCATCACATTTGCCAGACTCCTAGAAGGAAGAATTAGTACAAGATTTAGGCCAAGCAGCTCCATAATAACACACAGCTCCTTGTCATCACTCTATTCTCTCTCTGTGCATAACAGGTAGGAGAGTTATGCTTAAACCAGAGGGAAAAGTGAACTGGTCCCATCACAAAACTACCATAGAAATAGCAAGAAGGAAGACAGACCCTGAAAAGTGTAAAAAATACACCTCCTACAATGTCAAAATTCTACCATTCCACATGGCACCAAGCAAACATCTGCAGCTGAACATCTCACCTACAGCAACAGATCCAAGAGAAAAGAAAATGTCATTGATCACAAAAATACCTCTTGAAAGCCATCATTACTGGCAAGAATGGAATTACATGGCAACAGAAAGGAATAGCTCATCTCTGTGTATTTTTTTTACTCAGCCTCAAATCATATCTCACCAGGCATTTGCCTTTATAACATGAAACTCATTGAAAAGTCATTTCATTAGTAAAAGACCTTTAAAAATAGGATTATTTTCCTGTTATGCATTATAAAATATATAAGTATTTCAAATAATTCTAAAATATTATAAATATATTTTTATTTACAAATATAGTACATTCGTTATATAAAAAGTATAGATGGCTAAACCAAACAATGATCACGACTTCAACAATTCTTATTATTAAATAAAATTGAAATTATCCTTATTCTTATCAGCTCATTGAAATTGGCCTGAGAGTAGATCTTTTTTTCAACATGTTAACTGTGCTCTGTAATTGCTTTAGCAGTTACACTTTAAGAGTTTAAGGCATCACCTCAGGTACCTCAAAGCACCATGAGTCAAAAACTTGATCTGCTGACTAAAAGCTTTGATTTTCATGAAATAACTTTTCCAAGAGTAGATGGAGGTGTTGAGAAGTTTTCTGTTCCAGGACTCGATTTTTGGCCTAAATTAAAGTACTGGAAATGTAATTATCCCACAGATCTAATCCTAAGGATTAGAGGGGGCTAGGGACAAAAATGGCAGAGAAAAGAGATGCAAGAGCACTGGTTTTAACATTCAGGAATTCAAAGCCATGATTTTCAAAAGTACGACTGTTTTGGACTCCAAATGAGTTAATGAACTCCTTTGTCAACCCTCATACTATTACAGATTGGGGGACTGGGGACATGGGGAGGTTATCTTAGCTAAAACGCAACACTATTGTCAAAATGGTAAACAAAGAATTGTAATAAAATCACATAAAACTTTTAAACATCCATCTAAATTCAGTGGTACACACAGTAAAAAAAATGAGTCTGGAAGGTTTTCTTAGATCCCTTTAGTTATTCCCATCCCTATTCCCAAACAACAATATGTAGGAATGTTTCAAAAACCATAGTTTAAATTACATATATGCAAAAACCTTCTAGAGGCTTACACTTTATACTAATCATTGTGTATTTTCTAAACTGGTATAGCTGAAGCACTTGTTTATATCTAAGCAGCAGCTTTTAAGAAAGAATTTCACAATAGCTTGCTCAAGCCTCTGAGCACCAGAGCTGGGCGGCACGGAGAGCTTTTATTCTGCTCCTGCAGAAGCTGTCAGAACATAAGTATCCTCTACATTGTTTGTCTAGCACATGTTCCTCTAGGAACTTTAAATCAATTGTGAACTGACAGAGAACAGTAAAATTCTGCCTTACCCCTTCTTCCTCTTGCTGTTAGAAAGTTGTGGCAGAAGAAGGAAAGATCCTGCTGCCCTGAACATTGACCCCAGCCACTTCACATCAACAAGTGTTCCCATAAAAGGAATTCTCCACTGGCCCTTTACAGCAAGGATTCAGCTTCTCTAATAGCTGGAGTTATTGGGAAAGGAAGGCCTTTCTTTGTCATAACTCATTAAGAACACTAACAGTGAACATGCTATGAAGCTATCCAGTGTCTCCACCTACCAATTTTCCATTCAAAACCTCTCTTTCCATCTCCTGTGTGTACATAAAAAATATTCCCCTTAGCTTTTTAACTTTAGCCTACCTTGAACAGACTACAGAAGGGCAATGTATTTTCACATCACAGACAGGATAAAGAAATCTGCATCCATCTGCATCCACAATGTTAGAGCACTAGATTTTGCACAGTGTGTTTTGAAAGTGAATTTACAGTGGAGGCGAACTACAAGAAATGGGGGAGAAAAGGCCCAAAGTCAGAACCACAAGAAAGACACCCAAAGTACTGCAAAGCATGCAAAAAAGATTAAAAATTCAACTTGCCAGAAAAAAAAAAATTAACTCCTACTAGACAGAGAAACTCAATTAACGAATACATAATACAGACACACTTAGAATCTCAGATAAGCTGGGTTGGAAGGAACCCTCAAGGATCATCAATCCATATTTTTGCTTACATTCAACGTCTTAAAATGTACCATGTTATCCACATAAAGTCACATGTGACATCAAAGGAGAGACACTAACTGCTGAGAGGCAGAGGTTCCTTAAATCACCTCATGCCTCTGACAATTAAGCACTGAACTTGATGTCCATATTTTACCAAGCCAATGGTTTGTATCAGGTACTGCTGCAACCTGAGCATCTTCCACTGTTGGGACACAAAAATGTTTGTGCATCCTCCCAGCTCTTTGAATACAAAATATTTTGGAATTTATACAAAGGATTCTTGACAGAAAGTACCACAACTATGCATGGGGGTTTGCAAGACCAGTCTTCCAGGCCACACATGCAAAATTAACTCTGTCCACATGTACGTTAGGCCACAATCCAGTTACATGAGAACACAGTATTTCTCAAATAATAAAATATTCGATAGCATTTTTGTTCAATTCATGCTATTTTTTTTGCTTTAAGTCTCAAGCTATATTGTCATACATATTAACAGTGGGAATGGCTTGGCTTAAAAGAACTTCTGGTATCCATGAGCTTAAATACTGGCCTAGAATGCAACAGGCTTCTTCTTTATTTAAAACATAAATTTTTTGAGTGTCTACAGGAAAAATCACAAATATATAAATTTATGCTTTAAACCAAGTATAAAACATACTCTGGTGGTTACCGGCACTATCCATCCGGCATGATTTATTCATAAACAGTGTAAGACCAGATAATCCATAATACTGCAAACAAATGTGGTCTGGCTTCATTCACATCTTCCATGCAAACAGACGCTTATCATATTTTTCTCAAAAGAAAACAGATGTTCCACTGCTGAAATCCTGGGGATACATGTTAAAAAAAATGCAATTTACAGTAGGTAATAGTTTGAATATTTACTAGCATTATGTGAAAGACCATGATTTTAATCAAAAACAAGACCATAAAATTAATCATTACGATTGCCCATCAGTTATGCTCTATTCTTGGCTTGCACCTTCACCAAGGTAATCATTATTTTAATGACAATTATGAAGGGCTGTAAAAAGTACTAGGAAAGTACCAAAAAGTACCATCAAAAATAGACTTTAGATTTATGATTAACTGTTTAACACAGAGGTTTTAGAGCAATGACCCAAAGCAGTAATGAAAAAACTTAATTTTGCAGTTTTTATAAAGGTGGCCAAATCATTAAACAAACAATTAGTGCTCACAGCTCTTTTCAGCTCTCTCGGGGACATGAACTTGAACACAGTCCAGAAAAAGTGACTGAAAATCATTCCTCACTTTTACGGTATCCTTTGTAAACCCCATTTAATAAAATCACATCATTCCAGTTTTGTTCTGAGCAAGCACTTTGTACTAATTTACCAGTCTGAGCTGGATCAAGGCCTTGAAATAAAGAGAAAAGAAGTAATTGTCCTTTGAGGGAGCAAAGGCTTCCTAACATGACCACAGCAGATGAAGCTGACAAAGAAAGGGGAAAAAGCACTTCCTTGCTACAGCATCCCATAACTCTAATGGCAGGGAAGGGGGAAAAGGCAAGTGCTATTGCAGCAGTAACACTCTAGGTGAGCTTTAAGAACCAGGCATGAAACATTAGTAACTAAGGCAACAATTCTCTTTTCCTGATGCACACACATATAAAAAGCTAATTACACAGAGGTATTTCTGTTGTTTCTCACACAGCTATCAAGCACACAGGCTATTGCACTTTCTAAATCAGAGGGACTTATGCATTTACCAATAATGACAGAGATGGTAAGTGCTGAAGTGCTTGGGTTGTCTGGACTCCTCACAGGAAAGGGTAAGTTTTGAGATGAAATACAGATGGGTACAACAGGACACAGTCACAGAAAGTTGCCAAACTCCTTCTGCTCTCTTTGAGCACCCAAGTCCAGTGGCAAAAGCTGTCGTGGCAGTATTCAGGTGCTGTGGGGTAACTGCTGCTGAGGTGACTGCATAGGTTAGATCTGACTGACTCCTGCCATGGTACTGATCCCCCCCCACGAGCCAGAAGGGTGCTAACAAAGTGAAAGAATGAGAAAACTTCAGCAACATAAAAGGCAGTATTAGCAGTGAGGTATGGACACTGAGGTAAGAATATGTTGCAGATTAGTTATCAGAGCCCAGATCAGCCTTCAGCTGCATGAATACAGCTTTTAGTTACAAGGGAATGCATTAAAATTATTTTTATCAGCCCTTGCATCCATGCTTCATTAGGAGTAGAGGAATTGTGTTGTATTTTTCATAGAGTTCTAAACAACTGTATAAGTTGCTGTTAGGTTTCAAGATGCAAGCCTACATGCAGTCTTTAAACACCTACAACAGCTGCACCAGCTAAAATACATACAAAATATCAAAATAATAATGGTTATTCAGAGTTTTAAAAATAACCTTCTCATTGCTATGAAACTTACAGTTTCAGACACCCAGAAGATAACAAGAAGCAAAACTGTAGAGCTAGAGGGTAAGGTGAAGCCACTAACTCAGCTAGAGAAAAAGATGTAAAGGACTTACTCTGGAAAAAGCAGAAATAATGCGTTTGACTCAGTTCCATGATGAACTGACAAGCAGAGAATTCATATTAAAGATGATGTACAGTGTTCAGTATTAACTTTTCTGAATAGCTGAGACAGCAAGATCATAAAGGCAACAGCCCTATCTAAACCTATATTCAGTGGATGCTAGAAAATGGAACATTAAAATCACCACTTTTGGACTTTTCAAAGCAAATATTCAAAACTATGTACAAACAGTACTATACAAAGTTATATCACAATCATGGCAATCTTACATATATAAAATGAGAAACCCCATAATTTAAAACAAAACAAGAAGCCTTCATAAACTAAGGAGGGAGATTGATTGGAAGAGAATAATTAAAATGAGCTGTGATGAGAAACTCAGCTTACTATAGAAATGAAACAAGCAGAATCCTGACAGCCAAACTATAAAAAAAAAAACTTGCTTAAACAGACAGAAATGCTAATTTGATCCAAACTTGTTTATGCCACATCTATTACTGATATAGAAAAATAAGCATAAAGCTTGAGACAGTGGTGGTTGTATTAGTATAAGTGATGGCAAATTATGCATTATTCACCAGAAACTTGACCACTGCTAGAGTTTATAGACACTTAAAATTACTCTTAGATATAAAAACTTTAAGATGCTTACATGAGATCAGCCTATCAAGATCTGCATCCTTTATCTTCACATTAATAGTGACTGTATCCAATTTGCAGATTTCTAACAAGGAACTGCTCACCTTAAAGACTTACAATTATTGGGATACTTTATAGAATTGAGAATCACATGCAGATATTTTCATTTCCTCTATATCTGGCTAAAAACTACAAAGCTGTTGGAAAGCAAGGAAAACTGAAGTCAGTTCCAAATAAGGACTTTCAGAATAATACACACCATTCAATGTGTGAACAGTTCATTTGAATGTTGAATGTGCTGAAAATATTAACAGAGAAAAAGAATAAATTAAAGGTATATGTCCAAATTAATACTCTCTGTCTGAAGTTTTAATAACAATCTATGTGCTCCTACCAATTTATTTAATCTATCTTGCTCAGATGGTACCATACTATATCTCTAATAATATTGTACAAGATCTCCATCCTAAGTTACTTTTCAACTATTTCACAAACTTTTCATTTGATTAACATCTTGAATAGTATTTAATTTTAGCATTTAATTAATATTTAACAATAATAATATTTTCTGTATACATTTGCCATTTGTATTTGCTTCTATTTAATTTTTTTTCTTACTGACAGGTAACTGATATCTTAATACAGTGTGTAGAGAACAAAGTGAGTACTACATTTTGCCACTTGAGTCCATGTAGATCATAATCTTAAGAACTAACCAAAAATTCATTAAAGTAACAATTGCAGATAAGATAAAAACCTCATCACTACTCAGTCTAAAAAAGGTAGAGTCTGTTTTATTTAGAATTTCTAAAAAAAAAAAAAAAAAAGCCACAAAATTATTTGGTGTCAGGAAAAAATCTCTGTGCAGGAGATCACATAAATGTGCCCTTCAAGTTGAGAAGACTTAGACATGGATGTAATTGTAAGTGAAAGGACTTCACCGTACATTTCACAATGCTTTTCAAGTCATTTCGTAAATAACTTTACATTGAATCAAACTATTGAAGAGCCTTCTTAAATTAAAGGGAAAAAGTTTCTTTTGAAAAACTATAATTGAGTATATGCAAAAGTAAAAAATTAAGAATAAATATTAATTTTAACATAGCTCTTCCTACTTGCACAGTTAAATTTAACAGCCTGTTTTAGTTAAGAAATGAAACTTGTAAAATATTTTTTATATCGAGGTCCTTATTCTATTTATTTTCAAAAAACCCAAAATTATACTCTCCAAAATTTCAAAGCTCTTCTAGTTTACAAAAAAAGTTCACTTTGCAACATCCCACTTTTGAAATATTTGGCCAGAAGTCAGAGGAACACCTGGCCCAACATTAGATTGGAGACAATACAGATATTTACTGTGTGGCAAAGAGTGAAGATCACAGGAAGAAGTCTTTTGCCTCAGTTTATAATTTCTCTTGAATAACCAGGTAAATACATGCAGCCAGCATCCTTATTGTAAGGATACAGAATAGTCATCGGTGCAGACAGGAACCACACAGTTCTCATGTAGTTGTCAGAAAAGGATATTTTAATTGCATTTTTCAAAATTCTATTTTGTTTCTATTTGTTAGTATATTATGCACACCAGCTGTTAGTATTGGATTTGATAAAGAGTTGCTGAATGCACAAGGTAATGAAAGATTCTTTAGCACCCTATTCATATAATACAGTCAGCTTTTGTTATAAAATTAGTCTTTTAATATATATTATATTCAATTTTTTATCGGGCTAAAACCTTTCCAAAAAACAGCCAGAGCACAGGTGTCTGCTGTATTTCTGTTAAGATCCTTTTTCCTAGAAATGCACAGACAAAGGAATCTTAACCAATCTGATTTCATCCTAACATTTATTTCTAGTTTAAGACTTGTGTAATAGCCTAAGGAATCACTTTCTTAACTCTTCAGTAATAAAGAATCAAGAAACAGATAATTTTTTCAATTTCTTTCCATTACATTATACATCCACATTTAGATGTATCTGGCAAAATCTGAAAACTGACACCAATGTGAGAGTCCCCAGGGATTCACAAATATAATTTCCATGCCACTCTGAAAACTAAGGGAAAAAAATGGAAAACGTGAGCTGCTATAAATTTGAGCTAATCTCCTCCTGCCATAACCTAAAATGATCGTCAGCAGCCAGGTATAATCTTCTGGCATTCGACAGCCTAAGAAGAGCTTGTCTATCTGAGCCTCAGTGGCTGGTAAGGATGTCAGTATCTCCTAAAATACTTGCACAAGTAAATTTCTTTGCAACATTTCAATTCTGCAGCTGCTTGCTTACCTAGGAGAGGAGGAAAAAAAAAAAAAAGCAAGCAGCTGCAGTGTAGAATCCTTGAACTCAGCAAGCTTATTTTCAGGGTTAAAAATAAAGTAACTCCAATATTTTACAGAAGGTCAGTGCCACAAGACCAGTAATCATCTTCAGTAAGCTTACTTTACTCTCCTATTTATGTATCCAGAAATAACATTGCTTATATATGCAAAAAATTAAATCACACCTCATCCAATCCCCAGGAGGGCAAGAGACAAAAAAACATTTAAAACTATCAAGGCAGTTTTTGATTGGTCCCACTTGCCAATGCACTCTGTATCCTAAGCCTTATTGGACGTTGATGGGATTTGAGTTTTCTGTGAAAATAAGGTGCTTAGGAAGTTTCAGCTAAGGATAAAAAGGCAAAGATGATTATTCCAAGATATGTTAAACACAAAATTAATTACTGTTATAACACTCTTTTAACTCTGAATTTCAGAATTCCAGCTATATTGCTATAATCTCCAAAAACTTAATTTTATTTATATGCAATAATTATAGCTCACATTGCTTTGGGGGAAAAAAAATCAAACAAACCATTTCCTTATTTACAAAAAACTGTCATGCATGTTTTATTTTTTTAACCTGATATTTGAAATAGAAAATTCCATAAAATATGTTAACGAACCCACGCATTAACATTCCTCTCAGTAATATTGCTCTGTATCAGAAACAGTAGCACTGTAAATCCTACTTTTTTCCAAGTCTGTGTTTGGTTTCTAGCCTCCAGCTGCTGAAATCAAGACATTATTTTTCTGAATCATCTGTGTAAGCTTTAGCCTTCCTGCTTTCTAACAAAAATTTGAAAATTGAAAATTTATATTACAAATACAGAAAGAAATCTAAAGGAAAGACTCCTACATAGGAAGTTCTTTTGGTGTATGGGAAAGGATATAATTTAATCTTAAAATTCGCATGGGCATTTCAGGATCTCAGGGTTAAAGGTCTCTTCATCAATTTTGAAATAGCACCAAAACCAAATTTGAGGTAATTATCCTATTTTGCCCCCCCCTTATAATGCTGCTGTCTATATTCAGTTTGATGTGACCTTTAACTTCCTGTAGAGTTTGAAGTTATATATTTTTAGTAGATACGTTGGTACTGATGATGGATAAACTAATCCATGAATAAGGATGAATAAGTAAGGCACAAGCAGCAGCATAACAATGCAAGCAGTAGCAACTGACTGCTGAAGGCAAATCATGACATGAAATCATTTGGGCCAGATCAAATCACAGCAATATTATGGTGAAAGGAGATGAGGTTCACCATGGTTATACAGTGACACTTTTCAAAACCCCTTGTGCTCCACCTGATCCAGCAATTTAGCAAATCCAACAGAATTTTAGAAAATTTCTCTCATTACTGCACATGAATGACATATACCATTTGCATGCATTATTTTTCTCTCTGATAAGGTATTCAGGTGTTGGGTTTTTTGAAACAAGTAACTGGATTAAACAGTGATGCTACAGTTTTGACATCTGTTTTGTTCATCTCTGAAGCCAGATGACCACTATTCATGAACAATAAAACATTCTCAGGTGCCACCATGAGTAATGTTTCAGAAGAAATACCTTTAAAAAGTGTTGAAGAACAGGAGGCACGATGGTAATCACACAGAAGGGGAAGCAAGGGCTTGAGAAAGGCAACAACAGCACAAGAGTTAAAAAGACTCATGTAACCAGAGAGAAATATCAACAATAATGACAACCATCTTATTCTTCCTATATGAAAGGCAGTACTACTAATCTTGGCTGAGATTAAGAAAGCATGCACAAGACTACAACCACTGATTCAACATTTTTCTTAAGCAAAAAAAACCCCAAAACATTGAAAGCCAGGGAAGTCCTGGGTCAGGTAAATCTCTCCCCAGCTTGCTGAAGTAACCAGAGCTCTGAAATAGATAAAATGATTACATTTACCCTTGACTACACTTCAGAGAGGACTGTGTTCTTTGGTAAGGAGGCTATGCTTCTGATCAGCCAGGATCAATAAGGAATAAATATTGAATATTCAAATAGATATGCAGATGTCCACTTGTTTATTGAATGCTACAACTTTATTTAGGTAAATACTAATAAAAATTTGTTACCATGGGTTTATAGTCAATACTTTTGATGAAACTGAATTGCATAATAAAAATTTTTAAATACTTTTAAACTTTTCACAACACTTGAAACTATTGTTTGCTTTAAAGCTCCAGCAACAGCCATAAAATGACCTTTCTTTTTCCAGAACCAGCTCTCAGGTATTTCATATATATTTACTAAACAAATGTCCATGAAGCTTTTGACTTTGCTTAAAGGAGTACACAAAGAGATTAAGCCATAGATCTCAAGAGCAAAAACAGCACTAGAAGTCACCAGAAGTCATTTAGTGTAAATCACAGATCGCATTTCTTGCACTTTCAAAGAAAGTTTCTAACATGAGAGAAAGTGTAGCATATAAGATTGGACTTTGTCATTCTTTTAATACGTTCTTTTCTTCTTTGGTGTCATCCTGGTTTTACAAGCTTGCTTTGACAGCACCACAGTCACAAAAAAGGAGCTGCTATTGCTGGCATTGCCTGTGTGTAACAGAGCCCTATCACTAGTTATTGAGACAACGGTCTTCAAGTTGTCACCAAGATCATGTAGCCTTTTCTTTCCAGTAAACAATCCTGTTGAAAAATTGAGCTTCCTCGCCTTAGGCTGCTGAAAATAGGTCCCAAAAAACCCGTGCTCCATTGCTACTGAATCAAACCGTCAAAAAAGGTAGTGTTCTTTAAAATCCTGAATGACAGCAGTCTACACAGATGTTCATCTGAAGGCACAACGGCTTGGCTGGAACACAGGAATAGAAATAGTCCATGAGGCATCAGAGCCATTAGCTACTGAAACCTCCTGAGCATTTGTCATGCTCTGACTGGTTCTGTGGAAAGCCTTGTCTGTATCCCAGGCAGGTGGAGCAGAACAGTGTGGCACGGAGGCTGGAGCATCAGCCCTCAAGTGATACAGCAATCCTTTGTCAGGTCATTTTAGGCCTCTCTTTCCCGTTCTGAATTCTGGATGACAATCCTGGCTCATGTCCCCTCTTCCTACAGGTTCTCACAGTGAGCTGTCTCAGAGTCTCCTAGTTGAAGATATTTATTGATATAATTCTTTGTCAAGGTAGTAATCTGTCAATAGCTAGAGAACAGCACGTGATGTCAGATTTCTTTGTATCTAATGGAAAATCCTTTACTTACTAGGTTTTTATTATTTCTTAACATAGCAAAAATTATTATTATTATTATTATTATTACTACTACTACTGCTACTGCAACACTATTTTCAATTTGCAATAGACAAAAAGGGCTATAAAGTCAAGTCTTCCTGTCCAAAACATACAATTTATTAAAAAGTGAAAAAAACTAAGGAAGCAGACCTCTTGTCATGTGGATTGTTTGTTAGGATACCATGCTTTTGATTTCACCTCTATGCTTATGTTCGTATTTTATGTAAAGATATTGAATTTATCACATTTTATTTTAAAACTTAAATGTTCTAATACAGTTTTACTGACACGCCATTTGCTCAAAATTATAATTTCCTACAAATTTCCCATAGCAACTAAAGATGGATCATTGCTGCATTATGTCCAAGGGGAATTACAAGACCTGCCATATAAGATGTCATGTTATATACCCCTGATTATAGAACATTACATACAGACAGTGCCCTCTGATCTTCACCAGAAAATAATTTGCTTATCCTATAGTAAGGAAGTTCAGCTACAATAAACCCAACTCTATAGTACACTTTAATCAATATTATGGGGCTGAATACTGTCTGAGAAAACTATCTGACACACCCTCCTGACTGGGAGTCATTCCCACTAATGACTTCTTAAATGAAATATGGAAAGGAAATAGTGGGGAAAGGAGGTAGAACAAAGGACTACAAATTGTTACATTTTTGGGCATTCATAATACACATCAAACAGAAAACACCCGTTAAATTAGCTTACAAGAGCATGGGTAGTTAGAAAGAGAAGAATCATGAAAAATGTCATCATCTCACCCAATCACATCACTTTTAGGGAATAACTATTCATATGCTTGGATTTAGCACCAGAAGATTAACTGGAAGTTAATTGCTGCACTGTTTGCATGCAGGTATCAATTCAACTGAAACTATATTTGTATTTCTTGATCAAATTCTGCTTTGTTCTGGAGACAAGCCACTTTCCAGCCCTGATAGTATGCTTCCCCTGCATTTCCCACTATAAAAGAATACCTTTTTATTTAGCAGAGTTTATTTAGTTGCAGTCTTTGAAGACTGTTTCTCAGTTCCATTTGAAATACTTAGTTAAATATTATACATTTCTAAAACAGTCTTTTGGAGTTTCCAGGCACATTCAGAAATTCAGCTACCTTCAGGAACTGGTAGCGCTGCATTTTTTACTCTATTGTAATCCAGCTCTGTCATTTATCATGTCCTGGATTTTTTTTTTTTTAATGCATACAATTAAGTCAATACGTACTAGTCTTTTATTGAATATTTTGGTACTTTCGTTAATGTGAAGAACAACAAAAAAGTATCATAAATCCAGCAAGGAAACAGCAAGTATTGATACATACTTCTAAAATCCAAAATCTTGCACTTTACTGTTCTTGTGTTAAAGAGCACCATATAGAAAGATATTACTACATAAAATAGCATCCCTTTCTTCTGCTTCCCACGTGAAATTAAACTGCCTAAAACATTTAAGCTAATGTCATAATCTTCCTCTTATTATCTTATTTTCACTATGCTCAGGTATTGAAAAATAAAACACATTCCACAGTCCCTATAAAATAAAATAACCTTGTTGTTTTATTGTATTTGAGTAGCAGCATTTTTGTTCAGATCTCTAGGTTTAAGGAGAAAACAGGCTGAATACAAGCTGCTGTATTTACAAACGTCAGCTTTGTAGAGAAACATTCTTCCCCTGTCTCCCAACAGTTACTTCTGCCTTGGCTATCGGAATACTTTACCACCAGCTTTGATGGAATAGAGAAGCAACATTCACATCAAAATATCTTTGTACTTGTGTTTTGCTCTGCTCTGCTGGAGGACGGGTCAGAAAATCTAAGATTTCCAGCTAGAGCAAGCTTTTTAATCTTCATGTGCCTGAGTACAGGATCACTGCCATCTTTGGGGCAGTTGCTGCTGAAGAGAAAATAATTCAGATGTATTGGTTTAGGGGGTCCACAGTGAGTCTAATGGGGCTCATGCTGATGAAGCAGCAATTGGAAGAGTTTCAGCTCAAGTTCTATAGCTTAAGGACACAACTCACTTTAGCAACATTCTTCCCAACAGTCAGTTCAACAAAACTCCGCTAAAAAAAGATAACATCCGCACCCCATAGACAATATTCCTGCATCTTACCTAACCTTCTGCAAAAGCTGCTTGGTACAGGTCTCAATTTTTATTTTCACTGACACAGATCTGTCATGCTATGTGCTTTAAAACAAAATTACCAGAAGAAACACCAGTCATCATCAAATCCTGAGAAATTATCTCTAGATGGCAAAGTATTCTGAGAACCCCCAATAAAAACAGCCTTATCGGCAAAAAAGTATTATTTGCACTTGAAAACACAGAAAGAAGTTATGAATTGTCTGATCTACATATTCAATTTTGTAATAAAAAGAAGCCACCCAGACTTGTTGGATGTGTACCTAAGAAAAATATTATGTTCAAAGATTACCATATTACATGTGAATATTTTGTAACTACTTTTCTGTAAACACCAGCAGGACTCATTCACTTCACTGATCAGGCCACACAACCATGTATTTTTACTGCAATACTTATGAGTTTCTACAACTCACCTTGAAGAGCAGAAAGGCTGGAGTTGCTATGAACAGACACAGGGCTCTGAGGCCATCCTCCCCATCACCTCCTCCCAGGACAGCATGCACAGAGAAAAATTTGTGGCCATTCACAGGTTTGGTATGTGGCAGGTTTTGAAATATTCATCAGCTCAGGGCCTGGTTTCAGCTGGCTAGCACTGAAAGCAGTTTTGGGGGCTCTTCATTCCTTTTTGAATGAAGGAACGCTATTATTAAAAAATTTGACAAATAGTGCAAACACATGAGGAAGATCTGGATAATGTAAGGGTTGCCAGGTCACAAGGGCTTACAGTTACAGCATATGTTTTTATTAAATCAGATATATACACAATGCATGCTCTGATGAGGAACTACTTTGTCAGGTATGGAAAACTATCCATGAAAAATCAGTAAAAACTAAGACTTTAAAATTAAGCAATAGAGTAAGAACATTTGTGGTTTATTTCTTTCTTAACCACAGAAGTACCTGGGAAGCAAGGAACAAAGAACACATGGGGGGGACACAAAACACTAATACAAGTAAATTCTTAAATATTCTGAATTGTACCTTCACTGCTAACCTTTAAAAAACTACTACCTATTTTTTAACGCAGTTAAGTATTTCAGAAATAGCACTTAGGATCATAAAATAGTACTGAATTCCAGTTAACTACTGTTAACTACACGGGGATAATTTCATTGGTGAAATATGTGAGAGCCACCAAAAATGCTCCTGGTCAATGATTGATTTCTAACACTCTGATTGTGACTGGGCCTATGTGAAGCTGCCACAGATGAAGAAACCTACAAATTTTCTTTGATAAAACCTGTAAGTTTTCTGCAAAATCTTTTACTTGGTCAGTCCAGTATGACCTTTTCAGCAGCTGTTTTTTGCATATATTAAGAATTGGCCAGAAAAAGATACTTAAATGAAAATCATACTCAAAAATCCAGATACACGCTTGGCTGCCAATACCCTCTTGTTGAAGAAGGAATTGTTCAGTGTTCTGTCCTGTCCTGTGGATGCCATTTTGTAGTTCAGATATCTTAACTACTGGGTGATGAGTAAAATGTCACTACCTTCAATGCTTTTGGAAACCATCCTTTTGGTGACCTCCATGATACTCACAAAGAGATTTTAAAATACAAATGGTTACATAATTTTCAAAACATAGAGGAAAAAATAAATATGAAAATTTAAATATCTTCCCCAGCTAGTCTTTTTTTGTTCCCATTCGAGATCATCATCATGTATAAGTCATTCAGTTTTGCAAGGTCTCTGGTGTCTTCCAGCAACAACACTTAAAAATATCCCTAGGTGGAATACTTTAGTATTAAATAGCTATAAAACACACTTCCTGTCACCATCTCAAAAATTACAGATATTCCTGCATGAAGTTATAACTCATGAATTGTGTAAGGCAGTAGGATTACAAGGCAAAGTAATTTCTAAGTAAATCAGTTGTATCCCAAAAAGACAAAAAAGTTAAGATATGTTGTCCTCTAGATCTGTTTGTGACTAGGCCAGAAGTATCTGATTAATTTTTATGCAGCTTCTTTTTCAAAATGCATATTAAAAGTGATCTTTAAGTTGTTAGATTTAATGAAAGTGTGTGTTCTTTTCTCAGGACTAAAAGGCAGAAAAGAAAACAGATGTGTGTGAAGAAAACATTGGTAAGCCACCAATCACTTTTATTTCTGGTACAAACTAATTACATTAAAAACTAAATCCACATCAGGTTGGAAGTTCAAGGTAAAAACCACAAAGGATTGAATGAAAGTGCTGTTTCATAAGGGAAAACAAACAAATAAATATATTCATAATGTAAGTAAATATGGTAAAGCATATACTTGTAAGGAAAGATCCATGCTGCTACAAAGTGAGGCAGATCCTCATTATGTACTTCTCAAAATGAGGAGGAGGCGGAAGGAAAAATAGATGTTCTCCCTTTCAGCTCCAGTCCAATCAATCTTTGGGCACTTCTGGAAGATGTGTGAATGAACACTACAATTGCATTCTGCCGTCACCTCACCGTTTTCTACTTCTGCACAAGCACAGAATAATCCTGGGGTTCAGTAGTGTTGGAAGCAAGGGTAGAGGCAGATACTGATTTACAAACATAAGACATTTTTATCCAAGACACTAGTAATGGATCACTTCAGTCTTGATGAAAAAGCAAAACCACATTACAAATTCACATTGTAACATACAACAGATAGTAAATTAGTACCACGCATTAGCAATAAAATAAAAATTAAGTAGATGAGGTTGGCTGAAATGCTAGTCGTCAGTGTGTCACCATCCCCTAAGGGTGTTTTACTGGGGACAAGGGAGGACTGGCCACGCTGGCCATGTCCATGAAATGTGGGACTGTACAGCACAAAGTAGAGCTTCTGAAAATTTAACTTAGGGAACATGGTGGGCAAGCATTTTAACAGAAAGTCCTAATGATGTTAAAGCAATTGCTTTTACTTTGAGGGTTAAAGAGACAGGGAGGTGAATTGAAAAGAGAATTCCATTCATCCATGGGCCTAGATTAGTAAAAACAGCTCTGACGGCCATATTTTTTAAAGTGCGTTGACAAATTAGAAAAGGTTATGAAAAGAGCTACAATCAATTCTTAAGGACTGGAAAAAATAGCTCAGAGTGAGGGGTTTCAACAGTATAATGCTTTTTGTTTATAAGAAAAAAAAACAACTGGGAGGCTATTTCATTACTCCCTGTATCTATCTACATGAGGACAAAGTACTAAACATGAAAGGACTGATATTCAGTATCAATACTCCCAAAGTAGCTCTCAAGACTGAAGGTGGAAGCCAAGTAAAATTAGACACATTTCTTACTATATAGTAATTAATAGTTTGAACAGGCCATCAGGTAGATCAGCAGAGTCTACATTTTTGAATCAAGCCAGGGCTTTCATGGAAGACAGACACTAGCCAATACAGCCTATGGAGTGCAGTTAAGGGATAATTATGTGAAATGTAAGGCCTATAATGTACAGAACATCAAGACAGCCTAAATAGCTTTGGACTGCATGAATCTATAAATACATGAAAAACAGTGGGATTATCTGAGTAAATATTAGAAAAAACTGAAAAGAACCTTGAAAAAAATCTTCTCTGGACAGAAATAAGGCACTAAATTATCTCATATAGCTATAAATGTCATACAATTATAAGCAAATGGAAACATTTAGGCCACATCAATCATTGCCGTTGCTATTGCTGTAAATAGAATTATTGTCATGTGAGCACGCATATATACACATCAACACATACAAAAATAGGCTGTAGCTGGAATAGTATTCAAACTCCTTGTCAAACTTTTTGACTCAGACAAAAAGGAACAAGTATCCAAGGTTCCATCTAAAAGCTTACAAAATCAGAAAGTTCCCTCCAACCAGGAACACACAGAAAGCACCACTTGAACTGAAAGCTGAGTCCCAACCAAATGCCTAAACAGGGTGGGAAAAGATCCCACAGCATGGATGTATGTTGAACATGTATGCACAGACCCAGACAGTTCAGCACCAGAAGGTGATACGCCCAGGAAAAGCAACAGGGGAGGAAGCTAAAGATCCATTTCCTCTGAAAGTCTATGGAAAGCTGTGCTAGAAAGACATACGTGGAAATCTAAATAGCACAGTACAGTACTTTTTCATTCCTTTACATATATATATATATATACACACACACACATGCATATACATATACATACATACATACATACATATATATATATATATATATAAAACACACATACATGCATACATACAAATATATATCTATATCTGTAATGCTGCTCTCCATACCACTGGTTTGTTTACTCAAATAAGCATCATGATGTGTACAAAGTGACAGACATCAGCACTGATCTTCTCAGTGTGCCTGTGACTGGACCCTGAGAGAAGTCTATACCTGCCTGTCCACAGGATGCACCTCTGGTTCTTCTCCCCAGAATCCACTAACACTTATTAGCTGCTTCCTTCCCTGAGAAGTGGGTTTGTGCTGCCTTCTGGTTCTCATTATTATATTCATTTCAATGCAGTTCCTGAAGTCTGATACCTCAGTACTTGAGAGGTCCTGCATGTGCCACCAAACAATGATTCAACATGACATTGTGACAGAAAACAGGGAGAAGGAATAGGAAAAAAAGAACAAGGGATCAAAACAACTGCATTTGGCTCTCTGTGTGGGGTGTGCCTATCAACACCAATAACTGTTAACAGGGAGTCAGATGTCACATCGATACAGGAGTCAGATCACTCACATCAGCCCTCCATCTGACTGGAAGGTATCAGTCTTTTTCCTTTATCTAAAAGGATTTGTGAAAATATAATGGGCAATTAACTCTTCTTTTTTTTGCATTCCCATTTAAGTTTTGGAAAGTTCTTCATTTCTCTTCAGGTCCTTAGTGATCCTTGTGCATTTTGAACACTTCATAACTTCCAGTGCTTTGAAGACTGTTCTACAGACATGCCAGTGAAAGCAACTAACATTCTTATTATTGCTGTGGATGACTCAACAGTGCAGGGATTTGCCTCAAGAAAATCTACATCAAGAGACACCAACTTTAGGCCTGAACTATGAATTTTGCCTGATTTACAACGGTTATCTCCCTAATGCTGCACAAATAGAGAGAGAAAGAAGAGGCCAGTTTAATGGAGGACTCAGACTGAGGCTTGTGCTCCTGACTACCACTGACAACACAGTAATATATATATTAAATACTTATATTTTGGGGGTATTCGATTTCCTAACTCAATTTTTTTTTTTTTTTTTTTTTGGAACAGGTAATATCACTTTTCATACAGTGCATAGAACAGGGCCTACATCATATAAAACATCACTGTTTAAAAACTCATTAACAATAGAGGAGATGAGCTTGCAAATAAACTCGACTCTAAAATTACAAGTTAGGTTAAAAATGTGCCCAGGAGGAAATGTAAGAGAACTTGATTGTTTTTGTCATACAGAGATTTCATTCTCTTTTTCTGTTGTTTGCACTCATAAAATTGCCCTTTTGGGAGTCAATCCTGGAAGGATGCAGTGGCTTATTTTAGTTAATAAATTGTTGCTTTACTATGTATAGCCAAGAATCATCTGATAAGCTCTTTCTCTGTCAGAGCTGCTATATTTCATTCAAATTTCCTAACTATGAAGATTTAAAGACTTCTGAAACTAGTTCTTCAGAAAAGATGAACTTCTATTACAATTTTCCACTCACTAAAAGCACTGCCAAACTTTTTTGCTCATCAGCTTTCCAGAACTTACATCCGTATTCCATTATATAGCACTTGCCAGAGAATACTATTTTGGCCTAGTTTTGGTCTTTTTTTTAATGTATATAAGAAAGATCTGCTACATATATAAATCATTAGGAATTATTAACTAAAGGATTGCATAAATAATCTGTTTTATAATATATTGCAGATACTTCCAAGATAATGTGCAACAAAATGAGAAAAGTCTCACAGAGAGAAATATACTATGTTTCAAACATAATTTCTGAGCTGTTTAAATATGAAACAAAACCTTGTCAAGTTACAAGTTTCCAGCTGTTATGATATCATAAGATAAATTTACAGCTACAAAACAGCTTGGTGAGGGAAAAAAAACATTTGCTTTTATAAAGTATGGAAATATAAATGTTTCAAGCACTGCAACTGTCCAAACAAATTAGCAAAAGCAAAAATAGTTGAATTCAGCATGGTTTGGTTTTGTACCAGCTTCATAGCACTTGTTATAATTATTTAAATCTGTAGGCAAAATATGATGTAAATCTTAGCGCGATGCACTTAATGTTAATTTTAAATGATCTGATAAAAGTATTCAGGTGGTCTCAGTGTCTAGCATTTTGCTGTATTTTATTAACTGAAATAATAATTTATTTCCCTAGTTAAGCAATAATAAAGCTGGCTAACTAGGCTCTGAAGGCCCACTACATGTGGAGGTTTAAATTCTAAAGCAGAGCAAAAATGAAAAAGGAGTTTCTTTCCTCCATGACTTTGAAAAGAATAGAGTGGTGATTAACAGCAATATTTTTTTTAATGAAACACAACCTTTCATCCCTGTCATCTTCTGACCATCCTTGCTTGTACGCAGCCCTCTGACAAGTAGAATAATAACGGTCATACATCACTGCCCTGAAAGTCCAATCATCTAAATCTTCACTTGCTGCAGCCTCTGAGACTCAATTACTTTATTGACATGCAATCTTCATAAGGGGAGAAATATTGTGCATGTAAGGTCACTTGGTTATGAAGACATATTATCATATTATCTGCATGAGGGTTGCAGGGCTAAGACCTGACAGAGCTAATTATAATGGTACATGATAGAGAGCTCAGTACACATTATTTGCTTGGCTGAAACGAAAGGTGAGGTAACACCATGACATCATGGTTTCAAAAGAAAATAGATCCCTTCCCCTCAGAGACTATTACTTTTATTGTTTAATGTTTTATACAGATTATATTCACACACTCCTCATAAGCAAGCAAGCAGTGAGAATTTCTGAATTCAACTGTTTCCATTTGGAAGTACTTAGCTCTTGAAGAAACCAAAGGCTCATCTATAATAATGCAGTTCTTTTCATTTGTGAGACTTAAATCACATTTTCCTTGCCCTTCCATCAGTCCCCAAAAGTGTATCTATAAATATACATATGCACATGGCAAACTGATAGTCCAAAATTTGAACACAGCTAATGCATACTGCTACACTATTTTCTCCATTTCCAAAAGCATGCAGTCCTCCATTAAAATGCTAAACAAAGTGCATTAGCCTCTCATTTTTTCAATAGAAAAATTGCTTTCCTCTGTAACAGCTTCCTTTCCTCAATGTACCTTTCTACTCCATGTAATACCTACTTATGCTGTATCAATTTGCACTGAGGTTCTGTCCACCTCTGCTCTGGGATGGAAGGCACAAAATGCATCTCCTAATCCTTTACTGGCCAGTCCCTGGCAAAAAAATAAAGCATATATTGCGCCTTTACATAAGCAACCAACATAAATTACTGCATTACTACACTGAAGCAATAGAAGGCTTATTTGGGCCCTTTGGGCTCCTTTGGGTCTTTGTGGTGATTTTATATATTTATTTATAAATTTATTTCTTGCATTTATTTTGATTTTTTTGCCGAATTTTATTCATATCTACCGTTCAGGTAGGAAACAGAAACTTCTTAGAACAGTTTAAGAATTCCAAATATATGATGCAAGTGCCCCAGAATAAATTTTATTGTCTACTCATAATTGGGAAGATTTCTTAATGGATGAAAACACTAATCAGTATGATATGATAATTCTATGGGAAATCATGCTACACAAGGTTCTGCATTTTCCTTGTTTGAAGGCAGGGTAGAGAAGCCATCCTAGCTCCAAATAACTTCCTTGGTGGCAGCAAGATGTACCATTGCACCAGTGAGACTCAAAAATAGGCAGACATGTAACTTTGATACTACTAACAGACTAAAATCTCAAACGTAGACACTTTCAGTTATCTAATTTACTGAAATTGGTTTGCTATTAAAAAAAAAAAAAAGAAGTTATTTCATAACAACAAATTCACAGGCTACCTTACTGGGAAGGAAAAAAAAGGAAAAAAGTGCACTGCACTGAAAACTGCCCTCCTGAAATAATCTCTTATTTCCAAAATGCAAATTTTACAAACCATGGTGTGTCAGATATTACGCTGTCCTTTCAACAATAGCTTAGTCTACCATAATATTTAAAAGTTTACAATCTTGCTATGTCTGTCTATTGTGCTTTGCCTCTGAAAGAATCCTGTCTTAAGTTGAGCAGCATTTTGAAAGTTTATTTGATCTTGTATTTAAGACTTCACAGAGTGTGTGATTTTAAAAATAATTTGATTTAAGTGTTAACCTCTGTTTCCACCACAGGGTATACAAAAGTCCTTGGGAGATGACTGCAGATACAGATAGGGAGATGTTAGGCCCTGCCTCTTTCCAGAGATATTTATGGTTAAAACTTATCTCCTGTAAGTTCCAAAGGAGATAGTGAAGTAAGCAAGACCCAGAAGAAGGAAAAACAAATACACCCCAGAACAATATTATCAGTAACCATCATTCTGGCTGATATCCAGCTGATGAGAAAGCAGACAGGTAGTGAGCCATGAAACTCAGGAAAAGAAGAAAAATGTCTTCTGACAGCTGTAAAATTCTGCCTCAAAGTGAGTTGTTAATTTAAAATTTCCCAGTGTCCTGCAAGCTTCTGGTCTGAGATATGAATGGCATGGAGAAACCCCAACATGCACGCAGGGAAAACTGGGCCACCAAAACCCAGCCAAAGCACAGAGACCAAAATGCAGACTCTGAGCAGGCGAGCTACACATTTAATTTCTTTAGCAACTACGTGAATACTCAATTTATGGAAATATGAAGTAAAAGGTCACCCCCTTGGGCATCAAAGACTTTTTATCAAGGAAATCGAACAAGAACTAAAGGGAAACAAATGTTAATGTCATGCCCAAACCACAAAACATTTTTATTGCCAAAATTGCTTTGAAACTAACAGGGCCAGGCACATGATATCAGCTCAATATATTTCAGAGGTTTGGATTGCAAGGCACCTAATTCAAGTAACAAAACCTGAGGTACACATGGCTAGGTGCTTTCTTCCTAGTGGCAATTGATGTGGACAGCATGACATTGACAATATCAGCCATAGGAAAGATGGAACTGGGACACTCTCCAGAAAACACAATAAAAGATGAATGACAATTAATAGTGGTAGCCAAAAGGAAAAATGAGATCCCCATATTGTACATCCAGTCTCGAGGACAAAGAACCAATAATAAGAGGATGACCTGAAAAACATTTTAAAGGAACAGAAAACTGCTAAAGTTCAATAAATAACAAAGCAAAAACAAAAACAAAAACAAAAAAAACCAAACAAACAAAGACAGCTGCTTTCATGGGTTTTTAGTGCTTGCATTATATAATATAAAATCCTATTAGTGAATGAAATACCCAGTTTTGAATGCTTTATGAAACACGCAACAAAGATTTCATCATGTTCTTCTGGTAATGCAACCTTAGAAGGCAGTTCTGGAAGTTGAAAAGAACGTGTCATGAAGAAATAAACTGGGAATACTATTCAGGCAGAGAATAGGCTAGTTTATGCCAGTTATTAAAAACTTGCAAATTAATTGACAACAGAATAAAAAAATAAACAAATAATCTCATTTAGCTGAACACACTGTGCAAAATACAAAAAATGTATTCAAAATTTAGCTAGAGAATATTGGATACTCTCTGAGCTTTTCATTTAGATTAGAGAGGGGAAATAAATCAGCTTTTAGTGCTAGAGAAATTACCTGCTACTCTCCAATGTAGGATGTAAAATTTGGTGATAGTAAAATGCAGCATTTGACATGAGACTTTTCTGTAACACTGGGTACCAACACTCTGTAAGTATCAAACAAACAATTTACTGCCCATGTAGAAAATAAAAAAAATTAAAATTTATGCTCTTATGATCCTTTTTTTCAATACTAAAAACAATATAAAATATGAATAAGGCACAGTTTATTTTCACAATACATTTCCCAACATTCCATTTCTATAAAATTAACTTTTCTAAGTGTTGCATGTATCTAGTGTTCTATGCCAAACAAAACAAGTAAACAAAATTCCTCTGGTAGCAAAATTGAGGTTTACTGGTACTAAAGTGTTTTGTGAATGAGTGCCTTTGATTTAAATGTGGTAACAAGTGGGAGACACACTAAAGGAAAATTTGAAAAAGAAAGAAATAACAACAATGCTTTTTCTCACTACTTTAAATTATTTTTTAGAATTGGTTTAAAGAATTTCAGAAATTTCCAAGGTTGTTTAATTATTTTTCATTGCCAATTAATTGAAAAGGTACTATGTTATTTTATTGACAAAGTACTGACTTGTAAAGGAGAGAAATGTGTCTACAGAATAGATTTCAGTTCATCTGTGACTCATAGATCATCAAAGAGAATGAGAACATGAGGGAACCAAATTACAATTTCCGTGTGGCACTGTTCCAACATACCGTAACCTATATTTTGGTCTACCCCACTCTCCTTATCCACCCCATCAAACACACACGCAGATATTAAAACCATCACTGTGAGAAACACAGTTTCCAGGAAGAGGAGTTATTTGCTGGAAGGAGTTTTCAGCCAAAAGCTTACCTACAACTTGCCTGCCAGCTGCACATATCTCTAGAAATGCAGAATTCCAAAGGGAAAAGTGGGTGACATGGCATGGAGGGAGGGGGAATTAGGGGTGTCTGACACGTTGCTGTTGCAGGCCCAACACCAGCACAAAGCTAAACTACAGCTTGAATATAAATAATTTTTCTAGAAAGAAGAAAATTTGGTATATTAACCAGCAATGACAATAGTAGCTTTTCAAGAATGCGCTGCAAATAAATCAAACAGGACATTTTTTAAATTTTGGTAATACTAGAAAGAGTAACAAATGCATTTTTGCAAGCCCCACTCCGTAAAAACACAGACCAATTGACTAATCAATAAGGTCAATAGTGACTCTCCTTATTGACTTCAAAGACAGCAGATTCCTGAGCAAAAGCACTTTAAAGGGAAAATCTAAGCTTCAAGCTATGATGATTACCTCAAATAGTTTCACCAGTTTGTATTTTTGGAACCCTTCTGGCAATAACTTTTCCCTTTTAACCATTTCCCAAGTCACAGCTTGTTAGAGAGAATGTTAAATGAGGATATAATGTTTTGGGAAAAGGGTAGGAAACCCAAAAGCCATAAGAGATAAATAACAAATAGAAACATCGCTTTAGTGACCTATAGTCTATTAAAAATTTGTCCAGCAAATATTGTCAACCTTTTAGGATTTCGACTCTAATGATGCCTTTTGTCATGGCTTCAGGGGGCCATGTTCCTGTTCCATGAGTTTGCCTTATACAAACTGGTAGAAAACAATAATAAAATTCAAATAGAGATAGAGCAGAAAAAGCACGAGATCTTAAAAGTGAATAACCAAACAGTACAAAAGAAAATATTGGGAATGAAACTGATAATATGCCCTGTTGCCAAAAATCTGGAGATGTAGATTGCCTCTGGATTAGTCCTGAGATTGCTGTAAAATACACCTACTTACCCTGTCACAGACTGACCACAGAAACTCAAAGTCAAATTTAAAGAGTAGAGACCAAGAGAAGCATTTATCATAATGTTCCACATCCAAGTTAAACAACTTTCCTATACAAATTTAAAACTTGAATGAACAGGTGTCACCTAAAAGTAGGCATAAGGTACATATTCAAGCCCAAAGACTGGCACACAGAATTACTACAGCATTTCAAGTGATTTGTGCTAGCAATCTGATTGCTTTTTCCTACCTATTCAGCCTCCAGTTGGAAAACGATAAGGACACTTTCTTCTTTTCATTATAGCAAATGAGTAGAAACAAATATTCAGTTATGCTGAACTATCCAACAATATTTCCTTTGCCCACATAGTCAGGAGTTTTTAAGTGCAATCAAATTTTTAAATAACATGAGACTACAAACTGAATGTATTAGCTTGACTTTTTATTTTGTAATTTATTGAGTTCCATCATTATTCAGATGGGTTTTTATAAGGATGAAGAAAGGAAAATCTGAGGCTTTTGGCTGTTCTGATTACCTTGTTAAATTACTGGCTTCGCAAAGACAGAGAAAACATAAGTGCTAAGGTTAACCACATAATTACATACCATTTCAATCTTTCTTTTATCCCCTCCGGTTCAAAACAATGAGTTGCTACACAAAGTTACAGCATTTTGGAGTCTGCTGTTAGATCTGAGCTCTGGAATTCATTCATCTGAATCTTCTCGAAGTGACATTGCTTGTCAAAAATCATCAGCCAATCAAGTTCTTGAACTGAAGTGAGTTGTCCTCTTGAATTAAAATGATACTTTACCCTGATTTTTCCATACAAAAGTTGCATTGTGCTTCTCTGTCAGGATCAACTTCATTCTCAAGAACTTTTTCACAATACAAGCATTTATCCCTCAGTCTTCCACAGAGCAAGGGAGAGTGGGCATGTAATTGAAATCCACTCCAATGAACTGACATAATTTGAAGGACTAACAAGCTAGGTGAGAATATTTCTATTGTGTTCAAAGATGTCTTCATTTTAAACCAGATGGGAAACAAAGAGCAACTCCTGTCAATTTCTGAAACCTTAGAATTCACTCTCCTCTAGCTCCTACTTTCCTCCCTTCCTGACAGGCATGCTCCCAAATTCAATATCAGGGCAATAAATTCTGTCCTTTTTTAAAAAATGTGCTACATAATTCTCTCTTTGATGAAGATTTTACTGGGAGGAGAAAGACAGAGCTGCACCCTGGTACCATCCCAACAACTTTTTTTTTTTTTTGGCATAGTTAGCCAGCCCAAAGAAAACTTTCCTGAAATGTGAGACTCCAACCCTTGGTCCAGCCTGCCAGAACACTGTGCTTATGCTCAGTATCACTTCTGAAGACACTTTTCCTCTACAGAGAGCTTACACTTAGGAACCCTTTTTTGGGCAAAGCTGGAAGAGGGCCAAATTCATCAGAAGCAACAGCAGATTCTTCAAAGGGAAGATTTCTGGATAAATGCAACAGCAGCTAAAAGGCTGAAAAGGCACAGAAGGAATAATTTGTCAAAACACAAACTAATCCACCTTTACATCATGGGACGACAGCTGAAGTCAAATCCCACTGCAAATATTAGAGGCTTGGCAGAGAAATGTGGATATGGGCTCCCCTGGCATTCCCTTTGCTCCACTGAGAGCCACATAACCTATAGGAAAGGGGTGCTTAAAAGGGTGTGTGGAAGGGTGAAAATAAAAGACAGTCCTGAAGACAATATAAAAATATTTTGCTTAGAGTACAGGTAGCAATCTATTAGAGAATCCTGAAACACTCCCAGCTGAAAAGCTGTAAAGATAATGTCAAACATTAAAGCCGAGTAGTAAGATGAAGCATCAATAAATAAGTGTCAAAGAAACCGGATTATAAAATTAAATAAGAATATATATTTTAATGTCTGCAAAATGTTTCTTTCAGGAAACATTAAGCACTAATAAAGAATGCCTTCAGGCTTCTGTATCACTGGATATATCAGAGGGGTTTTTTACTAACAGTTTGGGGAGTTTATGCCTCTGGGTGCTACTGCTATGATTTCAAAACAGAATAATCTGATGCTATGTGATTTCTTGAATCATTAGTTTTCCATTTCTTCTAACTTACTTTTCATTTTTCTTTTATTTATATACACACATACTGATACAAGCTGCCACAAAGGAATAATGAAGAGACCCCTGGAAAAAAAATATTACTTGATACTTTCTTTAAAAAAATATTAGAAACATATACACCTGGCATCATCATCTAACATGATATTCCTAATTATTATTTACATGTCCAATTCACTTCCAATATATATTGCAGGAAGTATTGCTGCATCCTTGCTCTGATACATGACCACCACATGGGGGTTTTTCCCCCAGAGGGTTGGGCACTGGAACAGCTCCCCTGGGAAGTGGTCACAGCACCAGCCTGGCAGAATTCATAAAGTGTTTGGACAATGCTCTCAGGCACATGGTGTGACTTTTGGGGTGTCCTGTGCAGGGCCAGGAGTTGGACTCAGTGATCCTCATGGGTCCCTTCCTAGTCAGGATATTCTGCAATTCTAAGATTCATCTAAAAGAGCAACTCCCACTAAACCAGAATTGATAGACAAGAGGTAGTCAATGAGATTTAACACATAGAAACAATACTGAAGTGTCAATAACTCTTTTGAGTAAAAAAAAAAAGATAATTGGTCCTTGAATACTGAGGTTCTTTTAATAAGTCTGAAAGGAATTTCTGACTTATTAAAAGCTATACTGTTTACCTGCAGAAATGCATTATTATTTCTTCCATTTTTGTTCCAAAAAAAGAAATACACATTTTTTTCTGTATAATCAGTCTCATGCTGGTTCTGATCTAGCAACAGATCTTACAAACAGTCTAACTTTACGCCCCAAGACTACAGAATTTATAAGAAGGCCTAGGCAGTCTGGAGAGCTATGAAGTAATTTTGATTAGGAACAGATTTAATTTCTGGTGACTGTGACAGTCTAAGTTTGTGTGCAATTTTGCAGTCTCATTGGCAAGTTGAGACTCAGTTCATGTGACAAATTTCTCTTGAATCTGAAAAAAGAAACAGTGGGGTTTGGGGGAACAAATAATTTTGAATACTGTAGAACTACAACTGAGCAAATACTATCAAAAAGAGAAGTTGAAATAAAAACATTTATGGAATTCAAACTCAGTATTTTAATAAGAGATGAACTACTTTTAAAAGAGATGGGACTGATATGACCAGTACAAACATAAACCCTAACCTGAATGCAGTTAAAACTTGCATGGCAAAAGTTTCCAACTGAGAGAGAACCAAGAAATTCAGAAGTGAGCAGGAAATATCTCTCAGACTTCAGCTACTTCACAAACAAAGCATAGCTATGATGTTAGAAGGGTTGCTACTCAGGTTTTTTTGATGTAAAATAGATCTTCATCATCAATGATAATCAAGACTGGATAAACTGAGTGAAGAGTGACAACTGCAGAATGTATCAATCTGCTGTTGATTTGTTTACCAAGCAGAGGTGGTAGAAGAAAAAAGTTTGATACTCACTTTCCATATTTCCAGTGACCATTTATATTGACAGATCTATTAACCTAACCTTTTTACCATAACTCTTTCATTTATTTTTTAATAAAAACTATACTGGTTTTAATTGAACTACATATTCTCAATTCTGAAGACAAATAATGAAAAGAAAGGTTAATTCAGTATCACGCATAAAGACAAGACACTCCAAATTTGTCTGCTGCCAGATTATTTTGTCTGATGCCATTTTTCAAGACACTATAAATCCAATTGCTGGATATAAAAAGAAGAAGGAATACCTTAAGGCCACATACATCTCAGTTTACACACCATTTGGAACTTCATACTTTCCTTAATTTCTAGTCTAGACCATTGTATAAAAAGAGCCACCCAAGCCAACAGTCCCATTTCACTGTGAAGAGTGTCTAGGAGATATTGCAAGGCTGACAAATGCCCACATCAGAGTATTGAGGGCACCAGAGTAAGGACAGAAAATTAGGGAACAATGAATCAGGTGAAATTAAGGGCAGAAGGGGAAGCAGGGAGGAGTCACATTTGGTCTTTCACTTCCATGTCACCATCTCCTGTTCCAACAGTAGTGTGGCTGTGGAAGCATCAGGTTCCAGGCCAAACACCATTTGTAGCAGGAGGTACTACCTTCTATTAGAGTAACTAAAGGAGAAGAAAGAGATGGATAGGCTTTTGGGGAGATATGCCCTTCTTTAGGTCTGTTGTTAGCCACAAAACTTATCTGCTTGATCATCTGACAAAAATGAATAAACACACAAGGGCTGGGAGGAACAGCAAGGCTGAAGAAGGGCATATGTGTCCAAAGAGTTTAAACATCATTTGCTCTAATAAAAGATATTGTTGTATTGTAAACCTTTTCACATCCTGCATAATTTCTGAATATTCCCTTTAGTAATTCAGGTGCAAGGGAAAAAAATACCTGCTTCTCCTCCTGCCTCTGGGCTGTTTAGTAATGCAATGACCAGAATCCAAAGCTCCAAAATTATCTAGGCAAAGATGCTGCCAGGGTACTTCCACTTTGACAAGCACCAGGAAGTATTAGACATTTCATGGGAAACAGTCTTCTCTTCAGATTTCCAGACTGATTTACAGCTCAGGGTCAAATAAGCACTCTCATCTTCATTGGCAGCAAGAACCAAACCACACAAACAGCTAAAGATTCTTCAAACTTTAGTAAGAAAAGAGAGGAGTACAGACTTTCATTTGTCTCCTCAGTGCCTTACACTAGCTAGTCTATACCATAATTGTTAATGACTGGAAATCTGAATATAGTTTGAATGAAAACATTTCCAAGCTCACAAGGCTCTGTTCCCAGTAAGTCTGGTCTCTGTATAATGAAATGCATTCCTTCTGGCCTAATGCTACAGACTTGGCAAAAGAAATGCGTTTGGTATGAGCAAAAATTCCAAACTTGAGTCTTGCAATTGCCCCCCTCTAAAGGGTCATTTATTGTGCATGTTGTTTATCAGCATGTGTCTGAAATGAATGCTGCTTCAATGCAAAGCAACAGGAGGTCACATTATAATTGTAATGCAATCAGTAGAATTGCTTATGACTTGGTTTCCTTTCTAAAATGGCAATCCATGCCACATCAGCTATTACATTGTTTTTTGCATTACTAAAGAGGAGAAGAAAAAAAAAGTCTTTACAGTGGGAAGCTGATATAGTTTTCTGTAACTGAAAGATCACATGAGCTAAAAAAGACCCAAACAGTTCACCTTTATAATACCAAACCATCTGGTTGGCTGTCCATGATAAATCTTAATGATAAATGTCTTCGTTTTGATGTTACAAAAGAAACACAGATCTGCTCACTTTTGGCACAGCTGAAAACACACTGGCAACAACAGAATAGAACTCAGATGTCCAAAATATAGAAAAAGACATTAAAGAAATATATTTTTACTGCATTATACCAGATATACAGCTTTAAATCAGTTTGTGGATGTGCAACTAGAAGTCCTGAGTTTTTCAAAGAAGCCTGTGGAGCATGTTTTCCTTGCTGTTTGTTTTTGGTTGGAATTTGATTTTTAGGGGTCTTTTTAGTCTCTTTTTAATTTCTATGTCTCCATCTTCATCTAGACAAAGCAGAAAGCTTGAAATAAGCATGACAGAAACTGTGATATCCCTTCAACACCCTCCCTTCAGATATTTACGGATATGAATGAGGAATAAAAAGAGATGTACTTATATGCAGGAAAAAAGACAAACATACAAACTTTACCATAAGCAAGCATAAAACTTCCACCCTTACCCAAAGGTACAAAAATAAGCTTTGGTATAGAATTTGTATTTTTTTTTCATGCCAATATTTCTAATATAGAAGAGGGCAAATCCTGAACCTTCTATTCACACCAACTGATTACATTTAAATATGCCAAAGATACCTCAAAGAACCACAGGGAAATTTCAATTAAAAAATTTAAAAACAAAAAAATTAAAAAGGATTTGGTGAAGGTTTAGTAAATTGCAGCAAAGATGAAAAAACTTTTAGCTTTCAGTGTTTTCACCAACATTTACTGCATTTCTATGGATTGGGAAAGGTATTCCTGTTTCTTTTCACTGTTTAGCCAAAGATAGCAACTATAAGTAATTTCTCAAATCTCCCTGTAATGTCTCAGGCATTTATATGGTCAGCTCTGAATTCCCTCTTCTTGCTTATTGACCTTTGATGGCAAAAGTCCATTTCAATGTAAAGTTTCTGTAACCAAATTTGAAGGCTTTTCTCCAGGTAATAACATTGCAGCTTTTCCCAGTACTCAGCTTCTGCCTTTACATCACTCAATTTCCTTCCATTTCCTCATTTTACATGCTATAGACAACCATCCCAGTGATAATTCTGTCTCCTTTCATTAGATAGTTACAGATTCTTTTTTGGCCAGAGATACACATTATTTTCACCTTTCTTCAAGAGTTCTGTCTGGTAGGCCCTGTTTCATTTTCTTTTTCACTTACTCCCCATCTGTTTCTGGATATCAGTTTTATTTTACTCATTCCATTCTACTGTTCAGCTATTCATAAGTTCTGAAAGATGTGGATGATTTTTCTCTGCTCCTGCTTATAAATACAGTACTTAATTATTCACAGACACACTGCCTCCCATCCAACCCACGTTCTTCTTGTTATGTAGCAGAGACAAAACAAGTATCTTTTATTTAACTCTTCTATTTCTGAAAAGGCAGCTTTCCCTGACTCCTGACCATTTTCATCACCTCATATTGAACTCCTAAGAGGCTACAGCTACTTCTCTAATAAGTTGAGGCAGTTGTTACAGCACTGGGATCTCCATTTACACATGGTAAAACAAGGTTACATATGTCCAGTCCCCAAATCATATGCTTTTATTTTCCTGTCCTATCATACTGTAAACTTCTAATTTTCCTATATACTCTCACATATGTCAGTGGGTGTCATGACACAAGCATTCACTTTCTAGAGTGGACTCTCTGCAACTATTTACACCATTCATTTTTTCCTAAAATTTTAGCTTGCATTGCTTTCATTATTATTTTTAGCCTCCAATTATTATTTTTACTCCAATGTCCTCACAAATAATGCTCCCCATAACCAAAAAATACCATAAGAGGCTTCTAGCATCACTGAAATATTGCATTAAGGATTAGCATGTCACGTGATAAAAAATAGAATTAGCATGGGGTTTGGCAGAGAGAAGCAGAGCTACCAGAACTGGGCTAAGCAAGTGACATCAAAACAAAAGGCTTTGGGGCAAATTTAAAGGGTCCATAAATAAAAAGTGTAGTTTGCACAACTTTGGCATTCAGAAATACTGAAATAGGCAAACAGAAGAATGTTCAGAAGACTGAGGCAGTGTCCGGGATTTCACGAGATGATCCACTCAGGTTTCTATCATTTATTTCAACTTTTCCTTTGGATCTGAGATATGCAATTCACACTCAGTTCTTGTTCATCCAAATGATACCCAAGCATTCTATCAGGAAGCACAATTTGACTGAAGTTATCTTACTACTAGCTTTGTGTGTGCTGTTGTTCTGGGAATTGCATCCAGCAGAAGGTAGTAGAGGATTGAATCCCATCTCTTTCATTCCTCGATTTGAATTTCACAGTATTTGTCATGTGGGTAAATACATAACATTTCTCAGTAAACTACAATGGGATAACCCAAGGGAGATTAAGTCATTACCCTGTTTCAGTGATTACAGCAGGCCTGTGAAAGCTGCAATCCAAATGGCAAGACACGTTTGCCTCAGCAATTACCAGAATATAGACAGGAGATCAATGTTTGTATTGATGCCCTTTTATAAAATTTACATTTTTATCTTATTGTAAAGACTTGTGCTATTTCATTTGCTTCAGAACCCAGTCTAACTTTTAGTAACCACACTATGTGTTGCTGCTTAACCCCAGCCAGACACTAAGTGCCACAGTCACTCACTCCCTCCCCTTTGTGCCATAGGGAGAAGAATTGGGGAAAAAGAAAAGTAAAACCCATGGGTTGAAATAACAAATGTTTAGTAATTGAAATAAAGTCATATATAATAACAATAGTAATGGAAAGAAGAGAGAAGGGAGGAATAAAACCTCTGGAGCAATGCCCAGCCAGTCCCCCAGCAGTGGTCAGCCCCTCCCTGTTTCTAAACTGAGCAGGACATCCCATGGTACGAAATTATGAAATATTCCTCTGGCCAGTTCAGCTCTCCTGGCTGTGCTCTCTCTCCCAGCTTCTTCTGCACCTCCTCATTGGCAGAGCAGGGGAATCTGAAAACATCCATGACTCAGAGTAAGCACCACTGAGCAACAACTAAAATATCAGTGTGTTATCAACATTATTCTCATGTTAAACCAAAGCACAGCACAGAACCAGCTACCAGGAAGAAAATTAACTCTATTCCAGCCAAAACCAGGACATTTTGTCAAACTTACAGGAAGAATATATGAAATGCTCAATATGTTGGATCTTTTGTAGGCATCATTACTTGAAAAAGGAAAACATTATCAGTGAAATGTAGGACTTATTTTGTTTTTTTCTAAATATTTGCAGCTAACAAGTTACCTTTACTGAAATATCTATTGTAAGTCTTCTACTCATATTTGATCACTAGCAGTCCTCTAAAGACCCTGAGGAATGAATGACAGAATGAACCACACGGCAGAACTATGTTAATCATTTAGACCACAAAAACCCCTGAGAATAACAGATCCCTATTGGAGCAGGGGGGGGTGTGGGGCGGGGCGTAAGCCATCAAACTCTAAAAAACCCAACAAAACAAAAAAAATTAAAAAAAAAAACCCCACCACAACCAAATAGCTCAACATTTCACTTTTTATTTCACCCAGACCTCAAAGTTCTCTGCCAAGGTTTTTTTTGTGGACTAGAACTCAACACAGTAGCTGGAGGAACAAGTGTGTTTTATGTACAAAACATACAAAGAGAACAACTAACTTCTTAAGTGTTCTGAACCTAAACTTATTTATGATTATTATCAAATAACATCATATGTTATGTTATTTGATAATATTGATATCATTATGAATACTGAATATATGAATATAATTTCACTATTAATATAATTTCCTTTCACAATGTACTGACCATTGTAATAAACAGACAGCCAACTATTTGTTATGAAGGACATATTTGAAATTATGCTTATTTTAATACCCTTACCCTTAAGAAGGTAAAAGCCAAAGTAAATTACTGTAAACATTTGTACTCTAACTGAGAAATTACTTTAATATTTCTCCTACTCTGAAAACATAAAGCCAAGTAGACCCCCAAATGTTGTTTAAAAGGGGTTTTTTGTTTGTTTGGGTTAGTTGTTGGGGTTGTTTTGTTTGGTTGGGTTTTTTAACTGTGATAATAGTGTAGAAGTACCAGAAAAAAGTCAAGAAGTTCTCTTGTTTCAAATGATGCAATGGTATGATAAATTTGTTACCTACTCAGGATATTTTCAAGATTGAGAAAGATCCCTTCAAATGTTTGGATTATAATTTTGGAATTTTTGCAAAAAAAAATCTTTAGCAAGAGAACAGCTCAAAGTTTTATATAAATTTTAAATCTGTTCATTTCAAATTCAATTTTTACCAGTTATTTATTTGATTGCTTTAGATCTTCATTATTTGCGTTCTTAATGCTACTGACCTTGATGCTATTGCATCTCATGTCATAGGAAGTACTATAACCAAAACCTAAATGTTTTGAACATTTCAAACACGGCATTAGAAGTTTCATTTTTAAAAGGGCAAATGAGGACAATAAAGATCCTCCTAGGAAGTGCAGCTTTCATTCTCTTCCTCAATCAAGAGCACTGAAGCTCCTGGCTTTTCTGTGGGGCACTTAGCTCCAGCCTGATGAGGTTCTCCGTGGATAGAGCAGACCTACAGCACATTCTCAGCATGGGAAGTTGATCTGGGCGTGAGCAGCAGGTCCAGGCTTTAAGTGTTAACATTATAGCACATTTACACAGCGAAGTCTTTGCCCATTCATGAGGGGCTCACGGGAAAAAGAGCAGCCAGGAACAGGCTGTCCCTGCCAGAACAATCCAGGACTGCAGCAAACTCAATGCCAGCACTGGAGGGGCTCCTGAGGAAGGGAGCAGCCAGAAAGTGAGCAGAGGATGGACAAATTGGTCTAGCAGGCCAAGATACAGCTGGAGGCATCGTTTGGGTACCCCTGCTGGAAACCATAAAACTTGATCAGCTTCATGAAATAAGCACTATTACATTCACAGTGGAATGTATCACGGTGTCTTTACCCTAGTTGTTGCTATTTCAGATCAAGCAGGGAAGGGTTTATTATTTCTTTGACAAGTTATATACAGATCAAGAGTATAAGCAACTAGTAATAAACATCAACCTTAATCACACTTTTCCCATTCATTTCTTGACAGTATGAATGTTGGAAAGAGCACAACCCACCCCTGGAGGTGTCTCTGTTCTCTGCCTGCAGATGTTGACAGGAAGTTCCTCCTCACTTTCCAGTGGTGATGGTTGCAGCAGGACTTGAAACTACAAATACCCCATCCTCTGTTCTTTCTTGGAAAAGAAAAGTGCTAGCCATAGCTCCTGCTTAGCTGGGTGATAGAAGGTGATAATCCTTTCTGGAATGTCACACTTAATATCTACTTTGGGTGTGACAATCACTAAATTCCAAGGAGATTAGCATTGCAGAATCCACTAAAATAAAACTTTGCTATGGCGAGATGGAAGTCCAAGTACAAACTTAATAAAACTATATAGGAACTTTTTTTTTTTAAATTATCAATTTTTGCTCCATTCCATATTTCGTATCAGCAAGCTTCTAATAAGATTTCAAACAAACAAAATTTCTAGCAAATCATGTATTATTTTCTGAAAACTGCAAGGCAAGCAGGAAGCCTGGTAATCCAGCATGAGCATTCATCATGATACTTAGTATTAGTTATAATAGTAAATACATCTTCAATCATTATGCAAAGGCTTCCAGTCAGGAGGAGAAAGATGTGGCAGAAACGGAAGGAAAAAGTCTCTCTCTAATGAAAGATTACTGACATTCTGCCACTAATTAGTAATGTGAAAACATTCCACAGGACATCAGAGTAACAAAAGAACTCGTTTTTATTTTTTTAAGTATACTGGATTAAAATTTAATGCCTAAAAGAAAAGTTCTTCCTGAACAGAAATCAGATCTCTCTAAATTTTAGTTTCTTCCTTGCAGATTAATAACTCAGTTTAGTATTTCCTGCACTTATTGATGGAAACTCATGTTAGAAATATTGGCGGCATAAAGCCAAGATTTCCTATAATGTCCCAAATTAGTTGGCTACCACAGGTTTATGGATTATTAATGCATCTCCTGTTGGCATTCTGCCTTATACCATTTTTCATTGAAATATTAAACCAAATTCAATCTTTTCTAGATTTTTAGTAACATAAACCTTGCAAACAGCATTAACCCCTGTTCCAAGAGTCTCTCATTCAATAAGTCTTTTAGTCATATGCTTAAAATCATCCATATTCAGCAAAAGACAAAAGCACATAATGGAATCTAGGTGACAGTTCAGAAGTTTTGCTGAATTAGGGTAAGTAAGGTAATTGTTCCTATTAAATAAAAAATGCGCCACATTAAGAGGGATCAGCTTTTAAATAACGATGTTTGCATTAGTAAACTGAATTCATATATTTTCAATTGAAAGAAATCATTCAGATAATTAAGCATAAGCATTCATAACTCTATTTTTGTAGCAAGGAAATAAAGATTTTCTTGCCATTCAGACAAGCTGCATACAACAGGACAACTACGTACAACAAAAATAGGCATTTATGTTTTGTTTAACCAGAGTGCCTGATGAGATTAAATAAGGCAATAGAGTTAACACACATCACATAGTATAACAGAATTTAGCCTCTCATTCCTCATGGAAAGCCCTGTAAAGTACCAATATAGTTATCCTATTGAAATAATTATTACTGTATTATTTAAAATGAAAAATCAAAATATTACTATAATTTATAAATTATAGCATTTTACCTCTTTCGTATTCAAAAATCCAAAGATACTTTCAAACACTTTGGAGAGGTTAAATTGTTATCCTAACAATCTCTCCCTGATGAAGCAAAAAGGCAGCAACATTCCTTCCAGATGTGCAATAAGAAGAGAGAGTCACTGTTCCCAGAGGATGCAAGAATTCAGAATTTCAAAGGCTGATGCCAGGAAGCCTTGCCAGATATACTTCATGAAAAATGTTTGATGAATTATTATGGTGAGCATCAACTTTTCAGATAAATGACTGAAAATAAACCAGTTTATATCGCAATGGAGAGTATAAATTTCCTTTTTGCTTTGGGAACTTGAAGTATGAAGAAAGCTGTTGACCATTCCACCTCTCACTGAACTAACAACATTTTACTAAAAATGTGTTGCTTTCCAAATTTCCTTTACCCTTAGCTCAATAAATTCAGTCAGAGAGGAAAGATATCCAAAAAAATTCTTACATAAAGTATGACAACCAAGTGATTTGCAAACTGCCTGAATCTGCACAATCTTTAAGAGGGAAATCACTAATCTGCAATGTTAAACACATAGCTAATAATGTCTGTGAAACTTTATGAAAAGAAAGGAAGCTGCAAAACATGGTTCCAGCATTGATTAACACATACAAACATTATAAACAAATCTGGCATGCACAAATGTTATTTAAAAATCATCAGAGTGGTAATGTTTATGTGAAAAAAAGTCTTCTGTGATAAAGCAGAAGCAGTGAGTAAGAAACTTTTAAATTCCCAACCATGAAAACTCATCATACACTTTTTCCTACACTTGTAGTATAGGAAGAGCTGCCCTCCACTCTGTAACTCTAGAATATCCATGCAATACCATGTCTCTAAAGGAACGAAGACATGAAGTATTTTTCTTTTTGACTGATGGAGACATACTAGGAAAGAACTTTCAAGATTGTTGTAAGAAGTGGCCAGCAATCACACAGCTTCATTTTGCATGTCTACAGTCATCAAAAAGGATTTCTCTCTGAACTGAAATAATTATAACTTCAGAACAGACTTCAGAATAGAATTATCAGCCATTAAAGAGTCAGAAGCAACAGAAAAAAAAAAGTATTATCAAGAATAATCTAAACATAAAGTACTTCTTCCAAATAGTGCAGACTTTTTATGCTTCTGCCTTCATCTTCCTTCTCTTGTCCCCTTCATGCTCCTAAATATTTCTGGGATTATTCAAATTGCCTAAATAAAGTTCATGCATAAGAAACTCTTTTGCCTAAATACATGAGGGCTTATTACCACATTTCTTTACTGGCACAAAATCTGAGAAAAGCCTCAAGGTGCAAATGATCTGCAGTCTATTTAACATCATGGTTATTTATTTTTATGGGCACTCATTATTACTCTTTACCCTAAATTATAGGTACATTCCTGGCTCCATTTCTCGCTATTCCATAATCTTTATAATAATATGGGTTTTCAGATTTCCAAATCCTCCTCAATACCTCATCAATCAAAAATGCATGCAACATCCACTATTTGTTATACTGGGCAGAGAGAGCAAACCATGGAACCGCAGCTTGGAGCCCAGATAAAGGCTTTACTCACATCCAGGACTGGGATATGTGCCATAGCTTTGGTAGCATTTACTAAGAAAACCTGTTTTGCAATATCTTAAACAGAGTCTTTGCATACAAGCTGATATGCACTGAATTAGTGTTTAAATACCACAGTTCCTATTTTATTATGGATTATGTGCTGAACTAGTTCTGTCAAGTTTAGAACAGTATGCCATAATTTTGACTAAACCTAAGCCCATGCATCTTTTTCCATGGAAACAGTATTACAAGCATGCCCATTTCTCCTGTCACGGAAAATTTTCATGAATATTTTGATAAACAGCTGTTATGCTATAGTAGTTTATAGCCACAATAGCATCAGTTTCAGCAAAGAAATGACACAGCACCCGAAACAATCACATAACACTTAATTTTGTGGACAACTCAGAAAACTGTAGTTTGGATCATTTCAATTTTTGGGCTTAGTGGACAGGAAAAAAAACTTGTGCCTTGATGGAAAAGCCCTTGGCTTACTAATCATGGACCTATTAAAGCTGAGCTGGGCTGCTGTCATTGTCTTTACAATACCCTTAGAAAGGAGTGGGTTTGAACAGGCTAAATGATAAAGCATTGCTCCTTTCCAGAAACTGGATTTTGTAATTGCTAAAAGGAAAGGACTGTTCTGAAAAAAGGGATCTGTTAGTAAAAGCCAAGTCTTTTTAATGACATTGTATCATATATAAAAATGAAAATAATTTATTAAAATGTAAATTCTACATCACCAAAACACACCCCCAACAATCCATGACATGAGATTCTCTAAGAAAGATCTGTATGATTTAGTAGAAACTAACCTATAACCTTTGAAAATTGTAGTGTATCTGTGCTGAAGGCTCCTTGATGTGCTCAAGAAGTTAATGATGTCCAGCACTGTTAATCCTCACTTGCCACTCTGCATTCCCCCTCACCCGTTTCTGTTGTTGATTTTGTAGTTCATGAGATTTATTCATCAATATTTACACTTTTTATTGAACTGTGTAGGCTTCAATGACTACACAGTGTTTCTGGCCAAGCTTAACTATGTTCTTTTTATGGGAAGACTTTAAAATTATACAAATATATTGATAGATAGCAAAAAATAGAAGATAAATGACAGGGGCAAGTCAGAATCATCCAGACAGGAGAACTAATCCCTGATACCTTGAAAACAAACATTGTGGGTAGTGTTGATAAAGAACATAGCATTAAAATTATCTAGGAAGCATGTAGGCCTCTGACATGAGTACTTTTATTGGAAGGGGTGTTCTAGTTGTTCAATCTGCAGTCCAAGAAATGAGATACTTAAAATCATCCAGTGCCATGAACATTTTGGTTAAACCACTTTCTGCCTCACCTTCTCAAATATGAAAGCAAGGAAAATAATATTATTTTTTTCTATCTTTTTTTCACTGCCTATTTTGTCCATTTAACTAAATAAATGCATCAGGCCATAGATAACTTCTTGCTACACCTATGCTTGACAAAGGGCCCATAAAACATTTCAGCATTCCCAAATAAGATGACAGTACATCTGTAAGAGAAAAATGCTCCCTTTAATACATTCATGAGGAGAAATCATAACAGCCTCAGGGACAGGAAAGGACACATAGTAGCATCCTCAACTTTTCTCCTAACGAGCATACATTTAATTCTTCTCTTGCTTCACAAAGAAAAACTGACTTTTCAGTAGAATTGCCATTTTCATCAATAACAGATAAAAATGTATGAATAAAATGAAACTCAGTAAGGCCTGCAATAATCCTGCTGTAAAAGTGGCATAAATTCCTTTGGTTTTTTTCTCTCCTCTTAGAACCACCTTTCTGCTGTTAAACAGGGGGGGGGAAAAGAGGTGGGGGAAAGACTTAAGATGACAAAAGAGATGACAAAAGCTTCACTAAGTAACCCTTGCCTACTATGCTCACCTGAGTCAAGATGCTTATAACTCGTTATTACCACAAATATTCAGATAGATTCTGAGCCACAGTGGGTTGAAGTCAAGGAAAGGAAACACATCCCATGAGCAGAATTGCTAAATATTTCTCTAAACAAACACAAAGACCGGAGGCGGCAGGTGCCAGACCCTTTGTTAATTGTGCCCCAAGGCTCTAAAGCTCCCTGCCTTATGAAATTAGATCAAGCTCTCTTCCTTCCCTGCTTTCAAAATTCCCATTCTCTCAAGCTTATTCACTTGCTTAGCCAAGTTCCACAGACTATTGCATTGTAGGTGCCCAGAGACAATCTATGTAAAGATACTTCATCAATGCAGATTGCTTTGTTAATCAGAATCTCCTCAGTCCCTCTGGTTTGTTTCCCAAAGCAGCTCTTCAAGCCTTTTCCAGTGTTCTTAAATTTGATTTGGTTTTTTGTTACGTATTAAGCATCAAGGCAAAAGCATATGAAAGAAATGAAATTAAAAAACTTGAGTCAACCGTGCAACAGGTCAGTTAGAGGAGGTTTTATAATGGCTCAAGAGCACACACAAACTCATGAAGTGCAACCCTAATATTTTCTGGGTTACTAAAATGGCCTGTGCGATTGCCCGGAAAGTTCCTCTGTCTTTTCATACTCACGTATAATTTATTTCATGTTGGTAAGAGAGAACACTCAATTCTGCTTGTCTAGGCTTCTCACTAGAGTATTAGAGTTTCATGAGGGAAAAAAGTAAAAGCACAAGTTGACTAATGAAATCTGTGAGAATGTGCTTTTTTGTCTAAATATTGGAGTGATTGTCAAGGAGATAGAAGCTCTGACCGTATTTCACCGTCAAATTATGATTGTCATTGTTCATAGACTAAAAGAAATCTGACAGCCATCCTAAGATTTAAGATTCTTAAGTATCATTTCAATGACATATTTCAGTGCATGTGATTACTGAAATTACAACATGATCTATTTCATGCTGCCCCCCCTTCTCCTTCTAATTTAAACATGTTATCTATCAAGCTCTCATTAGAGAGGTTAAAACCTTATCAAGCTATTCTTAAGCAACTCCAAGTCTATTTTCAAATCAAGAACCACCACTGATGATGATCAATCAAAACATTTAAACTACTCTCCAAGAGCAGCAGAAAGTTTGCATATGTCTTGGATAGAATTCACCCGTATGCTTCTGTTCAGTTGCCGTGCAGAGCTTGGCAAATAAGATCAAAACACTCAAAACCAATATTTGTACAAAGGCATTGAAGTATCTTTAACTTGGCACTACAGGTAAAGTTCATACTTAGGAGGAATTCTCAGAGTTACTCTCCTGATAATCTTAAACTTTTAAGCTGCTTGGAGCCACCATTTAGGGTGTGGTACCAAACTGACAGTGTCTAACTGTGATGCTCAAAAAAACCTGTGCCCAGTTGATGTGTTTTGTCTATAGGAAAGTGAATTTTAGGTACTTCCTCACCGACCTCAGTTTGCTCCCAAGAGGCCTGAAGTTAATAATAAGGGAATAGCTGTTGCTCAATGAGGAGGTGAAGGTGCTTCACTCAGCTCAGAGACAATGGCTAAGCATAACACAGAGAGCATGCTACGTGTGTGAATGCACACAACCTCCCATTCTCCAAGATTTTAAATTAATAGTCCAGAAATATGGCTTAGCAATTGATTTGGAATGAATTTATAAGAAGTATCAAACCAGCAATAACTCACCACATATGACATAATCTCCACAAGGATATGTATCTTGTTTCCCTCTCCCTCAACATTTCATTACCCTGCAAGTGAAGACTTGGCTGAAAATCTGAAAAGCCTCATCATATATCCAGCCACATGTGCATGGCTAAAACACCTGCAGGCAGTTGTTTTAAAGCATAGAGATGTCTAGAATGTGAATGGATTTCCTCCCCATAATCTGTCCAGGTTTAACTACAGCCACAGGGAGAAATTACCTAGAGATTCCCCTCTTGTACTAAAGTATTTGCTTCCAACACAGTATTTCTAACCTACACATCAGAGAAAACCTTCTTTAGACTGATTGAAAAATCTTTTATATTAAGCTTATGAGATTTGGGAATGGACAAGAAATGAGAGTCAGATGTCTTTTTCATTGGGAAATAGTATAATAAAATTTTTAAAAAATAGATTTATCTCAAAAGTCATAAATTAGGGCAGCTCAAAGTACCTACAAACTGGTATTAAATAGTTTGCTTTGGAAGTTTAGAAAATTCTTTCAAACCCATGAAGAAAAAAACAGAAAACTAGTAAGAAACAAAAACCTCAGGTATGGAATGTGCTACTTCATTTACTATAAAGAACATAAAATCATTCATATTTTTGTTTTTGCTCTTCATCTCATTCTTTGCTCCATCACCATACTTTCAAAATACTCCCAATGAAAGGTAGTTTGAACTTCAGAGATCAGAACTTGCTCTTTCAGCTTTATTTATTGAAATCATTTTCTGAAGAAGGTCCCTTAACATTCAGTGTTATCAGAATAATTCTGGTATAGTTTTTAAAAACTCATATTGCATAAGCTACAATAGACACACAGATTTTAAAACTGGGCTCCCTACTGCCAAGACCTGATTTTAGGAATCAGATTATCTTTGCCTTCCCAAATTCTGTAAATGGGATTGAAGTGATGCACAACTTTTTAACCTACCTTAGAAACTGGCATCTTCAAAATTGCTACAGAACAGCTGTACATTTGGTCTTTCACAACTCCTGAGCAACCCACAGAACTTCAGAGCAGAGGTGTCAATGTTTTCCCTTTCCTGCCTGTCATACTGACAATAGGAATGACAGAGTAAGACTCAACTCCCTGGTGAAACACTGTAGCTCCTTTGGTGGTACATTTACAAAGAAAAAATATTTTAGATCCTAAATATTCATCTGTCAGGAAAGTCCTGCCTCCATTCAGGATGGAGGATTTGAGGTTACAAGTGCATTCCTGCTTGTGAAAGAAATATTCCTTTTCCTACACACATCACCTCAGAGTAATTCCCAGGTACCAAATCAACCACAGCAAGCTGGCATCTAGTCTCACTGACAAAGTCTCTTCTAGAACTCTTTGAAATTTTCTTTTTACTCTGCAAAACATAACATATTTTGCATTTTTTCTTCACCTATTTGCTAAACTGCAGTCTGTGTTTTAGCTTCTTATGGGAGCAACTTCTGCCTGAGTTCCTGAATGGCTCCTACATCTCCTAAATTAATGCCATCTCCAAATGTTGCAAGTGAGTTTAACTAGTTCATTTCATCAAGAAATTTCATCTGAAGGGTGATCTTCTCTAAACATGCAGAGAGCAGGAAAAAAAACCCAAACAAACTTTTATTAAGGGTTGGCAGGATAAAAGAATTAATAGACATTAACAATATGTCAAACTCACTCTCCTTTGTGGCATCTTCTGATGTTCTAATTCTTCTCACTGTATTCTATTTAATCTCATTCTCTTTTGAATAAAGCCATTATACTCCTTTATAACAAACAGATTTTTCAACACAAAAAAAAAATAATTCAGCTGACAGCTTCTCTTTCACTTTATTAATAAACTCACCTTGGTAAAGGAATTACTTTTTATATTGACAGTGGAACAAAAGTGAATTGGAAACTACAGCAAAGGGGCTCCTTCAGCTATCCTCCACACTTCTACTGCCGTTGTTATCTAGCATCAGATTACTGGGCAGAGGTAAACTTTACATCCACAGAGATGGATGCCTATGTATCTCCTTTTTACCTTACTGTAATTTCACCTGGCATTTCTTTTTCTTGGCATATCACGTACTTTACATCAGTAATGGCTGGCATTTGACAGCACCAAATTGCTTCTGAATGATGTAATAGCTTATATTCAACCTATTTATTCTAAGTTGCTCTCTTTTTTGCCCCCATGAAATTTATCATTCTTTAACACCTTTAAGACAGACACAATCTGCCAAATTAATTAATTACGTGGATTTGGCAGGTTTGTTTGATGTGTGTGGAGGGGGTGTTTGCCAACCTCTTGCTTTAAGACAGATTCCAGTTCTTCCATCAGGGCCCAAAGGATTATTTCCATTGAGCCCACTCCTTTTACTTCATGGAAACCAAATTTACTGTTAAGACTGGCTCCTCCCACTCACAATTCAGCAAAAACACCCATCCAGAGGTTGTTTCACTCCTGTGGGGAAAAGGTAGAGCTGGGATAGATGTAATTTTTCATTGACTGACTGAAGCTACTGCAGTCACTGCTGCTGCAGTGGTGGGTGCAGAGGAAGCCAAGCTACTGTGGGGAAATCCAGCACACTGGTGTGGCAGCCCTGCAATTCTGCTGCATACATATTCTAACTCCTCTCAGGCAACACAGGAACACTAATTTAGAACTCTATTAGATGTGAGAAGCCATGTCTAGTAATATAAATAGCTTTTAAATAGGCAACCTGTCCCTTGTTCTCTTTCCACGTCTCTCTACGTGGCCCAACACTGAGCAAAAGTAGAAAAACAAATCAGAGATTGCAGTCTTGTTTGGTCTTTAAGTAGACATCAGAAGGCTGCTTGCAGCCCCCTCTGTAAGCATTCCTGGGAAAGGACTCATATTCACCAGCCTTACATTTTTTCAGCCTACTGTGCTAAATATCATCATGGCAATTGGAGGCATTCTAACAGAACTGCAATACAAATCTGTTTCACTTGAGAAGCAAAGCCTACGGTTCCTTAGGTTTTATAACACAGCGCTTAGTACAAATTCACTGAATTTCTCCAATGCTTCACTATGTGATTTTAGGAGCCTATTTTCCCCAGTGGCACGCAAGTACTAAAATTGCACTACATTACATTTTGCTCTCAGTGGGTGGGAAAGTGCACACTCAATGGGTTATTTTCCATTCTTTATTTCAGTTTTATGCAGCCACAGGTGGGGGGTCTTTCAGGTGGCTGCTTAGGTTTACTAAGCACTTTAGAGCCAGAGACAAAAAAGGTCTTATGAAACATATCAGTGTTGTCAATCACACAATAAAAGAAATTCATTCTGTGTAAACAGAAACAACTTTCAAGGTATCTCAGACTGTGAAAGGTAACACAATGAATATCAACAACAAACAAAAAAAAAATCAGCAATCCTCTCTTTGGTTAAGGGACATAAAACAATTGCACTTGTTTATACTTATTATTTACATCTTTGTCTCCTCCCTTTCTTCTACCCAGGTGTGATCTCTCTGCTTAAGGGCAAACAAAGTTAGTGAAGGATGTCATGGGGTTCCTATCATTTACTTTCCTTACAATGAGGTTATTAACAGGCCACAAAAATATCACAAAACAGGAAAAAAAGGGAACTCAACAACCTACTTATCACTTGCTTTCAGAGCTCTGCAAGGAACTTTGATCAGTAAATATATCATTAGATCATGAATACAGATATTCATATCCAGTAAAAAGTTGACAGCTTTCTCTTCTGGTATAAGATCATGCAATAAAATCCTACAAAATTACCCCTTTCTTTCCTGAAGTCAAATATAAAAAAGGACCCTTCACCCACTTCTAGCACAGCACACACTCTGAACAACGAAATGCAAATACATTGCATCTCTTTGGCTGCTCATAGTTTGAAAGACACATAGATGTTGCTGCAAGATGTGCATGCTATAAAGAGCAAACACACAGGGGGATAAAACAGTTTCACTGCTGTGATGCAGATGGCTGCCCTTCTGACTGTGCAGGAAATTTCTTTCTTCCTCCATTATTTTAGGGCAGGCTTCTCCATGTGTTGACTATGTGGGAATCAGTGCTTTTTCAGACGACACCCACATCCTCTTCATTCAGGTCAGTAACACCAACCACAGGGCAGTGGCCAAAGTCACCTAAGTATTCCATCCATCCTATCCCGCTAAATAGTCTGAATTCTCAGAGAAACACAGCTCAAAGTGGAATGGCCAAATTATTTTAATCACGAGAAATATGAAGAACAGTGAACAATATTTGGATGCAGACTACTTTCTGTGTGCATGTCATTTTCTCAACAGAGTTCTCAGCTATTTAAAAACTGAGATGTACAAACTCAAAAATGAGATTCTATGTTCTGTATGTTCAAAGGCCTATATTTGTGCATAGACAAATTAGTTTTCATAAAAAATGATCTTGGTCTGTAAAATATTTTGTGACCATGCAGTAATATCTCAGATGACATCAAGCCTTTTATCTGCAAAAGCAAGAGTCTCTTGAAAACTTCCTCAAAAAATACATTAAATGTAACCATGAAAATTTACATTTTCATTACAGATTCTAATTTTAATGAGAAAACACTATCTTTCATATTTCCAACATTTGCGACACAGACCCTTAGCATGGGGCAGATATTTACTGCCTCTGGAATTAAAACATGCTCATGTGAAAAAATATTCAAATGGAACATGCACCATAAAGTTGGGGTTTTTTTCTTTAACCAATAATATAAAGCTTTATCCTGTCTGTGTGCTACAGAACAGTACAGGCTGTATGGAATATATCAACACATGTCTATATGTTATTAAAAACAGTAAATTCCCGTTTAAACAAGGGCTACAATCTGTGCACTAAACACTCATTAATGGTTATGAATCTAAAAAAAGGGGGGGACTTGCAGCAGGTGTGCATATCTATGAATTTCAATACATTGTAAAACTGTCTGTAGCCAACAGCTTCATCATTTGGCCTTTCTGAGCTTGGAGACAGGCAATTTTTCATGATTTTACTATTTCTGGCCAAACAAAAAGTTTTTAATTAAATATACCACATGATTCCAGATGTTTGTTTATTTGTTCCAATGAGGCCATAAAAATGCCTGAATGATAAAATTGGAGGACTCCTGCAAAAACAGGCTAGACTAGAGTGCTAACTAAACACGGGGATCTCTCAGGAGACTGTATTTGCACGGCACTGGTGTGCTTTGAACCCAAGTTCTCTGGAAGAGCTGATGACTGGAATTCTTTATTGAAAAAGATTATAAGGCCAAGTGGTAAATTTACTAGACTTTTTTTTTTTTTGATTGCTAGTTGTAGACTGCATCATTAGCTCTTCTGCATATCCAGAGAAGATTTTAGGTAGACTTATGGATTTTGATCCCAAGCTTCCACTTATAGAAGCCAGTGTTTTCTATACATTTCCGCCACTTTATAGTCATCCTTCTTGAGCATTCTTATGGTTTCTTATTGCCAGCATGACAAAATGAGCTATGTTGTGAAATATCAGACACTCTCTAGTCTACCAAAAAGATGAAGTTATGGGTTTTTGCCTCATTAATCACATTACCCCTGATGTGACACTTGTATGAGTGACTTGGGCCTAGACTGCTAGTTTTGGCAAATATGGAAAAAGTTACAATGAAAAGCCTCAGAATGACAAAAGTATGGAAAATGGTCAGGTCTTCAACACTCAGATTGGGGAATGTGCACTGTGGAAAAATGAAAGTCTCTATAATATTTGGGGAAAAAAACATTGACAATTATGAAAGGCTGCCTGACACTTAGACTACTAAATCCCATTAGATGCAGAATGGGAATTTTGTGCCCAGTATCTGAGATATTTAATAATATTTTAATCTAAATTTGATTAACCACTTAATTATTCTCTTTTTCTCTTTAAATTTTTTCTTCCAGAGAAGCACACATATTTTATTCCCACAGAGACATAGCATAGCAGGAAGTGATCCTCTTAGAACTTACTCTGGTCAGCTCAATCACATCCCTTGGGTTCAGTTTCAAACCACAGAACACAGAGGAGGCTCACAAATTAAAATACGCTGTCATTTAAAACCAAATCTAAACTTTTCTGGCCATCAAGAAAGACTTTATACAAAACTGCAAGTCACTTTATATATCATCCCCACCTCATTTACCCCAACCTACTTTCACATGACTAGTTGCTCCCATCACTGCAATATACAAAATGATAACAATACATTTTTATGCTGAAGTTTTAATAATCGGCAGTATCCTGATTCAAATCCAATATTCCTTGTATACACAGACAAAAATTGTTGACCCTGTAAGTGACAAGAATATGAATCCAGTGATCCAGAAAATTTATTTCTTGAACCATATTAGTCAAGGTCACACTCAAATCCAACTACAGTTTTTTCCACATTTGGGAAAGTCATTGTGCTTTACATGGAAACATGCCGATGTTGGCAGAAATTATCACTACTGAGCAAGTGAGGGAAATTGGTCCACAAACAGCACAGCTATTCTAGGAAATAAATAAAATAGGGCTCAGGAAAGGTTCTACATGAGACCCTCCCTAACCTCTTCTTTCATGACTGCCCAGCAATAAACCACTCCATGCTGAGAGCCGAGTCTATCACATGTAGGTATTGGATCTCTCACAGTTCCTTTAAATGACAAATTTTTTGGTTGTGTGTCAGATCACAAAATTGGGAGGGATGCCTAATGCATTTGCAGACCTGGCAAATGCTAATATAGGTGGGTTTCTGTTACCAGCTACAAGCATTTCCCTGGAGTACACTTTCCCTCTAGCATTTCTCCCCACATGCTTTGCTCCTCCCATTCCTTCTACCTATTCTTCTCCCCACAAAGCAAACGGATCAGAAACACTGAGGAAGCAGTAAACTGGAATCCATCTTGGAAGGGAAAAATCATGATCAGAGCTAGGAAATCAGGTGTACCACTGAATAAATGAGTCAGTACCATTCATCTCATGTCCTGGTGTAAGGTTTGGGGAGCCTATGGGCAACAGCAGGAGACGTCCAGCACAGGAATGACAAAAACCTGCTCTGCATTTCTCCCAGCTGCATCAGGAACATCTTGCACCAGAATTCTTTCAGCTTCTGACATCACTTTCTCACACATATGGACTAAAAGACCCAAATTCACCACTGATGGATTTTTTTTCTTCCACGTGCCCTTAACTAAAAGGAACTAAGACCAGAAAACAGAATCTTTTTTTAACCAAGTCTTCTCTCACACTGATACTCATCTTTACCATCACTTTGCTTTCCATGCTTCTCCCAAGCTTCCATTAACATCTATTTTCCAAACTAAAAAACAACTAATACAACCAAATTTCTCACTTCATACAGGCAACCCACATGGGATTTTTTTTTAGTTTTTTTTTTTTTTCCTTTTTCTTTTTTTTAATAACAGACTCCTTATTTTAGCATTATCTCAGAGTGTCAAAAGAAGAGGATTTCCACCCACTCCCCTTGAGGCTAAGTCATGATCACATCACATCACACTGGGACATATTTCCTGGCAATAATAGGAAATGTCACAGCTTATTTTTGAGTGTTTCTTCCCTGGAAAATATGATCTTGTCTGTACCATGCTATTGAGAACTTTTTTTGTTTGTTTGTTTTAAGGTTATTCATCTCATGGATGAGAAGATCCTGGCCTAAGAAGTCTTCACTCCAGGACACACAACAACATAATGCAGGTTAAAAATGATTGTATTTTCAAAGGACACTTTATGTAAAACAATAAAGAAAATATCTCACTATACACAGCACCTTTGCCCGGTACAGAACTTTCATATATTGCATCTTCTTGCAATTTTCTTATTCATTCTACTCTTAGTTATTAGAGAAGTTAAATACATCTTATATACATATATGGGCACAGTTTGTTAACTAAATGATAAAGCAGTAACCGTAGGTTTTTTTGGAGTTTGGGGTTTTTTGACAGAATACAATGAGCTGCCTTATTCATATACACAGAAAAATCAATTGACAAGCATAAAGTGCAGTTCACACTAAGAAAACTAACTAATTATGATAAGTTGCTACATAAATTGCTTTGCAACTTCCCCAGCAATCAATTTCAAACTCTAAATAAGCCTCTGGCTTGAAAACACAATGAGTACCTAACAACTGTGTCAATAACAACACCACAATGATAATATAAACAGGATACTTTCTGGAAGTAAGCTTTTATGTAAACCAATTTCCTTTTCTTTTTATGTCTGTGATTTAAAGACAGCATGGCTTTTCACAATGCATGTGTAAAATAAGAACTTTGTGTATTAACATTTATTATTAAGAGGTGTGTGTCAACTTTATAATTTTACTTCAAATATTTGAAAGTATTATATGAAAGCTCTAGACCAAATTCTGGAAGGATTGATAGACATTATTAGTTCCATATGAACCTAAGAATATTTATAAAGTATGATCAGGCTGAAAATATTGAGACAGAACAGGTAAACCCTTGGAGGATAATAACTTTAATTATACTACTCTCTCTGGCTCTCCAAAATATTTACTTTTTTCCTTCAACACCAAATTTTGAAAGTAGTAGATGTCCTTTGACATCTATTGGATTGTGAATTCCAGCCCAGCTGGATGGCTAAACCCTTGTTGTGTATTCTGTAATCCACTTTTATCTTGATCTAGTACTCGTCTAAACTCCTACAAAGCTACTGGCTGCTTTCCTGTGGGGCACACCCTGACAATGAGTCAGAAGGAATTCTGTATGAGCATAGCAGTCATTTGTGACAATTTACAATGCCAAATACTCTGAGTACAATAGCTCAGAGGAGCAATCACAGAAGAAGGAAACATGGCAAGTTCAGGTGTCTCTCTAGCAGACTTTATGCCTGCATATATATAATTGTTTGCTTAAGTGTGTGAAAGTTTGGCAACACCTTCACTCCAAAAGAAACCTTCATCACAACTCTGTTAGATAAACTGAGAGCAGAAGGAACCTCTCACTTCCTTTGTTCAAAAAGGCTCTATAAAACTACCTTTAGAAGGTTAATAAGAGGCTTCAAAAAGATTCTATTCTTGGATTTCTGGGCATGGAATCTGAATGCAGACTTTCAAAATCAGATTATTAAATAAGAAAACTCCTGTCATCTGATAGTTCATTCAAACATATTGGTAGAATAAACACCAATTTTTCATAGTGGCACTCATCATTCAAACATAAGACAACATAATGACTGCACATACCAGAAAACTTGGATAATTAACTGTATGAACACCAAAACAGGACAGTGGATTTGTTCAGAAAGTTTTTACAAGTCATAATAGATTAGAACTATTAAACCTTGGCCTAAATCCAAGCTAAGGTTCTAAAAACTACTTACTAAAACTCAGGGTTAGTTTTTAATGGAAACTGCTTCTTCTTCCTTTAACTAGTAAGCTATGGGGTAGACTCACCACTTTTTTCCCCAGAAACAACAGCACAAGAGAAGGAGGAGTCATCCATAAAATGCTAATGGAAACCAAATGGGTTTGGAAAATTAATATGTTTTCAAGTAGATCAGGTAATAGACAATGTTAGAAAATAACTGTTTATACAAAAGGCATCCAGCACATGTTTTTGCATGGGAAAAACAGATTTTCATTATAGTCATGATTTAGTGATATTGCTTTTGAAGAGATAGAATGATAAATTACTATTTTCCCCACCAACTGGAAAGTACTGTTCTTTTTAGATGGCAATTTGAATGCTTACACATAAAGGCACTTCCTTTGCAAGGATGCCATTATAAAAAAAAACAAATACACAACCTGAGTGGGGTGAAGGGTGAGGGGCCCTTTTCCACACATCAGACAAATTATCCTTACAAAGATATTGTTATGACCTTAGAACTTCTTTTTCGTCAATGTCAAATATGTATAGAATTGAAGTTTCTGTGTACCCAGTTAATAAATTATCAATAAGGAACAGAAGGGTACCTGGGCCATATATAAAAACCACTAAAAAAATTTACATTAGTCCCAAAATTTTTGGACCAATTTCTTCTAAAAGTCATTACATTTCATGACTTTTGTGTATTGGGAGTATGGCCATTTCTATTTTAAAACAAAAATAACTGTTCTGTTTGATTTTTTTTTTTTTTTCTTAAAGATCTGAACAAGCAGACAGGAATGTGAGGCCTTTATATTTTATTTCACCACAAAATCTGAAAGCTAGAAAAATACAAGCAATGTATAGAATACAGAAACAAAAGAAGCACTTTGTATGACAGGAGGTTGTGTCTCCAAATTGACTTCTTTTAACCAGGTAAGAGAACTGCACAAACTTCAGACAAGTAAATCATTGGGTTCTATATCCATATAAAGTAAAATACAAAATCCTACTTTAACAGAGACCAAGGAAAGACCCTTAGAAATTTGAGGTCATTATTTTAGAATCGAAATAAAAATACCACCAGCCATAAAATTCCCACTTTGAAAGCCTTGTCTAATGTCACATTGCTGTGAGATACCCAAAACCTAAAGAGAAGGCCAGTATATTTTTCACTGAAAAATACGGACAGTGGGACTGAGGGAAGGTTCAGCTTAGAAAAGTGGATCTAAGCAACACTGTAATATAAGGAAAAAAAACTTTTCCAAGATGGGGAAGAATTTTCCAAAGCTTAAAATCGTGTATCCAATACTGATTACTCTCTTCATGTACTTATAGACTCAAGCATCATAACACTCAGTATTTGCAGTGATCATTCCATGCTGACATCACACTGTTACTTGCTGTTTCTGTGGGCTTTAAAAGGGAGAGTGAGATTTTCTCCATTCCTGAAACTGTAAAAAATACAGAGTCAGCCTAAAGGAGCAGATCCTGTCTGGAAATTATATCCTGCATGCATGAACACAAAAGCTGTATGACACATGGTGCAACCCATGCATAATTATATGGTTTTGTTCTCCCTGTAAAAAATCATAGCTAAATTGAGTGAGAAATGTCCAAGTGAAACTGTACCAATCAAATACATCCAGCTTGCTCCTGCTCCCCCTCCCAGTCCCCCAAAAGTCAATTTACAGCTGTACCAAAACATTTGCCAGGCTGGTAAACAAGTTTCTCCAGGGACAAATAACACTCACAAACTTACAGCATTCTTCATTCCAGAATGCACTGAAAACAGCCAATATTTACATATGCAACAGCTGATTCAATTCTACTTTACAACACTGAAAAAAACTGAAGTTATGCAGAACCTAAAATAGCATGCTTAAGTATTCATTTTTTCCTTGGAGATTTTTCTATTGACTGCAATTAATCTTTCATGGGCTTGTGAACTTTGAAATTTTTCTTTGTATAAAAGAAGTTGATTGAGTTAATGGGCCTTTCCAGCAGGTTGTTCTAAGCTTGGAATTGGTTCTTCCAACACCTGGAATTTTGGAAAGTGTCCTTAATTATTTCCTTGTGAATATACACACACACACACACACACCCCCATATATATAAACTTACCAAATCATGCTAACAATATCTCTTTAAGTACCAATTTTACCCTTTCTTTGGATGACACTCTCCTTTCCATTCACTTTATTTATAACTGTGCTTAATCACAAGGAAATTTGCAGCATATTTAGCATGCAGACCTGGATATTTCTGGGAAGAGTAAAGACAGAAACAATAAAATTTACTGCTAAGGGTAGAAAGTTGGTGATTTGGGGAATATAATTTTCCACTTTCTTAGCAAGAGGGCAGGCATTCTGAAACCCTGGTGAGGACAGTGGGTACTCAGAGCCTGGCAGGCTCCTGCTGTGAGCCATCACCTACTGCAGCCACACTGCTGCACTACAAGAGGAGTCCACCAAAAATGCAGGCACACAGCTCAACACCACCGGCATTTCTTTTGCCAAGTCAGATAACAAAATCACCCATGAAGCCACACTTCCAACTCACTGTAACCTAAACAAAAAAAATCTGAAGATACCTGGCTTTTTATTTTCATAGAACACAGGTATTTACAAGATTTTCTCACTCTATTTATTGTGTTAGTTGACCCCAGCCATTTAATCCAACCTCAAAGCCAACATGCTCCTCTGCAAATCAAAACAACTCATCTTTGGAATGGGGGGAGAAGAAAGGGTGGGGAGGAAGAGCACTGGGTTGCAAGTTTTTTTTGGAGGGAAGAGGTTTTCTTAATTTCTGAAGTCCAAGTGTGTGCTCAAATTTAGGATCTTGGTTGGTACCTTCTCTTTAAAAATTATCAGTTTCTGCACTAGCTCAGTGTCCCCACAGCAATTCCAGGACATCTGATTTCCACTGCACCACAGCAATCACACCAAGGCCAGCATGCAGCTTCACCCTCATCCTCAGCTCTAGCACAACAAGTGATACAGGCAGCAACAAATTAAATTTTAATCAGCTGCTTTCCTCATCCTTCACACCTGAATCACAGATCCTCCTTCAGGAGCATTGCCTGCCTGATTCTTTCAGAATATTTCAAGTAATATGGAATTCTACTAAAGCTGCTTCCATCCTCTGTAATGCTGCAAAATTTGAACACACAGTAAAATTAAGCTACTGTCAAATCATAAATATAAGGCCGACTTTGATCCTGGTATCCTAAACAAAACCTGCCTCTACACAAATGGTTTACATGATCAGTGTAGAATCAAAGGGTAATATGGGAAATAAATAAGAGGATTTTTGCTCTGGTTTTAAGCTGAAAAAGTGCTGCAAGCTTTACAAATTTCAGCTTTTTAGAAAAAGTGAAAAAGCTTGGAATGCACCCTCTTTGACTGCTTCAGTTTTTCACCTGTTCCCTGGATTTTTGGTTTCATAGGTATGCAGAAAGAATTCATGAATTTGCCCAAGGTGCTGTTAAAGTTCTAAAGATTGATGAAAAAGGAAATTGAACGCTGATCCACCTTTAATGCTGAAAAACAGAGAAAAATCCCTTTTTATTGCAATGAAAATGTGTTAACATTTCAAAATTATAGTCCTAAATTTCTAAACTACCAGAAAGCTCTCACTTTAAAAATATTAGAAAGTTTACAAATTCTCTCAAAATTACCAATGCTGCATGTAATCATCTACTTAGCAATGTCTAAGTACTCTAATCTTTTTACATTTTTCTCTCTCACACACACACAAAAATCACTGAGCGTTATTATCCATAGATTTATTTGCTTTCCCGGTAGACTACCTGTAAATCCTATTTAATATGAGTTAAAATCTGTGGTCTTGACAGGTCTGGTTTTCTCACATAGTGCTTGAAAGGCACGGTGCTCTCTGCAAAGTGAAATGCAGCAGTGACTGATGCAGAGAGGAGCAAAGCTCAACACCTTGTTCATAGTAACAAAATACAGCTGAGACCTCTGTGGTTGGTGAGGTCCCTGGATCCGGAAGGCAGAGGTGTGTAGTGCATCTCTGGAGAGGCAGAGGCAGCAGCACTGCAGACCTGAGGGACAAAACAAACACAAACACAGTCAGTGCTCCGAGGGCAGGGCAGTGAGGAGGCACCTGCAGGACCAGGGCTGGGCTGTGGTTCCAGGCACACGGAGCCACCAGCCATGAAGGATTAATTTGGTTTTGTTAAGGCTGCTTGCAATTCCTCAAGGTTGCTGTGCTCACAGAGTTCACACAATGAGACTGTGTGTCGTTACTAAACGAATATTTTCATACAGCTGACAGCTTGGAAAATATTACTGTCTTTGTCAGGAAATCTTTAGGCAATGTTAAAAAGTTTCCTCTTGGTGAAACAAATTAATGTTTACCTAAAGGAATTAATGAGTGAGTCCACATGTAAGAAAGGAGATATGAAACACAAAGCTGGGCTAAGGTACTGTACTTTTCAAATCTAGAGAAAAAAATCCCAAACAATTTTTGCATTCCACTGGCTTGTGAGCCAAATGAAGGGATCTATTACAAATTATAATGCCTATAATGCAAAAAAAAAATGTTTACAAGTATATAGAATTGTTAACAATAAATACTTAAAATCCACACCAGAAGTCTAATAAAATAAATAAGAACCCAAGAGGACTTGCTCAGAACCCTTAAAAGCAAAATGTTAAGGGAGAAGGAACCCAAATCTTTCTCCATAAGTATCAAGATCCTATTATTCCAATTTTAAAAGATTAGACTGAAGAGCTCTAGTTTAAAACAAACCAACCTTCATTCTGTTGGATGTTTCAGCTAAAAAAAGATATATAAAAATAATATAAAGTTAAGACAAGCCACGTTTACCATCTTGCTTTATAGAACAGCAGTGTTGCATTGTTAGGAGAAGATATGAAAATAAAGGATTGAGTTGGTGAATATGAACCACCGTCAGTTTTTAAAATTCAGATTAACTTAGACAGGTTGGTGACATCGTACAGACATGTCCAGTTTCAGATACTGAGTTTGCTCTGGAGTGTTTACAACCTACCCACGCCAACAGATGGTGTATTTAAATAGAAGACACAAAGGACAGCATTCACTGAAGGTTACATGATAATTTCTAGTAGGAAAAAATAAGGCAAATAAAGAGGAAAAATATAACTATTCCTTGAATCTCATGATAATTCACTAAAGGGAGTCTAGAGAAAATAGTTGCTACCTTCTGTGCAGTTTGTTCTCTAATGATATATTGACTTCTAAGCCGCAAAAGTCAATCAAAGGAATCCACCTCAATCTTACTTACTTTATAATTGAACATATCCTCAAAATTTATGATTCCCCAGCTCTCCAATGCCTGGTTCATATAAAAGTATAAAATAGGGCTACAATGTTTTGGGAAAGAAAAAGAATAAATACTGATTCAAATCTTAATTACCAGACCAAACCTGAGAACAGTAATCAGAAATCTGTAGCAATGAAATTCAATCATGATAATAGTCAATAATGATAATAGTTGAAGGCTGCAACTTAGAAATCTTCCTTGTTGTAGCTGTTGGACTCCTAAATGATAGTACATAAAATGTTAAGAGGTGACTGACTAGAGTAGCATACTAAGCTTTTGCTTTTGGACACCAGCTATCAATTTCTATGTCAGACCATAGTTATAATCCCATTTTTGTCCCTAGAAAAAATCAGGTCACAACATGCAGATGCATCATGCATCAAAGCAACATCTTAATAGAACTTAACAGAGACAAGTTTGCCTAAACAGCAAGGATGCTACTTACCAGATATGAATAAAAATGGAGAATATCCTGCTTCTGCTGACTCACCAGTGATAATAAACTCTTTTCAAGGAACCTCCTGGTCAGAGATATATTGCTACAGACATAACTCTCACCTTCAGCCAGAATGAATAATACCTTGATTTTGGTGAACTGCAAACCTGCAGCTCAATCTACTCCGGACTTTGAATTATTGGAAATCTCTCTGATGACCAATATGAGCCAAGGACACATAACATGTCAGAGGGAGAGATAGAAACCCTCTACTCCTATCTATGTGATAATTGAAATTAATTCCAAGAACAGGCATCTCTTCACAACTACATGTTTTCTTTGGGTTGAGTAGTTCTGGGTAAGAAAAGGAGAAAAATGTCACTATTTAACATCAGAATCCATCCCTGTAAATTACTCAAAAAACTGGAAGAATAAGTGGTCTCATACGGTACACTCTAGATGCTATCTGCCTATTCAAGTGTACTTATTTGGGACTCTGATAATAGTGAAGGTTTCTCTTTGGTACTTTTAATCTCAATTTAGACTGTTGACAGCTTGATGATAGCTTTTCCTAAAATTACTGGAAGAGACTTTGCCATTTCAGCAATATACCACTGAGTGAGCAAAATTCAAGAGCTTCTAAAAGGGATATTGGAGTGAAGGGGCAATTTAGCTTTATTTCCAATTTTAGGAAAAGCAAGAAGAGAAGGGTTTGTTTATTGGTGTTTTTCTGTTATTTTATGTACAGTATATAATTCCCTGTCAAATATAGAACAGTTTTCATTACCTTTGAGCTAAGCATTCAGTTAGAGCAACTTTAATTCTATGGGATATCATCCAGGGTTGGGATTGTTTTGCACAAACACTGGCTCAAGTTCCAAATCACGTTTCTGAGACAGCCTGTGCACCAGCAGAAAGACAACTATTTGTTTTCCCTACCACATACTGACATTTGGCCCCAAGCTATTTTCCAAAGAGATTTGTATAGATTGCATTACTCTTAATAAGCACAGGAATATTGTGACAGTGACAGCATTGCCATGTGACAGTTGTGTCTTCAAGTATTGGTGACGTGCATCAGAAGTTCTCCTTGCAGTCAGTGGAAAGTAACTGTACATACAAATAGTTTTGAGGAAAGCTGTTTAAACTGGACGGTAGCTTCAATTTTATAGGAACAGGTCACCAAATAACTCAGTAAAGAAATTCTAACAGTATTATTACAGAAGAAGCTCGTAGTTTTGCAAAGACATCCAAGTTGAGCAGTATATCCTACTATGTGGTTTAAAACTTACAAGACAAATAAAGTTATTTGTCTTGTAAGTCTTAAACTCACAGCCCCCGTCATGCACATAACCAAACATTTGCCAAACTGAGGTAACTTTCTGCATATTAACCTGTATGTTTTGTTCAAGTTGTTGCATTTGATACTAAATGGACTTTAAAAAGAATACCAGATTTGAAAAGCATGTTCATCAAAACTACAGACATTGTAGAAGATGAAGCAGGAAAAAAAATCCCACAACAGAACATCAAAAACTAAATTTGAGAGCAACAATACACCAAATCTTTAATTATTCAATCCTAGGGAATATTCAGGTAAGAACAACTTTATTTGCAATGCATTTGCTTTTCCATGAACTTAGGAACTTAGGGAAGAAAATGGATGAAGCAAGAAAGGGACAGAGAAAGAGATTAGAAAATCTGCAGAAGCAGGCCCTGAGAGAAGCACTCCATAGGGCAGAGAACAGAAGGTCTGGCTCTCCCCTGCCCAGCTGGGAACTCAGCCAGAGGGTTCAGATGGGCTGCCTGGAGTTTGCCACCCACCCCAACACACTGGGATGTTCTGGGAAACCAAGAGGAGGCATAGCATCCTTACCAGGAAAGGAGGCTGTTCTTGATGGAATGGGATTCCCAGTTTCCTTGCTCCACAGCCAAGCAGCCTTTGCCACATGCTCACAGCTGTCTTTGCTAAACCCCAGCATAAATTAGACTCACTTTAATGATCGGGGGAAAAAATTACCCATTTAGAAGAAAATTGTCAGCCACACACCGACAACTAGCTCTCAAGAGTGGAGGACTAAACAACAATAAAATAGCTGATTTGTTTAATCCCTAAATTCCACATTTCAAGGAATAAAAAATGCAATACTTGGATGGTATTAGTAAGGGAACATCGTGTGTAGTATGAGGACATACTGTACATCTGCTGCATCAAAACAAATTTGTAGACTAATGGTTCAAAAATAAAAATGCTGTGCTATTTTTGGCAACCACACAAGTTCCTTCAAATATTTCAGCTGTTGAAGCAAAGGGGGAGCTGTAACTCAGACAAGCCAATCCTCTTTGAATCATGGTTTTAGAAAGTAAAATTTAAATGACTCTGCTATCCAAATTAAATCTCTCTACTAGACATTTCATTTTTAGATTTCTAAACACAGGAGTAAACAAAAACCCCATTTCTGACACTTTAAAATCTAATCAATAATACAAGTGTTTCAGCTATAATCAAGAGTATGAAATTGACCTAAACAAATATTAATTCCAGATATTTTATCAGCCTATTTTCAGATGTGATCCTATAGTACAGTAGCCAAATTATTGCAGTATTAGGACAACAAGGGGAGCAGTGACCTTATATTTTGGCTGGCCTTCCAATTTCAATAACCTTTAACAAGAAAAGGAAAGAGAATTTTTCTCATTTAACAGAAGTAGTGGAGCTTAAGATTCAAAGCACTTCAGATTCAAAGCATTCCCTTATTCTCTTACAAGAGAGATTATCACTTCTCAGCAATAATTTACTTTATCTTTTGAATTTACTTTACCTTTTGGTTTCCACTTAATGTAAAATTGCAAGGTTGAAAGCAGGGATCAAAAATGCAAATGAACATCAGATAATTCTTATGCATTTAGGCTTAATTGAGTGTAATCGATATGTCTGGTGTGCAGCCAAATCCAACTATTGTGAAAAGTACCTAATGTATGGACATTATTTTTGGACTACTGAATGCCAGAAAATAATGAGCTGGCATTCAGCTTTGGTGAATCAGCCCTTGAATTTTCATCTAAGAGCAGTTTTGAATTATTACTGAATATAAGGTGTAAATGTGCAAGGGAATTTTATCCATGTTTCTCCCATGAATCATAAATGAGGAAAAAAATTACAGTCTAAATTGCACTTAAAAGGAATAAAGTCTTTTCATGTCATACATGATTTATCAAAATGATCTCATTTTAAGAGTACTGTGGTGTATCTTGATTAATAACATTAGTAAGCATGATGAATGGCCTCTTTAATGGTAATACAGAATTTATTGGCAAAATCCCTATTTCTACCCAAAAGGTTGGGAAGTAAAACACACAGCAGTTAGTAACTTGCAGAAACAGCTTAAGTAAACTCTCTGCTACGCATTTTGCTTTTAGATATCATTGAAAACCCTCAATTACAGTTTATTCTCATGCTCATTAGGAAAAAAGGAACACGTATTACTAATGGGGCAGTTCGAGCCTCTACAAAATCACTTTGCTGTTCTCTGCAAAACAAGCTGAACTCTGTGTGTACTGTAAGAGGATGCAGTGTATTAAGGTCTTTCAAGAACATTGGTCCCATCCCCTTATGACCTTTTCCAATATCCTCTTCATTTTGCCTTAATATCCTAAAAGCTTCCCTCCTTCCATTACTCTATCTTTCCCTCCCCCCCCTCCTCCCTTTTTAAAGCCTGCTCCAGCCTGCCCTAACTAATTTCCTTTTGGGCTGACAGATCAGAGGCCTTCCTACCACTGTTCCTTTTAGACCTGTGAAGCCCTCCTCGTAATCCTGCTGCTTGTCCACAATTAATCTTTCCAGTTGCCACATTATTAACACTACCACCCACAGACAGAGGATGCCTGAGCACGGCTGGACACTCGCTCCCCACAGCAGCATCAAAGTTGTCAATCACACACCAGTCAGAAAGTTGCCTGCTGTCAACATCAGAGGATTTCATACGCTCCTACCCGCTGATCAAACATTTTTCTTCAGAAGATTAATTCCAAGTCCCCACCCATTTCCTCCCATATCCTCTTTCCCTTTTAGGTTTACTCAATGATCCATCTTCTGTATGGAAAAGGAAGCAGTGTATAATAGAAATCCTTTCAAAACAAAAGTTCAGCAAAACTAAATTTAAATCCCAGCTGTTATCAACCTCTTCCCCCCTGTGCAAGTTAAACACCTTAAAGAGCTTGGATTAGACCTAGTCACAAATGCCTTTCTTTGATCAAAGGCTCCAAGACTTTACACAAATATAATCACAAGGCAATGACTGCATCTAAGGAGCCTGAATTGATTTGTTCTACTGTAACATATAGCACACAAAAACACCCGTTAGGCTTTTTGACTTCCAAGACCATTCTTTTTCAACTTACATCGCTCCAAAGCCAAGAATTTTAACATCTTCTTAATATTTTTTCAAGGTCATTAGATAAACAGTGACAACTTCTTGCATAGTATTTGCCTCCTCCCTTTTTAAAAAAGTGCATCTCAGCTACTTACGCTTAAAAGCAGAAGGATACAAGTGATTCTTCTGCTTGGTTCAGTTTAATGAGTTGAAGGGAAGTAACTATTACCACCTCTCCCTAATCATATGCCATGTTATAATATATTCATTTTTTATAAGCCAAACCTTATTGCTCAAGTGGCTCAGTATCTTTCATTACAGCAGTTAACAGAATCTGTCCCTAAAGGAGCACTTTAACATGCTAGACACACAACAGTGAATGGAAGCAATACCCATTAATATAATACAGCAAACAATCCATTCACTGTAAAACATAATGTTAGGTTTTAAAATAAGAATAAATTCATTTACAATTATACTTCAAAATAAATTCAAAGTTACTCAATCATACTCATCCCTAAAATAGATTTCTTAATGTTTTTTCATCTCTTAGATTGTTACTAATGAAAATCAAGAACTCAACAAAAGATCACGAGAGATATAAAACCATAAAGAAAAATATAAAATCAAAAAGAAAAATCTACTGGCCTTGAATCCTGATCTAAGAGTGGGAAATTAAATCCAAAAAATTATGACACATTCTACCTTACATTTCTCTGTCAGCATCTTTACCTCCATATTCTTAGAATACACATGCTACCTTATTTTCATTTTCAGTATGCAGGATTCAGTAGTAAAATAAAGTGAAAGGACAAAGCAAACCACAAATAAGTCTGTCATACCCCAAACCACAAAACCCTGCAACTGTTGTTAGAAAACTCTGAATTGTCATAGACAACTATTCTTTGCAGTGCCTTGTTAAGTGAACCACAAATGAATTTTGAGATGCAAGGGGACCTTTTCCTAAGTCCCCACCTCATCAGCACCCAAACATAACACTTATTGCATTTCACTCATTGCAGAACAGTTCTGAAGGAGTAAAAGAGAAAAATGGATTTTTTTAGAGCTTAGAGTTTCAACAGAAGGTGCCAAAAGCATAGGTAAGTCAATGTGAAGGAAGTACACTGATAATGTATCAGATTCCAAGTTTCCTTCAGTCATTCCCTGCAATATTTTTCAGCCAATTAAATCAGAACTAGAAAACATAGCAGTAGTAGAGTAATTGCCAAGATTACTGCTATGCTATGGCATAGCAACAGTATATAAGCTGCACACAAACACTGATGCAGAACTCAAACATTACATATGATACTGGAACTCATTACTTTTCATAGCCCTTTGTTTTGAAACAAGGTGACTCAGAACTTCCTCACCTCCTTTTGGCAATCTGATTCCCATAGATTCTTCAAAAGCAAAGACAAAACCATCAAGCTAAACTGCCTTTTTTTAGATAGGAACTTCCAAGGCCGCTCCTTAAATTAAATCAGTAATGTAATATCATCACTGGCAAGCACATTCAATGATAATCAGAGGAATGCAGAACCGTGCATACATTTTGCAATCATTCCATAATTGTTTGCAATGCTAGAGGGCTTGCTTTGCTTTGCTTTGCTTGCCTTAGTTTTTTAGGAAGCACGAAAAATGTCACACAAAAAATGAAAGCTAGACCCTAAAATGTATAAGGTAACAGTACTTTAATGGCTGTTGCTAAGTTGTGCTGATCTCCTCGCTTAACAGGCACAGGAATTAAGAAATTGGAAGGTTAAAAAGGCTTCCAAGGCATCTTCATTCTGTCATGTGGGAATAAAACTGGACTGCAGCTCAAACCTCCTGTCACTCTGTGCAGTCAGCAGAAGGGGGTGCTGCAGTGTAACCGATTTAAAATGCAAATAGAGTAACTTTTGTAACACCGGATTAAAACTAGCATTTTATTCGCTTGGCATAGCCACAGCACACTGAATGCTGGAATCAGACTTGTCACTGCACACCGCAGGTTATTAATAGAGCTCAGAATGATGTTGCTAAATGTGCAACTTAAAAGCAAATAAACAAAAATGGATTTATCTGTGGTATTTGTTCTCCTGGAGAATTCAGCAAGGCCTGCCTCACGCTGCAAACTTGTTTATCCAAGATCACTCAGGCTCAATTTGATTGTTTTTGTTTCTTTTTTTCTTTAATTATTTGATTGACAGCCACTTACCACAGCCAGAGATTCTGGGATATGTGATCTATAACAATACTACAGAGAAAACCACTTTTTTTTTTTTTTTTTTCAACCTGGACAAATTTATACATGCACAGGAAAGATTATATGGTGCACAACTGCTACTTCTAACAGGCCTTTCTGGAGTCTCGTGAACTACCAACACATGAAAAAACACAAAGTTAAAGGGTTCAGCAGAACCAAATCAACACATTGTGCTATGGTTTTACACTTCATCTTCCTACAATGTCAGGTGTCAGGGCAGGCAAATGGGTTTCCCCTCTATATTCAAGCCAATTTCTCTGTTCTTCATCTCGATCTCTCAGAGATTCATCAAAAATGCAATTTAATTACATCTCCTCCCCTCCTCCCCCTCCCAAAAAGAGTGTAAACATGACTCCTTTTTATCTCCTGATACATCTGGACAAGTAGACAATGTGCTAAAACAAAATAAATCTGCCCTGACAGTCACATCAAAGGGTTCAGCTAGGGGCTTGCAGCTACTTAAGGCACAGGAATGTTGTTGCTAAGCATCGCTCTACAACCTATCAGTCCCTTAAAGAAGAGCTTTTTTCTTTCAGAGGGAGATGAGGAAAGCTGGAGAGTGGGAACCAGACTGCAAAGGGAGATTGGGGATTTTGGAGGATTTTAAAGCTTAAAGTGAATTGTGTGAAGAAAAGGGGGTTTGTTTTGTTTTGTTTTGCCTCTTGACATACAGTCCACATTTGGGGGGGGAAGGAAAGTAGGGAAGGAAGGAGGGGTTAAAGCTTGTTGATGAAACATCTTGTGAATTATCCCCTTGGATAAAACCAAGGAAAACCTTTGATATCCTTTTTCAAATCCCGGTACTTACTGTAGATTTGAAACAGAAAGATTGTGACCAAAAGCAATAGGGCTGGGATACCAAGCCTGTTAAAAATACATTGTGAAATGCATCCCATGCCCTGCTTTTCTGTCAAGCATTTGATAAATATATGTATGTTCCTGAAGAGGTGGAGCCTGGAACAATGTCCATATCCAATAAACATGCTCTACAGAGAAAGGAAACTTTTGATTCATACTCACACAGCACAATTTGATGCTCAATTTACTGGTAAAAACTGTTCCCTTTAGGGAGAAGGTTCACTGAAATCTTCAGTCTTCCACACCATGCCTTGCTGGACTTCATTTGCATGTTTAGTGCTTAAACCTCCAAAGGAAGGTAAAACTATGCTAAAACCAGACCTCATGACTCTACTCATTCAAAACACAGCCACGATGAAATGGACAGCTGAAAATTCTAATGATGCCCTCCTCTCAAAGACATAAAAACATATCCAAGGCAGATAGACAATCCAGCCTGGAAAGTATAAAACACAGTTTCAAAGCTTAATTATCCTGAAGGTAAGCTAAGAAAACCAGTAGTTTGGTTATTGCAACACTGAGGTCTTAACACATCTTTGGCTTTTAAAAACAGTTTTAAAGAAATCCTCTTTCCTTTTAAAAAATTAAACAAAGAAAACATGAAATGGACTCATTCTACATGCAGGGTAACTATCAAGAACATGAACAATTACTGAGTCCATGATATTACACAAATAAATAACACTTAGCATTATCTTCAGCACTATCATATTTATTAAACAGTGACTGAGGGCAGCAGTAACCATTTTTATTGTCCCATATAGCTCTTATTTTCTAATTAAACAGAAGGTTATTTCCACTGCCGATGCAGCCATTTATCTTATTTGAGTGTTACATAATATTTTTTGCCAGCCAAGCCTGACTATAAAGTGTTCTGTGTGGTGAACTGTGGCCCAACTTGCTTTCCTGTTTGGTAATCATAGAAATGGGCCATTTAGTGCTGTGTTAATAAATAAACTTTTTGCAATTTCTCCTAAAACATGATAAAGCTTATACTTTGTCCTACCCTCTAGCTTCAATACAAGGGCAATGAGCTGTATTATTAAAGATATAGGTCAAGCAAACCTGATGATTTCAATCCTGTGGGGTGCTTTAGAAACTATTGTCATATTACTGAGATCATTCTGCTGTTCCTAATTATTCCTCTTGGTTGCCTCACATTTCAAGTGATTTCTCTCACACTTATGTCAAAATTTATAAGCTACTCCCTGTAACAACACTACATTATTTCCTCACTTGTTAGGGTAATATAGGACAGAAACTAGGAGAATGCTTTAATCTAGCTGACAAGGGTAATGTAGTCTAGAAATGTAATAAACTTTGCATTCTACTACAAAGTTGTGGTTTTTCTCCCTACCATGAAACATTTCATAGAGATAGACATCTTAGAAAAACTAATTGCTACAATAACTTGCATATCCTCTTATCTGAGTTGCTTTTATCAGGAAAAATGTATCAGCATTAAATCGTTCACTCCAATAGCTTGTGCATTCTCCTTATTCCCATAATTGCTATTCTGCAACATTCTGTTGACTGCTCTGGAAAGCTCCATGCTGCCGAAGGAAACCTATTTCCAAGAAGTCTATGCATCACCCTAACAGTGTAAAACATTTGTAATTAACAGGCTGGGCTTTAACAGTGCTGTAACACATCTCGGGCTGACTGGCACAAAATTTTATTTGCGCTAAGTAGCTTGAGACTGGGAAAACATAAAATCAACTTTATGTGATAGCTTCATGTTCTGTAGCGCTTTTTCTGAAGGATTTCAGAATGTAAGGAAGGATGCCAGTGGAAAAGGTAGTCTAATGAAACATTTGAATTTTAATGCCAGTGTGGGTGCTGCTTTCTGTGGGAGCTAACCTATTTCCTTCCAAACATCCTTAAAGTTACAAAATTATGGTACCCTCACCCCCCACCCATGCAGAAACAAACAAACAAAGCAAAAATCCCCCATAAACAAACTAAACCACAATTCCAGTCAGAAAATGTCACATGAGTAACTCAAACATGACATCCAAACTAATATTTCTAGCAATAATTTTGGTGAATTTGTTTGTACTAGCAATTTGCTTTGTTTGTCAAATGTCCAATGGATTTTAAAATGCTTTTAGTCAGGAGCAAACTGAAAAAACCCCAGATCACAATGATATGAGTCCAGTGCATCAAATCCATCAGACAATTGAACAGGAATAGGAGCACTGCTCTATAATGGCAGCATTTAAAGGGACTTTTTCCAGATAAATTAAAAACAATATTTAATTGAGCATGCACACAGGAAACAGAGAAGAAGCCAAGTCTAAGCTAGTGTTGTCCCAAGCAGAAATACTCACCCACAGGAGGTGTCAGGAGGAAAAAAAATAAAGGAAAATACCAATGATTTTTGGATTTGCCTCTGTTCCTACTTCTGTCTCTTCTGTCTTCCTTTGAAGAGCTGATGACCTGACTGAAGGTAAACCTGACATGGTTTGAGGTGTGTGGGTGGGGAGGGATCAAGAGGCAGAAACAAAATCTTCTGAAGGCTTTCACTTCTGGATCCCAGTTAGGAGAACTGGAGTCCCTGCCATGGCCTGAGAGCTGACAGAGTGAACGACTCACACCTTTGTAAAGTGAGATTTTCCTCGTCTATGATGACTCTGTCCCAGACAGAGGACACTGCATGTATGAAAGGCTCACTTTGCCTCTTTTGTCTTTTCAGCTACAACCTCTCAAAATATAAAATTGCCTTGAAAGCTGATGATTTTATGTGTGAGACTATGTTCATACTTGTTTCCACAGTGAACAGCTAAAACAAGGTAATGCAACAGCCAAATTTAAAAAAAGTAAAGAAAGAACATTTAGTTCTTATGAGTTCAGAGTACAAATACTGAAATTTTAGGGATTTAAAGGATATAATCAATATCTTTATAATTTGTAAAGCATCTGCATAGAAAACAGAAACAATCTCTGATGGAACCACAGGAATAGGAATTAATTTTAGGATCTTCGCAAATGAATGCAAGAGAGATAAGAAATCATACAAAAAGGCATTAAACTACAGAAGAGCAGCAATATATCAGTATATTTTTACATAGTTTTTGGGGAATCAAAATAAACTAAAACCAATGGAAACCACTGGGAAACATAAAAGGAAAAGGCTATCAAAATAGTTACAGAAAATGTAATTATATCAATTTGTTAAAACTCCAATTTTGTAGAAACACAAAATTGGGGTGTAGAAAAAACACTGTCACAGCACTTTTGCTTTAGGTTTTCTTAACTCTGAAATAATATCTTACATAAAGTAGTTCAGCTGTGTCTGAGACTTCTTGTCCATGTTTATATAATCAGAAATTGCCTCACAAGTGGGAGATGAACTGCATAACATAGCTAACCTAATTTTTATAATTACTTTTCTTGAATGTATTAATAATTCATGTCCACTTGAAAGATACCTTCACAGTGAATGAGAGGAGAGAAAAAACAGCAGGAGACTTGATTTATCTCAATGTGTTTTCCAAGCTCTATGTGTGAACCTTTGGAGCTTGGTCTGACCATGAAATATTGGTAGGTGAGAAGCTTTTCTTCCTTGAGATGATGGATTTAATGAATACTGTCCTGAAAAGCATTGGGTCTGTCTCTTCAAGAGGCTTTCTATGCTCCCATTGAAGAAATGCTCTAATTAGTGGCCCCCATCCATACAATCCAGAAAGCACTAACCAAGGTTTATCCCTTAGCTCAAAAAACTGTTCCCCCAAATTTGCAAAACTTCAGGACACGCTGCAATTCCAAGATGAGGGGAAGGTTTTCTGTCAGACAGGGTAACTGCTCATTTATAGGGCTGCTGAACTTTTCTTGGTTTCAGCTGTTTCCATGGTTACTTACACAGTTGACGTGCACTGAGCACTTCCAGTCTTGGCTAAAAAACTGCCATCTATGTACAGTCTGTCCCAATTCTGGGAAATCTGTTCCAACAAATCAGTGCTCCCATTAAAATTGTTCTTTTTTTCTACCCTGGGTGTGTAAGCAACAGCTGGTTCTCCTCACATTCACTGCCCATATTAAATGGAAACTCACAATCTTATTCCTTATTCACTTGAGGTACTACTACTGATATATTGTGATCAACTCTTCAGAACCCTTGCCTACCCAAGATAGACAGAATTTCCCAGAATTTCTCACCATAACATGTCATCCAGTCTTCTGAGAAATCATTTGCCTTGTTCCCTCCCTTCTTCAGGGTCCCATCAACTTTCTAGAACCACAGATTTGTCCAAATCTAAACATCGTGTTCTAGTAGCTGTTGTACCACTAAAAAGTACAAGTATAATATTTAAATTTCCCCTCTTACTCAATACCCTACTCAATACCAGATGTGTCTATTGAAATCCAATTGTTCTACATTTTATCTCACTCATAAAAGGATTACACAGCACTGGGAAAAAACCTGATCTCCATGAAAGCATATTTACTTTATAAACATAAAAACTATTCATTCTTAATTCACTGAACATATGCCATGTTGAATTTGTACTATTCTAGCTCCCTAAACAAAACTATATATGCCATATTTCATAATTATATTACAAAAACTAATTAAATCCTTGTTATCACTAGTGAAACCTACAGCTTGCACTGACCAAAGAGAAGATGGGCTAAAGAAACACATCTTTCTTCTACTCCTCTTGTCATCTGTCTCTCATTCTTTCCACCTGCAGCTCAATCTGCCTCTTGTCAGTATGACACTTTCAGACAAAGCTTACAATGACAGAATGTAACAAACACATTGTGCATTGTAATATTGTCCACACAAGTTGGAGGTCCTCTCATTTCATAATATTAGAAACATCAAAGGAAGCCTGAAATTTACAGATAGAAGCATGGATCACTAAACTGAGTGACTAGAGGGTGTGGAAAGAATATTTTGTTTTTCCATATTGCAAATATAAAAATCTGAGAAGCAACAATACTGCTACCACAGACAGACAACTCAGAATTACCTCAGAAGAAGTAAAACCACTAAGGAATTGAAGGTAAACATAAAGACAATATAAGCCTGGTTATGCAGTGGGTAGCTTCAAGAGCTGCTTGCATTCATGTGTGGAGTACAACTAAGTCATCTGGCCCCAGCTCCCTGCTCATCCCAGAGCACACGGCACAGGATTGAGCCCAGAGAGCTCTTGAATATCTCCAGTGAGGGAGACTCCTCAGGGAGACTCCTCAGACTCTCTGGACAATTTGTTCCACTGCTCAGCCCCCTGCACATTAGAGAAGTTCTTCCTCATATTTAGGTGGAACTTCCTGTAAATCAGTTTCTGCCCACTGCCTCTTGTTCTAACAGAGTTACTTTTCCTGTTTTCCTGTGTTTAACATTGTTGGGTTTGGGTTTTATTGGATTTTTTCTTTTATCTATTAATACAGAAGGGAAATATATGGGGTTGTAGTAGAAAATATAAGGTGTAGGTCTACTTTCTAGAACACTGAGTTAATTGTTCTATGACCACAAATTCTCAGACACCACAATTAAAAGAGCCAGTTTTCATATCTCTGTCTCCTCTGCTCCGGTTATCCAGCTTCAGGTGTGGAATGACAAATAAATATTATGGCAAATATCTTCAGACATTTATATTTTAAAAAACCAATTTATTTCCAGTTATAGCTATTCTAAAACTTGTGGAAGAAATGCTAGAAAAATTTTAATCACATAATTCTGTAGTTTTAGCATTGGGTTCAGTCTCAGCACCCAACTTGTGGCATAATTTTTTTGTTAATATTACATCTATGGGCTGAATAAAGTATCAAAGTTAAACCAAAGCTCTCATATTTGGAGTAGTTACAGCACAATTCATATTCTGTTACTCATAACTTTAGATTAAGTTTTAGAAACAGACTCATGCACCAGAAGTTTTACACTTTGCAACAGAATTGCTGCAACAGCATTACGTAAAAAGCTGAAACTGTTCAGTTCCTTAAAATTCAACTGTTGCATCTGGAGGTCTCATATCTCTCATTAAAGTATCTTTCCACTAAAAGATGCCTTTTTCTCCCCTAAACTGAATCTGACACTTTAGCTACAACATGATTTTATTACTCAGAAATACTTTATTACTGCAATAAAACTGCACTTTCCACTTTTCCACTGTCTCACCTAACAGTGGTCTAGCGACCAAAAAACTGAAGTCAAAAGCCCTGTTGGTTCCACAGGCAGGAGATTACATGGGAATAGTGCAGGACACTACAGCAGAGCAGGAAAAGGAAAAGAGGACCTCAGCGATTTAAATAGTTACATATACTGAATTTCTGGTTTTAATGTTATTTATAGTGTTTCTTGCAGAGCCATCATCCCAAAGAGTAACTGAGAATTGTCCAGTTGTGTAGCAAGTAAGTGTTTAATATTTGCACTTTCATACTGCACCCCAGGAGGAGCACTGAAAAGATGATCCCTTTTAAACAATCTCCCTTCTGTGTATTTTGGCTTGAGAAGACTGGAAGATATATGCCCTTCCCTAGCTGGTAGACACCTGTGGGCTAGCATAATTTCATTAATCTCCTCTTGAAACAGGAAAGGAATTAAGTTCATTCCCATTAGCATGATCCTTAAACAGTTGCATCATTTAGCAAATTATTCCCATGTTAATGCACAGAGATTTAGGCATTTGTACTCAGCAGAACTGCAAGTACATCAGTATAAGAGAAAAATTTCCTGTTCTAGGTTGGTTAAGATGGTAACTTGATTAAAACTCTGCCATCATCTATCTCATTTTGCTGTCTGAAATGTTATTATATATGTAAAATTCTTCGGCATCTTATTTTCTTCCAGCTCCTATTTTTCAGACTGCTCTGTGAGGATTAAAATTATTTTCTTTTTTCCTATAAAGCATGTCTCTGAAACCAAACAAGTGCTCCTCTGTGCTGGTGAAGGAAGCTCAGAAATGCTTTCTCAGTCCTTTTTGTTATCTCATCTACCTTGAAAGAAGAGAAACAATCAATTAAGAAATGGTTGCTGTATTTAATGTACGAACAATTTACCCTCAATTTTCATCTGAGGGGGAAAAAAGCCCTGTTACACATTTGAATATATTTCTAAAGTTATATTTAGATGTAACCAAACTCATCCTCTCTGATGTGAACTTATACAAACACAGGAACATAAGAAATACAGAGATAGGAAACAGTCTTTCTCAGCTCAGCTATTTAAAATAAAAAGCCAATGATCACCTACCACCATGACAGCTTTTACAGAACCTCTTTCATCAGGCTCACATTCATGGACAAAAAGAAGTATAGAGCTAAAGCAAGCAAAAGACTTTTCAACTTTTCAGTGTAACCAATACTCACCTACTGAGTTTTCATATTGTAGAATGTACTTTACTTTTTTTTTTTCCCACTTTTAATACTGTAGCATTAGCCCATCAACTCCCTTTCTCCCCATTTCCATCTAAAAAAAAGGAGCCTGTTTGTTTTAAAAACTTTTACAATTGTTTTAGTGAGTTCATCTTAAAAGGAGACTTTTCCAGCTCCACAGAACAAGGGGCACATTCTTTCTGAATGCTGGATACTCATGTAAAACAGCAAGGCTCATCCATCACTAGTTAATACAAAATACATCTCTCCAAATAACTCACATCATAAGAAGACTGATTAAAAAAAGTAGGGTTTTTTTTCCATTTGCTGTGGCTGGTTTCTGAAATAGCCCCACTTGAAGAAAAATTAACCAAAAGAACAAAAACAAGAAAAAATGCTGATTCTAGATGTTGAATGAAATGCATGCCTTTTTTAAAAAAAAAAACAACAAAAAAAAACAGGGCAATAAACTTTGCATGATAATTGGTAAAAATAAAACATACAGAAACCACTTGGTCAGGGCTGAGGCATTCTATGTAGTTTTGATTTTTTTAACCCAGCGTTTAACCATGTTTCTACAAGATATTCTGAACTGAGGTAAGTTTAAGCTTTCTCCTGAAGTAGACCTGATGCAAAAGCCACAGCAGCTACTTGCATTTTATTGTGTGCATGGTCCCAGAGTTTTAGGTTTCTCAGAGAAAATTGTAGTCCAATAGATTATTTTTTTGCCACTCATTATAGCTTTCAACTATATCCTGTGCTTTGCAACTATTCCCACACTTTTAAAATTAATTTATGATTTTAAAAGCTCATTGCTTAAACCAGGAAAGGCTGCTGGTAATGACTGGCAACTTTGAGAAAATCAGATTGTGATGTTCTGCCCAGCAGGAACGGTGTTGAGTTAATATTTAATGATTTACTAGTTCTACTTGACTGAGCTTGCACCCTGTAAATGGATCATATGATCATTGATCACAAGTTCAAGTGCTTTTGTTCCTTGCGTGGCATGGAGCGGGGTGTGTTGTACAGCACCAGAGGCTCGTGTGCAGCTCTGTGTAAGACAAGGGCAGCTTACATGCAACAGGCACTTAATGGCTCATTCCAGCAAGCCCTCAGCCAAGGGGAGCTCATGAGGTTGAATTTTAAAAAGGTGGCTGACCTTGCAGCTGGGAGCTTTAACTGTGCTTTTTACCCGTTTGTACCTGGGTAAGTAAACAGTCACTGAATGCTGCAAGGGCCTGAAAGCACTGTTTTAGCCAAAGGCTACTCCTCATTCTTTGTGGATGAAAGGACTCAAAGCAACAACAAAACAAACAACAACAAAAAATGCTCTGCTTCAGGTAACACAAAGGTAAAGCTGCAATAAACAAATCCATTAATTTTAAGCTTAATGTTGCCTTACCCTCCATGTCTAATGAGTGAACCGATATTTAAAAAAATACTGACCTCTTAAAATGATAGAAACATTACAATCACAAAGAGGAGAATATATGCAGCATAAAGCAAAATAGCTCAGAAAGGTTCATCTCATGTAGATGAAATTAAAAGAGTAAGTGATCAGCAAGCTGCTAGTTGCACAGCTTGAGCCTAATAAAAACGGTCATCATTCATGTTGCAGAAAACACAAGACCAAATGTAAGAGACAGTGTAAGGCAGTGCTCCTCTGCCCTATGCATTCATCTCATGTTTAATATTTTTCCTCAATGCTGTGGTTGAAACTAATGAAGAATTAATGGATTTCTCTGTCAAGTGTGGCTATTTCATAGCATAAAGAAGAGGTCCTTGCTCTGCATGGAAGGACAAAAGGTTTTAAGGTCAAAATCAACTTCTGAGCCAAAGATTTCTTACTCATTTCATAGATCTTTCTACATGAATTATAGCATACTACCCTACATAAAAGATTTTTTAGGATCTCTAATTTATTTTGTTATTTTTCCCTGCAATATGTGTTTCATCTATTTTTCATCCAGCAAAAGAACAACGTTAACACTTTCACGGCTTTCATAGATATGACTGCTCTTCTAAAAGCACAGATAGATGTATTAGAGGGTGCATGAAATGTAGATGTTGGAGGAACAAAGGAAGACCAAGGGGAATGCAACTCTCAGCCCCTATGCAGCACTTCATTTGAGTGACATGTGGCAAAAATGAACTTCACAGCTCTCAGTTTATTTTCTAGCTGACCGTCCAGCACCTGACACTTGATGGGTTGCTAATATCCATGTGTTGCAAAGACAAACATTTTCTTCTCTCCAAGTGCAGGCACTAAGCCTGGAATTTTAATTTATCCTCTCTTTTTTCCTCAGCCCATGAATTCAATCATCAACAAGATGCTTCCATGTCCCATTATAAAACAGTCAGTGTCCTGCACTTACTTCTTAACTTTAAAAAAGCATTGATCTTCCATCCATTATTTTTAAAATGTAGGAGACAACAGCGCTCCATTTAAATGAAGGCACACAAACTTGATGAGTTTAAATTCTGATCACATAGCAGAATAGGAGAGTCCCTTGCTCTTTTTGATCTTGCGCGTCTGTTTGGAATGCAGCATAAAAATTGAATAACCCATTCTTGAAAAATCTATGATCTGCACCTAACTAAATCAGGCACCTAAAATTCATAATGCAAATAACATTATTCCTGATACTACATGAATAAAAGATGAGTGAGGAGATCCTTGCATCAGATTATATAAATCCAAATGCAATATGCCTTAGTGAAGAAATTTAAGTTTTAGTAAAATAATTGCTCTTTTAAAAGTTTGTTTTCTGCTGTCTGAAACTAAATAAACTACATTTTGATAAATTAAAAATTCCTAAGTGTTTTTTAATTTGAAGAGAACTCCCATATTCAGTTCAAATACCTCCACAGTCTCACCAAAGCTAGACAGGTTTACCTGCACAAGTAAAACACAGAACCACTAATGCGTTATTCTTCCCCTTGAAAAGAGCCGTTCTGCTAAAACACTACTGTAAACAAGGTCTGTTTGGATACTGCTGCTTGCTAACATTTACATGTGTGTTTTATGATCACTACAAAACAGAAAGCTCAGCAAGCACGGGAGGAAGAGGGAGCTGCCTTGAGAAGCATGCCCAGGCAGGATGGCCACACACCTATTATCGATGTGCATTAGGAAGTGTCTGTCTAGACACTGAGAACCTGACAGGATGATATGCTGAACTCAGGGTTTGTATCAGATTTAATAAGAAGATGCTGGCAGGCCTCAACTGGCCCTGGAAGACCGTCCAGGTTGTTTGACAAATGATGTTGCAGCAAAGCTATGAACAAAGAACTCATAGTCACAAAGCAAGCAAAATAAAAGTTTCAGTTTGCTAAAAGATGTTTAAATCATGTACACTCTGCTTAAGGTCTAAATTCCTAAAGACACTAAAAATATGAGTCATCATGGCTGCAATGGTAATAGATATAAGTTAGAAATAAAAATTAGGATAAGAAAAAGATGGGAAGAATTTTGTGAGCATAACGTTCTGACCCAGCTTTAGGGACACAGCGGAAAATAACACACAAAAGAGGAGTGTACTGAACTTCTGAGCAAAAGCCCTGACTGGATTAGTCTGGGATATTCTTGGTAAAAGTGGGAAGAGTATTCAGAAGCTAAGGACAGGACAAGTTGCAGGAGAAAGGGAAGGCTGTCCTAACATCACCTGCAAACTTCATTTCTGACATGGTTCCCCAGTGCTGAGCCTTGCATCTTGCTCAACACAGATCTTCATTTCACCACTAAGACAGTCTGATGCTGGGGAATAAGTAAATCACAGTGCAACTGTCAAGCTCATAATACCTTTAGGGAAGGAGAAAATTCAAATCTAAGAGAAACTCAACAAAAGCCGTGTAGCAGGCAACCCTGGGGCACCTGTACTTTGAGATTTCTGCAGGGGTACCTGGGAACCGTGGAATGCTCCTGCAAAGCTGCAAAGACTTTCTGTGAGGAGCTGTTTTGACAAGAACCAAGAGCTAAAAGTTTCCCCCATGAGTGTCAGACAGGCCCTTCTATAAGACATAAACAGCAGAAACACTACCAGACAGAATGCAAATATCTAAAAACTGATGGCAATATTTCACTTCAGAAATACCTGCTAACATTTGAGCAGACTTAATTGTTTTGCTGGGCCATCTTGTATTTACTTTCTAATTAGTTGTAAATTATTTGAATACACTTTGAATAAAAAAGATACAATGCAAACATCCTAAGAATTACCAAATGTGCACTAAAACTTTCCAAAGAGAAAATTGCTCTCATATTTAACCATCGGAAATTAAGAACACATAAATCTCATAGTAACCAAAAGAAATACTTGGAATAGGATCAAATTATCCTTATACATATTTAGAGACCTATTCTGAAAATAAACACACAATTTTGAGAGCCTGAGGGCATATATATGGTATTTGTTTGAATAAGTTTTCTGTGTAAAATGGAACCCAACTGTTCAAGTATCTCTGCAGAAAGGGAATGTCTGTGGAGTAGCAGGTGCCTTAATATGAGGGCATGTCTGGCTTCTGTCTCAAGATTCCTCATTCCTTTCTTTCTGTAAGCTGAGGAATCTAAGGCCTACCTGGCTGTGGCATTTCTGGATTCCTAATCAGCCTTGGAAAGTGCTTTGAAATCCATTAAGAAAAGGGCCATGAAAGTTCTGTGCTATCACAGACACAAAGCACATTGACATTCCAGACCCATGTGAAGTGGCCTATTTCTCTTGTGATCCAACCAAAGGCGAAAATTCACTACCTATTAGCAGTGATCAGAAGTAGAGCTTCCAAGGAAATATAATTAAAAGAAGATAAAATGTTATTTTCATTACTTTACAGAAAAGATGAAAAGCCTACTTTTTTCTGATCATTTTTAATAAGTACACTAGAAGCACATCTATTTTATATATAACACATGTTGAACCTAAAAATTTAGTAGTGTACATATAAAAACATTTTGGTGACAGATGGCAAGAGAAGACATCACAGGAGAAATTGAAATTGTCGTCCTTTCTTAATATCCCAGGACTTGTAACAGTCATGAAATAGGCACAAATTAATGTATTCCTAGAAAATCTATAGCATGTAACAAGACTAAAGGGAACTAATCTTGTGAGATCACTACTCCTTCCATTGCCCCCTTCATGTTTACTGCAGTGGCTATGGTTTCCTCAGAGGAATGCCACTAACTTCTTGTTCTACAGTTTACAGGACTGACTCTGCAATATCAAAATGCCTGAGAAGACTAACTACTTGACTGGAAAAAGATATGAGACACATTATTTTTTTTGAAAAGAAGTTCTTATTAGAAATCTACAAGATGACAGGTATCACCGGGCAGTCTTTACTGCCCTCATAAAAACAACAGCTAAATCCACCCATAAGGAACATGAAAGCAAGAAAATACAGGTAGCACAACCTCAATATAAATTCATGGACCTTTATCAAGATTTATTCACTTAAAATGAGAAGTTGCAATTTCATCATTCTTATGCTTTGTACACTCTAAATAGGGCCCAAAATCTAAAGCTGCATAAATGAAAATGGGTAACATCTACGAGGAAAAAGAGCAAAGTTACAAATTTACTGCTTTAATTCAATAATAGACTGCTACTAGAATAGTATTTTTGGATATAATATTGCAATACTAGATATTGTTAGGAGAATGTCTCGCTTAATTTGTATCCTTGGTTATTAGCACCTAGGTGCCTCAAACACTTAGTTGCTAAGAGGGTCTGCTTGTGTTAGAGATGATTTGAGAAGAAACATAAACAATTTCACTGAGAGAGAAAAGGCTAATAAAAGATTCAAAATTCCTCCACAGGCAGAAGCAAAAACATCAGCTTCTTTTGCAGTTTCAAAAAGTGAAACTAGAAAGGGCATTAAAGGAGAGGAAGGAAAAAAAAAAAACCTTTCTAAGAGTTTTAATCAAACTCTTACATTTAACAGCATTAATGCTAAGTATGCAAACGTTCATCCCACTGATCATTATGGTATCAAGAACTAATTTTCCTCCTTTTAAGAGCTTATATGTCACATCACACCCTGTGGGCCTTCCAGAGATGTATTTAAATGTCTAACAGGGGGAAAAGAAAGACATTCCAGACAGCCAGGTGTTACTGATTCACCCATTAAAACTTCAGTTATAAAATATCCCACACAATGGTAAAACATTTCAGTCATTAGCTGATCATAAATAGATTAAGATGACAGTCTAAATTATTATGACTATATGTGTGTAAAATTTACATTGCTCATCAGGTGTCGGTAACTCTGATTATCTGAAGTTAAAGATTAAATGCATGGATTATTTGTTCTATGAACTTAAGAAAAAGAGAGACAAAGCCAGATGTAGCAAATGTAACATTAATCCTGAGACAGAAGGAAACTTCAGATTTATTTGAAATGATGCTCATTCATTTTCTATTATATAGCAGAAAATGAGGTCTTTTTTCTTTTTAAGGTAAGCTTTAAGCCAGCCTTACTATTTCACACAATGAATGCGAAACAGTAAAATAATTCAAATATTTTTAAATCTTATATTGCCTGTTTTTCAAATTATTATTTAGTAAACATCAAACACCACACCATTTTGATATTGACTTTAATAACAAAAGATATAGATGGATTTTACGTCATGGAATGCTGTTGATTTACACAAATTTAGGTGCCCATGAACATGGAGATAATTTCTGTGCTTATTTATTTCTATAGCTACACCATCAAACAAGATTTGAATTTTATCATTAAACCATATTTCAATCTACTTTCCACCTTTCAATCTGGCACATGATCAAATTTCTGAGTTTATAAATTAGGGAGCATCACCAGTATTCCCATAATTGTCAGTGGACAAGCACTTAAAATCGGTGTGAAGAAAATTAAGTCAACTTAATCTAGGTTAGAAGACAGTTGATCTAAATCAAATTAGGTTACATTTACTATGAGCTAAAAGCTTGCACTGGATAGGCACAGTCATGTTAGAGATGCTTTGTACTAAATACTTCACTTTGATTTACTCTTTGATTCACCCTTTGATTTCCAGGCACAACTTCTTTCCAACTTTTTGCTTTTTCTTCTGTTTGTTTAATTTTAGGACTGAAATGCTGCAAGATTTGCCACTGACTCCGATAGGAAGAGATTTCACTCTGTAGTGGTTTAAATATTCGAAATTAGCTAAATACTAATTATGTCAATTGTTGTTACCAAGTTTCACTACAGTAAAAAAACAGTCAAGACCTAAGACTTAGCATGCTGCAAACATTTTTGGTTTATGTTTGAAAAACATAAAATATGAGTTAAAAATTATGAAATCTAGGCAGACCATATCCTTTTTAGCAGAATTACATCCCAGCCTTCTAGTTACAGAACACAAAATCCTTTTCATTTACATCAGAGACAGGTAAGCACCTGAAAGAATGAAATCACTTTCTCTTGTGCTTGAAGATGAGAAGTGATCCATTCTAGCATGTCTGGTCAAATGCATTTGCTGCCTCCCAAGGAATGTTAGGATGAGATTCACTTCAGAAGATCTGAAATCAACACAGCTTTTGCCAAACACACACTTTTGCCATCTGGACTTCAGGTGTTTCTGCCTTCCTGTTTTTTTACAAGGTTCTTTCATGATTTTGTTAATGGGTTTTGTTTGGTTGTGATACACTAGATTGAGCCTGTTATTCAATTCAGAGAAGAAAACTTGAACTCCCCAGGCTAAACCCACCTGAACACATATTTTGGACAAAAAAAAAAAAAAAAGTGATAAAATCTAATAATTAATTCCTAATTAGAGAGAAGAATACAGAATATAGAAGATAGGAAGAAAAAATAAGCAAGAATAAAACAACAATAAGAACAAAAAAACAAATAAAAGAAAAATGAACCAACCAAAATGTTTAAGGAGTGGATAGGCCCCAAAACCTCAAATACAATTTTCCACAAAAAACAATTTCTTAGGTCTTTCTTACAGCCAAATAAATTCAGTGACAAGAAGGTGATATGATGTGCCAAAGAGAACAGATTTGGAAATTCACAATTATATGGAACCATATTATCATAGTCTGTCCTGAAAAGTGTGTTTATACTAATGCTCATCAATAAGATCTTGGAAAATCATCTTTTGTCAGTCGTCACACTGCACTTGCTTGTAGCATTTCACCTGCAACATATTGTCTTCATTCTTATGACTGACAGTAACACTGTAGGTGGGGATTTAAAACCTAACCCAGAGATTCAAATTAGTACAATTACCAGAAAAAGTTCTGAACGAACCATCAAGTTCTCTTGGCCCCACTTCTTAGCAAAATATTAATAAAAATACCAATAAAAACAAAAGAGAAAAAAACCCCAACCTTTCCCCAAAACCAATTTTCACCAAAAAGCACAGCTGTCTAATACCACAATCTGTCAGAATGCTAATCAAGGAAACTAATGAATAATGCCTACATCCATAACTCTAAAATTCCACTAGCCGAAATCACCAAACTTTTGCCAAAATTCAAATACTAAAGGACTGAATAATGTTAAATGTATTATTTATTATGTGAAGTCCTTTCAGAAAGCAAAATGGATTAGCTTAAATTTAAGATTGAGATAAAACCTTTTTTTTTTTTTTTTTTGAGTAGGTAAAAAACTAGACACAGCACTGAGCAGTCTTTTCACAGAATGTTATCTCTAAGCGAAAAATGAAATAGGAGAGACAGCCCTAGTAATAAAGAGATCATCTCAAGAGCAGATGTGTTGGGCAGCCTGAATGAACCCAAGGCACCTGACTAATGTCAGCACAAGCCAGGAAATCTTTCTCTTTTCTTTAACTTCACCTCACATACTACCATTTACATCGGGCCTTCCAAGCCTTATGACACATTCTGGTACTCTGGATTCCACAAGAAAAAGTGACCTGGGGGCAGGAGGAGTTCTTGGCAGGGATGAGGAGGAAGAGGACTGATAATTCACTTTGGTTGCACAGGCGTTTTGCCTCAGGGACTAATCTTGATTAGTCTCCAGTGGTTGTCCATCTCATGAGGAAATACCAAACATCCTACAAAGCTTCATCTGTTAAAAGCAAGGGAAATTCCTTTTCCCATCTTTCTCCCACTGATTAAAGACAGAAGGTAGAATCTGCTACTTAGTACCTGATAAAAAAATAGCAGTGGTGGTGAGTTCCATGTCTTTTCTATGAACTCCTTTTTTTTTCTATAGCTCAAATGTGCAGTTTATAATAAATCTTATTTTGCTGACTATTCTGTCTTATTTAGAAGGAATTTGAGGCAAAACAGTTTAATAATCTCAGTCACTGCATATGCAAACCATGTATTGGTCTAACCATGGTGCCATGAGGTCACATTGTGGTTTAAAACTAGATAGAATCATTATCAGCCTTAGACAAAACCAAAAGAGTCAAGATGAGGTTATTATTATTTTGGCTAAATTCCCCCCTATTTCCAAAAGCTTACCACTCCAATGAGAAAAAGTAAGCATTCCATGAACATGGTCTTCTATTGTATTGTTTCACAATTAATAAGCTGGGGAGTGTGCAAATGGAATAGAGGATTGAACTGTGAAATACATCCATTTAATTTTTGTGTTTTTTCCCATGGTAACTTTATCACCTGACTAAAATTTTGAACTTGGAAATTTAGCTGAAAATTTGTGGGCAAAATATGCAAAGTAATGAAAATATCTTTGTCAGTCATTTTCTTTTTAAAGCATAGTATCTTCTAAATACTTACTTCCTAAATGCTGCGGCAAAGACATCTCAATTTCTGTCATTCCAACACCTAACTCCAAGTGAACTGTCAGTGATGAGAAACGGGTGTGAAAAACTGATGGTAAAACAATATGCCTCTATGAGTTATATTCTCATAGTTAGGATTTCTACCATCTAAACATCTGTAGAAGCATTATTCCTTTATTCTTAAGTTCCTTTATTATAAATCAATTTAAAGAGCAATACTCTCCCAAAGTTCAGTGTTTCTCCTTCCATTTGATCCTGTAATACAATTATTGCTTTTATTTGTGGCCTAGAAATTTATGCCACGGAGTGTGATGCATAAACAAAAGATTTCAGAATGCAGAAACTCCATTATGACCTCTTCTCCACCTCTCTCAATACTAAACTAACCCTGAGCAGAGATGGTGAGAGCCTTTGGGGAGAACAGATGGGAACCCAGGAGCTGCTCACCGCCCCACAGGAGATGTTTGGCATATTGAGATACCTGGTCTTCCATAATTACAGCAAATGAAGAGTTTGAAAGGTAACTCCCCTCACAGCTTATGCTACTTTTCTGATTTTAATGCATTTAACAACATGAAATACTTCTTCCAGCATCAGTTAAATTAGGGATTTCATGTTGGACTCCAACCCTATCTTGAGTCAAAAGCAATACGTTTGTTACTCTAAGCCAAGTGTATCACAAGCTTTTGATTTTGTTTTTGAAGCACTAAGCCCCAGAAGCCATGGTTTAATATTGGTACAAACATCTTTGCTGCAATATTTAGCAGGAGCTGTTTATGGAGCACACCAGATATGTTGCTGGTAATACCAATACCCATGCAAACCTAAAGTGGATAGCTTTTAGTGGAAACAGCCTTGTTTTCTATTGTGTATAAGAAAAAAGGAATCCAGAAATCATTAGGTAGAAAACACTTAATGCAAGCCACAAAACCAGGTTTCTTTTACTCTATGATTTAACCACTGTATTTAAAATTTAAAAATTTGTGTGATTAGAAATTGTCTAAAAGTGTGCTCGATTTTGAACACAAAAGCAAATCAAGAACTGTAGCTGAACCCAGTAACCTAGGTCAGCCAAGATGAACCAGTAAAGGCTACTCTGAAAGGACTCAGAGATATATTTTCTATTTCTCTGTTACTGAGAGTGCACACAGAGCAGGAAGAACATCAGTGACTTCAGTCTCTGGCCTTCTAACCAAGAAAGGACTTGTGAAGGTGAATGGTCTGCAGACGAAGGGGATATAAAAGAGACAAAACCAGGATAAAAATTAAATAAAAAGTAGCTGTCTTAAACTGTAATTGCACTCCTCTGCTGAGCATGCTTTCAGATATATAAATGTGATTTACCATCAGCTTGCAACTACAAATCAGGTCTTAAGAAACACTTGTGCTATGAAATTGTTTAATCTCATCAAGCTCTGCTTTCACAGCAAGCCATAAATCACAAAGTCTTTGTTATCATAGACCTCCATGAGCGCCTCTCAGGCAGGCAATGGATCGTGGGTATATATAATCCTGACTGCACAAACAGTGGGGTCGTCGCAGCCTGAAATACTTTCATAATAGCCACTGTGCAGCTGCTGGAACACAAGCCTATGATGGATATCTCATTTCCTACAGTCGGCATCTATTTCGAGCAAATTATTACCACATAAATTTCTTGTCAACAGAAACGGCCAATTAATTAAGTTAAAAATTTACTCGTGATCACATCTACAAACCAAATAGAACTGCGAGGCAATTTTACAGTTACTGAATATACTGCAGGTCAGTTTAATGAATAATTTTTAACTTTGTCATAAACTCAAAGACAGGCTAATATCTTGAGGAACCTGACTGGAGAGCAGCTGCCAACAGATTTACACAAAATATATTTACGCAGATTTTGATTGCTGACATCTGGGGGACAGAAATAAACTCCATACAACTACAGAAACTTCACAGGAATATGAAATTTCCTACCTAAAAATAAGCAACTTTTTCTCCACAACATTATATTTAAATGTGTTTAAAATTATACAGAATTGTTGTTGAGGAAAAAGATGGCTCATTATCAAAGCCAAGAACTACAGCAAGTAGTTGGTTACACTCGTTTTTAAAATGATTTTGTTTTCAAGCTTCTAAAAGTGCATTTTGCATGCGTATTTACCACATACAAACAAAAACATATAATGTACTCATAATTAGTAGGTGGAGACAATTGGATGGTTTTTCACCCCCAGCAATGAATAAAAGTTATTCTTTCCGAGGAGTTAAAACATTTTCAGCAGTGCAGTGCAAGAGAAAATTTAAGCTATGGCTTCCATACAAATCAAAGTGGGCAGATTGACAGAGGCATGAATACAGCTACTTACTTTGGGTTATTATAGACATAAAACTGGCCCGCATGAGAACATGCACGTTTGTAAGTACTTCATAATTTTTATTTTAACCTTCCTTCACCCTCTTCCCCCATTCTTCCTGAAATGAAAGCAAATGTATCCCAGCCACTGTGAACTATGAGATCAAATAGCCTTTTCCAACAGATAGAGGATTAATTAAAATATGGAGTGGCTTTTGCCTCTATATAGATGGTTCATTTTTATTAGAGGAAGACAACAACCCTAATTAACAGCATGGACAATATGGTTTGACACTGGTGATGATGTAACCTTTATTTGACATTTTTTGCAATTCTTTTACTCTATTTTCATTAAAATTCAGTTATCAATATTATATATTCCATTAGTATGCAATGAATAAGCTATATAAATCTTTGAAAGTTTAATAATTAATGGTGCAATCAACACAAAAAAGCAAAAATTCCTCATCATAAAATTCCAAGTTGGAAAAAAATGCCTAAGAGAAAGGGGTCAAACCAGTCTGAAAATACCATTTCCCCATTATTTCTCTCATGGCAAAGAAGTAGCCCTTACAGAAGTGCAGGAAGCAAGCATTACTGGACAGAAAAAGAAAAAAAATTACTCTTAATTACACCAAGGGAACCCCAACTTTAAAATCTATACTAACTCTACCTGTGGTGGAATGGGATAGAAAATTATGGTAGAAAACACTTGGAAAAAGTTGATCACTCAGGGAGGACATTAAAACTAGTTAGGATGCTTGAAAGTTTGAAAAACCCTTTCATTTTTTTAAATTTAGAAATTAGCAAGATTTTCCAGGGCAACTGGGAAGAGGGCTGCATCAGTTGTCTTCAAAAAGCTTTCTCCAGCTTTTTTTTAGTTTTGGTTTTTTGGTTTTTGGGGGTTTTTTTGTTTGCTTTTTTTGTTTGGGTTTTTTTTTTTTTTGTTTGGTTGGTTGGTTTTTGTTTTTTGAGGGCTTTTTTGTTTGTTTGTTTTGGTGGGTTTTTTTTGCATTTTTTTTTCCTCTTTTTTTGGTTTTGTTTCAGTTTGGTAGGGTGGTTCGTTTTTTGTTTTGTTTGGTTTGGGGTTTTTTGTTGGCTTTGAACCCCTTCTTTATGTTATAAAGCTCCACTCTTAACCTTAACCAGCAGTCTAATGGTCCAAAAACAATGTGTGAAGGGTGGAAGGTCTGAAGGACAGTTGTTTTCATTTTAAGGACAGCTGTTTTCTTTTTCTTTTGAAGAAGACTCAGCTTGGTTTATTTTAGACCTTTTTTTGAGAGTTATACTAATCTGACATCGGTTATGAACCCTCCTAATGACTGATTCAAGACAATTTTTCTTTCTTGAGAGAGAGAAAAAAAGAAAGCAAAAAGCAAACACAAAGTCTAGGAGTCAGATGGCTCATGGTGTTTGGAACAATCTTCACGCTGTATGGAAGAAAAACATCTCAAAGTATTTTCCATTTAGGAAATAATAATGTGGGAATAATAACACACTTGAATACCCCTCACTGTCTATCCCTGTTTCTAAAGCAGTTAAATGCTTTTCTGAAGAAATACTTTGGAACAAGCTTAAAAACAAGCAGATCTTCAGTACCTTTTTGAAGTTGCATTTCTGAAATTACTCAAAAATAAGAAATAGGAGGCAAGTTTTACTTCTTTGTTGTCAAATAATCAGGTACTTCCATATCAAGGACTTTTCTGCATTTCTCTTCTGTATGGAGAAAATTGAAAATTCAAGTGAAAAATGGAAAATGTCTAAGGAAGAAAAAAAAGGTCAAAAATGGTAGATACAAGCTGCTGAATTTTTAGGAAGACTACCAATAAAAAACCCTGCTAAAATTTAAGAATAAAATTATCGTGAAAAAATACTTGGATTAATTATGAGAGATTATGTTAAAAAATGACTTACTCTTACTTGGTTAAGAATGAATATGCATAATTAAAAATCTTTTCTCAAAATAATTGTGATATGGACAACATATCTCAATCTAGTATCAGGTTAAAAAAACAATGACTTTTCAGGCTAAAGTTTATAAACTGGGGGATGTGGTGGTTGTGATGGGGGATCAATTCTCCATCCAAACGGCATTAAAATATCAAATATTGCAGTACTTCTTGTGCACTTTCTTTGTAATGGATAAATGTTGTTGTTATTATAATTATTATTACTATTATTATTAATATTACTACTACTACTACTACTATTATTTCCCATCCCAACTTGATGCAATTTTACTCAATAGGCTTTTGAATGCCCAAGAGACATTGAATGTTTTGGGATTCAAGATTGCTGGAAGAATTTGTGAAATCCTCAAAGAAAATCTGAAAAAAAAAAAAGAATTGAGAAAAATATGCAGAATTATGTGCATCTGATAATTATTACAACTAAATTGAGGTACTAAAATACTTTATATAAAGAAAAATAATTTGAAGATGACTTCACAGATCATAGAAAAATCTTCTTTATTAGGTAAGGCAAGGAAAAAGGAAAATTTCATGTACTGTATAATATTTCCATGTGAGACTTTTCTGCTTTCCAGAATGGGTATATAATTTTGGTTAAAATTATTTTTCAAAACTAACAATTTTGTTGAAAGGTTATTAAACCATATGGAGTCTTCCCCTTGCACTATAGTCATGAGAGCCATCAAAAATATTTGTACTTGTCAAACCACAATATAAATTTCAAATTTTATTAAGGGAAAGATTTCCTACCAATGATGCTATTTTTCCATAACAAAGTATAAACCTCAAGAAAGAGCAGCATAGGAACACAAAATCATCTAAGCACTTCCCACCACTCTTTATGGGAGAGAAGGATAAAATGGAATGACCAAACAATGGAGGAAAATCTACATATTCACTTCTACTGATGTCATATGTAATTTCACTCAAAATTTAAACCACTAAGAACATCAAATTCTGTGTTCCACTATTTAGTTCCTATCTATCCATTAGCAAAAACACTCCACTTGGGGTCCTCATGCCTAAACCATAAGATGATTACAGAGGATTTGTGCTACTAGAGCTCTTGAAGGATGAGGCAAACTTACAAGGCTGTGTTCCTGAGGTACCAATCAAAACCAAATTCCTTGTTACCATCTGCTCTCCTGCTCCTTACTCTTCTCTTTATCCACATTTGGGTGTTTTACTGTGGTACAGGTATAAGTTCTTCCAGAGAATGTTTATTTAACCTGTACGCAGCAAAAGTTCCATTCCCATACATACAAACACTGTTTTATAAGACACAAAACAAATCCAAAATAAGCAAAAGTTCCCCAAATACTTATGTATCTTTCTAGCTGGGTGAACATATCTGATTTTGTCCATGGGGAGACAATACAAATAGGAGGGAGGAACATGCAGGGGTACAGGTAATACACTACATAACAGCCATTTAGTGAGGATATTGAAAATAGCTTCAAATCCTGACAGAAAACAAGAAAAACATGGAATGAACAACTATTGATGTGATGTGCTACTGGATCAATTTACAGAATGTCTCAAGATCCATTAGTGTCCTAATGCCTCAAGTAAAATATGCCAAAGATTAATTGGAAGTAACATAAGGAATCCTTTCCTTTATAAAGAATTAAAACAGTTAGTTCATAGAAATAGTCATACACTTATTTCTAGATGTCATCTTCATTCCACTGAAGAGCCCTGTTTTGAGGTAAGGTAACATAATACAAAACACGATTTCTGACGATGCTGTTGTGAGCAGAACAATCTTGTTTTGATTAATTATTCAGTTTGGTAAAATTACAGCTTGTTTAAAGGAGCATAAGCAATCTTTCAGAATGCTTCACTTGCTTCTTTGTAAGTAAGAATAATTCATTCCAGGTGTAAATTTACTTAATTAAGAAGCAGTATGCCGCCTTTCTCCATGTGAGTGAATAAATTTAAGCCCACAAAATGAATTGAACAAATCAAAAATCGGCATTATAGTCCTGAGCTCTGAAACAGATTATGCAAGCTAAAAACATACAAACAAAAATCCAACAAATGAACCAGGAGTGGAGGCAGGGGGAATATCTCACACAGAAATCCTTTTCACCACCTGAATTAGCAGGCAAAAAATAATTTACATAAATAATATAAATTTTTTCTGCATTATTTATCATGAGTATTCCTTTGCCATTCATAGTGTTCATATTTGTTGGTTGCATTTTCCTTCTAGCACTGTCACAATGAGGAGTCCTTGAGGGCTGCAATGGGACAGTATCCTACAGGCAGCTCAACAGGACTCTGCCATCACAGCAGATGTATTTAAAAAGAAAAAAAGTCACTAATAAAACACTTTTAAAAATAACTTACGACACATTGGAGTTTGCTTTTTGTTTAATTTTAACAACTGAGGAACTTTCTACAGTTATGGAGAGAGGCAAGCCACACAAACTCAAAATACACAATATAGTGCTTCCTTATTCTCTACGAGTTGAAGATAGAACCTATTAATCACTTCAGATAGCACTGTTTGGATAATGTGTTAATTATATCTGTGATATTGCTTATTAGATTTTATTTTTTATGTTACAAGTTTTAAAAATTTGTTTATCAATAAAACCTTTCCTAATAAATCTATCGTTAAAGTTGGCTGTGAACAAATCAAGGAACTGAAATATGTCTGCCATTAATATGCTGTTCCTATCACCTTCCCCTAGTGTTGTATCTCAGTCATTAACAAACATTCACCTAGAAGGATTTGCAAAAGGATTATGCAAATCGTTATGGCCTACTTAACACTTGATTTATTTTGTCACTGTTATGCTCCCTGTATGACAGCTCTACCCACCTCAACAAAGACAATTGGAATATAGAAGGAAATAAGAAAAGGCTGAAGTCACTCAAAAAAAAAAGAATAGACAAGATTGACTTCCATTGCTCTTGTAAGAACACTTTGCAGCTACTTTAAACAGATTTAAGATAAACTATATTTATTTATTTATAATACTGCACAACTACAGCTCAGAATACGCTGTTTTCAGGTCATTTCTTTCTCTTTTCGTGCAGAAAAATATATTCCCAAAATAGTAGTTAAAGCACAAAATGTAAAGATAAATTGAATTTTTCACTCATCAAATTAGGATTAGATATGTAGGTGTTAATGAAGAATGTAAGGTATATTCCATAAAACCCATATACTCTTTGATCACAGAATGAATTGGTTGTTGTTATATATGTAAACTGCTGTTTAATTTATAAACCATACAGTAGATCTTTAAAATAATTACCTGTCATTCTACTGTTCTAGCCTCCCTATATTATTTCTAAATTGTCTTCATCTGAAGATTCTCTGAACACATTTCATAATCACATTTTTTGAAAAAGTATTTTGTGGGTTTTTTTTATTAGTCCTAGTGAAGAAGCAAAAAATCCCAGTGCAAAATCTAATTTAAAATTAAATTATGTTTGAAGATTAAATTACATTAACAACTGACAATAATATATATCATGAAAATGCTGACATACCCCTCAACCTGATCATTCATATACAAATTCAGAGATTAAACACAAGATTAGCAGAAACAGAGACACTGTAACTTTATTTCTCTTCCATTTTGATGCACCTAACTTGATATTTTAGGTCAGTAATTGATTTATAAAAAAAATTACTCTTGACCCTACTTTGTCAGAAAGAGTGAAACAAAGCCAGGAAGAAATTTCAAACCCAAATTAAGCAATCACAATCAATTACACTGTCGTGAAGTTACTTCCCTAACTTCAAGCCGCAATGAACTGTCTCTGAAAAACCTCCTTTTTCCCAGCTGCTTGGGATTCAGTAGTAAGAGGAATAAATTGTTGCTTGGCTGTGGAAATACTATCTGGGATTTTTAAGCCTTCCACCTACTCCTGCTCAGGTTTTGACTATTTTAAAGATTGTAGTGAAACAGAGCCTCTCCTTATACTGGACGAAAACCCAATGCCTAGAAGGTTTTTACAAGAACCTAGGGCTGTCAGGGAATAAATTTCAATATAATATCACCTTAGAGATAGATTAGCAACAGCTGGACATAACAAAAGTGATTTTCCATTACAGTGAATCTCAAGCAATAAGAAATACACTGGGCTTATGCAAATTTTCAGAAGACACAGAGTAATTGAGAGGCAAATAACATCAGGCCAGAGTCAAACAGTGCAAATATAAGCAAAAGATCCAATGTTGTTCCACTACTCAATATCAATATTCAGTGGCAATCTCTGGGGATGATAGCTTTCAACACATGAACTTTGACCTCAAAAAGCAGAGATAAAAGATTTCAATTAAGGCAGGAATAGGTATTGTAAATCTGTAGAATTAACATCTGGTAATATTGTAAAATAAACTCACAGTTCCTAGAGCATTCATGCAAATCTGCGGCCTTTCAGAGCCTAGAAGTCACCAGAAGTTTCATTTAATATATTCAGACAAAATCTAAAGAGGAGTAAGCAATAAAACCTATAATTACCCGCCATAAATAAAGCAGAAAAAGCATGATGAAGTGTCCAAACAAAATAATAATCACATGTGTGTGTTGCGAGGGGAGAAAATAGGGCAGTAAAATGAATAACCCGGCTTCAAGCCACAAACTCAGAGATTCCCTGATGCAACAAAGGTTTAAGGACACTTTGCTGATTTACTTTGTGACAGGCTGACATTCTTGTAAGCATAATGCTCTAAAGCTCATTTCAGCAGTTTTAAGCAGCGTGGCACTTTTTCCTGATTTACGACTGGTTTATGGTAGTTGGAAATGGACACAGTCATTGTGGCCATAGTTCGAAATGGAGTTAAGTGATGTCCTTGATGCAGACCCAGCGTCAAAAATGGAAACTATGAAAAAAATGAAAATGATGAAATACACCTGGATAATTTAGCCCAGTGGTAAAAAAGGCAGAAGGAAAAGATAATCTGCACTGCAAGCAAAGATTACACTGTTAGGAGAAGTAAATTCCAGACTGGTACTACATAATGGCCAAGCTTTCAGAGGTCAGCAGGCAAAGCCACTGTGAGGTTGGCTCATAAAAATTATTACAACAAATGTATTACATTCAATGCATGCATACCTTCTGTTTGTTTGTTTTTTTTCACACTAAACTTTCACTTAATCACTCCACTGCTCCAGAAAAGAACAATTAAATCAGGGCACAAGCATTACACTCCACAGATTAGGCTTCCAACTCCAGAGCAGACAACTGCTTAAAATTTCCGTATGAAAATGACAGCTTTGGAAGAGAGTTTGTGAAAAGGGATCTTATGGAGGAGACCAAGCAAGTAAAAAAAACAAACAAACAAACAAACAGTATTTTTGTTTAGTTCACTTACTTGTATTAACCTCGGGAATTTACTAAAATACATTGAATAAACACACAGAGAACTAAGACTTGGTGGGTCTGTCTGTGAAAGTTGCTCAGTATCAGCCAGAGAATCCATTTAAACCAAGAGGATTAGAATATCATAAGAGTCACAGTTAAAGAGTCATTAAAAGGAACTACTAGTAGTTTAATCTGTTACCTGTGAACTTCTTCAAGTAATTTTTTCAGATTCAAAACATTCTCAGTATGAACACAAGTATGAGAGATGGGGGAAATATTTCAATCAGAAAAAAATAACATGAACTCCACATGAAAGCCGTGAAAGTTGAGAAGTGTGCAACTGCCTGAAATGACTTAAGGGATAACTGTCATGGGAATTAATACAGTTTGAATGTTTAAAAATTACAACAGATTCCTTTACATTTTGAAAGCTGTCTGATTCCTGCTGTGAAAACTTAATGTCTCTCCATTTGATGGAGAGTTGTGGCTGTTTTCAGTATACAGTTGGCTGAAAATTCTTGTTTAATGGATTGAAATGGTCAACAAGTGTCAAAGATATAAGCACAAAAGGTTAAGTTAGAAATAAAGCTTTCCCTTTTGTGTTGATATACCATAAGCTACCCCTCAGAAAGACTGGTTAAGGGCAACTGGATGAGAACTAAATACACAATCTACTGAAAATAAAATACAATGGGGAGAAAAAAGGACCCTGCACATCCTAGCAGAAAAAGAGGGAGTTGCAGCTGGAGATCACAGCTCAAAATCTCTGCAGCAGCCTACCTTGGCTTATAAGAAAAATTTTTAAGTGTTAGGGAGTAAAGAAAAATATAAATTGGCTATAACTACAGCATATACAGCTGTACAAGCTTTCTTGTACAGCTACTGTAAAGCTTCAAAATTCCCAAGACCCAATAAAGGAACCTTGCTTGACCAATACCCTTCAATGACTTGCAAACAAGCATTTCCACCACAACCCAAAAATGAAGCAGTTAGAAAACAGCTATTTAAATACATAAAATACTAAATATAGCAGGATTCTGTGAAATAACAAATAAGAAAATTACACATATGGCTTTCTCACATTCCTATTTTTTTCCTAGAATCTGTTTACATTCAACATTTACATTTCTAAATTATTTATCCACTACACCCTTTCAAATCATAAGCACCTGGGAGGACAGGACAGTATTTAATAACATGAGGCCTCTGTTTTAGGCATAAATATATTTATAAATTTATATTTATAAATAAATGCTGATTTAGTGTATATTTATTGGAAAACAGATTCAGGAGTTATGAGTGAATTGATAGAACTACCTGTTCGCTCTCCAATAAAACAAATAAATGTTCTGCAAATTCTACCAAGCAACCATTCAATATGGTGGACTCTCAATCCAGATACTACTCTGTGTGTGCATTTTGTGTGTACAGTATCAAATATAAACCAAAGTACAGCTTTCAGCTACTCTAGTGCTTACAGAGGAGATAGACACCCTTCAGCCTCAATTCCTTGGCTGTACTTAGCCTGTCACCTTGGGGCACCCACCAAAAGAGAGACAGCTTAGCAGCTTTATTACTGAAAGAGGAACTCAGGTTTTCTGCTGACATTCACACTTCAATGCTCTTTGAAGATAAAAATCCTTAAACATAATTTTCCTTTTAACAATTCATGACCATACAGCTACAGAAGTCAAATGCCTTCCACACAGACCCAAAATGAAACAAGAAAAATGAAGTTCCTCTTGTCTCTCTTTGTTTGACTGAGGACTCCCTATGTCAAGTATTACTTTGCTAGAAAATTACCAGGCCATAATCATCTGTGGTTAAACCATAATGAACACGTTACTTAGAATATAGAGTAACAATAAAATGAATTTAACAGGGCAAACTTTTGAAGCTGGCCTTGGCAGGAATATAGTTTTCCTTTACAGTCAGAGCTTAACAGCTAAGAAATAAAACTACAAAGATAGGAGCTTGTTTGCCTTCCAAATTTAAGACTTTTAATGGATGAATTTTAGAAAGAAAGAGGAAAAACAAAAGAAAACCTAAAGGTGAAAATCTGCCTTGGCAAAGTTTGAAGGACAGGGTATTTTTATTTTAAAGCTTGCGATACAAACAAACCAAAGAAAAACAATGAGACCAATGATTCTGTGTGCTCAACATCACAGCCAAAACATGGATCATACAGAATCCAACAAGTAAAATCTAAACCTCAGGCTTGATTTTTACTGCTTGAGTTAGAAGAAAAGTGCTTCAATTAAACTCAGCCTCTCCCTATGAATTTAAACTCAAGTTTTGACAAACATGAGAAGAGAGGAGCAGGGAGGATGGCTGCTTAGATGCAAACAAGCCTAAAGAGAAATTAATCTTTTTGTGAAATTTCCATTTATGTATATGATCCTCACACAAAATACTGAGATTTTCTTATCTGACTTCAAATCAAATTCATATCTAATCTGGCAGTCACTTCTATCAGTTCTCACAATTGTTCAGATATCTAACAGAAAACTAGAACATGGGAATCATTGCTACCTAGACAAAACTGAGAGGGGAAGAAAGAAAGAGAGCAAATGTGTGAGAGGAACAGACAAACACCAGAGGTCGAGCAAAAGAGTGTGAGGATGAGAGACAAGAGAGAGAGAGGATGAGAAGAAGTGAAAGGGAGAAAGTGTGTAGACAAGGGAAAGGACACGTGAGAACAGAGGAGCACGAGTGGGATGGTGAACAGGAGGGAGGAGAGAAAAGGAAAGGAGACAAGGGGAGGAACAAAGGGGGAAGAGAGGAAGAGCAAGACAAGGTACAAGCACTTGAGAGAGAAAAAGTTGCTTTGATGAAATCAAATTAAAAGTTTGTGTGGTAGAGCCAGATATGAATCAGACATTACCTTTATCCAAATTGTGTACCTAATTATTTTCTCTTTGGCACACAGCCGAATGATGAAATGAGTCCTGTGACCCTGATGGACTTGTACCCAGGGCTTTCTGAGCTTTACACACCCCACATTTCCTTTGCTTCAATTCACCACAGTTTAAATCCAGCCCTTTTGTTTTAGTAATTTCAATATAGTTCAATCCCTTATATTTTTATTTTATTAAATCTGTAATACTATGTTTTATTTTACGTTATGTTTTATTTTATGTTTTTCAGTTCGGTACACTTTCTAATCAACTCCTTACATGCTTTATTCAATTGATTAAAATGTATATATTATGCCATGCTTTATTTATTTCAGTAAGAGGTATATCAATTTTGCTGTATGTTATATTAAGCCCTCAGCATGTCGTATCCATTTCTTCATCTGCTACATCCATTTTGTCATGTGTTCCAGCACACATCAGTATCTATTTGAAACAGTTTTACATCCTGATTCTAATTTTTTTAGAGTATTTGTGTGGTATTAATGTGATTTGTTTTTCATCTGCTCCTGCACGAATTTTTTTAAGATAGCTCACATTTAAAAAGCAGTAAGGTAAAATATAATGTGGTGCTGTTAATAAGAATGAACACATACAATTTGTCTTCAGTTTTATAAAGAATCATTCCTAGAAGACATCATGGTGTGCTGTTGAATTAATTTGAATTGTGTTTGAATTTCTCAGTGTCATCTTCCGTGGGAGTTAAGAGTACAACGTTTCTTTGAAAACTATAAGAAACTATATGCTATCTTTCACCTTCATATTTTCTCTGCTCTTTAATGAATTTAAACTGGAATTCCATTTTATGAGGAAACAAAACTGCAAACTCCAAGCATTTAAAGAACATACATCTTCACTAAGAGAACATACTCTTTGAAAATCAGGATGAATTTTTTTGAAACAATTCTATGTTTTTAAGCCTATAGATTTAATACTAGTGAAATGTAGATTCCTTTCCCTTTTCTACGTTTGTTTCATTTTAAGAGGGATACAGCCATAATTGAGGCACACATAAGAAGGAGAAAATTTAGATCTCTACTTCTTTATATAAAAGCATTTGAGATTTTAAGAATATGAAGATGGGATATTAGAAATTGTTAACTATCAACATATTAGTAAAAACAATGTTGACAATAATGTAAATCAGAATAAAATCAAAACTATTTTGTCATTTAAGTGGTAGAATAACTTTGACCTTATCTGTAGCCATGCCTCTGGATTTAGGAATGAAGAGATGGACTGCAAGACCATCCAAATCTTAAAGCAGGTTATTTTTTTCATATGTATTTGTATCAATATGAAACACTTGCATATATTACCTAAAACAAATGGTAAAGTACTCTCTGCTACAGATCCATCTGGTTTGTCATTCATTATCCTGAGCACTGCCATGAAGTGGACCCCATATTGCACTCTCTCAATTCCAAATTGCAATTTTCCATAGCCAGCACATGCTGGTTCCCTCTTCCTGAGAACTGAGTGCCCTGCTCATCAAAATGGAGCAAGTTATCAATTTTGGCACAGCCTGTCCTCTTCTCTCTTTTTAATTTAGGATATAATTTGAAAAGTTTCCTTTAATTACTCATCCCAGATAGGTTGGTGAAATGTGATGTATGCTGCCCTGAGGACAGAGATCATTCAATGTGCTAGAAACTGCAGGAGGAGAAGTCCTTCTGCTCCATCCCTACCTCTACAGAGGCTCCCATGCTCTGGCTGCCCAACCCCTGACAAGCCCCAAACGCCTGGGTGCCACTGTGCAAAAAGCACATTCAGAGCTGCTGGCCTGAGCAGGATCAGGCAGAGAATTCTCACCTTCCCAACAAGGAAGGGATGACTTGAGTCTCTCACTTTTCCTTGGTGTGCACTGCACCTTTCCTTTCCTGCTTTGCAGAACTAATGGATGACCTAGCTGACAAGAGTAATGGAGAAGAGGCAAGTCCTTAAGGAATATATATGGAGTTGAAATTTCCATTCCATATATATTCTGTGAAAGTTTATAAGACAATATCATTATATTAAAAGCAGGCAAAATTCCAATAGCTGAGTCTTTTTAGGATTGTTGGACAATGTTTCTGATGTCGAAGCAAATAATTTCATGGATATTAAACTATGGGATAACTTTTATACCCACGCAAAGACTCAGCATGGGGACCATGTACTACAAAAAACTGGCTTGGGCTTTTGCTTCAGAGTTTAAATAACTCTCAGGTCTTGTGCTGGCATGATTTTCACAGAAATAAACACTTTCTTTTTAATACAAGTAATACAACCCCGCCTAAGTTTTCGTATTTCTGAAATGTGGAGAGGTGAGAAAACAGAACTACATTCTTTTTACAACAGTCACATAAAAGCACCCTAAATCATACCTGATACCCCATCTCTTTGCTCTAATAATATGAAAAAATCAATCAACATACTTTTCAGCAACAGATTTAAGTGTGTCTGAAATTGTATGAATACAAAAGTAACATAGAGAATGTAGAGTGGCTTACACCATTGGGAATTTTGGCAATAATGAATCTAATTTAATTTTTTTTTAACATGCATGGTCTTGCATAAACATATAATCTGCATACTATGATTCTGTGCATCAATTTTCAAATCAGGGCAAGAATTTTCACATCTGACATCCAAAACCCTTAAGCATAATTTATAGTGGAAATGTTGACAACAAGCTAAATGTGGTTGCATGAACAATGCCCATAGAAAACCAAAAGCAAAGCTTCCTCAAAATATATTATGAAGTTCAAAACTCTGATTAAAAGCATATGAACCTAAAATAATTATATTGATGACTATATTCTGTAAACTCAAACAATCCGGAAAGTAAGATTCTGAGGTTCAGAACTTCTTAAAGCTTTCTTTGGAAAACTTAAATTCTGTAGGCTGGCTAGCCTAACAGCTTTTATTTGCATTTTCCAAACCTATGTGCCTTTTTTACAGCCTGCATTGTGGCTATTGGTATGCACGGACACATTCTAATATTGTCCCCCACAACAAAAGCCATCATTCTGGCAAAAGGAGACAGGAAAATCTAACACTCTCCTACCATGACCAAGATGGTAAGAGCTGCTGCAGTTGCCAAATACAATACACAAAACATTTAATTTATAATAGTTAGAACTTGGCCCTTGACCAAGTCCAAAGAACTATGTCTTATTTCACTTGCTCTTGAATATGTCTCTTTCAGAGATAAATGACTGTGCTGTTTGCCAGTTCTCTCCTCTGTTTGGCGTTTTGTTTAGCTCTGCTTGTGACAAGCCAAGAGTTGATGCATCTGCTTGAATGTGTAATATACATCTTTGGTCAACTTAGCTTTTTTCCTTGACAATATTATGTCAAACAATCACATCACAACTGGCTCTGATCTCTTTGTTGTTAGCTAATAAATTAAAGAGTATTTATTATCTGCAATCCTTTTTTCCCTTTTAATGGTGACACATTTGTGGTGAATTACAGGGCAGCTTTATAAACTAGGCTGTGGGCCAGTATCAGCCCCTGCGTTCATGTGAATGTTCCCTCTCCCACTTGGCCTCCCAGCCTGGTGGTAAATCAAGGCAGCTGTCACAGCACACTAAGTTAGTGTGCGTCATTGGGGAGAGCAGGAAGCGTTGGGGGTATAATTCTGTCCATCAAACTAATATGTTATATCAGTAGCTTTGTAATCTTCTGCTATAAGTTATGGGAAGTGACACCTAAGAATTCACTTTGAAAGCAATGTGTTCCTGAGACTTTAAGCCAAAACAGACCCAATCTGCAGCAAGAGTTCCTCTGTTTATATGAGCGGATTTGTGGCAGCCCGCCGCCCCATCGCTATCAATGCTGCAGTATTTTACACATTCCACTGCAAGCCTCTCTCTGTTTACAGTTTTTGCAGCAGAATTTGTAAACTTTTAAAACATGATTTCTTCCCTTCTCCTTCTTTACCCTTGCTTTAACCTCCAGTAGCAGGATAGATAAATATACTCCTTGAATGTTATCATGACAAAGTGAACTCCTGACAGATAGGAATGAATGGGAGACCTATTTCCCTTGTCCATACCCCCTTCAACCTTTGCCTTGACAAATGTGGGAAATAGCTGCATAGGACAGGAGAAGAATACACACAGCACCAGGATAGGAATGTCAGCTTTTTTTTGTTAAATGTTCACATGATACTGAAAGAAATGAGTGAAGATAACCTTAAATAGGAAACGTGTTTTCTAAATAGCTTCACAGAGATCCAATTTACACTGTATCGCCCCTAAAAGCATGGCTTATTTTCAGTGACTATTTTTAATGCTTTTGAAGACCAACAAAAGAGGAACTTGGACTCAATTAAGTGTTTTTGTGAGGTGTGATTTGATCTGAAAGAAGTCTATGGGACATCTTCAAAGAGTCAAAAGCAGACAAGCATGTCCCACAATCCTAACACACTGAAATCAAAGATGTATGCTAAGGACATTAAATATCTGTACAAGTTCCTTGCCAAACTATTTTTAAAAGAAATTAGAATTAAACTTACAGAAGTTTGCATTAATAATCTTTGTAATTAATAGTAAATGTAAAATAATAATAATAATAATAATAAAAAGAAATAAAAAATATTAGAAAACGGTACCTTCCATCCTTAAATCTAAATCCAGAGGCTGTTACAAAGTGGAAAACACTACTTGGGGTACCCTAACTTCACTGAGTCTTAAAACGAAAGAAATATTGTCTCATCAAACTTTGATCCAGCTTTCCATTGATGAATGCAGTTTACAGTAGATTTCTAAAACATGTTCAAGACAGCTAGAGATACTTCAGATTCCACTAATCTGTGCAATATACTAATGCTGTTTTAACTTTCATTTCAATGTCAACTTGAAAATCACAAATGATATTTCACAGGATCACATGGCATACCACATTGCCTCAAACCTTAAGAAATCCTGCATTTAATAGCATCAGGTCTTGTTCACATGCCTTAAAAATTTGAAAATGTATATGTCAGATTTGGTCAAACACTAATAAAATGAAATATTTTATCTTGAAACTAATCTACTTAGAAATCACTTTTCTTTCATCTATTCATCCCAGCTAATTAAAGCAGCACTGATTTGGGGTCTTTCATCTTTAATAACATTTCAAAAATATATTTCAAAATTTTGTTCTGATCTGAACAAAACTGTCTAGTTTTAAAAGAAAGCATAATTAAACCCACAGTTGATAAGATTTTAAATAAAAAAGTTTCATTATTACTTGAGATGTGAGAAACTGTAATTAACATGTTTGCACCAATCACCAGCCCATACAGCTGTGCAGCTGATGGCAGGACACTCACTCAGCCCTGGTCTTGTACTCTTGCCTGCTGCACGCCCATCTCACTTTTTTATTAAGGTAAAAGTCTCTCTCTCAGTGCACAACCTCACAGTGCCATAAAAAAAAAAAAAAAAAAAGGAAAACAATTAATTCACTATTTAGCTATGACTGGAGGGGGGAAAAACAGAGCTTTATAGAGATTTCAGGGCTAGACTGCAACAAAATCTCCATTATCTAGAGGACTTCTGCATCAGTGATTATCTGGCTGGAAATCCAGTGTCCATGGTGCCTTTCACCACATCTACCCTTTCCCCAGCCCATCCAGTTCATGTCTATGTCAGCAATAAGATATAATTTAATAGGTTTTGTACCCTGCTACAAAGCTTTCAAACATTCACCACCACGTGGTTATTTTCGTTTGGGAAACTGACCTGTTGCTGCAGTACATTGGCGATACCTAACCATTCCATCATTAAAATATCCAGTGATTCAATAAGCCTAAAGAAACAAGGTCTCATACTGAAAGGATTTTGTGCAGAAACAGCTAAAAAATTATGTAGTTTTAGCCCCTCTCTTAGGAACAAATCTCTCATGAAGGCATTCTGCAAATACCACTGCTTAAGATAGACCATGAAAGCCCAGACCCTGGAAATAACAGGCATTAATAATGAGGGAAAAATCTCTCTGATCTCTTTGCTGATCAGAATTCCCTACAAAGAGCAAGCTGATGGTTTAAGTCTGGAAATCAGACTCAAAATCTCAATAGACTCTGCTACCCTTTACACAAGTTCAGCCTTCTCTGAACAAACCTTCTTGCAGCTGCTGAGGACTAAGCATCAGATAAAGTTATTTGACAAATGGCTGTAAAAAACTGAATCAAGCATTTGTGGTATTTTTCACAGGCAAAGGTATTTTTTCCCACCTGTGACTGCTGACTGAGGTGTTTGTCCCAAAAGCAGCCCCACCAGTCTCACCAGTAACACATTCATTGTTCCCCACTGCTATATAATAACTATATTTCTCAAGCCGCCTAAAAATATTACAGCAGTTGCACCAGGTTGGCCACCTGAGATTTGGCAATGAAACAGCTCGCTCCTGTTTCCATGAGTGCTCATGTAAAGCCATATCAGAATTCATCCAGAGTTCAAAGTATATCAGGGAGACAGTGTCAGGACACAAAACTAACATTTGGACTGAACCATCCATCACCAGCTAAGCATTCAGTAAACCAAGCAAAGTACATTTTAAATAGACAGGGCAGAGTCCTGTGACTTCCCCACTACCTGGCCTCCCTAAAACCAAATATTACTGTATTTATCAGAAAGATGTGGACTTTTTTCTTCCTTTTGAGTAGAATTTTTAGACAATACAGGAGACCTGAACATTCAAATTTTACTGAAAGTGAGCAGAAAAGGGATAACTTATCTGCTCGGCCTCTTTTGAAATTCTGTGCCTTCCCTTCTATTTAGCCTTTGGCATATTAAGAAAACCAGCACCAATAAAAGACAGCATTTGCCAATTAATTAAATATATTAAGTAAGTGCAACACTTTGTCTGATACCAATATGAACAAATCTAATCCAGCATTTTAAAAATAAAACATTAATGTGGTTCCAACTGATGCAGACTCCAAAAACATGTTCCTTTGACTATGCAGACTTGGTTGCATATGTTACACTTGAGAGGATTTTTTCAACTGTAAGTCTTACAATTCTGAGGTATGAGGTGACAACGTGGTAACCTTAAGTTCAGTTACTTTTATGACACTTGGCTTCTCTAACTTAGTGATCGCTGCTATTTCTTATCCTTTGTTAACAAATAGAGGAATAAAAAAAAGTAAAATAATAGAATACCTACTAATATATTTTACCAATAGTATTACTATCTGGTTTTGAGAAAGATGCAAGAGCATTAATTAAAAACTAACTTCAAGGCATCTTGAATGTCTCTTCCCAGAGAAACAATTTTTTTCCTTTCAATAGAAGCCAAAAATTACCACCTGAGCCAAATTTTAATTAAATTTTGAATAATTAGCTAACAATGGCAGTTCCTCATGCTATTATATATCTTTAATAAATCTAAAGTCAATGACAGTTATGTAAGACATTGTAAAACAAACATTTGGTGAAAAACATCATACTAAGTGATTTAAAAAAGCCAGAACCCTCACATGTTTTTATTTTACATCCTTGTTTAACAGCTCTTCCACAGTGATACTAATTTAAAATAAAAAATTAAAATTTCTGTAGCAGTTCTGAAGCATTAGATACCAGAATTTATACCACAATTTTGTGATAAGAAATGGCATTGTAGAGCACCACCAGTGAGAAGTTTTCAGAACATACTTTACAACAATTTTCCCATTCTAATTGAGGTTTGTTTTGTTTTTTTTATTTTTCTACTATTCACCAGGCTGAATAAATAGTGCACTTACTCTATATTGATTGAGATGACTCTCTCTTTAGCTATATGCATAGGCATTTAGTGATTTTCTTTTCCAAATCAATTAGAAGCTCTGCTGGGTTCAGTGTCTGGTTTTTCTCTATTTAAACTTAGAAAAAAATATCCAAAGTTATTTCTCTGTTGCAAACGATTATCTTTCTCATTTAAACCCATCTTGTTTCAATCTTACACACTCTTTGAGACTGTAATACAAATGACAACCTCCTTCCCTTAATATAAACACAAAGTATCAGAAAGAACAAACATCAGCTGAGCTAATCCTTCACTCTGCAGCTCTTTTATATCACAGTGATCCTACACTAGCTTTTCTTATTTGTAAAAATGTGTGTCAGGCACAACAGGACTAACACTGCATCCTAGATCCCAACTCCTCCCTGAGTTTTGGGATCTTGAACACTTCTGCTCCATCTTTATGTGCAATTTTCAGCCCTAGAAAAGAAAAACATGGTTCCGCTCCAGGCAGACAGACAACAGGCTCACAAGATGGTTTGTTTGGAAAAACACTCCTCAGTAAGTGGGAAATGAAGGCTGTTCAAATACCATTCAGTTTTGGAGATTTTCTTTCACATATCTCCAAACCCCATCACCGTAAGGAATGCCACATGAATATAAACAGAGCTACAGGTTGCACTTGCAAACAGAGTGTTTCTCTGGAAGTGTTTAATTAAGGCACTGCCATTTCTAAGGTTTTTGAATCTTTACTGCTGTTTTAAATGGGACATAAGCAGTCATGACCTTTTGTGTCTGATGTCAGAAAAATGAAAAGGCCCAGCAATAACTGGAGTTTACATTGGCTTCATTTTCCAGTCCACAGTTAAATACACACTATATCCAGCGCACCATACATTCTTGAAGGCTTAAGATGCAATGCAAGCCCTCCTTGTGTGAAGAAAACAGATAACAGCTGGATAATTGTGGAGTAGTTCCAACAGGGACTTCTGCTTCCTCATAGAGTCCTGCTCAATGAATTACAATTATAATATCTCCATGGTTGTCAAACAACAACTCACTTTAAAAACACCAGCTGCACTGTGCTGCTCTTTCTTCTTTTCTTGTTGCAAGACTTATCAAACAACTAAAATATTGTATATTCTTCAGTGAAAGGCTGGCCTGGAAACTTTGAAGAAGATTAGAAGAAAACAAAACAAGTAAATTTGTAGTTCTCTATATACTCTAGCTAAAATTATCTAATTATTCTATGTTCAATGTTCAGCAACCGAATAAAATGGTCTATATTCAAGAAGATTTAAGTACCCATTTAATGTCTTTTGGGATTGCGTGGATTTACCTACACAAGCATATCATGGTCAAATCTATCAAAGATTTGATTATCATGACAGCTTTTCACATGCCAGCTAAGTGCCAGTTTTCAAAACTTCTATAAAGAATGTTCCCCCTGGTCCCACCTTTTTCAGGGTATGTAATCTAACAATGAAATATCTAAATCCAAAGAAATAGCAGAAAGCTGAATAAAGCAATTACAATAACTTATTTTCTAGAAGTTCAATTCTATCTTATTAACAGCAAAAATATTAGAACTCTTTTCCTTTAAACCTTCCACCGGAGTCCCAAGAGTAAAAATAACGGAATGTGCAAATTACTGGTTCACTGTAACTGAGATCCTGATTACAAGCACCAGGCTTTTCAGGTACTTGAAAGAAGACACATATTCTAAGAAGAAAATTAAAATCTCTATGGAAAGTTTTCCAGTCAGCTTTAGATGGAATTTTTCAACATTTCTCTATTTTGCCTTCAAATTCGTTCTTAGATGCTTCCCTCTTGAATTCCCATCCTACCTGTTTTTAATACCTGCCTTTGCACTATTTCAGAAGGTAAGCAGGTGAGTAGCTTGAGAATGACAGTTTATTTTTCAGCACAGTCATATTGACAGCCATGGGACAGAGTGCTGGTGAAAACTGATAATGTTAAAACTTGTCAACAGATTTATAAAAAGCATTAAAAAATTCAATTTTCCACAAAGAGTTTAAAAAATTTCTTTCTCTAGGAAAGACAAATGGCATATTGGGAATTATTTATTAATCATTTGTGATTAAAGTCTGCTTCATCCCATGTCCCATCAAGTCAGGCAAGATCAAAAGGCTGTCTCCACTTGCTGTGCAAGGCTCAAACTAGCAGAACCATTCTATGGAAACTTTCCATGAAAATGTCCAGAGCCTTTCTGAGACTATTTTGAGACATTATTAATTCGTTCCAAGTAATTTCTCTGAAAAGCATTTAAATTTTTCACATTTTCCACCTCCTCGGGGACAGCATTTTGTGTAAGGAAGCCGTAGCTCAATCATTTCTCCAGTTTGTTATTCTTGAACCTCTGGGCTTTAACATATTTTCTAAGTACCATTTTAGTAATCAAATAGTTTACATAAATTAATCTATTCCAAACTTCTTATTGCAACAAAGAAAACCCCCTAAGAGAATGAGAATAACCCACAGGCAGTGTTTTCTCAGAACGAAAGTACTGGAGTAACTTTTGGACATGGGTAAGAACATACTTCAGGCTCATCTGCTCTGCACAACAGTAAGTGCACAGCGCACAGGGAATGCTCTCAAACCACAGGGTGAGAGCTTTTTCTTCTCCATTATAAATATTATGAGGGTCTCAAGTGCCAGCGGAGCAGTGAAGTGCTTTGTGGGCATTTGGAAACAGATACTGATGGGTGCCTGGCAAGCACTGATCTTCATTAGAGATCCAGCACCTATCAGGGTGAGAGCATTTTTGTACAACCTGGGGGTTCATCATTTGATAGTCTGTAGCTGAAGCAGCTCCAGAAGATGCTAAGCCTTCAAGCACTCAGGCCATGGAAGATGAGAACAGGGTTTCTCTACCCTTAAAGAATCTGATGCAAAAGAGTGGAAATTTTGCATTCAGTTGTCATGAAATCATGGAGTGATTATAGTGTAACCTATTAAGGTCTAAAAAAAGTCTGGTTTTGTATTCCCTGTAGTATCATTACACTATTTCCTATGATGCCATTGCATTTTTAATTTGGAACACCCAGAGTGCTAAAATGATGCTTACATTACAGCTGCAAATTCTGCCAATATCTCTTCCCACCCTAAATTAAAATACTGTTAAAATATCCACCTATTCTTCCTATACTTGCTCACACTAGACTCACATTAAATCTGTACTCCCAAATAGGCCAAAGAAGAGCTTCTTCATGTTAAATATATGTTCAAAAATAACAGATAAATCTCATAGAGTTCTAGTCAATTTGGACTACTTTCGAGCAATAATAGACTCTCTTCCAAAAAGGGAGAGGGGAAGAAGAAAAATAGAAAGGAGGAGAGAAGGGGGGTAGACGTATTTTTGAAAGCTTCATCCCATCCCACTGCAGCTTCTTCTGTGAAAATTAAGAAATCAAATGCTCCATAACATTGTCACTGGATTCCCACAGAAGTCTTTGACTTTCATTAAACAGAATTATGCAAAAGTGTTGCACAGGCTCACTTTTGAAGAAGCTTAATGCTACTTTCTTGAATTAGGTTTGGCTAACCTATCACCAAAATTAAACCTGGAAACAATCTCAGGAAAAAATTGGAAAAAAAATACAGTATTTTTCTTGTGCTACAATAATATTTTTAGAGTTTTCAATAGAAATAACACTCATGCATAATGCATAATATTGCCATTTAGCCAACAAATATAGAGCCATTTTAATCTCTGAAGGAGACAGTAAACAGTGTAGGCAGGGGTTCTACTTAACCCACACTCTCTGCTAATACATTTTAGATAACAGGCCAGTGCATTTAAATAAAGTCCAGATTCAATTTAATAGTATTTGTTACAAAGCTTTATCTAATTATAATAGTCAATCTTTATTACTAGCCTCACAAGTGCAGAGAACCCTATTATAATCCTTCTTTCTAATGATCTCTTCACTATCATAGTAATAACACTCAGCCATAAATTAATCATCTGTTTACAATCGTAAGTAAACATCAACTCAATTAACAATTGATAAATAAACAGTCGACTCTGGAGGCTATTTCTGTTATAAATGTGGGTACTGAAGGATTCTGCACAGCTTTGCTATTTAACTCAAAAGAGTGTTTCTGTGTATCCAGAGAATTCTGTTCTGCACAGTCTAAATGAAACATATAACATGAACTGCACAGGTTTTCCACTATAATAGTGCCACCCATCTTTTGTGCTGCTAAGTGTGTGGGAGGATATTGTCTGTCTTTTCCAGGGATTGCTTTGTTCCTCTCAGACTAAACACAAGATGAAGTTAACATATAGAACTGTTTGTTTCTGTTATTAGAACTGCATGGTAAGTTTTTTTCCTTTCTAAACATTCAGCTCATTTTTGAGTTCAATGCTAGATTGCAATTCTCCTTCTTTAATTAATTTAATTCATTTTTCATCATTTCAGTTCCTGTGGTTTTTTCCCCCTTGGAGCATGTGTACACACTACTGGAGTGACTGTTAAAAGTGAAGAAAACATTTCCCTTGCTTACCTACTCTGCCCTGAAAGAAGCAGCTCAATTACTGTGTTCCTTACTTTGCTTCAGTTTTCATATTTTGCCTTTTGGAATGCAATGACAACTGAACCAGGGTGGTTGGGCCCTGGAACAGCTCCCCAGGGAAGTGGTCACAGCACCAAACCTGCCAGAGCTTAAGAAGCGTTTAGACAAAGGTCTGTGGCATGTGTTGTGATTCTTGGAGTTGTCCTGTGCAGGGCCAAGATTTGGACTTAATGGTTCCATTTAGTTCTGGACATGCTATGATTTTATGAATCGTGCCACATGCTCATGGACATCAAACTATCTCAATGACCCAAGATTCTGACCTGGGTTGGAGCTAGAAGCCTTCTACCCAACTGCTTCCTGGCTATCCACTGGTCCACATCTTCATTTCTCCCATAACATTCCTGATAAATATCTCTATCATTTTTTTTTTAATCTGTCTGCCATGTAAAAATTTGAAACACTGAAATCTTTATAGAAGACAACATAAATTCTTGATTCTGTCTCTGTTGGTCAAGGCACAGCATCCACTGACAGATTGGAACAGCTAAAAGGCCAAAGCTTCTATTTATCTCCTTTAAAAATACTATCCCTCATCAAAGAGTGGAATTACCCCCCTTTTTGCAGCCAGGCTGCATATTTCTGCCTCAGCCCCATAGATTGCCTGAGGCCTGTGGAAACTGAAATAACATGCAGTCCCACAGTAAACTTAAGAAAACACCAAGTGATGGAAAAACAACTGTTTGAAATCTGGTACAGAGCAGATAGGTCCAAACCACCTGACCCAATGGTAAGGGCAGACACCTGCCTGATATAAATTGAGCCAAAAATAGATCCAGGAATATATTGTTTTGCCAACAAAGATCATTTTCTGCTGTCCTTAATTATCTGAGTGTCTTGTAAATAGACATATAGCCTACAAGAAAAGGAAAATGAACAAATCAACCCACAAAAAAAACCCTCTAAGCCCCAACTACTTGCAAAAAAGAAATGACAACTCTGACTGGAAAAATATGGCAGTACATGGGCAGTCTGGCAGGATAAACACAGACTACAAGAGAAGAATTTCAAGGAATCACAAAAAACCCATCTGCTCATGGCTGGAATATGTGATACATAATCTATGTATCATTAAAAATAAGATCAATTCTAAAGAATATTCTTTTCAGATTATTAGCCTTTCCTAATGCATAAAATAATCCATTCTTCTTGACCATCTATTTCCAGCTAGAGAGCCTGTGCCTGAACATACTTCATATTTGTCTTGCCCTGGAAACAGGCTCTTGAAGCTAAGACTAGTTTTTTTAGAAACTCTCTAGCTTGACTAATGACAACTGATTTACCAAAGACATTTGTATCGAATTAACATATGCTTTGAACAAATTTTTAATGTTGCTTTGAACAAATTTTCAATGTTGCTTTGAAGGAACGAGATAGTGATTATTTCTATTTTCAAATGCAGGTCTGTGATGAGTCTACCATCTGCTAAGCCTTTGACTTCATGACTGCACATTCCCATAAACTCTGGAACACTCTATAACTTTATGCCTGGTCAGTCCTTGAGAAATTCTTTCCCCAGTCAGTATCACTTCAGTCACTCCTAATATTTGTCACAGCTCCTGCCTTCAATTTCAGACTTTCTGGGAGCAATTTTAAAGCTGCTTTTTAGCAATACTTTCCATCTCCTGTACCAAAGACACCAGCCTGTTTTAAAATACCAGGCAGTGGAAGCCTAGAGAGATTCCCATTAGAAAAAAAAATCAGACAATGACTGTTTACAAAATTTTTGAGGAAAGAAACCAAGACTGAAATTTACAGAATATTGTAAATATTTACCTGTAAATACATGTAAAAATCATTTTATCCATTCCATGATATTATTTCTATGGTTGTGACTGCATAACCCACAATGCACAGGAGAAAAAATGAATTTTCAATCAAAGATTAAAAAAAAGGGTCACTGTGGTTATGAACTGTTCTGTTATAGTTGCATTGCTTCATAGACACAGACACCACAGAATAAAAATGGTGTGCTTAATAAAAACTCACCAGCACTAAGAAGCAGAAGTGATAAATGTAGTACAGGATTTTTTTGTTTGTTTCTTTGGGTGGGCTTTTTTTCCTCCACTTTAATGAAGCCAGCACTCACTTTTGCTGCTAGATAACAAATCCCCATGTCAGTACTACATAAAATGTCCATTAGTAACCCTGAATTATCTTATATTTCTGACATTCTACATTCCTGTAAAATAAATTGATAGTCCATGGTAATTCATGGTAGTCAGCAAGCCATTCAGGGAAAATATTTTTAAAACATACCCCTAAGTTGACACTCTGCAAAGCTCAGAAAAGTCAAGCAAAACTTGGACAGAAAACCAAAGGCCTGTTGCCTCAGGTTCTCGTGCTCTAAGTCCTCTGACCTTACAATTCCCAGTGAATAAGAGTTCGGTCACACTGAGGAATTCTTTCCATAGGGTGCTCTAATGTATGGTGAGCTATAAGTGCTCAAACCTAAAATGGAAATTATCATTAAGAAGATCTCATAGGGCCGGGTTTTGCAAAAGAAACTTATCTGAGTTATTCCAGAAATGCAGTCAACTTGGAGTTAGTTCTATGAGCAAAAGTCTGATCCAGACTCATGCCACAGCCAGAGCTTTAGCACAGACCTAAAACTAAAAAAGAAGTTTCCCCAAGAACCAATACCACACTTAATATTGTGGCCCCCTCCTCGTGTTTGTTTGTTGGTTTCTTTTTATTCCACTACAGCTTTCTGAAGTTAAAGCTGTTCTAATGTGTGGGTTTAGCTGTACTGATTTCTGTAGGTTAACCAATGAAATAGGAGTCATTATGGATGATGACCTTCCAGTGTCCCTGATATGGGAGATATATGGCATATGACTTGATCCACATAAACTGAAATGTTCAATCATGCAGGAATTCCATAAGCTCTAAGGAATTCATATTCTTTCTGCAAGACTGAATGAACTGGAATTATACTAATCTTCCACTGACATCCTAGATCTTTAACAACTCCTAAAGATGACCATTATTTTTTTCCCCTACAATAATTGGGAGGATAGTTATTACTAAATGCACAGTTATGAAGTCCATATATTAATATGAGAGTTTCAGAACTCAGAGCAGTGACATGACAATAACAACCAAGCGTTGAACACAAGAACAGAGGCCAATGACCAAAGCACTGAATATGTCCTCTTCCCATCAGTTATTAGGAATAAAGAACCTTCAGCAGAGCAGCTTTAGTCCCAGTAAAGTACTTGTGTCTTCAGCAGCAGAATACCTCATTAGGAAATTTAAGAGCAAATTGATCCTGTCTTTGAAAAACTCAGTAAGCCTGAGACATTTGAGAGTGAATTCAATATGTTCCACTAAAGACACCAGCAAAACCACAAAGGATTTGTTCAGGAGAACATATCAGAGGAATACACTTCAACAGTAGAGTTTGGTTCAGCTGAGAAATAACTAAACCAAAACGAGAGCTGCATTTCCATGGAAGATCAGCAAAGGCCTTACAAGATAAATAATGTCTGAAAAGGATCAGATCTTGGATTCCCAGTAAAATGTAATGAGCATTCAAGACTGGGAGAAGTCCAAAGCCAAAAATAATAAGCAAACAGTATTACTTGAGTAGAGCATTACTACTTAGGCAAAAGGAGATTGCTCTTGGATGGCTTAAAAAATATGTGTCTGTTTGTGTCAATTGCCACATACACATCTAAAGGCATCTAAAACATTCTTTTAATTTTTTTTCCTCAAAAGTCTAAGTTCTGTGTCAGACCCAAGCTGTAGGTGGTTTCTAGTTCTCAGTACAGTTCTCGAGACCCTAAGGCTTTTAGCTTTCAAAAATTCCTTGTGCTACAATGTAAATGTCAGGTTGGAGTTATATTGGAAATGGTCTCTTGAAAATAAACAAGGAATAATTTTTTAAAATATTCTTACTCTATATGAAGAAGTTATACCAATTCTTTATGCACAAAAAGTTTCCTAAAACTCTTTTATTCTGCTTGGTGTGCCATCTTATATAGTGTTATTCTGCAAACTTCCTTGCTTAAATACTCAAAACTGCAACAAAAGGCTACACATAAATATAACACTATCTATTTACTTATCTTTACCTTCAGTCTGACTTTTCCTACTGAATTAAGATTCAGTGAAATAGTATCTTACCTTAAAGTCCTCTGCAATTAGATAGGTAGAAACTTGCATATATGGGAACTTGTAAGAGTAAAGATTAAACCTCAGAAAGATTCAATAAAGTCTATATAACAACTACAAAAAACTCTACCTTCCAAAAAACCACACTGGAAATCTGTACACAATATACTGCAAAATATCCACATGAGATTTTATTTCTCCGCAGACTTTTTCTAAGTATTTCGAACTAGTAGCTATTTCAGTAACCATTCGGAGGTAGAAAGAGGTAGTAGTCAAGCTTATGGAAATGTAGCTGAACAAGACATAAAGATAGAACAATCAAAAAGCTTTTTCAATTAGTGGTATCAAACAGATGAATTTCAACAGTCATTTATGTACATAAATATAAATAAATGAGGACCACATTGTATTCTGTGAATATACATGAACTTATGCTGTCTTAGCTATGGCACCACATATAGATGGAATCTCTTAAAGCCCTTGGCTTACAAGCCTTCCTAGAAATCCCAGACCATCAATACAACATTTTTGTTTCCTAAAGAAGCAAATAGTGTTCCTCCTTCTTATATGAACCAAGGTTATAACCACCCTGTTACATGAGTTGTGAGATGGTCTTGTCTTTTCACTTTCCTCAGAAACTTTTTCTGCCTGCAGTCTCTTCTACCTTTTGCTTTAATCATCACTTCTCCTCTGTCTATGGATAACACCAGCTCAATGAACAAATTTTACACAAAGCAAGTAAGAAACGAGATTTGTGGTCATTCTGTCCTCCTCCAGAACTAGGCTCAACAGCCTTGAGCCAGCTGCTGAGAAAGCTCTGTCTGTCGCTCTCAAAATATCATCCTCAAGGCTGACAGTTTCATAGTTCCTGTGGAACATGGCTATCAAGGGAATCTGTCACTACAGCAGGAGAAAAGTGATTTCTTAGATAGTTTGAGCTGTTCCATGGAGAGCTTAAAAATTATAAGGGAAAAAGCAAATTTAATCAATATCCCAGCAACAGTAAGGGTGGGGATCAGCAGTAGAGTGCAGTCTCAGAGACAAAGTGTCACCAGTCCATACTGCTTATAATTACAAGAGAATGGTTTCTCTCGGGACATACTGGCTCCTGCATGAAGTCCAAATTAGGAAATGTGCAGGTCTTCTGGCAGAAAGCCAGGCGTATTTCAGTCTCTCAGAAAGGCTCTAAGGGAATTTAGGCTAGTTCTTATTAGCATCATATCAATCCCTATTTTCATAGGGTTGGAAACAACCTCCAGGATTGAGTCCAACCTTTGACCAAACACCACCATGCCAACTAAACCACAGCACTAAGTGTCACATCCAGTAATTTCTTGAACATTTCCAGAGATAGTGACTCTACCACCACCCTGTAAATCTCATTCCAATGCTTAATTAACCTTTCAGTGAAAAAAATTCTTCCCAATATCCAACCAGAACCTCCCTGGCACAGCTTGAGGCTGTGTCCTTATGTCCTGTCCCTGGCTGCCTGGGAGAAAAGACTAACACCCATCTTCCTACGGCCTCCTTTCAGGTAGAGAAAGATAAGCCTCCTTTTCTTCAGGTTAAACAACTCCTTCAGCCTGTTCTCAAACATCTTAGACTCTAGGCACAACGCCAGCTCTGTTGCCATCCTCTGGACACCCTTCAGAACCTCAAAGTCTTTCTTCATGCGAGGGGTCCAAAACTGGACACAGTACCTGAGGTGCAGCCTCACCAATGCCCAGTACAGGACAATCATTTACCTCGTCCTGCTGGCCACACTATTTTTGATACAGGCCAGGATGCCATTGGCCTTCTTGGCCACCTGGGCACACACTGGTTCATGTTCAGCTGCTCTTGACCACCACTCCAAGGTCCTTTCCCACTGAGACACTTTCCAACCACTCTGCCCCCAGCCTGTAGTGCTCTCATGGGGTTGTTGTGACCCAAGGGCAGGACACAGCACTTGGCCTTGCTGAACCTCAAAAAATGATGTCAGCTCATTGACCCAGCCCATCCAGATATCTCTGCAGAGCCTTCCCACCCTCCAGCAGATCAGCACTCCCCTCCCATCATGTCAGGCCTGAGAGACTGGTTGTTCTCTATGTGCTGAATGATGGCACTCAAAGTTATTTATTCCATAACCTTCTCCTGCACCAAGGTCAGGCTTACAGTAGTTCCTAGAACCCTCCTTCTGACCCTTCTTGTAGATGGGCATCACAGTGGCCAACCTCCAGTCATCTGGGCTCTCCTGGTTAGCCAGGACTGCTGATAAATGTTGCAAAGTGGCTTGGTGAGCTCTTCCACCCATTCCCTCAGCATCCTTGGGTAAATCCCATTCAGCCCCTAGACTTGTGTGTAAGTAGCTCAGCAGGTCACTCAGTGCTTCCCCTTGGATTATAGGAGGCTCTTCTGCTCCCTGTCCCTCTCTGGCAGCTCGGGGGCTGGCAGCTCTGACAATAACCACTCTTTCTATTGAAGGCTGAGGCAAACAAAGCATTAAGCACCCCTTCTCCTTATCCTTGGTTACATGTTCCCCTCTGAAACCAATAATTTATGTTCTGTTAAGGAAAGAGAAAACACACAATTACTGCTTGCATCTTGTCTATAACAGAAAGACTGTAGTTATTCCAAGTATACTGGTACCATGAAAAGTTATGCAATTCCTCTTGCATATGTGTTCAGTTAGTTTCTTCCACACCAGAAAGGAAACAAGCTGTACTACCTTGCCATATTGAATTAATTCCTTCAATATCAGGAAATACACTATATTGATACAGTTCTTTTTCAAATTGATCAATTGTATTCTCCTGAGTTTTAGTTTAGTCCATACCCAAATCAGCCCCTAAGCCTTGCCCATTCCTAGGATGTAACTCCCTGCTAGAACGAGGAGACTGGACAGCTACATCTGACAGGTGAGAATCTAGCCAGATCTATTTATTCTGATCATTCATTTTCTATTCTGTTACTACAGTGATTGGGGAGGAAAAAAAAAAAAAAAAAAAAGGAAAAGTCACCCCTTCCCAATCTAACACTGTACAGCCACAAACATAATGTAAATAAAATTTAACATTCAATTCCCCACAGCACATCCCTTTTGTTACTATGGCATTTCTGATAACAGGAATTACAGCCACATGGAAACTTTTTGTTCCCCACTAAAAGTGTGATATCTCTGAGAGCAGATGATGGTTTTATTACAAAAACTTTTGTAGTTTGAAAAGAGCAGTAGTAAAAGTTAGTTCAAGGTTTTTATGACTTCTTTTGTTCACAAGAAACTAAAGGAGGAAAACCAGCGGTGATGTATGAAAAGATTGCTTGTTTACAATCAGTACACAGATCCTTGCCTTTTTCATGAAAGGAAAGGAAACCAGCAGGAGAATTACAATAAGGAGCACCTCCCAGGATCTCTTTCACCATTCTCCCCATTTGTGTATTAAGCAACAAGGCAGCTGTTGAACAAGTACTATCAACAAAGCAATCTTCTAGCCCTTTGATTTAGGCTATTCATATCTTCTGCCCTGAAATAAAATGACTTTCACAATTAAAACACCGAAATCAATGCTGTATCTATTGTCATGTCTGCAGGAGAAAAGCTTTAATTACAACTCTAGTTAGATAACACAATCATTACACCTCCTTAATCTCAAATATAAAACCAGTACCCTTTGAGTGCTATGCCACCCTTTCTTTGATTTTTTTTTATGTGAATGGCTTTTTATCTGAGCACTTTAATTTGCATGCCTTTGCTGCGAGGCAGCTCCCCGTGATATGTTAATTGCAGAGTGCTTTAAGTACTAAAAGATTAACATAAAACCCTTTGCAAACAAGCTAATAGTTTATGATAATTTTTGCATGGCCTTTGTCTGTCTATCACTGGATTGCCTCTAGCTGTAATTTTATAAAGAAGCTGTAAAATATCATTTAAACAAGTTCATTTACACATAATTATTACCAGAATCACATTATTCAATTTAGATACTCCAGCCTATTAACAATCCATGAACTAAAATGTAATTAAACTATTTTCCTTTTATGAACCTATTCATTACAATGTGTGGGAGATGGATCTCTCAGTTTCACTGAAAATTTCAGCACTTTGTTGCTGGAATTGACAAGTCTGGCACTCATTCTGTGCTTTTAATTATATTAAAAGTATTTCAAGGCAGGTAAGATAAAGAATATATTTATAAAAGAATGTGTACAAATGCCAAGATGGTGTCATCCCCTAACATTTATTTATTTCATTTCACACAGTTTGCACTTCTTATCAGATAAAATAAAACCAGGATATATAATTTTAATTAAAAGTTCTCAAGTTTTCTTCTTTTTGAAAAAATATTTGAAAAGAGGAAAGTTTATCCCTAACAAGATTGGTTTAGCATTTCAACTACAGCTCTGGTCTAACACTTTTCAGTGCAGGAGCTTGTATGGTGGAGCTGTGGATATTCCCCTTTGATAAAGATCACCTTAGCTCAAAAAATTGATTATGTTTCAACAAAGAGAAAAATTTGCTGTGCATCTGTCCATTGTGAACTGTAAGAGTTGTCTTAATGGGCCCAGAGCCGAACTGCCACTCACTAACTCACACTGTCAAAACACCGTCATAATGCTCAGAAGTTCCTCCACTCAGCATTTCACGAGGCATGGGCATCAGGCCCTGTTTACTTATTGCATTTTTATCCCAATTATCCTGACTTATCAAAGTAAAAATCTGATCTGGACAGCAAAAGCCTTGGTCTTTGCTCAATGACACAAACTGGAGACTCTCCTACACAAACCACGCTTTAGAACAGATGCTGGAATAAGGTCAGTGAAAACATAACACATGGGTGATTTGCCCTGATAATCAAAATTATATTATCAGAAACACACAAATTAGAAACACTAAGGATTTCCTTTGAGCATTGAAGCCAACATATCCAAGTGTGACCCATGGACCCATAACAACTGCTTACCCATGGGTTTCAATTCTCTCACACTTGTGTTAGATTGGGAAACCTACTAAAAATGCAAGCAGGAAATTAGATGGCACCATTACTGAGACAAAGACAGGTCAGAGGGATGCTGCAGATGGGGAAAAAAAAAAGCAAAAATCAAGTCATTCCTCTAATGGGCATGAAGTGCAAGTATCTCTCCTTTTTTTTGGTGACACCATCAAAAATCCATCCTCTATCAATTCACTCCACCTAATATTTGATGCCTACCTTTTCAGCTGAATTAAAAATCTGCAATTTAATTCCATTAAGGATATTTCTCTTCTGCATAGATAAAAATACTGACCTTGAAAAATTTGTTAATATTCTAATGATTGATATTTCTTGTCTGAAAATTTCAAGATGAGCTTTTGGTCAAAGCACATAATAATTACATATTAATACTAATAAGAGAAATGCCAGCAGACATTTCTATGGGAATAAGATGCTCTACAGAGAAATTCGGCTGCAAAACAAGGGATTCATAAGAAAATCCTGAGAGATATTTTAGTCTAAATGGCCAGGGATCTATGAATCATTGAGGCTGATAAGCTTAATTATTTCTAACAGTCTTTGAGCATTTATTTCAATCAAATGTCAATCTGAATGTTACCATTTAGATCAGTTCCTAGAGAAGTTAATGACTATAAACTCAGCAGGTAGCTGTGACAGACAAATTACAATAAAACCTAAGACCTTTTATTCTCTTTAAACTCCTGGTTTGTACCAGAGCTACTTCAAAACCCTTTGTTGTGGACTTTGCAGAATAAATTCCAGTACATACTTTTTCCTTCTTTCTTTTTTTTTTTTTTTTTTTTTAATTTCAATCACTAAGAGTACAATAGGGAAATGGCAAATTTTAAATAAATTCAAGTTTGATTGTCATTCTAGAGCACAGCCTAGTCCTATCAGAACTCTTCTACATCCCAATATTTTTACAGAATTACAATGAATTCCAATCCCCAGTGTTCTTGATATCACATACTTCACAGTCATTAACAATTCTATTTAGTATTATTGCAGTACCACTATTATTAATATTATTATTATTATTAATAATAATGATGATAATAATAATAATAATATAATTATTACTATTGTTGTTGTTGTTATTGCTGCTGTTATTATTATCTGGGAGTTTTAAACATCAAGGGAATATAAATTATTTTTAGTCCCTGAACTGTCAGCATTTGAAATTTATCTTCATTGTCAGAGTTTTGTAAGCACTTTAAAACATACCTGACACCACTAATTTGATACACCTATTCAGAAGTTAATTATTCATTGCCAGATTGAGATTAAAACAGTTTCACTGAGAAGAAAAGGTGTTTGGATAGGTCAGAGAGAGCTACAACATATCTTCAATGCTTGCACTTATGCAGAAGATCCTTTATTCAAAGCTTAAAGAACCCATATGGTTGAGATTTAACTGACAACACTTGCAGTGTTATTTAAAAACATAACAAAAAACCCTCCAACAAAACACTTCAGCATCCCTATTTACATTAGTAGCTTCAGACTGGTTTAGATGATGGTCTAAGAATAAAATCACTGTAATTCCTTTTCACAACAGTAGGCTTCATCCTCAAAACAAGTTACAAACAGTTGCTTAAATATGTGGGGTTTTTTAGTTTCATGCTGTTTTAAATCAAACTGTTCCTTATGTAGCAATAAGTTTATGAAGGAACCACAATGTATGAAGAGAAGCATTTTTTCATTTTAGAATCTCCCTGTTCATTCCCAACTCCCATTATTTGGACTGTCACCCTGACACTGCCTGAGGTGCATTCCAGCTCTCTGCAAGAGAATCTGCTTTCCCACTAATGGGGCTGTTCTTGCAATAGCAAATGTAATTTTCCACTCCATTACAAATAGTGTGCAAAAGGACCCTATTTCTCACTGCACACAGATCAGTTCCCAGTGAAATCCTATTCACCAAATATTACAATAGCAGAATCCCCTTCAAACATAGGTGCTTCTTCAGGGCTGGACAAAGAGGTCTGATCCAACCACAGACACACCTAAACATTCACTGTTCCAATATTCTTCAGTGTTAAAGAAAGACAGGTTCAGGAAAGATCAAGAAGTTAGGAAGAAACTGAGAAAGTAAATATTGCAATGATGCTTTCTCATAAAATCATTTTTATCCTGCTTTTCTTTAACAACCTACCACAATGCAGATTTATACAGTGACTTACTCTCATATGCTATTAATCTGGATTTACAAATTCATTAATACATGAAATAGTGGTCTAACTGCATTTTTAGTATCTTGCAAAGTTCAAAATCAGATGCCTTTGCAGCAGAGTAAAATTCAAGAGAAAGAAACAGCATTCTATAATAAAATAGTTACATTCAGCTATATTTCATATTTATTACACTTTATTTATCCGTATCATTGCATCATCAAGACCATTTTACAAAAAGGAATGAATATAATCACAGAAGAACTTATACAAGGGCTTTGTCTCATAATTCAGTATAAATTGTTCTCATGTAATCCTCTTCAGGAAACAGCAACTCTGTACCCTTTGATTAAAATAAATAAAAAATAAGACAATGCAAAAGCAGCCTAAAAAGAACTGTCTTTGGGAATTCTATGCCTAGAGTTCTAAACTAGGCATTAAATTTATTAAAAAGAAAGCATTATGGCTTTTAATTAAAACTGACAACCTCAAAATTCAAGTTTCCCAGAGTTTTCCTCTTTCTACTGTGTTACAAAAACAACAATAACTAAAGTAACTTCAGTGAATTTTAAGAACATATCATGAAAGGACTAGAAGAGATACCTCCAACAGAGCCTACAATAGGTATTGTAGCACCAATCACCAGGAAGAGCAATTAACAAATCACCAATTTTATTCTTCCTCACTGGAGATACTCAATAACTGCCTGGCTGCAATCCTGTGCTACGTGCTCTGGGGTGATCCTGCTTGAGCAGGGAGGTGAGGCCATGTGTCCCACGGTGGTCCCTTCCAGCCTGACCCATTCTGTGACTCTATTCAAATGTGCACTCTTCCCAGACTGAGACAACCAAAGGCTAAGAAAATATATTCTAAAACCAATCAAAAAAATAAAGCTTTTCTTTGTGTTAATCAGAATTCAGTGAAAGGAGTATAAAGGTAATGCTGCAGTTCCTGGGACCAAATTAACAATAATATTTGCATTTTTCAGCTTTGAAATAAATTTATAAAGAGTACTTGAATTAAAATCTAGGAAAATGAGTTCTAGAGTCTGGGGGCATGAATGAGCCAAGACCATTTCTTTATTTCTTGCTGTCACCACTGAATTACTCCTAGGTAAATAAGCATTCTATGTTATGTGCCTTTGATTTGTTCCATCCCAAACACGCAACCTTGCATAGCATGTTTTAATCTAATAGCAAAATACTTTCATTCTAATTTTGTAGAATCTCCATTGTGACAATATGGAGACATCTCCGTAGATATCTATCATTCCTGACAGCTTTTTAACCAGGCACTCAAAAGTTCAGAAGTTCTAAAGGATATAAAAATATCACATCTGGGGAATCTTCAAAGAGTAAGCATCAAATCACTGATCTCAGTGATAAAGGCAGATGACAGGTGACTGGAGTAAGAGAAAGAATGGTAATAAAGTGACTGCAATGGACACTTTCATAATTTATCATGGCAAGAAGAAGAGTACCTTTCTGTAGCTCATGAGGTATATAACCAGAGAGCTACCCAGGAACAGTAGCTGGGGAGCAGAACAATGGTCAAATCCTTCAGGCAGGCACTGTGGTGAGTGATTTACGGATGACTCTGGGCAGACACAGATGGACACACAGTGATGAAGCATGAAATGACAAAGCACCAAAATCCTTGACAAACTGCAAATATAGCTGACTCCTTAACTTTGAATGACTACTCAAGTTAGCACAAATCTGAATGCTTTTAACACCTTTCCTTTTTGTTGTATCTCTAAATTTTAAAATGTAACAATTAACAGGATCTCTGGAACTGTCCCTGTCAGTTTCAGACAAGAAATAAAGTAACATTTCCCCTGTCAATTCTAAGTTTTAATTAGGGCAAACTTTATTCTGAAGACAATAGAAATAATTGAAATAATTTTACATCTTGAAATAATTTACAGAAGTTTCCAGGAATATTCTAATTGGAATATATATTTGCAGTCACCAAAATAATTCAATTTAAAAGAGTGACTTGAAAGGGATAAACCTGACTTAAGAATTAAATTCCAATTTGATTAGAAAAGATGCTTAACCAAACATCCAAACTATAAGTTCACCACTACAAAGCTTCCATCCCTTTGATTTAAACAGCTATCAACTCAGAAAAAAAACCAAACTTTTTTACTTAAGATAAAAATATTCCAATTTCATTACAAGGATTCAAATAAGTTCTCTAGTTAAATGAAAAAGAAAGCATTACCTTTAGAAGACGCTAAGGGCCAATAAACACTGATCCACCACACAGATCTAGCACACCCTCTTTAGAGTTGATTTACATATAAAGGCTTCAGTACCTCAGTGCAAGAGAGTTTTGTTGCATGATGAAATGGAACAGAACAAGGAAAACTCAGTTTACTTTAGCGCTACAGATGGTTACTTAAGACTGGGTCAAAAAAAACCCCTAAACAACAGCAACAAACACAAATGAGTAGAAATGTAATGGAACTACCATTATTTGGAGATCATCTCAGCTTGTGAATAGCCTTGTAATCAGAACTCCTGGAACACTTGGATTGACCTCCAGAATTATGTCTACTGGAGTTGGCTAAAGAAAACAATTATAGGGTGGAAAAAGAGAAATTATAAACTGTGAAGTATATATTTACAAATTACTGCTATTTTGCATATTGCTACTAGTCTTAATTCTAACAGAATTGCTATGCAACTCATTACTTGGGAGAGTCTATCATTTTTCCTCCTCTTGCGTTAGCAGTGCTTTAAACCATAGTGTAATTAATGTAATTAAGTTATTAATAAAGATTGAAGGGGTTGAGCATCACATGAAATACTTAATTTTGTGTATCTTCAGCTGAGTGACTGTTTAGGTTTGCATTTCAACTGTCAGCTGAATTATGTGCAATTAAGCCAAGGCAGAGATCTCTTTTAACCAGTGATAATGTCAGACAGATTCATAGTTCTGGGTGGTGGGTGGTGAAACTGCCCACTCTTTTCTATCTCTTGTATTCTCCTGCTATGACTTATTCATGTACTGCATGTATCAGTGTATTCCCACTATTAGTGTGTAATGCAGAATAGAAGGTTATGCTGCAGAAATAAAATTTTCTGAATTTACTAATAATGAGATGAATGAACTCTTGTCCTTATGCAATTTATTCTGTTGCTATGGTGATCAGAACATCAGTGTGAAACTGCTCACCATCTCACCGTTCTACTTCTTCACTCAACATCTCTACAAAGCTACATCAAGGAAAAAAAAATACTTATTGCTATTCAGGCAGGTAATGCGTTAAAGCCTACAAAACTTGGAATAGATTGGCGTTATCTGCTCTACAGACAATCCTGGAGCTGAAAACTGATGCCAAATCTACCTGAGTATCCTGGATCAAGTCCTGGTCAGGGCACAAGAGCTAGGGTAATCTGTTGGGGAGATAAAGACATTTTGTGCACGTCCCAGCCACTCTAATGACCTCCTGTGAAGACTTGCCATGATGTTAAAGTCTGCCACTGAAAAGTGCACACATGATAACATTGTCATCAGCACTGTTCCATCACTGGCTCATCTGGAAGATGTGCTGGATTTTTCTTACATCAGTAGCTGTAACTGGAAATATGGGGATCAAGTCAATAATACTTAACAAGTGTTAAAATCATTTAAGGAGCATCTTGTGCAATGAAGCCTTGAGGGCGCCTGACACTTGGCCATGCCCCAGCTCCCAGTCAGGGTCACAGAGCTCACGGTGTTTATCAGCTGCATCAAGATGTCACAGGCCACACAGGACAGACAGACATCTCAGAGAAGTACAGAAGCAAAGGGTTCATATTATGAATGAAACTGTAGATTTATGTTTGTGATCTTTCTATTGAGCTCTGATTTATGACCATATTCTTCTAATTCATTGACTTAAGGGAACAAGCCTTCATTGAGTCTCAAGAGAAAGAAGCTCCTAAATATGAGACGAGCATTTTGGGCATCCCGCAAAAAGTAACAAAGATAAAACCTGTATTGTCCTTTTACACACAGAATTTTGATTTTTACTGCTATTATATTAAAAGTTATTTTCCAATTCACAAATAACATGATTTTCCAATTCACTTTCTACACGATTGCAAAATGCTGTTTAGAACAGCTATCAACATCCCAACTGTTCTTTGCTGAATTATACTGAAAGTAAAATTGAGACTAGAAAGTAAAACTGAGACTAGAGAGTAAGCTAACTTAGCCACTTATAATGGACTTGTAATAAGCCATGATTTTAAATGCAGCAATACTGTCAATTACCACAGAGTTCCCCAGACTGCTAAAAATTCTTCACAGGTTTTGTCCTTTAGATAAATGAGGAACATTTTTTACCTAAATTTACCATGACAGACACAAGATATAAACACATGAAAAAAAGTCATAGCCAGGCACCATTTTTATTTCAACCCTGAGAGAGATATTTTCTGTTTATCTTTTATTTCAAGTTATTAAAGACTGGGATATTTCAATTCAAAGTGACTTTAGTACGACTATCACATGGAGCTCATGAAGAACGTCCTAAACAAAACTGTGTATCAAATTTTGAGATTATCCTTTTTATTCAGTGAGAAACACAGTGAACCTTTTCCTTGTTTACTCTCTTATAGTCATAAAAGGTTTCTGAAACACAGCGTAGAAAGCTGACTTCACTTCTAAGGCCATCAATAAGAGCACTTTAAGCTAAAAAACCCCAAACTTTCTGCCCTCCCCCACTATTTCCATTAAAGACTCATGAGGCGTTCTGGACAATAAAAACAGTTGGAGATGTCCTTGATCTTTCTGTGGCTTTTATAGAAGCCAGATGGCTTGGCTCTGGAACATCTCATAATTTAGTGAAATGAAGAATTAAAGGAAGAGTTCAGAATTAGCAAAATTAAACTGCATGAGTTACCAAATGTCAAAACCACTGGGGCTTTTTTTCTTCTAGAATGTTACATATACTGCAGGCTCTCAAATAAGCTCAGAGAAAAAATAATAATGGGCTGAAATTGTATATTTCAATAGTTCTGAACAATGGGTTTGACAGCCAGAAAAAAATTTCCAAAACTATTTTGTTCCAGTTAGGCATACTTTGTCCAATATGCCTTCCAAGCACAATAGCTACATTTAGTATTATTTTGCTTCAGTCATCCCTTGTGCTGAAGACTGAAGTGCTGCTGACATTACCACAGAATCACAAATATAGGATAATAAGACAGTTTGTAGGACTGTACTCCGTGAATATAGAAATGAAATAATCTGTATAGGACTAGAGCAAGGAAAGGGTGTTAAGGAGTCACAATTATCTAAATAAAGCAAATAATAAATAAAAATAAACCTTTGCACACATATAAATCTTTTCACCAAGGAAACTGAGAATGTTTCTTATGCACTCCCCACACCCTGGAAGATATATATTTAAGCTGAAAAACTCTTCAGTCAGAAGCTCAAATTCAATCCTTATTTCATCATGTGTCTCTGGAGCTCACAAGCTTTTTGGGTACTATATTTTGTTTCATATTTGTTCAGCACCGTATTAACAAACACATGTCTTTCTCATGCTATCAAAATTATTTAATAATTATTCCCAAGACAGAGAGCTTTTTATGACTCTTTTATTTACTCTGCAGTTCTGTTACATGTCATATATTGGTGTCATGTTTGAATTTCATTCCTGCCCTCCAGCAATATCCCATGTGATTTTCTCTAAGATCTTGTGATGGTTATTGAAGACTTTGTTTTCAGAGAAAACATTAGCCCTCAGTTTTGAGGAATTGCTTGAGGTGGAAAAAGAATTTGAATTATACCCTGCTAAAACTGTCATCAAAGTGAATTATTACTGTTTACAGTTGTGTTCATTAATTTTACCTGTATCCGTCCATCTAGATAATATACATAAAGAGAGAATGCACATAAAGAGACATTCTATAAGAGGCTGCAAAATAAAATAAAACAAAATAAATTCAAAAAACCCTCAGAAATTACAAATTCCAGGATTAATGCAGTTGAAACCTTCTTTTTACAACTACACATGATAGCAAAGCACAGTAGTAGAAAAGTTTTACACCTTTTGTCTCAGGTTAATACCTGAAATACAAGAAGCCACTCTCATTTGTTCTGCAGTAATGTACTTTATGTACATTCCCTACGCCCAAATGCATCAGGCTTAGACCTAGCAAGACAACAAATGTATGAGCCGGACATAGGAGGAAATGTGCACACAAAGGAAAAAATGGTGAAAGCTATTTCTAAAGTTACACAAACACTGATACTTAATTTCATCACCTAAAAAAAAAAAAAAAATTAGCATATGCAATTTCCTGAACTAAAAAAAAGTCAAATTACATACTATAACACTGATATGTTACAAAGGTCTAAAATAACCCTGACAATCATCATCTTGATGTACACGTTTCCTGTGTGACGTTTCCTTTGTGTGTGCACTTTGTATCCCCAAAAAAAATGTGCAAAATTTTTATCTGCTGATAAAAATAAAAATCCTCTAAGAATAATTGAAGAATAAACTCTTTGTCAAGCTTTGCCACACAAGAATCCAACAATAACCTTAGGACAGCATTATGCTGTGACTGAAACATCAGTTTTTGCCAATGTCAAGTGATGTCTCCAACATATGCAATTAAAACTAGCACCACAGCAATTCAGTGGAAAATACAATTAGACAAATTTATCTTTTCTTTTTTTTTCTATGATCCCAGTACCAGAGGCCCAGGGGTTAACAATGCCTACAATGTATTATTCAGCAGACTTCTCTATACCTCATGCTGAGAAATATTTCTTCTATGATATATACAACAAGGTAAATCTTTCCAACACTTAAAAAGCATACTTAGCTCTGAAGATTCTGACTCATATTCACCCAATAAAAGGACAAAAACTCATATAATTTTGGTTGTGCAAACTCAAATTCCCCCACTGAATTGTACCTCTATGTCAATGTGACCAGTGACAGAATAGGATGCCAAATGCTCCGTGTGACACAGAACTTGTAAAATCAGAACTCTAAAGATGGCTTGCTACATTCTCTGAAACAACTTGCTCCCACAACGCTGGGACCAAGATTGGTCAATTTTATTCCATCTACTGGTGTTAGTTTTCCATTGTGCAAAAATCAAGAGTGCCAAAGAGTAAGTAGTGCTTGCTAAAGCTTGCAGGAAGGCAGCTGCACTACGTATAAAACATGGGATGCACCAATAAGTCACATTTAAAAGCCTTTCTTCAACATTCACAGTGCTCAGCTCTCAGTGCGTTTCACTGTGTCAGTCCAGCATTTTACAGTAAGGACCCTCTGCTCCAAATCCAAAATCTAGTCACATACATCTCTTCAGCTGATAATACTTACACTTAAAAAAGGTAATGAGTTAGAAAGGAGGAGAGATTTCATCTTCAGTTATCAAGAAGTTTGCAACTAATTTTGGGAAAATACGACAAGATATGCTTGGTATAATTATCTGATGAAGTGAATTATTTCCCTTTAGGTATTAAAGGTTATACCTGTCATCTGTTAGCACTGTAAAAAGATTTCATATGTTTCTGAAAATTTTAAAGCAGGGTTTTTTTACCTCTTAATAAATAGTCAAATGAAACAATGCTTATTTTCCATGTTTCCTGTCTAACCAACATCAGAACTAACAGTTGTCTAATTTAAGCCTAGATCCTCAGAATAGCATTAAGTGGCTTAGCTATAGTTTTTGTGTGATTTCTGACCCACAAGCTGGCTAGTTTGTTTTTTTTTCCTTCATAAAACATCATCTTCTAAAAATGTGTACTATAATTTCCTTGTTTCCTCATATGACCAAGCACATTTCTAAGCAGGATAACTGATAAAAAGTAAAGAACCTATACTACTTAGTCTAAAACACTCCTGCTTGAATTCTCATTTTTAATCATTCTCGTAAAGATAACTTAGAAGAATATTTAAAGGATAGGAAAGGTGAAAATTACACTGAAGAGGAAAAAACTGTGAGTACTGAGAAAAGTAAAGATGTCATTCCTCTGGTTCAGGCCTTGATTTCCTACAAATACAAAATCAGCTAAAATAACCAATAACCTGCATATTTACAAGCTGTATATTTACACTATAGACCAGTGCCTGTGGGAGCTATGAAAAACAAACCAATAAAAAAGAGATTGAATTATTTACTGTGGAAATATGATTTTCATAAAATATACCTGCTTCTGCTTTGGTAAATTTTATAATGTTAATCTTATGCAGTGAATGTGAATATGCTAAATTCCATATAAAATTTCAGAGGTGGAAAAAACTTACAAAACAGAAGCAGGCACTATATTTTTGAAAGTTAATAATTCATCAAATACACAGCATAATATCCAGGCAAATTTTGGGGTGGTTTTTCCTTTCTCTACAAAAACCAAACAAACATATGGTTTTATTTTCAAGCCTTTTTTTCTATCTTAGTTTTAAAAATGTCCACACTTGGCTGCTAATACTTTTACAGAAATGTTTCCTCCAAGTACTAGGGAGAGGAAGTTTTACTTAAACAGTGTTAAAAAAACCAGCGAAAAATCATGAAAAAGAACAAGAAAAAGGTTTAACATAAAATTCACAAACTTTGACAAAGAACTGAAATAGAAACACTTCAAGGAGTCATTGCAAAAAAAAGTAGGGAGAGTCAAGAGCCTCCACAACAGCCTTGCTGTGGACCTCCCCCTTCCGTAAGGTCGAGATTCATGAGAGGTGTTTGCTTTTAGTTTTGTACTCCTAATGGATAAATTACTGCATTTCAATTCTGTTTGGAATTGAAAATATGCAAACAATATAATGACAGGAATAAGAATAGAGCTATTTGATTTCACTAATTCAAAGAACTCACTGAACAATTCTGATACCCAATGCTACAAACTAGCCTGATATATGACATCATCCATGAAATTCATAACTGAAAAGGGGCAGAAGGGATTTAATAGTGCATTCAACACAGGAAGATGTTATAGTCAAAGGTTGTTAAACTACCACTTAGAATAATTCTTAAATATTCACAAAGGATGTGTCACACTGAAAAACAAAGAAGTGAAAAATACACTCCGTTACTTATGATCAGAATGTTTTCATTTAGTTTTCATTCTGAAAATGCTTTCCAGTTACAGTTCCCCCAAAAAATCAGTGGTTTGTTTTGCGTTTGTTTGGTTGGTTGGTTGATTTTTTTCTTTTAATTTGCAAGTACCATGCAATAATTTAATAAAATTGCCTGTTGGCTGTGTGACACTGTGGGCTGAGCATCAATACACCAGTCCATCATGGGCTGTGTTTCTTTAGCTGCACTAATGCATAAATGACTATCTATGTCAATGTCCCATGAATTACAGGTATTGTGACAGTAATCCAATTCAAAGATGCATTACTTTTCTTTGAAAAATAGCTTCTATTGTTATTGTAATACAAGAAAAGTTGCTTTCTTAACAAGATTTTGAAAAGTGGAGAACAAGAGTTAGAGCTCTGAAACTGGAACTAAATGACAGAAATACCAAACCTGTGACTAAAATAATTTCAACTAAATATTAAAACAAAATTATTCATTGCTGAATATTCTGACCTTAAAGAATGATCAAACTAAGTAATAACAAGTTTTTACTGAATTTCCAGGCCAGTACCCATCCTTAAGAGACCCAAACCCTTTTTAAAATAGAAATTCCCAACAGAGATGTATGTACAAGTTTAATATGTTACTAGTATGTCTCCATAGGGAAAGGGCAGGCATCTCTAGAAGTCCTTCCCAGTCTCAGTTTTTCTTTAATGTATGCAAAGACAACACCATAAGAATAATTTCTTTGTGTTATTTTAGTTTTGCATAATGAACCTTACAAGCTGAAGAGGCACAGACTGCCATGCTCTGCTGATTCAGTCCTGGAAATCCAGAATGCAAAACTCAGTTCTCTGTGATAGCAAAGAACAAATGACTCAGCACAACAGAATGGTCATGGAAGACAAATTATTTGCAGGAGATAGAAAAGCTGTATGACAATCAAAGGAACAAGATAACCTTCCACTTTTCACAATGGTTCTTTCCTGTTAGACCACTTTCACAAGAATCAAAAGTTAAATTCTGACAACCAAGTCAAACTTTCAAACAGAAATTTTCAGCAGTCTTCATAGGAACATGGCGAGGAGAGTAACTTAATAAAACTAACCACCACTTTCGTGATCTCAGTTCCCAAGATTCAAATCAAGAACAGCTCATGTCCTTTCCTACTCAGTCACATCTATCTAATTGGTATCTCACTGCAGTGAATTTAGGGTTTTAGAAGCCTCACCTGTTTAATATTTGCATTCCGTTTCTGAGATTATCATGCACCTACAACTGAGGCCATTAAAATTATTATTTTTTTAAGATTATATTTTACTTCTTCAATCTTAATGCAGAACATTCCCCTTTGCAGGAAAATATTGTTGCCTTCCACAGAAAGCTGACAAAAGAAAATCTAGGTTTCTTTGGTAATGATGAGATCATTCATGCGTATCATATTCCTAAACTGAGAACTCAGATGTGTTTTACATCCAGATTCAACTGATGTTTTTAGAGAAGCAGCCACTGAATACTCACACCTTGGTTTGGATTGGTTTGTGTGGATCTGGGCATTTTTTCTCCTGAAACTAAAACCAACCAACCAAACCTACTGACAAAAAACCCCACCAAAAAAAACCCCAAAAAACCACTAACAAAAAAACCCTCTGATGACAAAACCTGGACTGCTAAAAAAATATTTTTTACCACTAATCTGGGGATACGGTCTTGAATTTATACTTTTTAGGCTCCTCTCAGTGTAAAGAAATGCCTTTTGAAATGTCACAAGTGACAAAAGCAAGGTACTAAAAATTATAGGAGGGAGTTGCAAACCATGTGGAAATAACTTCTTTTGTAGAAATTATTTATGTGGGCTCTTTTTTTTTTTTTTTTAGTAATTCAATAATGTCATTGTTATCAATTCATTTTAACTCTTTCGATTGCACCTAAATGAAGGAGAATAAAACCCCACTGTTCTAGTTGCACACATTACTCAAGTTGAGGAATTTATCTCACCTAACTGTATGGTAATTTCATTAAGTTTGAAAAAAAATATTCTGTTCAAAATGTACTTACAATCATTTTTTCATGCAGTGTTTAATCTAAAATTAGATGGTGGGAATGGGGGGGTGCAGGGGAGGGAGAAAGGAAGTGTGTCAAGGGTTGGAGAGAGTGAGAGAAAGAGACAGAGAGAAAAAGAAAAGACATTGTCTCTGAAACAGAAGACATTAAAAAACAGAACAGAGAAAGAGATTCCAAAATTGTTGAATTAATTCTGCTCTTCACTGTTGTAAAGCTAGTTAGCCTGTCAGTTCAAAGACCCATTCTCCCATTCCTTTAAGTCCCTGGGATGGGTAAACCAAAAGCTGGATAATTGCTACTGACAGAGACACGGTCATGGGATTAGACCCTGCTAGCACCACAGAAGAAAAGCACTGCTTGCACACTGCTCAAGTGTCTCTTGAGAAACAGATGTTGAGTACGTTTAATTCAGTGTTCTCATTTCCCCATTAAAGGTACATCCTTCACCAAGGCCTGAAAGTAACGGGCAGAGAACTGGTATCGCTTTCCTTAAGTTTATTTCTCAGTCATCACCTACTCATTTCTCCTCAAGTCAAGCACAGTTAAAAGTTAGTAGCTACTAAGAGGGTTGTGTGAGGAAAACAACAACATCAGAAAATATTCTGCAGAAGGGTGACCATCAATTAGTAATGCCAGGTAAAATGCACAAGAGATTGAAACTCCTGACAGCCACAGGTGTTGTTATCATCTGAGAAGGAAAACTTCTTCCTACTCAGAACCAGCTCAGAACTAGAAAGCTGAACATAAGGAAAATGCAGCTGTCAAAACACATTTACTATTGACTTACTGCATAAAGAGAAATGTGCAAAACTAGATATAACCAACATAAAAGTCTGGAATCCAAAAAATATAAAAAGAGTATTTCCATTCCTGAGTCTAAATGTATTTTCTTCATAAAGGAACATGTTATTGAATAATCATCTTTAAACCAATACACGCAATACTCCATAATCTCTAGTGTACATCCATATGGCAGCACTTGCAAAAATTTTGCTTTTACAATTACACTAGAAAACACTGGCGGAGTCCACATCACCTTTGTGTAGCAAATAATATTTTAAAGCAGGAGGGCGTCTACATGCCTTTGTCTAAATGTTGAAAGATAGGTGTAACACTTGCAAAAGTAACAGTTTGTTGAAACACTGACCTTTTTGCAATCTCCTACACCAGCGATGGATATTCTATGGGCTCAGTGAGCTCAGTCCCTAAGGTCTTCCCTCAAAACACTTTGTCTTAGAGTGGTGACCACAGTTCACTCAGTCAGAGCTGGGTCAAAGAAGCATTAAGGGTTGTACAATTTTAAACATTACAGGCAATTAAGTCCTGGTTTCCATGGGCTGGTTTTCTGGTTTCTGACTAAGAATGCAGAAGAAACAACAGCAAAGCATGTAAACATCATGCAGACAGCAGACATACAAAGTCTCCAGAAATAGGAGAAGAGAAAAAGTCAATGCCTGTTTTAACATTCACCATTACCACTTTGCCACTCCTTCTTTCCCATAGTTCCAGATTTCCCACCCCAGACATCCCTCTAGTCAGGACTCAAACAGCAATGACCACCTGTTTGGATAAAATGATTCCATATTAGTGATTCTCATCCAGCACAACTTCTCTTTCACAGCTTGCAACTACTTTTGAATGTGATAACCACTGCTTTTGCAGGGTTAATTATCTAAATCTATTTCTATTCTTTTCATACTGCCATCTCAATAGCCTTGTATAATTAAACATAGAAATACCACCAGCCTTTCAATGAGTCATTACAACATAACTGTCTTTAAAATATAATAAATTGAATTCAAAAGTATCGTCTTAATTCAGTGTTAAAAGTTTCCCCACCTGCAGCCCAATGGATCTTGGTTCCTTTATCCTGGAATCACATTGTCTCCATCTGAGGTCCCCCTTCTTTTTCTCAAGATAGCACCATCAGTGGTTCTCTAGGCCAAACAATTTCTTCCCTTAGAAAAAGCCTTCTTCTTTCAGTCACTTATGAAGATTAGCTTTTTATTCCTTTTTCCTTTAGCAGCCTCCTCCACGCCTTTATTCCTGATGCAAATTCCTCATTTGCTGTTTCTTTCATTCCTTGCCTGCCTCAGCCTGTGCTTAGATGGGTTTCACAAACCTGCCTTTTTATAGTCGTAAGGCACATAAAAATATAAATCTTCTCTCATCTGTTGGCTAACACTCACATGAAGCCTTTTATTTTCTTCTTATTACTAATGCTCAAAAGATATCCAGATCCTGGTATGAAATGTTTATACACAAAATGTGCAAATAGCACAAGAATAAATACAGTGCTTTAACTTTGTGGACTAAAGCTTAAGTAAATTGGAAATGCAGTAGGAATGGATGTGAGTGTATACTCACCATTCAACTCACAAAATGATATATTTAAAATGACAGAAAATCCAAGAAAAAGTTTAGGGAGGGAAATAGACAAAGATCCAATCCAGATGTATAGAGGTCACCATCCCTTCACCCTTCTGTGTCACTGTTTTATGTACTTTATCATCCACTGGATTGTCCTCATGGCTCTTCTTTATAAGTGAGTGTCCAACACTTTGCTGTAATTTTTAATTCAAAGAAAAAGAAAACTTCTTGAGGCACTATGTAATGACAGTGCAGTCCTGCTTTTATATTTTGAGGGAGCAGAAGGGAGAAAGACAATTTACCCACAAAGCCAGGGTGCAGAACTTTGCAGGTGGTTATTGTAGTTTGCTGCATCAGCTGTATTCCGTCTGTAGGCCCACTTTAGTAACACTCTTAATGACATCTATCCCTTGAGTAACTCTACTAATTTACATTTTAGGGCCTAGATCACAAGATTTCCTCAGCAAAACACCTACTGACATCACATAAATATGTTTAGTATCTTCTCACCAACATACTGGATGGCATTTTTCTGTAGTGATTTTGAAACAACCTTCCTATCCCAGGTTATTTAGTGACAACTTTGAAAAAGTTCAAACTCCACAGGAAATGTGTCATACATATCTACCAAGCAGATATTAAAAGACGAGTTTGATTCACAAAGTCCTTAAACTTGCATTTTTGTTCTTCAGATTCCCTACCATTTGAGGTCTGTATTTTGAATAACAATTTCTTAAATGAATCATTGGAACAGTGAACTGGTTTCTCTTGCATCAAAATTTCATCTTGGTTTCATTTCAAACAATGTCAGACTTACAGCTCTAGAGTGAGAATTTATTACAAAACTCATAGCAAAAACTGCAGGTAACAGAACTGAGAAAACAAATTAAAATTAAGAGGCCAGAATAGGAATTGGAAGGGTCTTAGACATAAAGGCCTGAGTTCTAATTCCAGATGTTCAATATGACAGCTCAAAAAAATAAAATCCCTCTAATTTGTTTAAAAGGCATAACATCACTCTGAAGTGTGTGAGGTGAGCTTCTCATTCAGTTATGACAATATTATGACAAACCCCAGAGCTTTACGGTGTAAATTTTAAGATCAATAATTATATTTAAGTAACATTCATAGCGACTTGTCCTAGAAAGTTCATACACACCTACAAAGGAAAAAAAAAAAAAAAGTTCAACAAAAATCCCAGAAGGTGATACAATTGGTTTTGGAAGTTTCGTTAAGTACACTAAACACAGATAAATTCCCAAGAAAATTCTGAAAACCTGCAATTTTTTTATCTAAGAGAATTACTTTTAGTGAAAACTCGTAACAATAATTCCTTTCTATCAAATTACTGTTAAGCTTTGGTGTCTCTCACACATTCAGACGCTGAGTACATCATTCATTTCCAGCTATCCCAAAAGGTTTGAACTCATGCACATTTGGATCAGGCTCCAAGGGAACACAAGCTTTTATGCATCAGTCAACAACGAGGGGATAAGGTTAAGTAGAAACTTTACCCAGGGGCAGGAGATTTCAGTGCCTGTCCTCTGAGGAGTTTCTGAGTCTCCAGTCTGGCTGGGGGCTGATAAGGGCAAGGGCTGTGCAAGGCAAACGTCTGAGGCACTTCTGGGTTAGGGCTGCACCAGCCACACACCCACCTCCCCCACCTGACACATCAGCAACTGCTCCTGCACCCATTTTCTGAACAAATATTCAAATCAAAGTAGTTTTATACAAGATACTAGGCATAACTGAACCTACAAGAATAATAAAAAAAGAGCGTACATAATGCAGCGCAAACAAAACAGCATATATGAAATAGGTGCTGGAACTACAAATGAGGCCAAGGCTGACACCTCTCTTTCAAAACACAATTAATGTATTTAAAAATTAAGTCATTCTTTCCAGGTATAAATTTCAAATTATCTATCACCGTTTCCAGTTGATATTTAAAATAAAGCTAATGTAAAATATTGCTGCAACCCAGACACATGTTGGATTTCAAGAAACCCTCTTACCTACAGCTTAATGTTTATGCAATGTATCTAAGACTGAAAATGAGCAGCCTACAAAGCTTTTTATAAGACAGGCTAAGAGCAATAAATGTTAAAGAGTAAACCTCAGTTTTAAATATTTCTCAGAGTATTTAATTTGCTTTTAAATATCAGTTCCAATATTGACAGTTTCAAATAATAGGGCATTTGCACCCATCTTTCATGGTTGTTTTTCAAAATAAGCAGCCCTTTTCCATTAACCCACATTCAAGACTTACTTATGTATAAGTTAAATAATTTCACTTTAGGTCAAAGATACACTGGACTAAATTATTGTTTCATTTATTATTCTGTCAATAACTCAAATTTACAGAAAAAAAATCTTGGAGGTTTCCCAATATTACCACACAAATATTAAACACTGTTAAAACACATAAGACTACAATAGATTTATACAATAAAGATTGATTTTTTCAATGGTGTCACAGAAGTTAATTTTTTTTTTTAATTTTAAGTAAAATGTAACTTTAAATAATAGTCAACAAAGTCAGCATTATAGAAATACAGCCAAAACTTGCATAGCAGTTCAAGGAAGGAGTTATATCACAATTTGCTAATCTTACATGAAAAGCATTTATTTCATTTAAAAGTGCAGTTCTCTGTGCAGAGGTGATCCAAGATCTCATGGAACTGATCTGTTCAATGCATTAGATCTTGGAACCCTAAATTCCATTTAAGCTATTACCTCATGAACATAAAAAAGATTAAATAAAGATTAATTGAATAGACAAAAATTTAAAAAAACAATTACGTGATGCAAAGGCCCCTGTGTCTTCAGGATATGAAGATATGAATCAACTCTTCACCTACTGCTGGAGTAGGAACTGAAGAAAAGTCTGGCATCTTCTACACACAAGCATGAGAAGGATTACTACTGTGTTCAATGAACCCTTGCCCACACATATATTAAGACTCTCAAGAGAAAAGTGGGTCACATTCTAATCATAAAAACACACTGACTTGTACAAGAAAACATTTTATTACCCTTTAAACTTTTGTTTTTGCAGCTGCTAAACAGCTTTATTAAGAGAGATAACACATATGTGATCATCTGCCAGCATGGTGGTGCCTGTGCAGTGTTAGACTGTTAACACAGCTTCTTTTCCAAGATATGTAACAAATATGGATTTACACTCCTAGGAACCTCCTTTCTCTCACCGATTCAAAGAGGAGTCAGTAATCAGTAAAATAGGTACATGTGATGAACTCACTGATTCCATAACAGTTGACTGTTTCCAGAGCTGTATACAGCATATTAAAGGATTTTGTTATGTTTAGTTGTTACTGCAAGCTAGGAAAAAACCTCTACATGTAAATGAAATATTTAATAGAGTTATATATTAACTAATCTCAGGACCCAAACACACAAGACAGGCCTAGCTCTTGATTTCACTCTTCCTGCAGAGAACAGGACCCCTTGTTTAATAAGAAACTTAACATAAAGCCCGATACGTCGCAGCACACTTTAAATATGTCCTTGACACAACTTTCAGAAAAAAAGGAATTACTTTTAGAAGAGAAAAGGCATATTTACATTGACCAGAATGTTCTGAAAGGCCTAAAGACCTGAGGCGAACAATTTCATGCTGTCTTTAAATCACTGCCTTGCATTCCACACTGAATTAGCACTGATTGTCACCCCAAACCCTCAGCACCTCCATGATTCAGGAGCCAACCATTAATAGCAGGGAGCCCCTTAGCACTTGTGAGGCCACGTCAGGCCTGCACACCTACAGAACACGAAATTTCTTTCTGCCACACAGCACTGACACCCATCTCCTCGGCCAGCCTACAGACATATTCACCTTCACACACTTCAAAAAGGTCAATTGACCTGGCATATTTAGGCCAAGGATAAGGAGGTGAAAGGCCTCTCCTTGTCTTTCTCCCCTCCCCTCTACTTAAATGAAAGTCAGTCTAACAAATATGACTCATAAAAGTTTCTACTCTTCTAGTATCAAATCATTAAATCAGCTGTTAATCTACTTATGTATTTTCTCTGAACTTTTTTCACTTAACCCATAACTTTTATGGAAATTACTTTGTGGCTGAGAGCAAAAGGGTTTATCTGAGAAAAAACAAACAACAGAGAAAGAGAATTTGAGTTCAGGTATTCAGGATATGTCAGAAAACATATTTGACTGTTAAGTACTGTTCCATGGTAAGTAGGATGAATTTTCTTTTCAAGCTAGAGTTCACCAAACTAAAAACATTCTGGCTATTCAAGGAAAAATATAAGGATCAAAACAACCATATAGGATATATGTATTCTGCCTGATTTATTTAAATTGAAAAAGACATAAGTGCATTTATAAGAATTGCTTTTTCTTTAGTATTTATCAGTCTCCTCAATCTTACCTCCATTACTGCCGTGACAGAATAATTAATTTCAGTCAATCAATCATTTAAATAAACCTTGCAGGTGACCTCAAAATAACACATAATCCACCAAGAACCAGTCACAACAACAATCTTTAAATTCCCCTGGAAAGGAAAATTAAGTCAGCTATGTGTGGCTTGGAGCAACCTAAGCTGTAAATCTCTTTTCTGATCTCTTCATATGGATGAAAGAGCAGGACCGCTCTGGATTACATAGAACAATTATGTGTTCTGAAAACTCGGGGAATCGGGTTTCAAGCAGCTTTAATCATGACCAATTAACTGCATCTTTTGCCACCTGTAATAGTTCCACCCATGTCTAAAGAAGCACTTTAAGAAGCCAATCCCTTAACATTTAAGTTTATGGATTCTAAAAGGCCTGTTTGTATTTGTCAACAAATCCTGACTGAAAAAGTACCTACCTTCTCCCTCTGCTGCACACCTTGAAAAAGTGGAGCAGGCTTTGGGCACTGAGTAGGCTGCTATTAATGTGGACACATGGAAGGAACTGTGGATGTGGGTTTCACAGTTGCTCTGGCAATCACTCAGAGAATACAGACATCTAAATAACCACTTCCTTCTTTGAGGATATAGATGTGCTGCACTGTCCTTAAAGTAGGAGTTACTCTCTTCAGCAGTACTGTCTTTGATATTTTGAAGATTGGCAGTACGCTTTTCCTAGCTTTCTTACAGCAGCCTTCCCTTTGAAATTTCCCACCAGCCCACTGCTCCCAACAGGAAAAACAGTGTTGATATGAAAAAAGACATGATACCATCAGCTGCCAGGATATTACCACTAAGGGGTCAGTCTGAGAATCAGTCGATGATACAGCAGTAAAAATGCTGATGCCTTTTCTATGCTGCAGCTCTCATAATTGCTACCCATAGCAGAGCTTCACCAAGGAGAAATTTTATGAAAACCTTGGTGCAGATAGCCACTCAGGGTTGCAACAAGATATATATAAAGTCATAACAGTAGAGGAAATGTGAAGCCCCTGAAATACAAAAGGCTCAGCAGTGTAAATCGGGAAGATAAACTGACTACAGTTTGTAATTCAACCAAGCAATGAAGTTGTTAGATAGACAAGAAAAAAATCTCAGTAACATTTTCTTTTGTTTTTAATTAGTCAAAAAAGCCCCTTGTGCCCAAGGGCACCACACTTTGATTTAGGAATACTAAATTCCTGTCCTCATATTCCCTAGCAGACAAAAACTACTTGCTAGCAAAGGTTTCACAGCAAACCTAAAAACAAGGAAACTGCTCTCAAACAGACAGCAGCAGTGAAAATCAATCCAACAAACAAGATGAATCCCTCATCTTCAAGGCTGCTATTATCAAGTGGCAACTGAGTTGTTGTAAACTCAAGGATATACAATAGGCAAGAATACACTGTAAGCAAAGAATTGTAGAGGTAATAACTTATTAGACCAAGGGATATAGTGAGCAAAACTAGGCAGGCCTTTCGACATGCATATCATTCTTCACATCTGAAGCAGAATCAGCAACATTTGATTTAAATACCAGTTGAGAAAAGCTGCTAGGAATTTCACCAGATTATGTTAATCAACTGTTAATCTGAGGGAAAAAACCAGTTAATATATGTGGTGCTGAGAGGAGTGTTAACAAGGAGGGGGTGCCTGGCTTGCACATGCCTAAAGCCATAATTTTACCTTCCCTATTTGTCTGCTGCTCTAGGCAAGTAACTGCTTTGCCTACAGCTTAAGCAAGCCTGGTGAGACAGCTGAACTAAAAACTGAGAAAAGATTCTTTATACCTTCATTATAAATGTACTGAAATTTCAGCAGAATGAGCATGTTTTGAGTTGGCAGCAAGTATTTCAGGATTCAATATTGTACTGCCAGAGAGACCGTCCATGGTAAATAAACACTATAGCTTTGACTGTACAACTTGGCTTTAAAGAGGCTTCTACCTGACACTCTGTTCATACAAACATTAAGTAAAGTCTTGCAAAAAGTTAATTGCTTGAGGCCATTTGTCCTGAAACAAATGGGTTTATTATAGCAGCTCCAAGGAAAGTTTAGGAGTGTATATGGGCTGAAGAACCATGTCCATATGCTACCTGTAAAGCAAGGATTGCTTTTTCAAAAGCACCCTAGAAGCTCCTTCTCTCAGGAAAAGCACATCTGTGTGGAAGGGTGTTATTTTCTGGAAAAAGTCTCCAAGGATTTGTGTCTTGGAGCACAAGAAAGCATTGTGTGGAGCTCCATTATCACCGGCAGTTTTCAACCAACAATGCAAAATTAAGACAAAACCATAAACTAGAACATTTTATCATCAACACATAGAAAAACTTAATTAAACATCCACCCCAATTTACAGGCTGCATGCACAAGCATGTTTCAGAAACATGTGGAGGCTATCCAGAAAGGCACTTTTGAAGCACTAGGCCTCTTTTATCTCCTATATAATGAAGAATCAACCAACCAAGTCCTAGCTGAAAATCTCACCTCCTACTGTGGTGGAGAAGAAGAGGACAGAGTTTTATTTGTCTGAGCACAGGATAGCCTTGGTTGTAAGGCAACTGTGATTTCTTAAGAGAAAAAACATTATTTTACAAACTACATATGATATCACTGGTACACATCATACACACACCTATCCCATGCAGATTTGTTACAAAATTATTGCAAACAGTTGTGAATCCTTTGCATCATAACCAAAGCTTCCACCACCACAGGTGATATTTATTCAGCCCAGTCACTCAAAAGCTGTGGAAAGATGCAGTAGAAATCTTAACAGAGTTGTTCCAGAAACCCAGCCCTATACACAGTCCTTTAATTTTTATTTCTAGTTCTGTGTTTGCTTTTTTTTTTTTTTTTTTTTTTGAATTAAAGAGATCAGCACAGCCCTTTACAAGGATGCTTTTCAAATGTGCTTTAACTTTTTACAATGGATGCAGGAGACAATTGCAGGTAAAAGTTGAGAAATCTTTCATGTCCTCTTGGTGCAGAAAAGCAACTTTCATACAGACCAAGAGGTCCCTACTTGCATAAAATAAAACACTTGGTGTTTACTTGACAGAAACAGGTGATTCTATTTAAACTAGACAGGTTGCAATAAAACATTTGAGTCCCAATTGCTGACTGCTTACTTCTGCATTCCAACTACAAAATGTTGGTACCTTGATAGTCATTAACCACTTCTAATGCCTCAATGAATCAGCCATGCTGCGACAAAACGTGAAAACTACTACTTTGTTTCCCTATAAATGTAGATTGCAATACCCAAGACAGAAATAAACTAAACTGTGCTGCTGGGCTCAGTTCTGAAAATTAAGTACTTCTGAGATGACTGAAATGCCTGTAACCTGTACTTCAGCTAAGCTATCACACTTCTCTTTCCCCATTACGAAAGACTTTGGGGTTTCCACAGTTTTGATATTTGTCAGTGGGGTTCTCCAATATCATTAGATCATTTTTAAAGGAAAAAAAAATCATGTTTTGAATTAGTCCAGGAAGTGAGTAACCTTTAGGAGTGATATGGCAACCAAAGAACATGAAAGCCCTCCAAAAAGCAGCACAAGGGATACTATGTTCTCAGGACCAAGTACAAAAGAACTTAATAAATACAAGAACTGAGCTGTCTGGGCACTTAAAGAAGCATCCCTACTGCAGATCTGGACAGAGTTACAGGGGAGTGAAGATCTCGTAACACCTTTACAAGTGGCTCAAGACTACTGCTGCTGGAAGCCTTTCCTGCCAATCTGACTCACAATAAAAACAGCCTCAGTGTAGTAAAAAATATTTCACACCTTCGCACAGATTATTTTTACTTTATAAAACTTCTCTTGGATATGGAAACTGAGACAACACCAGTACTTCATACTAATGTGAAAGAGATCTGTCTTAAAAATATCACCTCATCTGAAGGTATTTTTAAGAAGAAGGTCCTTTTATTTGTAAAAGCCATACAAAGTGTAAGATTACACAATGTATTTTGTTAAGCAGACAATAAATTCCATTTTAATGTAATACAGCATAGGAGTTGTTGGTATTGCTGGACTCCACATGATAGTATAAGGGTATTTTATTATTTCTGACTGTGAAGAAACAGTAAGCTTTTTTTTTTTCTTTAAGGGCAAAGGAGAAGACAAAGCACATTAAATTATTAAATGCTTATAACTTTAATTAGAAACAAAATTAACTTTTGTAAAACTTGGTAAATCAGATGTTCATGGATGTAGGTATACGTAAGGTCTGTATAGGAATAACCCTTAGAAATGCAGAGAGAACAGAAGCAACTTGGTGTGTTTATAGACTTGCATTCCCTTTCTCTGTGTCTGAACTTTCATTATGACAATGTGTATTCATTACAGTAAATGCAAAATTCAGACAATATGAAAATTGAGGATGTCATACCTTGTCTGTGGTGCATAGTTAGGAACTAACTTGCCCTAATGTTATTAGGCATAGGCATGCAGTATATAAACATATGCAAATGTAGTGTGTGGTGATTCTACTGTACAATAATAGAGACCCAGACAAGTCTGGCCTTACTATGATTGATTATTCTTAAAAAAAAAAAACCAAAGCAAACCAAGGAACCAAAAAACCAAACCAAACCAAGAAAAAAAACAACAAAAAAAAAATCGCTCCCTCAAAACATAAATAATTGTGGTTGCGAAGACAAGAGGTGACTTTCCCCCAAAGATTAATTGTTTTGTAGGCTGCTTCCATAAAAACATATCTCTGTAAAAACATAAATTTTCATAGAAACTCTACTAGGACCTTTACTCACTTAAAAAAATTTAAAAGAAAATTAAAATTTAAAAACTTTGTCTCTTTGTATAATTGTTCAATCACTTTTTTATGGATACACTTGAATTTTACATTTTCTCTACTCATTTACAGATATTAACTTAGTCTTGTGGTATATGTAATTTATTACCCAAATTTTGGAGAACTACCCCAGGGAAGAGAGAGGGCTGACATTAGCAAGTCCACAGGTTTAGAGCACTCCAATTTTTAGCCCAATGTGAAGTAAGACATTGTATTTTTAAAGGTGCTGAGTATCCATAATTCCATGTAGTCCACAAAATATGCAGATGCACAAAGAAACAAAAACTAACCTTACGTATTTCAAAATCAGGTAGCCACAAAATAACTCATCAAAATTAGCAGGCACTTTAAAATATAGGCCTCTGATTTGACTCTAATTAAATGGAAGTTGAAGTTGGAGCCAGGAGTAGAAACCACAGGGGACCCTTTGATCTCAGTTTCTCAGACTCCGCTGCTTTTTGCACGGCCGCACTTTCCCTTCACTTCAGCAACTCTTAGGCTGCTGCTTTAGCAGGAGAGTCAAATCAGCTACAGGCATGTGGCTGGGAAGGAATTTTTGGCATCTCTACAAACATTCACAAATGGCATTATCTTCGGCAGATGAAGACTGATATTTTCAAAGTCAAGTCCTCCTAGAGTTTTGGTCCACTGGACCCAAACAGACCACAATTTTCTCGGATATTTTATATACCCCTTATATAAAGGGGTACTTTAAATTGTTTACAATTACACAGTGGTACGTCCAAAATATATGCATCATGGAATCGCAGAAGACACTAAATAAACCCTTAACAAGATGACAACATAGGTTATTACAAAGCTAACACTATAAATATAAATACACTTGGAAGGCATTCATACTTTGCCTTTATAAAAAACCATTTCCCCTTCTGCCATAAACTCCTTTTCCAATATTAGTATAGGAAGTAGGCTCCTGAAAAACAAAGGGAATGTTTAGCTTGAGAACTTCAGGCATACATTTTAATGATATTGAAGGGATGAGTGCAAAAGCTGTCTTAATGATCTCACAGCAAGAAGGAATCATATTTTTGTCTTCCTATGCCAAAAAACAAACATACAATAAGAGAAAATTTTTACTAAAAAGAATTAATCAGAGAAATATAAATGGGTTGTTAAGGAACTGTAACGTAGTAATATTAATAAATTTAGCAGAAAGTTTCTATTTCCTACAAAGGCCCCAGTTCCAGTGGTGTGCACATTTTGTGTTGTTTCCCCCACAAGAAATTGAAAATGGAGCTTTACTGAGCAGGTAAGGCTACATGCGTGTGCTATGGCAACACAGGACTGGTGCAGATGTCCCCAGATCACCTACTTTCCAATAAAAAGGTACAACTGTAAAAGAAGGCTAAAGAGAAAGCTTCCAGGTACCTTTGCATTCTCCAGATCTGAAAATAAATATAATTTAAATCTAATTTAGCAGCTCTACACTATACCGGAGCATCTTAATGTGTTACAATAGGCACAGAATTATTCACTGCATCTCTCTACTACCATTCAAGAAAATCAACCATTATTCTCAATCTACTAATATAAGTGAAACTTAGTACATAATAAACATCTAATTAAATTACTTTCTGAGTACATTTTCCACACAAAGTTATTTTTGAAGCTACTGACAATATATGCAAGGATTAAGCAATGTGTATTAAACTGTAAGCTATTAATTTTAGAATGGATCTGTATAGGCTCTTTAGAAATATTAAAAAATTACTCACTGATTTTCAAGCCATCACTACATTATATGCACAATTCAAGGAGTTTTATTTTCTCAGTAGACAGAGATCTAACAATTAATAAATTATCTTTGTTTTCTTTATAAAGGAATTCTTATTATATTGCAAGTATATAACTTGCTAGGAACATACAACAGTGAGTAATAGCACAATTAATTTACACGATTCTTTTACTGTCTTTTTGTGATATTTCTGTACATTCAATTATGCAAAACATCAATAGATTTCCCTCTCAAGATGTACATTAGACAGTCAGCATTCTTTTTTCAAAATGTAAAAAAGATATCTTTTAAAGATACATGAAAGACAAAACACTTTAAACTAAATTTTTTGGTAGTATTGCCATTTCTACTGTGCTAAGCCATAAAAGTTGAAGAAATATGAATTAGCCTCTTTTGTGAACACTAGTCATTCTCCAGGTGAAAAAAAGCTTTATTCAAATCTACAAGAGATTTGACAATATCAGGAACTTTTTAGGTAGTTAAAACAGAGAGGAGTGCACACTCACCCCTGCATATTACTGCATACTTCTGTAGATGTGCTTCACACTGTTTGCTTACTGTATACAATACTTAGAAATCTGTTCCAACTCATTTGATCCTGAAAACTTGGTAATATCTGCATTTGCAGATTTAGACTATACAAATAAAATTTCTTTTGAAAGTGTTTTTCAGATGCCAAATAAATAGAATTCTGCTTTTAAAAATTCAGTAATATCTCTCAGGAGGTTGGAGAATGTCAATTTGTTTAAACCTGTACTAGCTCTGCTGTCTGACAATCTGTGCTGTAAATCTGCCATTAAACACGTGGCATTCAGTTTGGAACACCAGTATCATGGTCATGAAAAAGGCAACAAAAATGAAGATAATGCTAGCCTACCGTATATTTGCACTGGAAGAGAAGCTGTTGCCATGGTTTTGGTGATTTTGAATAACTATCCTTAAAAGAGTGATCACTGTAGCAAATTAAATGCCTTAATACTCCTCCCAAGCAGCCAGGTCCATTTGCTATTATTTTCCTTATTTGAAATTAAGAACATGAGTCTGAATGGTGTTGAAAGCTCTGCCAAAGAGATACAACTGTGTAACTCAAAACGCCTGATGCAACACACCCAAACCTCCTCAGCCAGAGGAGAGCATGGGCTTAGGACACACCATGACCACAGGCGTGTTAGTCAGGGAAAGTCATTCAAGCTACCAACACAAAAAGAAGGATTCTCCTTACAAACATTCTATCTGGAAAACTTGAGAGCAAAAAGGAGGAATTACAAAGTCTCCAGGCTTTTTTTGGGGGCTGGGCTTGTTTTTGCTATCACTTTTTAAAAAAAGACGCTCATACTATCAAGGGTCACCTCTCTGAAAATTGACCTTTCTGGAGTGAGGTTTTCTTGACCTTGACAGTGATACAAAGAAAGGAACACTGCCTGAGAGAGAAAGAGAGAAACCACAATAAGCAGAGCTTAAATCTGATATTCTAATAGTTGTATTTCACAGCAGGGAATAAACTGTGGGGAAGAAAAACAAAAAGAAAATGCTCTGAAATGGCCTACATTCATTAGAACACACTAATAGGTGTTTAATGCAGCAGAAATGCTGTTAGGTCTTCTAGCACTTTACAGAAGAACATTTCCAAACACATTTTGGATGTTCATTCTGGGATGCACCATAGCCCTAACAAAGCCCTTCTGAATGACATAAGAGAAAGCAGTTTTGCTTATTATGTGAGACAGGATTTTTAAATACTAACTTGTGGGTAAAATATATTGCTATTAAGTGGTAGTATGTCTTATGTTCAAAGAGACAGAATAGAATTTTGAGAAGAAAAGCCAGTCCTTGCAAACATATTAGAACTGGTAAGCTGCTTTTCTGGATTTAGTTGAAATTTCATCGGCGCTGTGGGTAACATTTTTAGTTTTGTAGCTGAGTTTTCAAACAATGAAATGTTCTTGTTTCACACAAGTCAAGGAGCTAAATCACTTTTAAAACTCTTAGCAAAAATAAGTGGTTTGAGTCAATTTTGCTCCAGGTAACACTCTCTGCTTAGGGACTAAAAATAAAATCGCTCATTCAGAATATAAGTGGAAAAAATAGCAAGCTCTGCAGAGTTTTCAAAAGTATTTCTTCCTTCTGGGTTTGAAGCTAAACTCACTATTTATGAGAAATCTTGGCAGAACATAAAAATTCGAAACAACACAGCTGCAAAGACTGTCAATTTTTTTACCTTGTGTAAAATGATAAGTCCTTCACTACAAAGACATTGGCAAGTTATTAAAGAATACAAGCATTAAAAACAAGTAAATAAATAATTCTGGTTTGCACTCAATCACACAAGGCTTTTTAAAACATGTGAAAGGTGCTTAGCATAATGGTCTCTAAATTTGTAAGGAAACAAAATTGCTTGGCTCTTAACGGAAACTGGCCCATGAATGGTTTCCAAACTCAGCTCAGGAATTTGGGAAAGACATGGTGAAGTCAATGTAAAGTCATTTGAATAGGCTTTAAATCAGAACAGGAGTCAAAAGGATAGATGGGTAAACTTGATTAATTTCTTCATTTCTATGCAACTAACAGTACTAAACAGTGTCCTTGCTAATATTTAAACCTGAATGAGTGACTTATTCTGTGTGCAATCCCCAGGAGATTTATCAAGAAAACAATAGAAGAATTGAAAACAGTCATCTACCCTACAATCTTATCAGAAGTTATAAATTTACAAATCTCTGGTACTACAGTAAAGAAAGCTTTACAAAAGGATCCGACCAGACTCTCCCATGTTAGAATGGTCACTTTACACCACTTCAGTGTCTTAATATGCCCTGTGATATCCAAGCAAGCAGCTATGAAGTTTTCCTCATTTATTCCTCTGAATTAGTGTCTGTGATTTTATCTACATCTTCTCCTTTGTGCATGCAAGTGTGTGTGTGTGTGTGTTGTCATGCCCCAAGCAGTTCTGTGGAGTTCTCAGGGTTGAAGCAGCTCTTTTATTGTAATCAGTTTTCATTACAGTCCTTTGATCTCTCTCCATTCTTTGTATACAACACTTCATCACCTTTATTTTCTGTCATAATTGCATGTGAAAGATTTCTCCTTTGATAGACCCTGAATGCCAAATCAGTATCGAAAAGAGTGTTGAAAAGTGTCATGTGCTCTGTCTGCTTTAAAAGGCATCCCATACACCTGTGGAAGACAAACAATTTTTCAGTGATATGACATATCTATCATCCGTCCACAGGATATGAGCTGTTCTGTCTGCTTAATAGCAAGGGGCTATGCATAGCAAAATAGTAACTGCTGAAAGAAATGTGTAGCACATTGCAAACTGTCTGGCAGCCCTCCCTAAGCCTCATCTCATTCTGGCCTGCTGATAATTCACAGACTGTGTTCCTGTGCGCTCATCACTCCGGCAGTAAGAGTGGCTAGATGGGGCCCCCTGTCTCTGCTCCCTGTCACACTGTCATTCAGGTGTGTCTGTCTGCCATCACCTGCTGACACAGCCACATGCGTCTCAATTACACAACAGGCCTCCATTCACACTGCTGATGAAGATGTTCAATCTGTACTGGCTAGCAGCATTCTCCCTTGAAGATGTGTCTTTTGGGGTTTGTGAAAACAGGCACCAGGTGAAATCTGTTGGCTTCAACAGAATTATATTTCTCACCATATGAAATTATTAGCAGCCAGTCCTTTTCTCTACAATTGCAAGCCTCTGCTGTCCCCTGCAATGATAAAATATAGTGATGGGGTTTATTTTTTTTTTAATTTTATTTTCCCCTTCTTTACTTCAGCATAAGGACAAGTGATTAAGCAGCAAAATAAGAAAGCCAGATATGGTACTATGTCAAAGTAATTTATTTCTCTATTTTGCAAATGTCACACATTTATACAACCAAGGATGTTCTTAATACTGCCAAGACGGCACTGAAGAAATCCATATTCATCTTACAGAAAAAGAAAAGAAAAAAGAAAGAAAAAAGATAAAAGGAGGGGAAATGGTTAGAAGTTGATAATAGGAGATATATAATTGTTACATATGTACTTCTGTAGCCATGGAATGTAATACACAGGAGTACCTAACCAGCAACAACGCATGAGACACACAAGTCCTGTGAGGCATGGCTGAAGGAGCTTGGGGTATTTAGCTTGGAGAAAAGAAGGCTCAGGAGGGACCTTGTCACTCTCTATAGCTCCCTAAAGGGAGGTTGCAACAAGGTGAGGGTCAGTCTCTTCTCCCATGTAACAAGGGACAGGACAAGAGGAAATGGCCTCAAGTTGCACCAGGAAAGTTTCAGATTGAATTTCAGGGAAATATTCTTACTGAAAGAGTTGTCAGGCATTTGAACAGGCTGCCCAGGGAAGTGTTGGAGACATTCACAAGGTGTACGGGTGAGGCAGGTGCCCGACAGCCTTACCTGAGGGCAAGGTAAGAGGGGATGCAACACTGCATCTGTTGGGAACCAACACAGGTCACCTAAGCAGGGAAGTCAGGACTGGAGGCAGACTGGGACACAGTGACCATGTGTCAGTGGAGCTTGCTGTCCTGAGGGATATGGGTCAAGTAAGGAGCAAAATTAGGCCTATGAATTTTAGAAAAGTTCCAGCTCTTCAAGGAGATTGTCAGTAGGATTTGCCCTCAGGAAAAAGCAAGGGGAGCTGAACTGGCAGATTAAGGAAGTCTTCCAGAGAAGACTGGAAATGCCCAGGTGCAAGAAATGGGGCAAGGAAGGCAAGAGAGTAGCATGGCTGAGTAAGGACCTGCTGGTCAAACTAAAGGGAAAGAGCAAATGCACAGAGAGTGGGAACAAAGACAGGTACCTGGGAAGGGTATAGGGACAATGCTCAGTTGTGTAGGGATGGGGTGAGGAAAGCTGAGGTAAAGCTGGAACTGAACTGGGCAAGAAATGCAAAGAATAACAAGGGCTTCTGCAGATATGTTAACCAGAAAAGGAAGGTCAAAGATAAACAGTCTTGGAAAACTGGTAATAATGGGTAAGGAGAAGGCTGAATTTCTCGACAACAGAACAAGAGCAGCCCTGCCAAGAAGGATTTTGGAGTGCTGCTTGATGGAGAGGTTGGACATGAGCAGGCCATGTGCACTGCCAGCCCAGAAAGCCAAACGTGTCACGTGCTGCAGTCCTCACTCTGTCCCAGCTTAATATCTACATCTTTTCACTCTTCTTTTGTAACTGACAGAAATTAAGCCAATAATTTGTTCTGAAAAATTCCAAACTTACAGATGTAATCTTAAATCATTTAAAGCCTTTTAAAAAATGGATTCTTGGGCTCAACACACATTTTGTTCATTAGAAACTATTCCATTTTCTATTTTTCTGTCTACAATTAAAAAGTACTCTATTAAGTTCTTTTCAGACCTGCCACTTACTCCTGGCCAATAGCAATTTTCTTCTTCTCTCCTGACCATAAGCTTCTCTTAGACAGGAAACTGCATTCAGCTCTAGAAAGTCCCTTTCATTCAATTGGCTTTAAAATCAATAATGTTTCATGATTAAATCCAGATCCACATATTGGAACTTTACAGTAAAATTAGCTAGTACTATTATTGCTATATTTCAACTTTTGCACAGGCAGACATATTTTCTTCAGACTTCTCATATTTTCAGCCCTCACAAATGACCAGTGACATTATAATATTTAAAATAAACAGCTCACTTCTCTGCCTTAATATACAGAATTAAAAATTCTAATATCCATCAACAAGCAACCCAGCACACATAACACATACTGAAAATAAAGCTACAGTTATCTTTCTCTGACAGTATTGCAAGGAGACATAGATCTACCTGCCATGTTTGCACAAACAACAGAGTCCTTGATATGTACACCAGGGGACCAGTTGGCAAGTTTTCAGTTTTATTCCTCTATCAACAGTCTCATTTATGCACTTGTCCTAAACATGAACAAAATGATTGAATGAAATAATAATTACCATAAACTAGAGAATGTTAATGCCTAGGTTATTCCTCCGTGAACTCAGGTGAATGACTTGCAGAGACTCCTAGATGATGAGACTCCTTAAAAAACTAGAAAGACTACTATTCAACAACAAAGAACATTGGCAAGACTGAATATAGAAAATGAAACTCAAGGACATGTATGTATGTAGTTATGTAGCTGCTTTCTGACCTAATCTTTTCAACGCTCAAGATTTAAAAATCCCTCAAGAGCATCCATACACAACTTGCAGAAATCAATAACTATAATTGTGTGTGACAACTGAAAAATTCTCGTCTTCTCACTTTTCTTAATTATTAAAAAGACGTGGATTGTGTCCTCAGCTTAACAAATAAGAAATCTTAAAGCTGAAATTACTTTCCAGTTAGATTTCTTGCTTCTTTATTTCTTCCTTGTCCCAATGTGGACATAAATGGTGACCTGCTAATTTGTTATATACTCAATCCCATTCCTACTGCTTTCAAAGAGAACTGGGATAAACAACCCAACAAATAAAAATAACTTCCATACTATAAAGGCAATGGTGACAGGCTGTGTGCCTCTGAAATGTGAAGGAATATAAAGTGAAGACTTGCATTTATGGAAAAGACATTAAGTCCCAGTTGGCAATCGTTGTGCAAAGATATAATTCACTCTGTGCAGTGCTGCAAATTCTAAAAGTGGCTTAACTTAAAATAAATAAATTTTAAAAATTATCTTATACAGAAAAGGAAGACAATCCTGCCAGTACTCAGTGCTTAGGCTCTGCCTACCTCATAAAGTAGGGTTACACTCAGTAAGAAGCAGAAGAGGAAAAAACTTTTCAAAGAAAAGGAAACATAATTTCTCCAGTTTTCTCATTGTTTATTCATTTAAGTGGAAATACATAACACTTGATGCAGTCTTTCTCTCTTTTACATTCCTCCTGGTAATCTTCTCATACACACTCTCTTTTCAGAATCAAACATTTGAGAAGTGTCTTTATTTTCCTTGCTTTTTTCCCCTTATCTTATACATGTGTGTGTGTTTCTATCTCACTTGTTTCTCAAGACTGAAACTTCACTTTCTTGATAACCCAGTCCAGTATAGTGTCTTTGAGACACAAAAACTTTTAACTATACCTTTTTAGTAACAAAACATCAAAGAAAATGTAACAGTTACTAGTTTTGATCTCTGTAAGTATGACAAAAATTAATTACAGAAAAGAACATTTTTAGAACTATTTAAATTTATCAACCCTCAGTAATATTTATAATGGCAACTGGGAAGATATACTATTTTATATAAATTTATTGTTTAGTCATATTAAGGATTAGAAAACAGATTTGAAATTTATGAGCTGAACAGACAAGGAAAAAAAAAAAAAGGAGAAAGGAAACAGAGGTAGACAGTGATTAAATTATTTGCCCAAGGCTACATAACAGGTCAAAGGCAGAAATGTGAATTGGAAACAATTCCCCTAGCTTTCCAACGCAGTTCCTGAACTGAGTTTTGAGTCAAACATAAAAAACACCACCCCAATGAAAAATTAGTATTAACCCTTGCCAAAAATCTGTGGAACTCCTAATCATGGCATTTGGCAATTATTTTAAATATTCTGCAGGTACATGTGTGTGCATGTAGCTGCAATGTGGTGGCTCTTGAGTAATCATAAATGTTGCCTCACACTTCCATAGAATGAGAGACTGTAAAGCAAAGCTGATCAAAACTGTCACCCTTGGGTCACAAGAGTTGACACTCTTGATTATGCCAGGGGATGTCCAGGATACATCTGCTGACACTGTGCAAATCATTGTTATTTATTTTTTAAAAAACACATCATAAATAATTTTAGCATGAAAAATGTTCTCTGTGAGAGAAATACTTCAGGAGAAAAGGTGACATATTAGAATGATTGCATTTTTTAAAAAATTTATTCAGTGTGATGTAACTGAGTTATGGACTCATCTCTCTCTTAAGACAGCTTTCTCAGGTTACAGAAATGCCAATATTGTGTCGTGGTGTTGATGCAATAAACACAACTAAGAAAATGAAGTATATAAGAAATGAAGGTATCCATAACTGCATAGCACATTTAAATAAATAAACATAATAAATCTGTGAATAGACTTCATCTACCTAGACTGAACAGCAAACTTGCAGAGATGTCAGTAGAACAGAACAATGATACAGAAAAAGCTCTGTACCACATACTGCTCCTTCAACTCCATGATTACAGTCATTTTCATCTACTATATCGTTACAGCTTTCCTCCATCTGGGAAGATCAGATCTGCATTTGGTCATCTCCACATTCCCACAATCAAATCCCAGCATCTTCTGATGCCAGAAGTCCAGCAGCATTTCAGTGCCTTCCAGCTGTTACAATACTGTATCCTTCCATAAGATTGTTATCAACAAACATCTTCCAGAAAAAAAGAAATTGTAATATTATTTCATACTGTTACCTTGATAAAACTAAAAAAATAAAACTAAGAGGTCTCTGTTAATGAACTGAGTACCACAAAGCTGGTATGATCTCACCTAAGAGATTGTCTGTGCATGCCATAGGATGCGATACAGCAGACTTTTGTGTTCAGGTTAGGCGACTTAATTGTACTTACATCTCTTTCTGCAGAGATTTTATCTCTTACTTTTAGTATATTAAAATATCAACATTACGAACCTTACTTTTGTTGCCGGGCTGCTGACAGGCTACTGGAAAGAAAGGCCCAGTCTTGTATAAACTACACACTCAAAACCCTAATGAAAAGTCAATACACTTCACTTTCTTGTAGCAAGAGAGAGACTTATCTACCTGAAGACCAACTGGATTCATCATGCCAGGAAAGCATTTCTATTTAGTAAGAATTCATACTTCAGGGCCTTGCTACTGAAAACAGTTAGGAAATATATGAACATTCAGTCTGGCAAAATAACAAGAATTAAAGTGTTGGAAGCTCATTCTGAAAAAGTAAATATTCTTCTGTAATACCATGGCAAAACTCATTCACAGTGACTTATAATGCAGAATATGAGAGAATTGTACCTAGTGCATATGAAAACAAGAAAAAAGAGTGAGCAACAGAAGTTATCTTTGTTCCTAAAGCCAAAAAAATCCACAACCCACTATAAAGTGGTTCATTTTTAAATGTTAAAAAACCTATTCAGTTACACAGCACAGAAAACAAAGGTATTTATGCAACAGTCTACTGTATCACCATACTTTTTTAAACAAGATTTTCCCACCACTCTCAATTTCATCCCAAGTAAAGATTCTCTGCAATCAACACACCAATTTCCTAACTGAAACATGCAGAAAGCAATCTGTAACTATTGATCTACTATTTTAGCTGGAGCTGCAATGTGCCCAAGCTAGCTAAAAGCAGACTGCCCTGGGATACCCTCACGTTATCGCTTGTTCGAAATTTTCTGAAAGACATTCCATTTGGCAGTGACAATAGAGTGAAGTAATAGGCTTACTCACTTCTACACAGGCTTGAATAAGAGAGCACAACCTCTTCCTAGCTCTGTTATCAAGGACCTATCTAAGTGGATATTATGCTTTATGTTCAGCTCAGTAGGATTTTTGGTCATGCTGGGAGCCAGAAAAATGTCAGCTATGACACAAGCCAGAAATGCTCAAACTGTGCTCAGTATCACTGCTGGACCAAACTGTTTCACCCACTGAAAGGATTTGCCGCTCCTCCAACTTCAGGCCTCATCTGTGTGTTATGTTCGTGATTGTGAATTATGAACACATGCCTCTGGTTGCAACAGCAGTCAAAGGAAAAGTCACTTATACTTACAAGTTAACAGAGCTGATTGCAACACCACTTAAATCCTGCAGTAACCTCTCTGAACCCACCTCACAGAGCAGCACTTCATTTTCAAGGCATAGAAAAACAGAAAATCTGGTTTCAAACCTATGGCAAGGGAAAGGAAAGAGGAATGAGGCAGACACTACAGTAAAATATCCAAAATACCCTGTGACATCTAGATTTCCCCCAAAGAGCTAGAACACATAACTTTTCTAAATATTGCCTTTTCAAAGAAGTCTTTCCTAAATAATTGTTGTGCTGATATCATGAAATAATGACTGAGAAGGAAGAGGGTCAAGAAGATTTTGAGTAAGCAAGAAAGGTGTGATCACTGTCAATATTTAAAAAAACCCCAAAGTTATAATTTCAAGACAACCTCATAAATAGAAGGAAGCCAGAGAGAAAATGCTAAAATCTTTCCCATCCTAAGAAGTCAAAACAAAAAACACATTACAAGACTTGTGTATACAGAATACTAATAAACACAGGAATGGGACCTTTAAAGAGAAGAGGAACTGCCTCCAACTAAATCGCAGCAATTTAAATCCCTGCTTCTGCCTGATAAGGTACAAACTACCCAACTAAGCTGTCCAGAGATGAAACTAAAAAACCTGACACTGGCAGACTCTCCGGGTTTAACAGAGCTTCTTCATTAATTATCTAGACATTGGCACTGCTACTCTGAACTCCCAACTATACAGAGCAAGAAAAACTCATTTGGACACAAGCACTTGAATGTTTGAAAAAAAAACCCAACAAAAAAACCCCTGCATTTCAGTGGATGCAGCATTTGTATGCTTATCTACGGGTTTTTAATGTCACTTTACAGTTAATAATTAGCCCTCCTCTGGCCTGCACAACGAGTGCCACTGAGACAAAAGAAAACGTTAAGTGTGTTAGCTATACTTGCCACTGGTATAAATAGTCAAAGGGATGATTAATGAATGAGGGGGAGAATTAAACAGAGCAGTGAACAAAGACAAAGCCCGTTTGCTTGGCTGCCCACAAACCAAGACAAGCTGCATCCATAAAGAAACTACAGAAAGTGACAAACAAAAAATCAGCTTAATAGACAGCTCATGAAGACTTTATTTAACCCCACATTATGACAGCCTCAGTGCTTTATTAACACTCTGACATGTTAAGATGCCAGGGTCATTTGAGGCTAAAACACACATTTGTTGGGGGGGAAAGGCATAGGAAAAAATATGCACATTTTTGTGCCACAGAGAGAAAAACAGAGAATGCCCAAATAACTTAAACAACACCCTTCAGTCCTCCTTTGTGGAGCATGCCAAAATCGACATTTTTAAAGGGTTGTTTAGAGATGTCAAACAAAGCAGATGAAGCACTAACACAGGAGAAGGAGCTTGACAGGCCTTATCCTTCCCTTCAAATGGCTACAGTTTAGACAGACACATTTCAGATTAAAGAAAAACTTGTGATAGCTTTTAAATTTAAAGCAAATTATACTAGCTTTTTTTCTCTTAAATGAGCTAATGAGCATTCCCAGCTACTCTCCACAAATTACTACAGATACCTGTTATCCTCTATAATTGACTATGATTTCTGAATCAAAAACTCTGCAATAAAGTTGATAAACACAATACAGTCCAGAACCACTATTGCTTAGGCCATTTTCAAAGTCAGATTTAATATGGACATTTTAAATATATACTTTATCTTGCCTTTTCTTTTGCTAAGTAGAGATTTGTAGAGATTTTTAATTTATTTTTTTTTCAAACAAAAGAAGTAGCTTTCCCAGACAATTTTCTTTCATCACACATTTTCAACACAGAAGCCAATCCAAAGTTATAAGGATGACGTGTATGCTGCTGTTTTCTGGACCAGATTATGCCCGGCAAGATGTTTTTGAATTTACCAACAGCATTCAAAATAGACTAAAAAGAACTCTCCCTTAGCATGCCAAAATTCTCCTGAGCTTCAACATGTTTTCTTAAGTTCTTTCCAAGAAAATAATGTAACCATATTTTGGAGAGTTAGAATACTTATTTTCTTCAATATGATATATTTTTAAAAATAATCTAACAGTATGCTAACAATTGCAAGTCAGAGCTCCAATTAAACAGGAATAAGTCTAACTGCTCTATATTCCTTTGAAAGCTCTGGATAGATCATATCTATTAGCTAAAACCTCTCTTGGAATGTAATTCAAAATACAGAGCATGCCATGTAGCAGCAACTGTAGAATTTTAGTCTGAGTCTAACAAGTTTCAAGTTCTTAGCCCAGTTCTGATTGAATATCAAAGGTGGGCAGATCTTATTTTAAAGTATAATGCCTATAAAATTTGAAATGTGGGGGTGGGGGAGGGAGAGTTTAGGGTTCTTCTCCAAATATCCTAAGAGGTGAGAGACAACATAAGAAAGTCTTCTGTATCAATTCTCACACATGTCAACACATTGCTTTTGCTTTAGGAACACAATGAAAACTGATCATCTGCGTAACTGAAAGATACCAGCTTCAATAACCAAAGTCCCATTTTCCTGGGGAGCCTGCAGGAAGAGGGAAACAAGAAATCTCATGGTGTTCAAGTGTGATTTCTACAGGGAAGTGCCAGGTGCCACCGTCCATCCCCATCCAGGATGCACAGGTCTGTTTAGTGCCTTGTCCTTCTGCAGCTGTCAATAAACTCATGCTGATGTCCTGTGCTGCCCTATCACCCACAGAACCACAGAAGACAGAGCAAAGGAGACACATGAGCTCATCTCCTCTCTATCTCTGCCACTGGGTGAGATGAACTTAAATGAGTAATGACTGGAAAAGCCCTCTGGATTTTTCATGCTGTGACATCATTCTCACACCAGGATCACTCTCCCACAGCTGAAGCTTTAAAAATGATAACCAAGTGTGACACACAGTCTAAGAGCAAATAAAATCAAGTGAACACCAAGACATTTAGGACACATCTATACTGTCAAGGACTCAGGAACACCTGAAACTGTTTCTTAGCCACACACATTTATTCTTGCTAACCCAGGCATGCTTCTCACAAACAGCAAGTCACAGGGGTTAAAAGATCTTGTGAGAGAGTCACTGTGTCCAGTGAAGGAAGCTGGGTTGTTTTTAAGTGTCCAAAGAATGTTGTTGCTAACTTACTCTATCACAACACTGTTATATATATGTGTGTGTACACATGCATAAACCAAATAATATCCTTCTTAGAACTGCTAGGCAATACTAGTATCAAAGATTGAATCCAAGCATCAATCCTCAATACCTCAAAAGGTTTATATTTTATAAGAATGTAGTTGAAAATAACACAAAAAGTGAAAAGACATTTGTTTATTTAGCAATCCCTTGACAGTCTCTCTTGATCTATAACCTCCATTTTGAGTGTGCTAACCACAAAAAAAAGCAATTTGTGCTAACTTGAGTCACCGCAATAGAAAAAGAGAGGAAGGAAATTATTAAGGTAATACAAGGCAAGGTCCATAAACAAAAATTAAAAGACTAAAGTTGCCTTTCCTTTTTTTCTGATGCATTGCCTGCAATACAAACATTACTTTAAAAAAGGTTTAATTTGAACTAACACCCCATGCTGAAAAAAGCGCACAAGCAAGGAGAAATTTAGAGATTAATTAGATTATTTGATGGTACAGATTTAATTTTAAAGTTTAGTTCCACCTGTGTCCTTTTCAATGCCCTGTCCACTTCCAGCCTGCCTGTTGGCAAGCACTGTTCAGCCACAGCCAAATTATTGGTGTGCTACCAACACTGCTTCAGTCACAAATCAAAAAACCCCAGCACTAAACTCTAACTCCACCTCAGCCAAACCAAGTAGAAGTTTATGTACATAAAGAAATTAGTCAGTTCATACAGCATAGTGGCTCTTGAAAGAGAGTTATATAAAATGGTTGAGGGACAGGAGTGAGAAATCAGTCACTTGAAATAGCAGGCAAAGAGTGACAGTATAAACACTTACAGTGTCCAGATTAAATTTAAATCTGTCAAAGTCCAGTTAAAATTTAAGATCTAAACAAGAAGCTGTATTCATAGCAACTTATTTATTAGAAAAGACACTAGAATAAAGCAGCTCTCAAACAACTTCAGCAAGGCTGAACAGTCATTTCTGAATTTATTTTAAATTCAGTTATATACACTGAGCAATTTAAACATGCAAAGGAAAATATACTTTACATGATTATTTATCATTCCATATCATAGAACAATAGCCTATAAAATTATCTATTTCTCTACGCATCATTTTCATTCCACTTCAAATGTGCAATCCAATTTTTTTATACTTTAGATTGGAAAGTTAAAACTGCTCTATTTGCATGCATCACAATAAAGAGAAAATGGATTCAGGATGCTGGGTTCTGCAACTTTCTAAAGGAGAAACTAGAGAGACTTAAAGAATTAAATGAAAGAACTACTCTGCTGACAGAAATTCAGAGTTACTTCCATGAAAGTGATCTTGCTAAGTAAGAGAACCTATACTCAATCCAAATTTTCTTGTAGGAGTAAAATGTCTCTCTTGACCAGTTAACAGGAAATGGTGGTTTGAATACATATTTATTCATATATGCAATAAAAGAGAAAATGCTGTTTACATGCTCATTTTTCTCATGCATCATTCTTTCAGACTTCCTTTTTCCTTTGTTTTTAACTGATATTCATATATATGTAAAAGTAATAAGCTATTTGCCTCTACAGCTACATCTTCAGTTTTTTATGAATATTTTAAGGCCACAGGGCAACCAGTTGAGGTTCTTGACCAGGAAGTCAAAGCTAAATTTCAAATTCTGTTATATATTGGGAAACAAATGGGAGCTTAGGTTCCAAAGTGCAGTGTCCAGTATTTTCTGGAAGATAAAGAGGAAAAGAGGAAAGCACAAGACTATGTGCTGTTTTTCCTCAGCCTATAGCTATTTCTTATGGAAAAGAAAAAAAAGGAACTTTTAAAAATGCAAAGCCAATCAGCAAAATTTCTGTAAGACTGGATATAAGACTTATCACACAACCGCAGTCTCCCAAGAAGAACAAAGGCAAGCATCAAAACTTCCTTGTAAAGGATTCTTGCTTAAAATGCCATATCAGGGCTAACTAAACAGGAATCCATTGATTCACATCCATGCAAAGGTCTGACATCAGCAATCCCATTTTCATTAAAAGATCTATTATCATTTCCTGTGTCCAAGTTCTGGGTTTAGGTGTTCTTGAGAGGAAACGTGCCCAAAACCAACAGTGAAGAAGCATCACACACCTGTTTCCTCTTCATATCCTGACCAGTAAAGATACTTGGCCCAAAGTGGGGGATTTCATCTTTCCTTCCTTCAAAGAACCTTATAAATAGGCTGATACTGATGCCGGAATGATTTTTGTCTTTTCTTTTATATACCTTTTACTCAGTTCTCTGTATCCACAAGTATTAGCAGTATGCATACTTGCAACCTTTTACTTGGTTTAGTGCTTAGTGTTTTGTAAGTGTTCTGCAGGCCTGAGACTGAAGAGCCCAGAACTGCAGAGCCAGGGAGACCAAATATTCCTACTATCTCAGGAACCCAAGATCTCCGAGCAGGACAGATTCTGTAAACTGGGGGTTATCCCACCCCAACCTCATTATTGGGCCCCCTTGTTAGATCTACTGATGTGTAAAGTCTATAACCCATGTGTGTGACTGACGGGGGGGCGCATTTTGCCACGCTCTCACCTGGGTGAAGTGGATGCATCAAACAGGATCCTGATTAAAATACTGAGGTAAAGACCCCAACCCTTTTAACCGTGTCTGGTTTCATTTTCCTGACACCAGGAAAAAGGCATCAATGAAGAAAACTGCAGGTTTCTTCAGACAGAAATAACACCTTATCAGAAATATTAAGGAAGATATTTAAGGAAGAAGAGCTACGTCAAGCTTATAAAGACAAAAGCTTAAGGAAAAAAGTGGCAAAACAGTGCTGTAAGGCTTGAGTGAGACTGTACTTCACTTGTTTCCAAATGTTAACTAAACTATATATCATAGATTTCAAGAGGGTTATTTAACTCCAAAACTGAGATGCTGCTGACATCACTGCAGCAAACTTTAACAGTGCTACTTAACAACAACATCCACTTTTTTTTCCCCAAGAAATACAATTCTGAAATTCAATAATTGGTTCTGTGCCCCTGTCACTAAGGAAAGACTGCCCTAGACAACAAGAAACTGCTCCATCACAACATTTTGATTACCAGTCTAGTTCAACACAGTTACAACTTTGGCTTTTTCAGTCTCCTTAAATTTTTTTAATGTTTTTTTTTCCTTCATTTGATCATTACGGTTATTTTTTCACTCATATATTTACTTTAATTTTTTCATGTTCATCTGTAGAAAGCTTCAACATGAAAGAAAGTCAGCACTTCCTCTAGGTGGCAACTCAGAGAGGTTTATTAATCCTGTGTCCTTAACAACAATGAACATGCCTTCACAAGCTATTATTTATCAGAACTTCTGGGCATCAGTTGAATACTCAGCCAGAATGTCATGGTTCTATTGTACTGTCAGCTTTATCAATATTACATTTACATTTCATCCAATCACTCACATAAAAGAAACTAAGATCAGTAACAACTCCATTTGACACTATGTTAATACATATGTCTGTTGGGACTGGGAGAGTGTGAGAAATGCTGTGGAATCACACCACTTTTTATAAAAGTTGTCCAATCAGCAGTTTTTTCACCTATCAACACAGCAAACTCAAATATATTTCCAGAGTAACTGCAATCTTTCATCCCCTGAAACCATGAGAAAAAAAACCAAACTATCAAGACTCTAGTTGTCCCATTTATGATGACTAAAACATTTAAGATATTGCCGTGAATGAAATATGTTATTTCATTTTGATGCCTATTGAGTGTATTAAGTTCTGGGTCAATAATATGTAAATAACTTTCTGCCCTTTGAGATCTGATTTAGGCTTACCATTAAAATGACAGAAAAATCTGTATTCTCTTAGGAACATCTCATCTAGTTTGTCATAACCATAGTTTGGGAAATATTTTCAATACAAAATAGCTTTGTTCTCACTGAGGAGGGAAGAGCAATTTAAAAGCATTTCAGCTCTTTTAAAAATGCTGGATTGACTTTAATTGCATATATTTCTAATAAGTTTTTTTCTTAGAGGCATTTAAAATTTGAAGACATTGAAATTTTATATAATTTTCTGACAAAGGGATATTACAGCTTTATCTCCTCTTGATGTTTGTAGGTTGAGATGAACACACCAAGCTAAAGGGCATTGAGAAGATAAGTTTCCGTGACATTTACTATAACTCTTTTATATTACCATCTGGCTATTTTATATGTAGCATTCAGAGGGAAATATAAAAAAAATGATGTAAAGCTGAAATTATTTCCTTGATAACACTTGTTTTAAACACCATGCCACTAAATAGCTAAAAAGTCTCAAAAGTGAATGCATAAAGCATATAAAAGCTACAAGCATACTTACATAAATTCTTAAGATTAAAGTAATAACTTCTAGAAAAAGGTGGGAGAAAACATACTACAATAAATCTATTTGTAATGGTATTTGGGCTCCAGCAACTGCTTTCATTGTTCTCAAGTGGCTTACATATAAAACAATAGATTTGATGTATGATTTCAATCCCTTATGGAAAACTGTTCTATCTACAAGCAGCCTGTCAAACAAAACAACAAAAAAAAAAAAAGAAGCTCAACACTAAGAAGAAATAACATCCTTAAAAAAAATGTAGGGACACCTTTTTGGTTTTTTTAAAATCCATTTCAGACCAGCTTATCACAGAGGATGGGATGCAGACTTGGGGAACAGGGAGGAGGGGAAGGCATACAGGAAAGTAGAAAGGAACTATGGGAAGTTGTACCCTAAAACTCCATCCATGAAGCTGGATAAAAACTAGTGCTTTCATAAAAATTCATAATCTTGATGCTACCTAGAAGGGAATATCAGCTTCCCTAGGAGTTGGGCTAGCAAAATGAAGGACAGCCGCACAGAAGGACAAAAGAGCACAGAAATGAAACAAAGGGGATATTTTTATAGCTTAGCAACCATAAGCCTAGCAATTAGGCATGATTTTCCCATAGCTAGTGATCCTTTTAAAATTTTTTTTTTTAATGATTGCTACTGATCTCATCCACAACAGCAACGGTGCAGTGCCTGTACCTGAAGGCACCTTGCTCTTCATTCACATTAGAGCAGCACCTCTGCTGCTAACTTTATCCAAGGTCAGATAATGCCAGTACTGGACTTCTCAGAATCACAGCACAGCACCCAGGCCCTGCCTTGAACAGAACACAATCTCACTTGACAAGAGAGACAAAAAATAGCATAAAGAACAGATTTAAGTATCCTATTCAAGGTCATATAGCAGGTTGATGGCGAGGGAAGAAACAAGTGTTTCTGCCACACTGAAATCTCTCGTCCCCCCCGACTGGGAATTGCTGTCTCTTTAAACTGCCTTTGTAATATATATTCTTTTCACTCAAAGCAACATTGTATGAAATTCTATTTCATATTGATCAGTGTATGTTAGTTTTATGATTTTCAGCAGTTTCCCTCTCTAAACAAAACTCTAATGTGCTTACACAATGCATTACAGAAAGAAAGGAACTTATCCTGTCCACCCAAAACCAAAAAATGTCATATACCTGCATTACTCCTGCTATACTGGAGCTAATAAATCCTGCTGAGAAGTTGGATTCACAGGCTAAGGCTCACACTGACTGCATTTATTTGCTTTTTCTCAGCTGGAAATACAAGCAAAGCAAGATTACAACTGCTCAGAAGTTGAGCAGAAGTAAGTTTCTATCTCATCACTTATTAGTCTCACGGATTTAACAAGCTGAATAAGCCATTTGTATTTTATTTTTACTACAAGTGCTGCAGCAATGTTGCAATGCTGCTTACAATTATCAAAACCACCCGTTTGATCAAAACTTTTAATTTGCTTCTAATCCAGTCTCATATTCCATAGCTGAACCTGTTTCACTGTCATCCTATGCAAGTTCACAGCACCAATTTCAAAATTCAGACGCTATCTTGTTTGCTTCTGCATTTACCAATTCTGAATTTTAGGCCTATTTTGGTAACAAGGAAATACAAAAACATACATGTATTCACATAAATGTGTTGTTATCAGGAAATAGAAGCCTTCTATTTAGAATACAAATCGTCTCATTCTCCCAGAAGTTCTACTGAGTCAATTAAATATAATTTTGAACAATTTTCAATTAAATAGCCAGCAGCTATTGTGCTTAATTGTTACTGAAGTCCATGCATGACTGCAGGTTTGGGCTTGTGGTAATTAATTTAATTCTTTGTGGCTTGGTAATCTGCTCCACTGCTGGATGTGTAACGTGATAGAAGGAAACAAATCTGTGCTGGACTAGTTTAGCCCAAAAAGCACAGGTTAATGTAAAAAACACAGGCAAAATAGTCTGGTCAGAAGAAAACTTTGCTCACACTGTCAGTAGGAAAATTATGAGTGAGAAAATGATGCCCAAATGCAAAAGGGCTCCTTGTGACACCATCTAGTACCTCAAAGGCTGAGCACTGCATACCGAGCTTCTGGAGTGAGCTACTCTCAGACACCTCAGAGCCCCACTCAACACTGACCTGATGAAAACGTGTCAGAAAAAAACATACACATGACCTGAATATTTCTTAGAAATCTCCAAATCATCCTGGTATGTCTGGACAATAAAACTAGCAAGATGACACCATAGGACAAGAGAACCCCTGAAAACATGACTGTACAAACTAAACTTACCAGTATATTACCATTCGACATTTACTAAAATATCCAACATTCTAAAGCATTCTATCATGAAATTTTCCATTCAAATTTTATCTTAGCCTTATTTTCTTTAATCCTTAACTGTTACCAGATGGGCTCAGAATAGCACAGATGCATATAGGTGAATATGACTTGTAGACCATTTCAGCACAACCTTCCAAGCAAAGAGAGTAATACCTCAAAAATACTTATTTTGTTCCCAATGTTGTAGATGCTGAAGAGTTATTCAAGTGGAGAAATGATCCCATTAAGTTTTGCTATTGTATTAAACTGGAAAATAAAATTTTCAAAACAAATAAGAGATTTTTGCTTTTCAATCTGCGTCACTTGAACAAGACTAAATACCAGGTATTTTGGAAATTAGCCTTGTTCACACAGTCTCAGGTTGGCATTTAAATATTTCCCATCCTCTCTGTAAATTAATAGCTATTCTTGAAAAATGAGGAGTCAAATATGAGGCTTATCTGCAAGTTCTTAGCAAGTACTGAATAAACATTGTGATTGAAAATGGTCCAAGAGTCTCAAAGAAATACAAATAATATTTTTAAAATATTATTTTGAGTTTGATTACAGTTGGAGATCAAAGTAAAAATTTGGTTTCTATGTTATACTCTAAGACTCACCTACTACTATCTGAGGTACATGCTAAAATGATATCTGAGTGTGAAAGTATCTGATTTCTCTAATGTTTTTAAATGAAAGCTTCTTAAGAAGACTACTATATAAATTATCAATCTCTGTCAGTGGTGGTTAACAGCATGCTCTGAGAGTGCTGATTAAAACAAAAGGTCAGAACAAACATCAGTGCTCCAGAGACTCTTGTAGATAATAGTGTAATTAAAATGTAACTCTAGACTGCTCCATGCTTACTATGTCAGCATCTTTCCAGCAGGGAATGGCCAGAGAGCCTGGCAAACTCGAGCAGTCACAGTAGAAAGTGGCAGGAGATGTCTGCTGAGGGAGCAAATAGATAGGCATCAATGTTATCAACTTGTGCTACATACTGGAACTCAAACAGCCTTTGTCTTTTTCTCTTTCTTATTTTCCTTCTCTCTCTCTCTCTGTCTCTTTTTTTTCTCCCCCTCCTTTCAGAGTGCATGCTGTCCTGTCTTTTGTTCTGGCAGAGATAAGATGTATAAATTATGAGTGGTTGACAAAGTATACTTCAGTGCCTGAGGCAGCTCATCAATCATTTTCCACATGTCGACAGGTAATTGATGCGAGCCCTGCAGGCGCATCTCCATCAGGTAAAAGGAGGAAGGAATTAAATCTGCTGTCATGGTTTGAGCAGATGATCTGTATTTAACATTCTTTTTAATTTAGAAGTTGTTTATTTTAAACTGTATTTGGCTGCTCTTGCTCCCTCCCAATCTCTTTCCACCTTGCTCACTCTCCCCAAGACCTCACAGAGGAAGCAGAGTGTAAGTGTCTGTACTCAGTGTGTCACACCACAAAACCTTCTTCAGGGTGAGAGGGTGCTCCAGGACCGGAGAGCAAGAGACCACCCAAAGACTCTTGGGGAGCAGCTGAGGAACTTACTTTCTACTTCACTGAAGCTTAACATCAAAGACACTGCTTGTCAGGCAATTATCTGTCAAGTGAGTTAGGTTCCGATCAATCTGGGATACTAAATATACAGACTTTTTCCTTTGGTTATTATCTTTATTCCATTTAGCCACACCTCTCAATCTGTTTACATTTCTTGTCTTTGAACAAAGCATTTTAAAGTTAAAAACTCAGGGCAGAGACAGAGAAGAGGGAAGTAAGCAATGGTATTGGGTCCAACTGGAATGGAGTTAATTTTCTTCACCACAGCTTACATAATGGTGCGGATGAGATTTACAATCAAAACTGCGTTGACAACACACAAATGTTTTAGCTATTGTTAAACAGTGTTTGCCCAGTCAAGTCACTCCCTGTTCCTCACTCAGCTGCCACAGTGAATACACTGGGTGTGTGCAAGGGCTTGGGAGGAGACACAAGCAGGAAGAGGGACCAAACTGAGGAGATATCCCATGCCATGTACTGTCCCACCGAGCAGTTCATCAGCAAGGAGTGGGTTTGGGAATGTGAGCTGTCCCGTGCCTGGGAACTGCCTGGGCACAGGCCCACCCAAGTGAGTTGGTGAGTGACTGCATCCCTTGCTTTGGTTTGGGTTTTTGTTTCTCTTACAGTTAAGTGCACAGCATCAGTTCTTTGTAATCTATGTTAGCTCCAATTTACTCTGAAAATCCAGTGGAAGATGCAAATCTGTTAAATCCTGCATACTGTGGAATCTCACAACATTAGTTAATATCCTTAATGTCATTAAGCACTCTGCATGGACAAGCTGAGCCTTCCCACCACAACTGAGCAGTGCTTATTTGACAAGATGCTGAACACCAGAACTGAGATTGTGCTGCTGAAGGATGGCATTATATCCATTGTTCTACTGGGCGTGGAGGTGAAAGACAACTGTTACAGGAAGTTTTGTGTTGATAGCATTCTATACCTTATATACATTCTCAGTTTGGACTAGGAAAAGTACAAATTCAAGAAAATAGTGCTTGAAAGGTTCATCAACACTGACACAGAAGAGCTTCCTCCATGAATTACTCAATATTGCCCACACAAAGGCCCTCTAAATCCGTGGCTTAGTAGCACAATGATCCCAAACACAACACAGATGGACTGCAGAGGGAGAAAAGCTTTCACATAATTCGCCAGTGAAAACAGAAAGACAAAAGAGCCAGTACAAATTCCAATGGTCCCCATCAGTTTCAAACCAAATCTTACTGGGGTACAGAGACAATTGATTATATATTAGCTATCAAAAAACAATGTTCATGCTGATTTTCAGAATGAACTATAATTAAATTTCCTCTGGCATAGTTCGAAGTTAACATGAGCAACAAGAAGGAAGAGGAAGACACAGCTCTGTGAGTTACTGCCATTGCCATTCTGAAATGCTTCAAGAAAAAAAGCTTATATCATGCAGAAGAAAACATCAAAAAACAAAAAATCAAACTATAGAAGAGTAATACCAAGCATAAAAAAAACAGACCGAAGGTAAGAAATCTTACACTAGAAAAGGGTAGAGGAAAGATCCTGAAAAGGACTGCTGTCTCCCTGGTGAATAATATAGGTAATAAATTCATTGAGAAATTCTTAGAATTTCTACATTCACCTAAGAATATCTAAAGACATTACCTTAAAGAGAAGAATTTTGAAAAAAAAAAAAAAAGGAAAGGGGGGTAACATTAGAAGTGTTTTGGGGCTGAAAAACACTTTACAAGAAAAGAAATTGCAAAGTATTTATAGTTCTGATTCAACAAAACATTTCCAGAACTTTAAATAGTGTTTCATCGCTGTAGCTAAGTGTAATAATTGAGATTTGTGATAGTGAAACATATATTTCCACTGATTTGTCAAGCACAGTATATCTCACTTCTGTCTAAAAGAATGACTCTACACTACAATTCAGTAAATATAGTAATGACTCAGCAACATGTATCCCTTTGGTCTCCAAAACCAAAATGTGCTTCCTATATTAAAGAACAAAGTACTAAAAATTAAATTTTAACCCTAACACCACGTATACATGACATATATTGACATAAAATCTGAAAAATAAACTGAGTCATTTCAAGGAAAAGAGGAACTTTTGCTTACAGTCTCAAAAAAGAATTCATGAATAATTTCACTCAAGGTCAAAATAATCAGACTTTGATCAAAGTAAAAAAATATTGTTTCTAAAACATTCCTGATCAAATTCTTATGCATTTCATAAATAATATATCTCATTTTATACTATATCATTGGTTATTTTATATATTTCCAATTATTTTTTCAACTCAAAAGAGCATGGTTTTGAACCAAATTATCTTTTCTAAAATTCTTTCGACACTGAAACTAATAGATTATAATAATACTCCTGATCCATCCAGAAAACTTGCCAAGATCAGTTCACTTCATAAAGATATTATACTTTAGTAAAAATTATAAATTATTTTGTTGTGAGGGAAAGATAAAACATAAAAGAAATTATTACTTGAAGGCTGTTTTTATTTAAAACACAGCACCTTCACAATGCAAAGAAACAAGAAGTCAATAATACTGGGTTTGAGCTACTGCTCTATCGCTCACATTATCCACTGGACAGGAGGCTGAAGTTTCTGCTCAGATAACAATATAGCACTTTATTACATGGCTCACATATACGAATTCTTGTCAAAGTTAATATTTGTCGGTACAACAGAAGCCAATCAGTGAGTTATCAAGGGTGAAGACTAAGAACTACTGTTTAGCCTGGAGAGAAGTCTAATTAAAGTTCTCTAGCCCTAAGTACTTCACGTTGCTTGCCAGATTCAGACTGGCTGCTGACAACTTGAATCTCCTCTTTAGTCCTGAAAAGAGCTTTTTCAGCATTCATTTTGATGTGGAGGCTTTAATCTGGCTGCCATTTCCAACACATTTTATCAGCCCTGAAAAGGCTTTTTGTTTATTCCAGCTGGCAACTCTTCTTTTGACAGTGAGTCTACAGGTTGGTAAATGTCAAAAGTTCCATTTCAACTCTTCCTTTCTTCATTTCTATCTTGACTGGTATTAGACTGATAAGTTAAGCACATATCACAGCCAAATTTTTTACCAGCAATTTGCCTGCTTTCTTCCTCTGTTGATCTCCAGATCAGCTATCCTTCACAATTAAGGGCACCCTTGATCTCTATATATAACCACGAAAGACATGCATAGCGTCAAGAATAAATATAAAATATATAAATTTCCATAAGTATATTGATAAATGAGCTCACGACAAATAGTACAAACTTTAAAAATTTTGCTTACAATGTCAAATACACAGCTCATGGATAATATTAGTATTTGGTACTGAATGTCAAACATTTCACAAATATGAGTATGAGAAGAGAGATACCCACTGCTATAGAGTCCTCTCTAGGTCCATCTGCTGAATCAAATAAAACCAATGGACTCATAGTTCTACATGTTCACTCAATTCTTGTGCTCCCAAAACCTGAACAAAATTTTTCAGCAATAGAATGGCCACTAGGAATCGAGCATGCCTGCATAATCTACTTCAATATTTTGATTTTATTGCACTGTATTTAACTATTGATATCTGAGAGATTGACATTCACATCCTGGTACTCTGAATTCTTTGTGGCTGATCTCCTACTGCCTTGAAGTTTAACTCAGTAAGTTTAGTAAACCTGGGCAAACTACTCTTGGTCCTTAGCAAAGTAAATTACTCAACAGTTCTAAAGAGCACAAGGTCCTTCTCACCAGCTACTGTACACAGGATTGTGTAGGCAGTCATTTTTCCTTAATGGTGTGAACCAGCTTTTGCTGCGCATCTCACCAAGAGGCAGAGCCACCTCCAACCTGGCTCCTGGGCTACTCTGATCCCCTCCTTCTTACAAGGCAGCACTGTATTTACTGAACTAAAGAAACAGACCTTCCTCTGATATCAATCATCATACTTCATAAAATAGGATTCCACATCATTAATTTATTTTCACTTTTATTGAGCATTTGACTACTTTTCATGCTTTCCAGACAACTGTTTTGAGCATCATCACCCTTGTTGGCAATTCTCAAGCTGCATAAGCATTCTAATTAAATTAAGCTTTGCTGTGTGTAAAGAAAGGAGGAAATGTTTTATTCTAACTTTATGTACATGAAACATGCAAGCCACTTGCTCAGACAAGCCAATGGAAATGTGTTGCCTTTGACTTACAGCCTGTGTTCTAAGCATGAGAATATTACACAGGATAAATTTATCACCACATTATGTAATTGATCAAATAAAATACAAATCCATAAAAACAGACCATGAAATGTTTTGTGCAGGACACAAGAGAAGCACCCTCTTCACTATCATACAACTACTATAAATTAAAAATCATCTAACAGTTATCACTGATTGAGTCATGCAAATGACTTAATACCATACTGGTGAAAATGTGCAGGCTGGTGTCACCAGCAATTATGCTTTTATGAAGTGGCACAGTTTATGGGGAACAAGACTTAAGCTGATGCCAATTACTCTAACAAAGTGCCCCTAAACCAATTTCCAGATTGGGAAGACAGGAAGGCAAGGAAACGAACAATTCAGATTGCATTACTATTAAAGCTTGCATTTTTATGTTGAAATGTAACATTCTGATATTTGGATAGAATTGTTAGAAATTAATTAGAGTTACTAGCACTAGTCATTTGTACAATTATATATAAGATAGAAACTAGTGGGAGCTGGCCAGAATACAAGCACAGCTGCAAATGTTTTTCAGTCTGAGGAAGGGAAAAAGCACTGCACTTTATGGAAAGAGTCACCAGAATTACAGGAGGACAAAAATATAAAAAAAGAAGAAAATATGTCCATTTAGAGAAGAATGTAATGTGTAACCTCATATTTAAACAAGTTCATCCTTTCCCCTGAAGAAAAATTCAACATGAAAATGGGGAAGATCATAATATTTCTTACCCCTGCAAGCCTAAAAAATTTCCACAAAGGTAGCTGCTTTTCCTGTAAATTTGTCTCATGTCTACTCAAAAGCAGAGAGCAAGACAATGGAGAAAATTCATTAATGAAAAAAATGCATTTTTCCTGCTAACACTCTTCTCCACATATCTGAACTTCAGAGCTTGTTCACAAAATATTTCTTTCTGGATGAGAACAAGAATGTTTGCCATGCTGTCTATCATTGCAGAGCACGGAACAACTGTCCTATGTAAAGGCTGAAATCCATATTTCTCGACAGATGTTTTGTTCAGAAGTTCTGTTTCTCTGTATCAAAAATCCTTAAAAAGCATTTGTGGCATAAGTTTTTTGTAGTCATCAAGAAGAGAAAGCCATCATGACTCCAATTTCATTTTATAGTAAGAACAAAACTTTTTGGCTTTGTTCAGAATAATTGCCACCATTGCTTTTTTGCTGCTCTTGGGCCTACTCAAATTTTAATTTTACAGGAAAATGTTTCACAAAGGTGATTAAAAGTGCTGCTTAAAATTATTCTACAGATGGGCCTGAAGAAAATATTCATCTTCTAAGTGATTATTTGTCCAAGGCAAAATTAAAATTTAAATAAATAGGAATAGAACAGGAATAAAAAAATACCCTAAGAAATTTTTTTCTCTGCTTTTAAAGATAACTTTGTTTGATTTTTTTAAAGTACATAATACATGACCTATAATGTGCATTTTCTAAGCAGCATGCTTAGAAACTACGCAGTGTGACTTTAGATCAAAGCTCACAAGCTATTTGAGTTTAATGAATATAAGTGAAAACCACATTCTTTAGGTGTGGACACACATACCACACATACAGACTTACCTGAACTATTTTCAACAAAATTTGTAAACTGCCTGCAGCTCAACAAGTTTGAGAAGTTTAGCTTATAATTTTTCAAGTGTCTTATTCCAAATCAAAGAGAAAAAAAAATACAGAAGTTGAGGTCAATTGTAAACCATTTATTCAGTTGGAGGTGGGGCAAAAAGTAAAAAGAAACAGCACAGTAGCTTAAAGGTTGCATTTCAATCTATTACCTAATTACCAGAAATACAAACTAAGAAATCAATACTATTTATATACTTTCATGAAAGATGGCTTCCACCTGGCAGCTCCTAAGAGCAAATATCTGCTCTATTTTACTTGCTCCCACTTCCAATGAACATGCAATGAAAACCTTGGACATGTTTATACAATCATTTAGATATAAAAATCCAGCAGAATACTCAGAAATTCAACACCAATGCTGACTAAAGCAATTTTTCCTTTGCCACAGGCACAGGATCGGGGTCATTTATATGGAAAGAGTTAAACTAAAAGGAAAATAAAAAGGAGTTGTCTTCAAGGGGGGAAAAACCCCCAAACCATAATACACTCCTGAACATGCATTATTTACCCAAGAGACAATCTCTCAGATTTACTGTGCTTACTTATATAAATGCAACTTTCTATGGCCTGAAGAAGGATTAGTGCATCTAAAAGCTCTCGTTTCTTTTGTCAGCTGGGACAACAAAAAATACTATTTTTCTTATGAATTTGGACTGTATATATCTTTAGACCAACAGTGTTACAACACCACTATTGTTAAAGCATCCTCTAAACAAATTAATAGATCAAAGAAGACGAATTAAGATACATAATTTTAAAGTATCAGATTCTTAGCTATTATGAAAAACAGAAAAGAAACACAGCCCAACACAGGAGGATATTTGCCTGCCTGCCTCAAGAAATTCCTCCTTTTACCTAATGCTCAAAATTGGGCACAACCTTCCTCATGTTCCATTACATTAAATTCCACCACACTACTCCATAACAGAATGCAATTATTTCAAACTCTTTCCAAATCCTTACAATTTTCTGGTGTTAGACTAATGTGATCCTTGATTCTTTGAGTAACTTCTGGGGATTTGGCCTCTTTGAGAATCCCACTAGGATTGGAGATCAAGCTTAACAAACCAAAATCCCCTTACTGCTTAAAACCAGACAGCTTTAAAATTCATCTCTTACTCCTGTAACAACCAGGACAGAAGGACACTGTGAAAAAGGACTAAAAAATCCCACTAAACAGTTCTCCAGCTTTTAAAGATCAGGAATCAATCTTCTTGAAAAGGTAGTTTAACTTGTTCCTCTGTAACAGGTCAGAGAGGCTGAGCACCACATGTGGTCAAATTCCCATGCATAAAATTAAACAAATTCTGTGCTGTATTTTTAAGAATTGGAGTTATCCTGGGAACACTGCACAGTGCTAGAGGCAGGTAAGCAGAGCTAAGGAACCAGATAGCTAACTTGTTGGTGAGAATTCAATAAGATCTAAAAAATATTTGCTCTTTCCAGCAGAACACATCAGGCTAAGATGTTTCTATGTACATTTATATAATATTATCCTTCATGGATGCCTAAATATAGAAACAGATTCCATATGCTCATTTAACCTATCCTTATTATATTTTTTTTACTGTGTGATTAAATTAAATTGATATTCTGATTAATAATAATTAAAAAAGCAAGAACAGAAAGTGCAATTGTTCCCTGTTAGCCAAGTCTTTCCACAGGAAGGCAAAGTCCTGAATGTTTAGACAGAAACTTCAAATGTTTACATGACCAAGTCAGGTTTTTGCCATTCCTGTCAGTGAAGAAGATTCATCTGAGTTTATGAGATTTATCCCACTGTGAAACTGGCACTTAGACAATAGACTCATTCAGCTGTGTTTAGTCCTGTGAGTCTCTGAGCCCAAAAAGGGAGCTGGGATGCCACATAGCTTTCATTTACATGCTAGTTAAAAAAAAAAAAAAAAAATTACCAGGTGTAACAACCCTAACATTTAGGAGAAAATGGTGAGTAGAGTTTGTGTGAGTGATGGAGAGTTCACTAGGACAGCAGTGGTGAGAGCAGGAAAGCACAAACACCAAATATTTAGTAGTAATCAGGATTGCACATCCTTTGCCTCAAAAGTGCCGAGTTTCATTCCTTCGCTCTAAAGTTATGTTTTTATTGTGACTGCTACCAGCAGAAGCTATATGTTTCAAAATACTCACAAAATTAATGTTTGATTATATATGCATCACATGCAAGGCCTTAATCCTTTGGCCATTGTTCCCAGAGAGGCTGAGGAGACATCCAAGGACTGTCAGGACACAATCCTGTGCTCTGTGCTCTGGAATGACCCTGCTTGAGCAGGAAGGTTGGACCCAATGACTCCACTGTGGTCCCTTCCCTGCCCTACCCATTCTGAAATTCTGTGATGAGTTCTGAACAAGCACAGAGATGTTTAAGGACATTTAAGGAACATTAGGAACATTAGAATGGATTTTACAAATGAAATTTCATATCTTTAAGTCTCCTCAAAAGCACCTTCATCTCACGTATCTTAGCTTATTTACTCTTTCACAGTCTTGATCTATTTCATGTGGTAATAACCATGTAGATCAGAAAATCAATCTGAGATCTGAATTTAATGGTGTATTCTTTACTAAGTTAAGAAGATTTCATGTTCACAACACTGTTATTCTTTCCATGTTATGATGCCATTAATTATTGTTTAAAAATACAGATATTCAGTATAACAATCGCATAGTACGACAGAATCTAACTCAAACCTTTAGGAGACCTTTTCATTTAAATAAGAACTCCTGGAGGGAAAAATTATTTATTATCACTTGGCAGAGTATCACAATTTATTAGGCATTTTAAAGGTTATGATAAAGTGCCACACCTCTCAATCAATGTTTACCCTTTGAGACAACTAATTCCTGAGAATATCCGCAGGAAAAAACCTGTTCAATGGCCCCTAGATCAGAGTGCTAGTTTTAATTCTTTCAAAGGACTCTGCTAACAAGAAAACGAAACTTTACTTGAAAATAACAGTTACAGTTATGAGACAATTGTCTAAAGCAAATGAGACAATTCTCAGTAACTAGAAAAGGCTGATAACTTAATAGACCCAAACCTTCCAGAATGTGACACACAGGCTGTATCCATATCAGCAATTCATTTGGCAATACAAGCAGATTGGTTACTTGCTTAAAGCTTTTCACATTGCTTCCCAATTCTTCCAACCTGATTTAAAGCCTTACAAACATCCAATATATATTTCAAGTGGCTTCAGCTGAGAGGACCTGACACTTGTATTACTTGCAAGTAGATCATAATCAATAAACAAACAGCATGCAAAGATTTGTGCCAGATAAATCTCGTCTTAACTAAATCTGCACCATGTTTCCTTATCCAAATAAAGAAAAGTTGTGAAAAATCTACATAGCTACTTTTGGGGAAAATACAGCTTCCTAAAAATTCATAAAAATCCCACTGAAACACAGCAACAACCTCCTAACAAAATGAAATAAGAAGAAGCAATTGTAAAACTCTATCTTATTGACAATGGCAGACTTTTTCCTGTGTTGAAATCTCCAAAAGATAGGGCACAGCTTTACACTTGGACTGTGAAACTCTTTTTTAAGGGAAGAGACTTCTCCATTCTCACTCTGGCCACAGTTCTTTTCTGGATGAAGGTTAGACTTACAAGCGAAATAATACTCTAAAGTCAACCTCAATCAGTTATTTTTCACGCAGCTTTCTCAAAATGAAGTATTGCAATATTTGACATATAGTATGGATATGGACTGATTATAAGACATATGTACACACATCCTCAAGTATATCCATACCTATGGAAGTTCTACTGGCTAGAACCAAATATTAGCAAAGTGGTTTCTTCCTACACTTTCTCTCCATTTTTCAGTTTCTTCAGCATAAATAAATCTAGCTATTTTTCAGAAATGTTGAGCCTGTATATGAGGGAAACTTGAAGACATAAATTTATATCTTATTTGTAGAAAAGCCAGTCCATTTTCAGGTTTTCAGGTTGTCTTTTGACACAGTATAAAGGTATTTTGAGCACTGGAAATAATGAATAGTGGAATCCTCGAGGACCATTTTAGAACTATGGAATCATCTGCAACAAAGGGATTTAAAGATTCCTTAGTGTAAAACAGATCATATTTATAGTGAAAGACAGCCTACAATGTGACTATTAAATTGAAGACTTCACTCACTTTCAGGAGTAATTTGCCACATGGTCTTCAAGCACTGTCATTGCAGCTGTCAGATTTTTTTATGACTGCACAATTAGCACAACTTCCAAGATACAGGCACGAACAACAGTGTTCCCTTATTAAAATGTGGCTTCACAGTATATCAAATAAAATCAGTGTGAATGAATTGCTAACAGTGAAATCAGCCACCCACAAACAAAACCACCAGCAGAACAGAAGATGACGTCCTAATAGCTCAATCAGATCTACCTTCTCTGTTACTGTTAATAGAGGAAGGAACACAAAGACTGAAATCTGTGGAAATGTCCTTGAGTTTCAGAGAGACTAAAGCAGGCCCCTCCAACAATAGTGACTATCTTGGTGACTACATCGTGCACAATATGAAATGCTTGGAAGGGACACCAGAAGATGACAAGGAAGAAAAATTATCTCAGCAGGTTTTAAAGGGCAACAGGTCTGAAAAAGAAACTAAAGAGCAACTCCAGCTGTCAATAAAGTGGAGTAATTGAGCTGCTAAAAGGTCTGGATGCAAAAGATCATTTATCCAAAACCCATCCTTGAATTCAGTAAGCTGAGCACTCACAACCCTTAGTCTTGGCTGTTGTTCAAGTGTAATAGATGGCTTAACATCTGACACATATAGAATAAGGCACCACTTCTGCCAATATCCCTGGATTTGCACCATCCTGACCCAACTCTGTGCATTAAAATCTTTGCATGCAAAGCTTCACGCACCTCTCCCAGAAGCTATGCCAACTGCCAAACTCACTTGCATGACTTTCTGCCTTTACAAACCTATTTTGATTACCAGGTAGCTCTTTGAATTTTCACCTTTTGAAATAAGTATTTCTGTGACTTCAGATCTGAACCTTTTGAAAGTTTTTCACTTGGACCTTTTGTTCACTTTTACTTCACGTGATATATGTCATACCACCTCTACAAACTGTGCAAGTGTAATCTGTAAAGTTCTCCCTTTTTTCAAAGAAGCTTAACTAATTTATCTTGAAAAATCCTGGGATTCTCATACAAAAGTTATTATGTGGCTGCCCCATAATGAATTCTTAAGGTTGAGATGAGGGGAGCAGGCAGAGGTGAAATACAATATTGCTTAATCTCAGCAACATTTTTATCTTTGTGCATTACAGACACAAACACTCCTAAATCCCCACTCTTACAAACATTCATGAGTTTGTCTTCAAGCCTCATTAAGTAGCAAATACACCTGTCAAAATCTCTTATTAGAGTAGTTGAAATCACTTCTCATCTTGAGAAGTTCAGAAACATTGTCCAAAGTAAGTGAGAAGAGATGACTCCAGTCCTGAAAGACAAGAAAACAATTTGCTGTTTCTAGGTACTGTAGAGTCAAACATAACACAACAATATACATGATAATTCTTGATTGCATTGTTCACTGAGTTTCCAGTAAAGTTAAATGTGATTTGTCAAGAGATACAAATTGAAGAAAATACTGTTTTTTTAACGTGGTTGAAGTATATCCCAAAATACTTCTAAGTGATTTTTTTGTTGTTTTTTTTGACAATACTACACTCATGAATAATTACATACCCTGGACTGTGGGAATTCAGTTTCAAAATAAAATCTGGTTTTATTTATATATTTTCTTTCTGCCTTTCATGAAGTGGAAATATTTCAACCAAGATTGATTTTCCCTTATTAAAGAATAGCTTGCTAACTCTTCAGTGTTAGTGCACCACATCTGGCTGGAGAAGAGAAAATGTTGTCTTTCTAATGGGAATAACTTTATTTTAAATACAAGAAGGGGGAGGTAAAAGTTCTATCCCTTCCTTTCCCCATTTTTCAGTTTTAACACCGTAATACTTTTTCAGGTCAACCTTAGTAAAAGCTGGCTTTAGAAAGCCTGAATTTGACGCCTATACCAATTAGGCAAAATCCCTTTGATTTCTCTGAATTATCCTAAGCTGTATTTTATCCCAAGTAAGTCCTGGAAAAAGGCCCTACACACCATACAAGGCACAGGATCCCCAAGCTACTAGCTCTGCCAGCTAACTGTGTTGTAAAAATTATAGCAACTTATTCATTCTCTGCTTCTTGAGAGCTTAATTATCTTTTTTCTTTCATGTTTTGTTTGTTAGACTTTGAATATCTGGCTTTTCTTTCTATTTTACCACATAAAGTAATCAGCTGACTTGAAAATGCCAAGTTTTCTAGTGTGCCTTCTCCAGAGGATAATATAAATGTCCACTGCAGAAGAAACAGATTTTACATATTTGGGGCTCTGTGACATTTTCCAAAACACTCACACAATAATATTTTAATATGCCCTTACAGTGCACTCTGCACATGTTCATTTAGATTCAGACTTTTTGTTTTACCTTTCTTATCACACAAGAAGTTAATTGTTTACTTCTAAGAACATCAAACAAGCAAACAATGTAACAAAGAAGTCTTTCAACAATGTTTTATTCTGTTGCATTAAACAGCAACAATCGCTAAATATCCAGAGTAAATTAGGGATCTTTCTTCCACAAGCATACATTTTTCTTTAATTCTTGCCCCCCTAGAAAACACTACATTGAAAAGAAGAAACTGTTACGGCTAGCCAGGGATTTACAAGGTACTATCCTTTTCCCAGGATCCCACTGCATTTTTAACTAATTCCATATGCTTTAGTGCCAGCAGACCAAGCATCGCCCCAGCAAAAGCAATCTCTGCTGCCCTGCCACTTAAGCATGAGGAGCACCAGTGCTATCAAGGCTTGTCATCTTGCCTATTAGCTTGATGTCTTTATTCACAGGCCATCTGCACCACTGAGAGATACCAAGGCAGCTAATGTCAATATGAACAAATTCCTCTTCTTTTACAAGAAATGTCAAACATAGGACAGAGCAAGAATGACCCCAGGAATACCAACAGATGTTAGCTACAAGGCTTTAAAAGAAAAAAAAAAATCAATCTTTCCTACTGGGACTAATTAAGATGAAACGAAGAGCAAAAGTAAAAAAAAAAAATCATGTCACATTATCAGGAGCTTCATACATACTTTCTAAGCTCATTATTGGCATATTGCCCCATGCTCTTTGAAAAACTGGTAAAAAGTGGTTGGGGAGCTGGCACAGTATTAGAAAGATTCTCTATGTAATTCTCACAGTCCTCATCTGAATTACGTAAGAGATCATGACAAGAAAAATTATATATAATTATTAGCAAAGTACCGTTTCAAGTAGAAATTCAGCACAACAGCATTTACCCTAAAAACACATATGTTAAAAAGAACTCCCAACATAAGGAAATCCAGACATGGTACAGTACTTGGGCATTCAGAAATGCTCAAAGTCACACTTTTAGATTTACCTGTAACAAAAAGATGATCCCCTCTACCACAGATTAAACACCAGAGTAAAAAATTTAATGGCCATTTCTGCACCCATGTTCACAGGCTGACAATTAGCATCACTCCTAACTTGGCCAAGAATGGAAGGACAGATCCATGTTCATGACAAGAGAAACTGTCTGGATCATTATAATGTGTTTTAAAGATGATGGGTGAGAGGAGAAGCATTAAAAGTATCTCTGTGTCATCTTTCACAGCAGGAGCTCAGCTAGGACTCAGGTCTGTGATTCACAGAACTCAAGCATTTCAGCCAGATGGAGCATTGTGCTGTCCCTGCAAGCTACAATATGATGAAAATGCCAACTCATTTCCAGTTCATATTCCATCTTGGGAAAGAAGGATATGGTTGTGAAAATAGCTGAGCTTTCCAATGGCCATGCAGCAGTGGCAGGATGGACCTACTCCTATCTTAGAGGCTGCTGATCATGTACACAGATTTTCAAAAACTGTGCCTCCATGTGCTCAAAAAACTTACAGACAGAGATAAACCAGAAAAGTTCTATCCTCCACACACAAATCCTCACTGTGCAGCTATGTCAGCTCAAACAAGTATTCTGCTTGCACAGTTTCAGGTAGACATCAGTGAAATCAGCTTTTCTGAAGGAGCAGAGGTGTGCGTTAAGTTCATTGCAGGCTTAGCTATGCCAGTGAGGAGTGGGATACTTCCACCTCTCATTCCTGGCACTGACATTGTAAATGTCTCAAACGAAAACCAGAAAACCCCTGACACCATTCATTAGGCAGCAGCAGTTCTCTAAAAGGCTCAGACAAATATCACTGTACAAGTTGTATACACAACATGGACAATCTTTCATGTCCAATGCCATATTTAAAAAGTTTAATGAACATTTTGTAGAGACATTAAGTTTTTTTTTTAACTTTATTACAGCAGCCTCTTGCATTTTGCCTGGATGATGATGATGATGATACCCATCCCATTGCTGGTGCTCTTCCACAGGAATGTTTAACCAGTCTTGGAGTCATACGCCTTAATTACAATTAATTCACTATAAACACACATCCTACACATTAAAGAAACAGAGCCATCTTTGCAACTCTCTATGGAAACATACATTAAGCTTTCATTAGTGTTCCTGATAACAACAGAAACACACCTGAGTGTATTACAAAGCACAACAGATGTACACCTGCACCTCCCTGTTACTAAGATTCATTAGGGTAATTCTAAATTCAGGTAGAGTGCCTCAGGCACTGAACCGTATGAGACAAATTACATAAGTTGCTAATGTGATCACACTGGAATATCCCACCATGATACTGCTTTTCTACTTCTGGATTAGCAGATTCCCCCTCAAAATTAACATGTCATTCATTAACTACTCTTGTACAGCAAAATTTTATGCATTTTGCTTGCTTTCATTTCCCCCAAGGCTTGCACAGAGGGTTAAAAAGTCAGCCTTGTCTCCTCTTGTATCAGAAAAGCAATTCATATCCAGCCTTCCTTTCTGATTTACTGATCAAACTACAGGAAAGCATCTACAATGACAAGAGTTTGAAAAACTGATAGCAAAGTTTGAAACAAACAATAGCCAGGCAAACTATTTACAAGAGAAGCTGTCACAATTTATCAAATTCTACCATTTCTGTTGGAACGGGGTAAGAGAGAGTGCTTGAAATTGCTATTAAACTCTTTATGCTACAACAGATTTGGGCATTTGAGGATTTTTTTTTACAGAAACAGAAGATAACTGAAATGGACTTCAAAATCTGGAGTGTTCAAGTGAGAGATTTTGGTACTCCCTCTGTAGTTTCTAGGGCTTATTACCTCTATTCTCTCTATTTGCCACTCTGTGACCATACACATAGAGGAGCCTTCGCATCTCCAGTCACTGGTCCACTGAAGTGTGTCTGTTTCTTCTATTCATCCTATATTGCGAAAACCACTCCGAAAAATGACCTTTTGCCTGGCCAATAAAGATTCAGAGAGTGTAAATTAAAGCATATGGCAGCTGATTTGCTCAAGGGAGCATGGCATTTACCATACTCAAAGCTGGAGCTGACAATTTAAGCAGTGGCAAAGAACAAAAAATTAGAACCATAGAAATGGGAGCCTTCATTCAGAATGGCTTATTTTAAAGGGGTGAAAATGCAAACTAATATTAATGCAAATTAAATGTAAAGTCTTATGTTGGAGCATAATAACTTAACTAGGGATGGTTCCTTTCCTTCTTTAAAAGGGAAAAGAAGACATTTTTCTCAAAGGTAAGTAAAGCTGAGAAAAAATTAATATGCAGAAGAAAATTGACTTTTTATAACTAAACTGAGGAAGATACTCTGCATATGCTAAAAGAGAAGCTGAAGAAAGCAACGTTATAAATGGATAAAAATGGTACCAAACACCAATAGCAATGGTATAACAGCAGTAAGATTTGCTGTTGAGATTTCTATTCTCTGGTTTCACTTTTGGTTTTGTTTTGAAAATTAACAGCATGCAGGGGGAATTCCATAAGGACCCAGGTGCTAACATTCTCTTCTCTGCCTGTGTAGAACTATAAATGTATTTTATACCATTTCTGCGATTAAATTAAAAGGTCTTGTTTATCTGAAAGATGACACTTTAGCAATCCTCTTGCTAATTCTGTGCTGTGTGATGTTGAAGGTGGAGTGTGTCAGGATACTTAAGCTGGGGATTTGAACCTATGACCCAAGAGGTGAAAGTACTCTGGGAGATATAAAATACCTTAGTAGATAACTGCCACCTAATAAAAAGGAATGAGGATTTTTATAAACCATTTTAACTTCCAAGATTGTCTCACCCTAAATGGAGCAGTATTGATGAGAATGAGATAGATTATATATACTGGCACAGGAAAATGCTATACTAAAGCATCAACTCTATCAAGCCTTATCTGTACCGAAGCAAAGAATCTTCCCCCCTTGCCATAAAACACGGTGTGCGGTATTTTATCTAGTCCATACACACATGCCAGATCTACAGTCTCCTCCAGCATATCAGAAAGCATAAACCAGTGGAGATAATATGATGTGCTGTGCATTTTACCAACCCAACTTGGCAATGCTATAATTCTTCAATAACTATGGAACATCTGCAGTTTTTTGATACTTACTATGTTTCATTCCCATGATGCTCCCGGTGTCTGTTCAGAGTACAGAAAGGTCAACCAGCCCATCTGGAATCCTCCCCATTCATCCATTCTTGCGTGCTGCCTCTCTTGCAAAAGGAGTTTCTGCAGAATTTGTCACTTCCACCTGTTCTGACAGGTTCTCCCTGCCTGACCTGGAGATAGCCCTTGGGGACATTAATCATACAACAGTCTGAGCTGTGAAAGAAACAAGGCTTGGCTGGATACTGTTACAGTCTCTGTCACCTACTAATCATGTCCTGTGACACAGAGGGGTTTAATCAGATGGTCAGGTTTCTCATTAATCATTGTGGCCTCACAATGAAACCCTTCTCAGGGAGATTAAAGTTTAGATGATCTTCTCCATCCTTGTTCCTGTCCAAATGCCTAAATTTAGCTCAACTCCCAAGGACAATAATTTAGGCTCCAACTCATATTTCCTACTTTCCAAAGGTTGCATTTTAAGTTTCTTATTGTGACTTAGCACATGAACCTTTCCAATGAGGAAAAAAAAAAAAAAAGCGCAAATACATACAGGGAGAGAAAAAGAGAGAGATAGAGAGATAGAGAGATAAATATATCAATAAAGTATATTAAGAAAATTCTCAGAATGCATATATAAATGAAGATATACAATGATATGTAAGCCACTATAATAACATAAAGGCATCATTCATTTGCAATTAATCAACATGAATCTATAGGAGTGAATTGTAAAAAAATAATCCATTCTAATAGATATTTGCTACAAGAAACTTCTGTCCCATTATATTCAGTGTTTTATCTTCCACTACAGCCAAATTAAATAACTTCAGGAAGCAAAGAAGAAATAAAGGTAATAATCAAGTGATTCTAGAACCAGAAACAGCTATATGAAAACCAAAACAAGACATTAATTTGCTTATGCGCTTTAATCCTGATATTGTTTCTAATTTCCTAAGTTTCAACAGCCAAACAAGCTCCAACACAGATTCTGCTGTCTTGGCAAGTTGGCTTTGCACTTCCTCCCTGTGTTTACTTTCCCTGCACCATACAATTACGGGAAACACGTATAATTTTGCCTTCTAAATCATGAAACATGCACACTTTATCAACATCTAAGTCACCTCTCCTCTTGGTTGGGGCTGGGGCTGGAGGGCTGTCAGCAGGAGAAGACAGACAGGATGGGAAAAGGAGCAAGAGCCGGCGGCATGATTAACACGCTCTCCTACCTGCCTGAACTTGACCCGGCAGTTTACTGCAACAAAGTCAGCAAAGAAACTCTCAGTTCAAGGGTTACTTAAAGGCAAGTGCTTACCAGGTTCCCCAACAATACACGTCATCTGAAAGCTACCACAAAGGACCTACAAGGCTGGCTGAGTGAACTTCACAATGCCAAGCTGAGGCCTGGGGTTTTTGTTGTGTTTGTTTCTATTCAGCGATCCTCCAATGCTAGCCTAGAAATGACAGTAGGTGGAAACGCTATCTTTCATTACACAAAGTATAAATAGTGTAATCTATCAGCACTGTCAATCAAGATGATTGATTACAGGCTGTCATAGAGAAGAGTGACATATTAGAAAAGTTTTGTTAACAATGCCTATTGCTAGTCAGCCTGCCACAGAAGCTGGTGATTAATGTGTTGTCAGCCTGTAATCCCACACCCCTGGCTAATGAGGCAGGAATTTATCATCTTTACAGAGTGGCAGATGTCAGAAGGAAAGGAATCCAAGTGCTGGAAACAATATACTTTTTCTTACCATGCCTGACAAGTCTGACAGGCCTAAAAAACCACAAAGAAGCTTTGTGTAAGCACAAACTTAAAATGAAGAACTTTCATTTGGCATCTTTGCTTTAAATAGTGCTGCAAATCAGCCTCTCTCCCTCAAAAAGGGCACAATAAAAAGCTCTATGAACTCTGAACCCATCCTTCACAACTAGGAAATCTCAGGCAAGGTTTCCATGGCAGACAAACAGAGAGCTTTCTCCATGAGAGAAGCAGCAAGTAACTTTCAACTTTACCTGTGAACTTGTGAACTACTGCAGGACAAAAATTCTCCTGACCGGAGTGCAGAATGCACCCCACTTAAGTGCTTTACCAATTAAAGTTTTAGGAAGTAGCTCTCCAGAATGTCCAAACCAGGCTTGCACTGCAGACTCGTACTGGGACAGAGGAACACACAACAGGGAATTGTGAAAATTCTGGAAGCTCTTCCTGAAGAAAAATAATGTGTGACACAAGTACCTGCACTGAAAGGCAGCTCCAGTGCTTTGCACTCAAAGGAGTTTTACATTTGACGGAAATATGCTCAGATTTGATAACTCTTCCCTCAGAGGATTTGAGAACTATTTGAAAGATTCTCTTTGAGTACTAGAAAGCCACATAGACATGCTATGCTTTTGATATAACTATGTTACACAAAATTCTCAATAGAACATTGGTGATCTGCTTAAGTTTGCTTCTCCAAAATTATAGTGCTCAAAATTCAGGTTTAAAGCAATGATTTCTCTTTTGCCTTCAAGGCAACTGTTTAAGGAAGTCTCATTTTTGGCTGCCCTGCTGTAAGGACTATAAATTATCCCAAATCAGGGAAATATAGGGGAAAATGATCTGTTTAGAAAAAAAAAAAAACAAAAAAAACCCCAAAAAAAACCTACGTCATCAAATCTCAGGCAGCTCATACCACTATTGGCTGCCATTGCCAAAAATCTACAGCTTTTCAATTAGTTGTATTAAGAGGTTAAATCTTCTGCTTCTGAAATTTCAAATAGGCTGAAAAAGGGCCATATTTTTTCAAAAGATTATGTGCAGCTTAGGCTCCCGTCAGTCAGTTAGAAAGGGGGGCAAATTATCTGTCTTAAGTTTTGACTAATGTAATCCTTTTTCAAACACACATACCTCCACTAATGCAGAAAAATGCAACATACAAAAAAAAAAATCATAAAGAGAGACAGCAATCAGTGAATAAAAACACTGCTTTCTGTCAACAGCACCCTTGGGCTAAAAACACAGCAAAACATTGAGAAATTTAATCTCCAAAAGGCAGTATTCTGGAGTTAAGACTTATTTAAGGTTTATGAGAGACTGGAACTTCCCATACTAGTCAGTGAAAGAGAGGTTTACTGGCCTATAATCTGTGCACTCAGGAGGAGACCAAATCAAAAACAAATAGCAATGCCATGAAAAGCAGACCCTTCTCTGCCAACAATGGGATTCAGTGACAAGTTATGACCTCTGTGGAAGGCAAAATGTCCCTGACAGCTACCCCAGTGTCAACAACAGAGTTGCATTCTCTCTTCCATTTAAACCAAAGCTCTCTCCAGAGAATCTACACACAAGTGGAAGTTGGAACTGCAAAACAAGTACAGCTGCATGTGATTTGACCTATAAATGAGGACACAAAAACTGACTTTGAGCCCACACTGCTCTGCATGCTTCAATACATACTGGTTAGCCATTTCAACTGCTGATATACTGGAGGCCCCATGTCCCAGTTAAGCACAGGTTAGTAGATAAATGACTCATTAACTAATAATGGGACTCTAATGGTGAGTTTTAACATTGCTTTCAGGGAGGGTGAATTTATATTCCCTTTCCTGCTTTGAAAAATCCCAATAGATTCAGTGCAAATATTTTAGATCATATTAGTCTGAGTACTGATGCCACAGACATTTGACTGATCGAGCTCTCCTTCCTCCTCATACCAACAGCAACAAACTTCTTCAGGTTTGCACTTTGCAGCCCCTTCCCAACCCCCCTAGTTCATGGGAAAATACATCTCCTGAATCTGCATAATTCAAAATGTAATTAAATGTTCCAGTTTTAGCTGGAAATCCTATTTCTTGCACCGATTAGACTCATTACTTTGGTATGTGCTGACCTTTAATCCCCTTGGCAAGCTGTGACTCTGAACAGATTTCTTTGGAGAGAGCCCACTGTTCAATGCCCTATGTCTTTGGACTCTACTCTTTAGAAGCAGGTTGATATGAAGAATTCTTCCTCAATTCCACAACAATCATAAAGTTTCACTAATTCACCTCAGTTTCTTGAAAAGCCTTTATTCAGGCAACCAGGAAACCGGGACAAGGTTAACTTCTGAAAACATCAACAGAACTACTTACAATGTGTCATGGTAGTGTCCTAGGTTAGATCCATAACACTCAATGCTTCATGGGACTTGGCCAAAAGCCTGTAATTTTTGGCAATCTTGTTCAAAAATTTATACACATAAAAAACCCAAATTAGTTCTAAGCCTACAGCTTCTCCCATGGTCAACCCATTAAAAGCTAAATTTGTTTGGAAAGGAATGACCACTTCAGTTTCTATACAGCTCCTAGCTCCTAAACAGCATATTGATTTATTCAAAAACAGTATTTATTGGTGCTACAACTGTAGGTGCCTGGTCACATTGAAGATATGCCTTTTTCAAAGTAAAATTACACCGCTTTTTGCTGTGCCTGAAAAAAATGGCTACTAGGAAATTTCTTTCCGCTCTTCTAGCCATCACCTGCACAAATTATTTCTTTGCTTAAGCAGTTAATTCCAATAGCACCTATTAGGGCTCTGGCGTCAAAACAATTTCAACCAGTGAGAAATAATGTATCTATGTTTTTGTGTCTAAACACTCTCTCTAGAATACAGACCAATTAAAGAAATTAAAACACATTTATGAGCTTGCTTTATGGACTTAGATCTAACAAATCATAACTCTCCATAGAGTTACAGTTGAGTTCTTCCTTGCATTGAGTTATAAAAACTTTATGAAAGTGGGCGCATAATGTGATTTTTTTTTTCCTGAAGTTATGCTATTATTTTGGTCGAAGATTGTTTACATTAAACAAATTTAATTTACCAAACTCTGACATGTTTGCACAACTGCATACAATTTATATGGGAAACATGACTTTTAAATGAACTTTCTCTAGTCTAAACTCTCTGGTTTCTAGCCTGTAGTTCGAGATTCTTGTACAGCACCAAAAAGCTTGTTGCTGGTGTAAATCATATCCTCTAAAAAGGTTTTCCATAAAGAAAATAATGACCATAATTTCAAATTGTTCATTAATACCTTCAAACAGGCTACATCTATCAAATACTGATTTGACTTTCTTGCCAGGTGCAGCACTTTGTCAAGGAAATAGCAATCTCCAAATTAAGGTTAGGGAAAGCAATTCCTTAATGCTGCTGTTTCCCTGTAAGTTTATTTTAGTAGGTTTGATAAATGGAATTTAAATTTGGATTTCATCATCTTAAAGTATCAGAGATTGATTGTAAAATAACCCATAATAAATCCATACTGTCTTCTATAAGCTGATATACTTATGGCACACTGCAAACATATCTGTACTGTCAAATAGACTGGGTTGAGGGTTGGTTTTTTCTTCACTTTAAAAGACCACATCTGTCCAGTAAATATGAAGCTGAACTATCCCAGACTTTCATGGGATTTCAGCACATTATCTGTTGAGAATTCTCAGGTTTTACTGATTTTTCTGGGAAATGCCTAGTGCTTGGACAACTTTAGGCAGAAGATAGGAAGTGCAATTTACAAGGTGTCTAAAATCTTGGATTATCAAAGGTCTGCTGAGTCCACACTTTTGGGGATAAATGCTGAAAGAAATGAACTTTTGGAGCACCTGGAAGAACATTACAAGATAGAAGAACAATTTTTTTATTTAAGTACAATCCATAATTCCTCTTAACTACTGCCAGGAAGCCACTCCTACTAAAACTAGTTCTCTTCTGTCATCATACAGCTTTTCTCAAAACATTCATCCTAGTTGTAACCTTGGTAGAGGACAACATTAATCATAATTACCCCACCACCAGTAGAAGTTGTTTGGATTTATTTAGGTCTACATTCATACAGATACAGGGACACAAGCAGGACAAGCCTTCTGGTAACTTTTCAGGCAGACATTCAGTCAAACATTATTCCCCCTGGCTTAGAATGGGCACTGAGAAAACAGGGCTGGATTTCTAAGTCTACCAAGACACCTGCTAAAATCTGCATCAACAGTGCTGCAAATCCAGGCCTAACCATTGTAATGAAATGCAGTACCTGCTATACCAGAATTAAGACCAGTATTTTACTGCTGCTCAGCTTTGCACTTCTCTCTTCAGTGTGAGCTGAGAGGATGTTCCAGACTGATTTAGAAGTTTAAATTTGCCTTAGTTATCAACTGTCCTGTAGATTCTGACATGTCAAAATTGGATGTGAATCTTTAAGTCAAATATTGTTTTGAGACCTAACTGGCTTTTGAGGAAGAAAAGAAGAAATTAGAAATTTCAAGGGTAACTTCAGTAATTTCCTTCCATTTTTTTAACTCCTCTAGATTTCTCAAAAGCTTATTAAACTGAGGCTTTGTTTCCATTTGCATGCTTACCCCTTTGATGTTTCTATTTAATAAAAATTATCCTTTCCCTTATTTGTACATCATTTTGTAGCTGTATTCTACATTAATATCCTTCAGTATTGACAAAAAGTAAATTCAGATGTAGCTGATTCACTTTTGCACACAGAACATCAAACTGCAGCAAAGTGGTTATTATTTTCATTTAATAAAATTTATAGTAAAACAACAAACAGAGCCCTATGATAAAATATTCACTCAGAAAGTGAATATTTAATATAAGCCCCTAAAAATAGTGTTTAAAAAAAAGTAATCTTATTCTAAGAAACAGTCACATCTCATTCTCTTCTGAAACTATGAATATTGTTTAAGGATGTGTAAGTCCAGGTAAAAGCACCTGAAATAATAAATACCACCTAAGCTAGGATTGAAAGACAAATTTTGGCTAAATGAACACTTTATCAGACCACTGTCCTGGGGTTCCACAAAAAGAAGCAGGTCTGTAACTCAGCTTGCACCTCTCTTCTGAAGGTAATTTCTGTGGCTATAGTTTCTTTGGTTCTTAGTACATTTGAGTTGCTGTTTCAGCACAAAGGAACCCTCAAGGTCCTCTGGATCTTCAAAGCGACAATTAAATATTCCACCAGCTTTGGAAAGCAGATGAATATACAACAGAAAATTATAATTTCCTGAAAATGATGTGGTCATAAAATAAATGGTTTAAAGTAGGCTTTAAAAGCAATTTAATTTCAGAATTTATCTGTCATACAAGAATCTGATTATACACATTGATTTCAGGAATACAGAAATACTTTATGTGTATATTTTTGTGGAAAATTTGCTTTTCAAAAAGCTTCATTCCTCTACCCCTCTTGCTCCAGATCTTCTATGAATTTTTAGATTTTTTTTCAAACCAGTTCCAAATTCCACATTGTTAGATCAGAAACAAGCCAATATGCATTCAAGGGAGGCAAGTCAAACACACATCTTTCCATCCCAGTTTGTAAAGTCTGACAGGTCTGGACATAAAGAACCCTTGGAAAGGAGCCGCCAAGAGGGAAAGTCCTTGAAATACTGCAGTCAAAGAGGATAATAAACATAGCATTTATTTTACATGGCTGAAATCCAACAGAGGAAACATGTAAAATAAATACAGATTGTACTAAACACACCTTCCTAAAAAATGAATGGAATGCACTAGAAATGTGGCATAAAGCTCACATAAAAAATACCAAAGATTAATTAATTAAGACAAGAAATCTAATTGCTTTTCAGATAACACCTAAATCTATGCCAAAAATCTGGAATGAGGAAGGTAAAAAAATGCAACAACAACTTTTGCTGCTTTGATTTTATAATTTTGATCTCTTTATTAGATCCATTTCACAAGTCCTAAATATTTTTCTGTAAAAATATGACCTAGTCAGATACAACTGATCTATCAGTATCTACCTAGCCTTGCTCTGAGTTAAACTTAAGTAATTAGTCTCCATACAGTTCATTTACAGTGCTATGCCTTTCTAAAAATTGTCTCATAATGGAACCACAGCATCATAGAATGGTTTGTGTTGGAAGGCAACTGAAAGCTCATCTCATTCCAACTCCCTGCAGTGGGCAGCACCTCCTTCCACTAGGCCAGGTTGCTCAGAGCTCCATCCAACCTGGCCTTGAACACTCCCAGGGCAACAGAAAGATTTAAGACAAAACACAGGGTTTTTCTAACCTATGAAATGATTATGTTTCTATGGTGAGGAGGTAGGAACTTCATACAAATCTTCTGATAACAAATATTTTAACAGTTTTTTATCTTTCCTTACAAAATTTACCATTTTGTTTGTATTTTCCTATAAACTTTGAGAAACAGTATAATGCTAATGGTTTTCTGTCTCAACACTTGCATTTTTTTTCCTAATGTTCCATAGTGCACATTCGTATGCAATATGCACCTGTAAATGCACATTTTATTTATATCAGTTTTTACATTACTTTTGAGCTGCTTTCTTCACCATATGTACATGCTTTTGTGGTTTATAACAGCTGATTCTTGCAGCAATCCTAAAATCACAGGAGTTTTCTCTACAGTTGTCTCTGCACAAATAAATCATTCAGGTTTTGCATTTATTTCTCAGTAATGTCTTGGGCAACGATTTGAGGTGAGGAGTGGTGAAGATGTTTCAACACAAAGTTATTTCTTCCTGGCACATGTAAAGCTTTTGAACATAGGGACATAAAAGAAATTCTGACAAGCTTTACTGAGGCTATTCTATTCCGTACTAGGTGGGGGAGGCACAACCCTCTAAAACACAGTAATGTCCAACTATCTGCCAAAACCTGACCACTGAGAGTAATTTCTAGCTTAAATAACACTAGACCTTTTTTTCTGAAGCCAATTGCTACTCTGCAGTCTGATCTTAATTGGGAAAGCAAATTTAATTATTTCTCTCCTGATATGGAATTGAGACTATTCACTTATCCTGGAATATGAGAGCAGAATATTAACTCTGGAAGTTGTCTCTCATCAAACCTTCACGTCTTGCCAGTCACACATCATATGTGATGACCAATACCAGATAGGACAGACTGCCTATAAGAAGTGTAGTGAGTTTTACTCAAGGGATTTACAGCAAGGTTTATGGGAAATGATTTGCTGCTATAATCATCCTAGAATGAGTCTTCTGATGAACAACAGAGCTTCAACTCAGCAATATTATATCCACATATCTCACCTACTTCACAAAGCAACTACAAGGGTTGTTCAGCAAATATAGGATAGATGTACTTCAACTACTGTTCAACAGGGTGTGACAGTTTTAATATTTTTAATATTGTTAAGTAAAATTAATTTTTAAAATATTTTTCATGAAATGCAAATAGATTGCAGAATTCTGAGCCTAAAATGTCAATCCAAATAAAAAAATCTTGTATCATGTTTATTTTCTAGTTTCTTTAGCAAAGCATGTCCACAATCACTACCAACTCTGAAAGGAATCAGTCATACAGTTGTCCGGACAACTAGTGCAGATATCCTACTATGAATTTTTCACTAAAAAAGTCACTGAGAAGTAATCAAGAAAGCCAGCTGACAATTAGTTCTGCATTTACAGCAAAAAAGCTTTTGTGCATATCCTGCCACACTATACTTCTAATAATCACTGTTTTCAGAAGAAATGTTTTTATCTCTTTTCCCCTTTCCCCCCTACCACCAACTTTCTTACAGACCACCACAGATTCATTCTTATCCAGTGAAATTGCTATGTAACCACTCTAAATGCAATATTATTTTACTGAAGGATATGGAATCCAAAATCTAACAATACTTTAAACAGTTATTATGATTAATTATTTCATCACCTTACACAGAAGTAATAATAACCTGCAATTACTGGTTTATCCAACATAGATAGATTTCCTAGAAACACAAGGAAATTTTCTCTTGGTTGTTTTAATGAAACACAACCATAGAAAAAGGTAGAAAAAAGAAAAAACAAGGAAATTCTCTGACAAAAGAGAAATTTGTGGGAGAAAAGAAGGTCACTGAAGAAATGTTTAGAAAAAATGACACACTCAAAGGACTAAAAAGAAATGCTAATGCAATAATGTCATGCCGAGTTAAAAACCATGTCTCAGTAATGTAAATGGACATTAAGGCCTTTCTTTATTTTTAATGAATGATAAGAGGGGTTTTAATTTGTAAAATATGAAGATTATAAAGAAATTTTGAACTTCAAGAAAAAATTCTGTAAAGTTTTTCAAAATTTTCAGCAGATAGAGAAGCATGTGACAATGAGACAAATTTTGAAGTGGAAGTGTTTGATAATATTCTTTCCCATCATTTCACACCATTCAAAGATGTTTTCTATTTATGAAAGCTGATCATAAATGCTTAACTCAGCTGTTGTGAAAATTTAAATTCTTGTCTTTACAATGGCATAATTTTAGTACATTTAAATAACAAATTAAAATTAAATTTAAAAAAAGGCTAAAAGGCTGAAACTCCTGAAACTCCCATTCTGCTCAAGAATCTACACAGGATGATGGGAGATTCATCCATTTTCCTCTTGATCTTTCATTTGGAATTTATCACCAGATCTCTAGTGGGCAAGATCTCATTACAATACTCTTCAGAAGCCAACATCCACACCATTCACACTGCTCATACCTGTTCATCGTTAGAATTATGCTTCCAACAGAGAAGCTGAAAATTGAGCTGGCAAAAGAGTCAAACTCCAGAGGTTTTTTTCCAGTGCAGGAGACAGCACCTAGCAGAGCCCATGAGTACCAATCATGGATAAAATGACATTTGCCACCACTTGTATGAACTCAGTAACTCCTCTTGCCACGTTGTATCTGCCCAATACCTCTCAAAAAAAACAGAACTTCATTTACCTGTCTTCAAATTCCAATAATTTTGACATTTAGAACCAGCAAGCAATGCCTTAACTCCAAAAGAAGCTCAAACCTATATTGGGTAATATAATCAAAACTAACTGATCTCTTTTTACATGCATTAAAAGGCTGTGTTAATATTACACTTGGGGCTATTATAAATGTCTTACATTGCACACATTTAGGATACATCAAAGTTTTATCACAGTCATTATAAAAATGTCGCTTGAAACTATTTTTACACTAATAAGATGGTCTTCAATTGAATAAATTGCAGTTACAGACTGATTACCAGTGTTACATTTAGTTCACAGGTTAGTACAGTGATGGATAACGTGCAGGGGAAAAAAATTAATGTTTGATTCAACTTTACACTTTGTTCCTAACCAGGTTGATTTAAGTCATAAGTAAAAGTTGAAATGTCAAATCTAGTTAGAAGATATAAGGTAATACACATTCCACTTGCCTCTGAAGTGCACAACCAATAACATCCTATTATTTATGCAGATAGGATAACACATTCTCTTAGCCCACACTGCAACATATTTTGTCTCAAATTAGCCAGTAAATCACTACCACAGAAGCTATTAACAATCATAAAGCCTTTTGAGTTTTACAAGGTGTTCATAATGGGCCATTCCAAATGATTTATAAGAAAAACATGACTCAGATCTTCAGAGGCAACTAATCTGTAGATGTGGGGCTTGCTGTGTGACCTCTTGTTATCTTTGGGATGGTATGTAAAACTTTTATCCTTCTGAATATTAGTCAGACAAATGCAGTGATAAAAAACAACACTCACAGAGTTCCCATTAAAAATGTGTTTACTTTTGATAAGACTTGCACAGACATGCTATATTTTAGTGGAACTACTAGATAGGATTAAATTCGCCCAAAAGTACTTTAAAACAGACATAGCAGTTTTAATCACCGGGGGGGACACAGCTCATCAAGAGACAGAATTTGTTAACTAAACTGGTATTTACTGAATTACAATGAACAAAAGTCCCTGACTGTCATAAATGTGTGTTAATTGGTGTGTTTCAATTGTTAAAGTGTTCAGGAAGCATAAGGCTGCTTTAACTGGATTGTGCTAAGAAGGTTTAGAGAGGGCTTTCCTTCTGTGCAGCTGCTCAATGATGGAAACACTGGCATTATTTAAAATTTTTGCAGCTTCCTTCAAGATGATGTACTTCTCTGATGCCATAAGAGAATTAAATCCAAATTGGTTTATGCTTCTTGGTTCCTCTAAATCAGTTAACATTAAGCCACTTATTTTCTATGTTTTTCTTGGTTTTTTACAACTTTTTTTCTTATATTGCTGCTCAAAGCAACTTACAGGCATGCTGTTTTAAAGAAAAAGGGATAGTGGGCTTACTATTCAGATTTTCCCAGTCACCTTCTCTCCACACTTACAGCCTGTTTTCACTTCTCAAGGGCAAGTGCTGCAGTTCTACTCATTAGCAACCAAAGTGCAGATCTAAGGTGACAAAAACCCAGCAGATATCCTCTTTACAAACCAAATTACCATATTTTAGTCACTCAAAAAAGAGAGAGAATTAGAGAATATTTTTTTAATCTGAAAGAACCTGGATTTATGATTGTACTGAAGCAACTTTAAAGGTGTTCAGAAAAAATGAAATTAAGCTAAATAAATTTAAAGTTAAAATCCTACACTTGTTACTTTGAGTCTTACTTCCTGTAATGACCTTAATTAGAGGAACAAATACTAACTAAAAAGAGAAAAAAATACCCAGTTAACAGAACATAGCTCAAAGAGAACTAAAAGAAGAGTCAATTATAGAAGTCATAGTTAGTAGCTCCAGAACTTTCTGCAGGAGGTTCATTAAAAAAAAAAAAGTCAAATGTATTACATAGAAAGAGTCTACATCATTTATATTTATAGGGCTGCAACAAGCACATTAAACAGGGAAAAAGTTATTCCTGAAAATAAAAGCCCTTTTTTTGCTAAAGATGGAGGCAAAGGGGAAGGCACAGCAGAAGGCAAAGTAACCAAAACTGTTGTGAATGCAAAAAAAATGTATTAAGTATTACTGCATTTTCTTGCACTATAAAAGTACTTAAATCATGTTGTTCTGAGATCATCTTGAGATTATTCCAAATACTACAATTTACAAGAGTCAATCTACCCTACTTTGGAAGCAGGGATGGGTAGAGAAACAGAGATAGAAAGGGAGATTTGAATACCTTTGTTCAAAAGAAACAAAAAAACCCTATTTGTGTGGTGGGAGTGGCTGGGCTGTGAACTGAGGAACTGCACTCATCACTTCTTACTTCAGAGGCAGTAATTAGAAGGGATGAAGATTCTCCTTGAAACAATTGTCTCTCAAAGTGTCTTTTTCTGAGTGATATAGAAGGAATTTGGGACTTACATGTTCTAGATGTTAGTCTAGAGCAGGGGGAGAGGGTGGAAAGAGAACAAAGGAGTAGCAAGGACTGTTTTCTTGATTGTACGATCCTCAAGTCATGGGTACACGTAAAATAAGAAAATATGATGGTTTCAGGAGCTACAAAACTCTCATATTACTGCCAAGAGAATTCTGAAAACATACCAGAAATTCAGGGATAATAAATATATATATAAATTAAAGGAAATGGTTGTTTCAGAGGTATTTGGTTGGATGGTTACTATAAATAGACATCCACACATGCAGTGACTGATGCCCCTTATGTGGCACATGTGACTGAACTGAAAGTATACTTACCCTTTATATAGGTTTGCAAAAATAACCATAAAGTTATGCTTCTGCCTGGAAGATTTATTCCCAGTGTTACCAGAGGTCTGTACTATCCAAAAAAATTTTTTTCGTTTTTTTCCCTGGAAGTTAACAGTAATAGAAGAAATCTTCAGCCTGTGTTGGACCACTAGCAGACAAACACTTCCTAATATCTCTGCCTTGATGCACTTCACTTCTACATGTGCAAGTTGCCTGTGGCAAGTATTCATATATTTGTGGATACCTGTCTGGGCCAAGCATGAATCACAAGATGCTTCTGCATGAAGACCATAAAATATTTGAGAAGGAGAAAGAAAAAAACCCCTCAGCATCAGCTGCCATCCAATCTCAGAGCAGCACAGCTCCATTAGGTATGAAAACACACGGCTGGCTGCTGTGACCTCATGAAGGGCCCTGCACACACTGGAAACAGCTTCAACATTAACAAGCATGTTAATCTGCCTGAAATCAAATAGGCAATTACCATGCTACTTGCATGAATTTTGAGGCAAGTATAATTTGATAGTTAGACATTAATAAACCTGTTTCATGGATCTTACCATTATCTGATAAAGAAGCTTTCTTTTACTATCTCTTTAATGTTATTAAATAAAGTAAACTCGTATCTGGTTAAATAGGCTTCACAAGTGCTAATCTTAGCCTAAAGCACTCTAATGGATTGACTATTCCTCAGTAGGGCTATATAAATATTTATAAAGACTTCACACGAAGAACAGATCTGACATAGGGCTTTAAAAGACTTCTCAACATACACAGGACCCGGAGAAAGAAAAGATTTTGTAAAGACAACGAAGCTCTCAGCCTTCAAAAAACCTTCTTAAATCCTGAAGGGCCGGAAATAGTACACAAATATATGTCTGAATCTGCACACAAGAGTCACATCAGGGCCATGCTAGCAACCCTCCAATAGTGATATCTTATCCTCGCAGGCTACCTTGTCAGTACAAGATATTTCTTTTTACCTGAACCATCTGCTTTTCTTGATAGACAGGTTTTACTATACCCCAACACAACAAATAGTGATTATATTGTTTTTCTGACTTGCTTCTGGATGGACAAGAACCAGGAGTGAAAGTCTACATGGAAGCCAAACACAGAGTCCATGATCTTTTAAAAAAAAATAAGACTTCTCCAATTCAAATTGCATCAGAAAAATAAGTATTTCTTTGAATTGTGTAGAAGAGAAAGCATGAAATCCTGGCTCTACTGATAATACTGCCACTGTATCACAGGCAGGATTTTACTACAGATACAAAGGGGTGGCCTTTCAGCCCAGGCCGAGAAGTGTAGTCATGGGGATAAGTAAATTATTTCTTTTATTCTCAATACAGCAAGTTTCTACCAACTAAAAGTATTCCACCACGATAATATTACACATGAAAAAATGATATACCATCAATTTAAGATCTTCCCCATCTTGAGATTAAGTAGCTACAATTTTCAATTTGCATGGCATATTAATATTTGATTGATCTATTTCTTTAGGAAAGCATATGAAAGTATGATGTTTTCTGCCACACAGAATAGATATATCATTCATCCATCTAAACAGTGGCCCTGATTACAGTGGCCCAGTGTTTCCATTGTTGTTATTCATACATGGGTTGAAAGAAACTACTCTGACCTTCAGGTAACTCTAGCATGGGCAAAGTCCTCAGCCGAACCTTTTTCCCAGCAAGAGAAACCAAAAAAAGAAATCAGTTTTCAAATTTGTAATAGCTGTTCTATCTGCACACAACATTTCAACATTCCCTGATTGCAAGTAAACTTTAAATTAACGTCTATGAACTATCTTTGGGATCACTGGACAGCCTAGGTTGCAACAGAATTGCTTCCCAGCTGTAAAACTGCAGAGAATATGAGGCATCTGCCTTGTCCTCCCAGACCACAGCAGCCCTCATGTTAACTTAACAGTACCAGTATTACACAAGATTTATAGGGCTTGAATTAGTGCATTTGAGGTTTAATTAGAGCTCCATAAATTTTCAGCAGTTCTCATATGACACTGGCTGCGCCAGTGATTGTCGATTTCCCCTGAATTCTGGGCAGAAGGTGGAAGACCAGGCTATAAAGGACAAGACAACCATTGGCTCTGTGAGCAGCAGGTTTTACAAGCCAAACCATATTCCACTAGGGGTTTATCAAATCAAAAAATAGACTTCCTGCTTGCCAAAATATGACCTCAAGAGGACAAAGCAAGTAAGTTCTCTACTAACAACATATCTATTCATTTCTGCTCGCAGGGAGGTGGAGGAAAGAGCACAGCTGAAGAGCACTTCACATAAACAACAAGTCTTCAGAAGCTCTCTCCAGAGAAACTGCTAAACATATGGGGCAGAAAAAGACCCAAAAAGCTATGTTGCTGTTGTCTTTAAATCAAAAAGCTGTTATGAAAAACAACATACTGAGTTTCATGTTCAAAAATATATCAGGAAAATAAAATTCATTCTATCTTTTTCTTTCCTTACGTTGCAACTGCCAATGGCCTTGAAGCAATGCTTCCCAGAAAGTTTGGTGTGTCCTTTACTGAGAAACCACACGCCCTTCTGGCCTAGCACAGGAGCTCAATTTAAAGACATTTCTCTACTAACAATCTGAATTATTTTCTCACCCTGTACGAGTTCTCTACTGTCAGAGATAAACAATAAAACCCAAAGTATTCCTCTCAGGTTATTACCTCTATAGCTGCTGCTGAAAATCTTGCCAGTGTGGTATTTCTTTATATTTAGAGAATGATTGTTTGGTTGCTTTGAAACTAGATCAGCACATGCAGACATTTCAATGGGTTCTGCTTTGGAATGACCATTTGACATAGCCCAGATCTACTTTTGTTTCGACTGCTCACACAGCAGACTGCTCCTTCAGAGCCTCCTCAACAGACATAAAAGTGGATTCAAAGGTTTTCTCTACGTGAAAGAAAAATTATGTGTCGCACATACAGTGCTTTTGCCTAGCCTGTTAGAGCATTCCATCTTTCAAAATTGCACACAATATCTGAGACTTGTTATTTAGAAGAAATAGCCCTGTAGAGTCTTACTCAGACCATAAAATATGAAAAATTATCACATAAGAGGAAGGGGGAAAGCTTGGAGATATTATACAAAAGCAAGATAGTTAAAAATTTGAGCAGTCCTGGGGCACTGGATTAATATTGTGGCCTGTTAGAATTCTCTTGAACAATATGTAATATGAAAGAAAACTGAAAACTCCTGCCAAAATGCATGCAAAGTGAGCAAGTCCTCCAAGAACAGCTCTGAGACTCAGCAACAAATGTATTTTATGTTTTATGTTCAACAATCCAATGGACTAGACTTGTAGCTAACTGCAAAACAGGTGACACTCTGTTTCAAACTCAAAAATTATATTTTTTTCTACTGAATTATGTACCGTTTCTTCCAGTTCATGCTTGATGGGCTTGATGAAAACAGGTAGAATAGGAACTTTCATTGCCTCTCCTACTCCATTCCTTTTCCTAGACAGATTTCTCTTGTGTTAGTGCCTTCACCTTTCACTTTAAAACCAACATTAATGTCACATTGTGGGCAATTAATAGTAATAATAATAATAATAATAATAATAATGATGATGATGATAATAATAATAATAATAATAGGCTGGCTGCTTACTCATATCTAAACATTTTACTTAAATTTCCAATCATTGGTAGTAGATGTGAGGTGTGCTTAGTGGAAAATAAACAACACAAAAGAGCAAAAGAATTATTATCAGAGAGATGCAAAACTTTTCAGTGAGAGTCACAAGCCAGAGCCAGGTGGGAAAAAAATGCAAGGAGTAATACAGCAGAATGTAGCAATAAAAAACAACAATACATACACATATGCCAGTTAAACTTTGTCACATTTGCGTAATTCCACTGGAGCAGGATCCTGACTCCACAGCATGACTAGAGACAGCTCTGTGTTATTTCAATAAAATGGGTTTTTTCCTTGTTCGTATGCTTTCTGTATGTATTCGCACTAATAGTCCTTTTGATAAAACCCTCCAGAAAATAATTAACTTTAATAGCTACTCTACAGCTAAAGCTGCACAACTGGGTGGCAAACATAACTGAGCTCTCTACAGCAAAACTGGAGTCTTCAAAAGAATTATGAGAAAAAAGAGAAAAGATTACAGGTTCAGCTCAGCTTCTGGGGTAAAATGTATATGTGTGATAAATGTATCAAATCCCCTAAAAACTACACCCATTGAAACTTCATATTTAGGCTGATTTGCTTTCCAAATCATATAGACAGCACAGTTGTGTACAATCTTTAAACAAGTACAACCACAGAGAAATGCTGAGAGATTTAAGAGAAATAAAAGCATGATCAGCTAGCTTGTAATCTTCTTTTCTCTTATTCTCCTCCCTATAGCTGCATTAAATTGCCTGTTGAGAACAATAACATATTTGTGCTTTTATAGGTAGAATGATTTGTATTATGTAAAGATTTGGCTAGCAGAGTAAAGATGCATTCAAACTGAGCTGGATTACATGCTGTTAATAATTTTCTGGATGCTCTAGGGGACCCATAATTCTGGAGGAATAGAGATTAGCATTTGAATATATACTTTGCAATACATCTCAAAGCAGATTTTTTATATTTAGTTTTTGTCATTTTTCTAGAGCCACACTAACCAGAAATCAAATCTCCAAAAGCATTTTGAAGGAAAAAGTATACCACAATCATGTTTATGTGCCCCACTTCCCCACACACTTTAGAGGACATAGAAAAACTGTCTTTTCACAGCTATCCCACCATTTCAGCAGCTTCCTTTAGAAAGTCAGACTACCTAGAAAATGTGAACAGGCTTGCAGTATTGTTCTATACATGTTGAATAAATAGAGGGACTCAACAATCAAACCAGAATTTGCTATTCTGAGTAAAAGCTCAAGCTACCTAGAAAGCTGGTTCTGCTGTGGGCCAGATTCTGTTTCAGATAGTAATGTTAAAATACTTTATTTCAACAAAATTAGTAAAACATCTCAAATTGCAAAAAACTACCCCTTAAAATATGATAGCATTCTTTTGTTATTAATAACTTCCACATGGACAGGACTCCCATTTTGCTGTTTTCATGAAACACTGAACTCTTTTGGCCACCATTTGCTGAACATTGAAATCCTTTGTAAATTATGTATGTTTTTTCATGTCTGAATTTTCATGATTTTGGAAGCACTTAGAACTTCAAAACAATCTTAAAGTACATGACTCTCTAATAAACATTATATTCTCTGACAAACTCAACCAGGAAGCATGCTGCAGTGTTTCTTTTTAACAAATTACTTTTCTTAGCATTATAAGGTTTGCCCAGCAAGCACAGACTCACTGGACAAAATATACTTTTCATGACCTTTGCTCCTCAGTTCTAATTAGTTGTCTAGTCCCAGTTGCTTACAGTGTAAACAAAGACTGATAAACCCACATTGGCTGCACGTATTTATTACATTACAACTCAGCTGCCAAATGTCTAACCATTCTAATAAAAAACTATTTTCTAAGGTTTATGTTTTATTGCATGTGTGACTCCCTTATTGGTTAGCATTTTGGAGTTGTGGAAAAGGTTATGAATTTAGAAACTAACTGCATTCATATCATATTTAAAACTTAATGCTATTTTATTAAAGACATATGGGCCTCCAAAGTACACATATTAAATGTCATGTAAGAAAAGTAGCAGTTTAAATCATGGTCAAATTCATTTTTGACGTGACTCCTGAGGCTTCCCAAGATCTGAACTATTTCTTTGTAAATCTGGCAGTTTAACCACACTCATAAATCACTTTCAAAGCATATTATTTCTTAATTTTACTGCATTAGAGAACATTTGGCCTACACAGTGAACTGTTTGTAACTGTTACATGAACAAAGGTGTATGTTTAGTCTTATAATGTGTGAAGAAAAAAAGTCTTAATTTCTCAGTCCTGAATTTACCTCTTATTTTAACCCAAATGATACATTTCCTAATGAAATTTACCAGAACAAGACACATAGCAGAGTTTGCTGTACTGACTTAAGGAAAAACTTAATCTCCTGCTTCAAGCTTTCAAGTTAGCAACACAAAGGCAACAGTAATTTAATCATTAAGCAAATATCCCACAGGTTCTTTTACAAGGAAAAATGCCTAAGGTTTGCAAACCCCACCAAGTATGAAAGAGAAATGAATCATCTCTGGAACAAACCACATGCCTTTACTGTGTTCCTGGATATAAAGACATTTAATACATTAGAACTGAAGCATACCTTACATATATTTAAAAATTAAATGCATATCACTTAAGGACAGATTCCCTGCCTGCAAAAGTCTCAAGACAGACCATTCACAGAACAAGATGGAAAGCCATGTCATTTTTGAAACATGATTGAGATTTTCTTATTTCTTTTTAGACATGTTCCTAATTACAGAGTTAATTACAAATTGTATATTTTACCGTGAACATTTTTCCAGGATGAATAAAACAAATTAGGGCAACAGTTTACTGTAAAAAAATTATAATCTCACTAATTCCTTCAAAGAGAACACCAGAGTCGCAAATATTTTTTAGCTTTTTACCTACACAATGAACCCCTAATTTTCCCCTGAAACACAGATCCATAACCTAAGTCACCAAATCTTAGAGATTCTATACCAGGTCCATTGTCTGAAAGATGGAAAAAACTAAAAAACATTAGCATCAGCTTCACTTAACATTCAGGAACTGTTTCCAGAATCTGTAACTTCAGTATGATTTTGAGGGAGCAGATGAAACTGTGTTGCATCCTTTTGCTTTGACAAAGGGAGCAGTTTTAGAAACTCATAAGTAAAAAAAGCTCAGGATTTCTTACAAAATATCCCTTTGGCCTATACATTTCTGGTAAGGGTGTATACAAGGGAAGAAGTATTAGCCCTTCTCTGAAAACAAATTATTAATATTTTTTTTCCTGAAATAACTCATAAACCCGCATTAAATTGGACATGTTCTCAGTCATTAGTGAAGAGGGAATGACTGATATGCTTGAGCTTTTAGGAGATGACCTCATCACAGCCCTGTCTGACTCTTGGACCACACTCTGGCTGATGTTAGTGAAGTGAAGGATTATTTTTTATAATGCTCTGGTGTTCTTGACCTGCCAATATTTCAAGTACAGGATCTCTCTTTTAGCACAACAGGAAAGGCAGGATTCAGCTGCTTAAACACAAGCTTCTACTGCTGTTTTAGCCACTCTAAATCCATGCTGGTCTGTTTAAAAAAACCTTACATCTCCTATGTAAGATACTTATCTGCCATCCCTACAGGGGCCTGCTGTACACTATAGAGTTTCTAAAATGGCATTAGGCTACTATTTTTAGGCATTTGCACTGTTTCCAAAGTGATTAGAAATATTAGTGCATTCATTTTACCTTTCCTTTAGTTCCTGTCCTGACTCCATCTGACTACAGCAACACTTAAAAACCCCAAAATCTAGCACTCATTTCACGACAAGATGTTAAATTCTGTACTTGCAACACATTTTATGTGATGAAGTCATGGTTCTTCAGTTGTTCCTTGCTGCAAGATACACTCCTGAGAAGATCATAACAAATCATCTTTGCCCTCTCTGGCAGTGGCCCTTCCCACCACGTTTAACTCAAGCAGCTGGGGAACTTCTCATGGGTCAGTGAATCGTGGAGGCAGGCCTTATCTCAGCACAGCACACAAGTACACTGCAGAGCCTGCTGTGAAAACTGTGGGACATCCAACCACAGACAAAACAAGCAATAAATACAGAATCAGCCATGACAGTTCTTTCCAACTTGTAAACCAGGTGCTTCATGTGTACAAAATTCCGGGTAGATTCTATGGTAGTGATAGTTTGCCACTGATTTTCACTTGCAGAAATACTGCTGTGACAGTTTCCAGGAAAAAAAAAAAAATCATGATTTGACCTTTGTTTCATGGCTAAAAATTGACATATATTCTAACCATGACACTTAAGATTTCACCTATTCCAATGGAAATAACTGACCAAAATGACTGAAAGTACATGAGACATCCAGTGCATAAAGGTGCAGGGGAAAAAAAACAGCTATAGGAACATAAGAACAGACAAAAGTTGGCCAAAAGTTTTGCCAATGTCGTATTAAATCAATTTTTACTTTTTTTACAAAATTCAACATATGAACAATTCCTGTACTTAACACTGTTGTCATCTGATAAAGAGATCTATTGCATTAGAAAGGAAGAACTACAAGAAGCTCTGCTTATACTTCAGCAGTGTTTCTATTTCCAAAAGAAAAACTAAAAAAAATCCTTATAAAATAAAACTCTAGCCATAATGATCCATTAAGAATCTAAGACAATTGTGATCCTACTGTCTGATCTCATGGTGTCACATTCTGCTGAATGGCATTTTATTAAATAGACTGATTAGACATTGCAAAAGCCAGACTATACATCTGCAGCATGTAATAATTGAAGTTTCCACGTATCTGAACCCACAAATGAAAATTCAAATAAAAACAACAAAAAACCCCCCAAAAAACCCAGACAAAAAACCACAAAAAAAGTCCAGCAGTAATAAACAAGTTGTCACAGTAGTTTCTTCAGTTAAATGGAGGCATCTATCATATACAGTGCCTATTGCCATTTACCAGAGAATTTCCAAGTGCTTTACAAATATTAAGTCTTACAAAGGGATCACTTTGCTCATTACTACTGAAAAATATACACTTTTCAGGTGCAAAGCAGCAGCTGGTTAACTAGCACACTGCAGCATCATGGAACAGTTTAGGGCAGAAGGTGGAGAAGAATGCCTTAGTAAATGGAGACTACAGAGAAATCCAGAGAGGCAGAATGTAATCACCCGAGCTGGATTCGGGCCAGAGCTCCAGGAATAACTCCCCTTCCTATCTGAAAGACGCACTGGGATCATTAATGGCTAAAATGACACAGGCTTCATGACAATCACACACTTTTTTTTTTAAGGGAACAATTTCAGGAAAGAGACATCACATTTTTCCTTCTCTGTATTTAATAGTAATTAAGATAATGAAATGTAGTCCATATAACACCCACCCAAAGAACATATAAGGATGTTTTAAGAACGAACACTGAAGAAGAGTCTTTCTCCCTACCCTAATACACATTTGACCCACACGTCTATTCTTTCCTCTTGACAGCTGAAATTAAAGCAGATTATAAACCAAATATGTTATAGATTTCTGCTTAAAATACCTGAACTTTCCAAAGAGTAAAATGGATGCTTACATCGTAGCAATAGTAGCATGACTGCTACAATGTCCTTGAAGTAAATATTATTTACTGCATCACCGTCTAGGTAGGAGTCTTACATTTGTCTCCTTGTTTAGTTTTGGTACATGAAATTTTGACATCTGACAATAAGAAACTCTGTTATGTGGAAGTTCTCTCAAAGAGGTATCTTGTGAGCAGTTCATTGACATGATTTTTCACACTTTAGAAGCCCTTTCTGCATGTTCTTCAAATGCTCTAGGTTCATAAAACAAGATCTCTACACAATGGTGACAGTAAAAAGAAAAAGATTGTGAGCAATGCAGATTTCTCCAAAGTTTTCTCTGTCTCCTTTTATTTACTTTTTAAAACCAGCCGCATTCTCCTAATTTAGGGAGCAGGTAAAAAGGTCCATAAGACACATTGGCAAATACATTTGCCTATATTCATGGAAGCAGGTAGAATATATCTGTTCAAGAAAGTATGATTTTTGTTAAATAGTTAGGGATAAAAATCATTCCTTATGTCTCATCTGATTTTAATAGAAGCATATATCAGCATTGGTCACTTTGATGAAGAGCTTTTCCTATGAGCTTAAAGACAAGAATGCTGGCAATGAACTGAAAGCAACACTGTAGATTTTATCTCACCTTATTTCTTAAACGGTACTGCCTAAATATTTACTCTTCCTATCATAATAAAATACTCTTCTTCCCTTCTTGTAACAGTGTGGGCATGAATCACAGACATTTATTACGCAGAATGCAGATATTAGACTTGCCTTTCTGCTTCAGTGTCTCCATCTTAGCTCCTCAGAGAACAAATGTTATGTCAGGTTTCATAATTACAACTTGGGATGAAAACAATGCATCTGAGAATGAAAAAATACTGAAAAATTCAAAACACCTACACTGCCTTTTTTTGTTGTACAGAGCTCCCTTACAGCCAGTGGACAAGTTGCTTTTGGGAAAGCTGAAAGGGAGCAGAATAACTCCATTTAATATTTAATGGTGTTACTTGGATGTATATTCAAAGACACCAATCATTTTGCCCTACAAGCAACAGAACTCTTACTGGTGACCAAATGCCTTCTGCTTTCTTTTACCACCATAAATAAAACAGATAAAAATGTTAACCTTAAAAATGCAGTAAGTCAAAGAATATTTGTGGGGAAGAGGGGTTGAGAAACACTGGGAAATATATGTATTTTATAAAAGCAAGCAGACTGACCCAGTATTAAATAATTAAATTTATATTTTAAGAGACTTATGACAGTGTGTATCTATTCATAGCAACACACTTGCTATGATATATCCCCATTTTATCATCTAGATTAAATGATCATGAATACAGACCTCTAAAATATGAAATTATGTACTTTGATACACCATAATTTCATTTCTTTTATTTATATCACATGCACCGTAAAAATGTGTAGTCTTAAAATATTTTCTGAAATCACATTCCACTTTGCATCTCTGAGTTTGAAAAAATGAAACAGTTGGAAGGACAATTCATATACCTACAAACCAAAGAGGGGCACAGTTTTAAATAATTAGGTCAAGAAATGGCAACTGTACTCTTTGTAGAAGCACAGATGAATAATTACAAAGCCGGGACATAATTAAGCAATTTTGACTGTCGTATTCTTGAGCTGTCTTTCTGATGTGAAATGCTGTCAAGCCCAGGAACACTCTTCACACTGGACAGGCATCTTCCACTTTGATCTACACTTATGCCACTGAAATGAGGTCATGGTCTGGTCATTAAACAAGGCTTCCTCATCTGGCTCAATGCCTCTTATCCAGCCAGACTTCCCCAATCTTTATTAAAAGCAGGCATGATACAGTGTTCAATATTTTGACAAAAGAAAACATAAACATAACAGAATAATGAAGCTGAGCTTGCTTACATAGTGAGAAGGAATACTGCATGGTAATATTAAACTGTTTTCTAATAAATGATTGTATCTTTCCATAAGACAGTCATATCACAAACAGATGCATTTTCAACAAAGGATGAAATGAAGCAAAGCACAAGAAAGTGTACTCTGCTGTTAAAAAAATAGGGAAAAATGAAAGTAAAAAAAATTTATACAAAATAAAATATTTATGACTTAGTGCTGACTGGTGATTGCTAGATACTTTCGCATTTGAGTAAACACAAGCCAGTCAGATGGAAATTTCATGCTTTTATTCTCATTTTGTGTATTTTTTTCTTGGTGGGGTATTTTGCTCTCCCAAGTATTTCATGTCAAGACTAAAATGAAAACAACTCCCCACATCACAGCCTCTTTAGATCATCAGTCTGCCTTTTATGCTGAATCAGCCATACCACCTCCTGTTTATCATAATGGAGGAAAAAAAGTCACCCCATTATTTAGGATTTTTTGTTGGTTTTTTGTTTTCAGGGATTTTTTTTCCTGATAGCAGGTCTGATAGGCCCACTCATTACTAAATCTGGCAGAAGATTTTCATGTGACATCCACCAACATAAACACTAATCACTGCATCTCCTTTCCCAGTAAGCACGGGTTGCCATTGTGGCTCCTACTTTAGGTTAAAGGGGAAAAAAACCCACACATTATTGAAAAGTTCATTATCATCAAAGTCTTATATATCACTAGGTCAACTTACTGAGGAGTTTTTTCTGATGACCAATACTGGATATGCTGCACGCTTCCTCTGAGTTTGGATCAAGGTATAGTCTCTAACCAGCTTCAGAAAGCTGAATGTGAATTACCAGTACCTGCCTGGTCAATCTGGCTGAAGCTGATCAAAAATATCCACAGCTATGTGGGAGTGGAACTGATGAATAGAGAACCCAAGATCCAGGAAATGTGAAGGCTAAAGAATAAAAACCCATTATGTATGCAATGTATAAGACTTGACAGAATTTGGAAGTTCAGTAATTGTGCACATCACATTTGTGATACATGGAGGAATGCTGTGGTCCTTGAGCAGAGCTGTCTATAGCTGTACACTTACTGAGCTGCATCTCAAAGCATAAATTCAGAGAAAATTCCATTATTCTTCTCAGACATAGAGTTTGCATGCCTGTGTACTATAAGCATGAATATTTCCTAGGAAATAAGCACAAATTCAAAACAATTCATTCTTTATAATACCTGCATCAAATTTAATATTTATTTCAAATTAGCCACTTCTGTGATATGTATATAATATTCTATGATGAGGGTAATTTTGTAGCTCCTTAAGAAGCATTAATTCATGCCTTGAAAATAATTTGCAATGATTTTACCATCAGTAATTTGTACTGAACCATTTATAAAGAAGAAAAAAAACCCTTTAGTATGGCAAAAACAACAGTAAATTGGAGCCTTCTGCAAATTTTCTGAAATAAATGCATGGTTTATCATAAGACTTAGTGGGTAAATAATTCAAAACTATACAAAAGGTACAATTGTAGATATAAAAGATAAAGACGTGATCCTTAAATTTGTTAAGTAATTTACCCCTAGCTATTGACTTAAAAAATAACTTCAAATTTGAGAGACATTTTTTTCTCTTACACTACTAAGTTGGATGCAATTCACAGAGTAGACACTTAAATGAAAGATATAACCGCTAGATAAATTTTAAAAAAAAACTTCACCAGATCCAAAATCTGATTAGATAAGAAGAGTTGTAAAAGATGACATACATATGCTATACCTAACACAATTCAGCTGTTGCATTTGGCCAGATTCAAAGATGGTTTGCTGTGAATAGGATCTCCACCACAGCTTAAAATTAAATTATTTCATTTATTACATATGTGAAGCTGAAATAACTACAGGCAGTGGTAAACAATATATCAAAGCAATGTTTGTATCAGAACTGTTAACATTTTAGTAGCTATAAATTAATCAGTCTGAATTAATTTGTAATGCACTGCAATTGTACTCATGATAATGCATTTATCCAGCAACACTTTTATGCTACCAAACAGTGCATTTCCATAACCACTACATTATTATTCAGCATTATTGGAAATCTTGCAATAAATTATTGATGGTATACTTCAGAGAAAAAGCAGCAAACAGGAAGCAAGTAGGCTGAAAACTTGAGCAGAGTTTTAAGAAAGATCTGCAGTACTAAAGCACTCTGTGCACGCCTTAGATTGCTGTTATCATGTATTGATCAACTATGGAAAAATAAGGCCAAGTGGAGAATTCACACTCACAATCACATTCTGATTAGTTCAGCAGGATGCCCAGTGTGGATGGAAGCTGTATTAAATGCTCAGATTACTGAAACTATCTCTCTGATGTTGTCAATGCTTATTAGCAGGACACAACATTAAGTAACATCATACAAAATTAGAATCAACTGCTCCACTAAAAGCCAATAAACACCATAGGTGTGAGCTCTGCAATAGAAGTTTGAGTTTAACATACAAGGCAGGGGGCAACTTGCCAGAAAAAACTGCATTCTTTCACAAAATACATCACTCAGTTTTTACATTTCCTCGGACAAGGTAAAAAAATTCTTTTCAGCTCAGTGACACATATTAGTTACTTTGTTGTGTGAAACAGAGGTTGAAACCAGAAATTTGATAACATGGCCACAGCCCATTAGATACGTACCAGTAAATTTCTACATTAAAACACAGAAAAATAACTAAGGCTTTTGTCCCCCATCTGACCATGTTTATTGGTCCTTTCATTTGAAAGGCTTGACCTCTCAGTTTATTCCTTAGCGAAAGATGCAGCCAGGCTCATGGAGTTATTTAAAAATAGTGTTAATGAATCATATTGCTGTTACAACTTTCATTTACTCTCCTACCTTAGCATCCTTGGGCTTAACCACTTTCATGAAGGCACCTCTTATCAAGGCTTCCTCTCTCTCCCTCCTGGTCACTTTCCGAGTATCGAGAAATTTCAGGTTTGTCAATTTGTGCAGGACAAAATATCTGACAGATATCAAAATGCACACAGTTAAAATCCAGCAATGAATAAAGACATCCTCACAGACTCAACTACTGAAAAAATAACTGCCATAGGTAACAACAGCCTCTGTTTGCTCTCTTTATTCATCTTTTTCATGCACTGTAGCTTAAGTAAAAAGCTATAATATTCACTTTATTCTCTCAAATGAAGTTTGTTGTATACTGCCCAAAACCACTTAATATTGGAGGGATCATACACAATTATCACCATGGACATGTATGTTCTCTCTGCATATTAGTGAGGTAGGAACATAATAACTTGGAAATTGTTTTGCATTGCCTGTCTGGGAAGGAATTTTGAGTGATACCAAAGATTCCAACCCACACTGTGGGGGAAAATCAATCTGAGATATGGGAAACTGCCAGCTAACTTCTCTGCAAGAGTTCTTACCATTTGCCAACACTTCTTAGGAATTTTTATTTTATTTTTATTTTATTTTCCTAAAAACAAAATGATCAGCATTTGGAAGGAGAATTCCAATTTGGTTCCACCAGAGAGACAAGGTGTCCTTACAGCATACAGATCCCAGCTCAGGATTAAGTGCAAAAGCACATTCTCAGACTCATTCCAGCTCCTGGATGCCCTTCCAGTCCTCCCTGGCATTTTGCTGGTCCTTATCTTTCACTGGAGGAGAAGCTATCCATCTTGCATTACTGGCAGAAAAGCTCTGATGACAACAGATTCTTTCAAATGAAGACATGCACAGAAGGAAACAATATGTCGAGAGTGAAGAAGAGTGAAGCTAAAAATGAGTAAAGACACCCACTAAGTGTAGGGTGAGAAAAGATGAATATTCAGGTGAAGAAAACATCGGTATTAGAAAATCAGCAAATGTTTAATGATGGAATGAAATATGCCATTGAAAAGCAGGCTGCAACAAAAATGACAACAGAATAAGACAGCACTGTCATCTATGCTGACTTTGGATCACAGCCCTAATGTCAGTCTCTCAATCATTTCAAAAGAGCTTAAAATTATAATAACATTCCTTGATACAAATGTATTTTTGTATTTTTAAGCCATCCTGACTGCATTTCAAAAAACAGAATTAGCACTAGTACTTGTCAATTCCAGAAACAAAACCAGAAAACCCTACGCGCACAAATTAAACAGCAAACTATCCACAAGTCACAGGTTTGGGGTTGGTTCCTTTTCTTAAACTTGCAGAGCAAATACTAAAAAGTGGGTACCATAAATATTATCCCACTGGTAGAAGGAAGGTGTAGCTATGACTAATTATTTTAAAAGGTGATTCAAAATGCAATCTCATTTATTCATATTCTTTTTACTAAATGTGGGATGAAAAGAATCTGTGTTATTTGAAAATACATTCTTATTAAATGGCTGGAGAAAACCAGCAAGCTTCCTGGATATATTTAAGCTAGAAATATGAAGATGCAGCTCCGATCTAAATGTAACACAAGTTTGCCATAAAAAATACAGGAAAGGATTACCAAAGCCTGGGAATGAGCACTCTGCAATATCAATTCAACCCTTGTAAATTTAATCCAGGGTTATTTGTTGCACAAAATCTCTTTACTGTGATGTATGACTTAGTTTCTAAGGTTATCACAACAGTATCCTAAAGTTGCATAGTACATAAAACATTTCGGTTAACAATGCAGGGAGGTTAACTCCCACAGATAACCCACTATCAGAGGGTTAGAGCAGATGACATGCCTCTGTCAGCTCTCAGGAGCTATTGATGGTTCAATCAGTTTGTTTTGAAGGTAAAGTACAACAAAAGGGCACTAAACTTATTCAAACTGTCAACAGGGACTATGGAATGTTGCTTGCAGGTAAGTAATTTTGGGTGTTTTAAGGCTATTATCAAACACCAATGGCTGCAGAAAAAGACAGCTACTAATAACACAGAACACAGCCATCATAAAATACTTTATGGCAGGCACTGGGACCCATAAATTGCATGACACATTGAACCTGTTTTAGACTTGTAAAATCACTAGTTAAAAGGATACTGGTTAATGAAGAAAGATTCATCTAGTTTCTACATTGAGTTTAGAAAGGCTTATTTAGGTTAGAAGTTGGGGGGCAGGGTCTCCCTACTTCCCCTCCTCCCCTTTTAAAAAAGATACTTTTTTTATCTTAATAATTTTAAAACTTAGCACTGCTCCATGTGTTCTGAGACTGCTGTTACTGGGTTTTAACATCTTTGTTGTGATGTGAAAAAAGGTTATTATCTTCAGTGATGAGGATAAAGGTGAGGTTCAAAGAGAGAAAAGAAAAAATTAGACACACACGAAGGTGCTTATCATTGCCTGCAAACTGAACTTCTAATTCATAGTGGATTAAAAAAATTATTTACTTAAGTAAAGTTGCACCTTCTTTTGTTCAGAATCATCTCCCTCACCTTGACTCTTGGCATTGGAGCCAAGAGTCCCATGAAAACAAGCTTGTAACAGGTATTCATCATACCAACAGGAACACTCAGTCATGGGAAAAGACCAGGAAATATGAAATTTGCCATTATTTTCATCTTAGTTAAGTAAAAATGACAATAAACATTAACAATTCATTTACCAATTTTGTATGTGCTGCATGCAATAAGCATCATTTTAAGACATTTCAAACAGACTTACCAGGATATTGGAAAAAGGCACGCTTGCAAACTCTTCCACTGAACCTTTAATGAAAGAACTAGATTCTGTATAGTATTCCAGTTTGTACTATAATTAACAAAAACTGGAATATAAAACTGTACTATATGCATCAATACTTAAATTTAAAATAAAAAAATTATGTGCTGTGAAAAATTGAGAAAAATTTGCCCACAAGAATGCAGGAATTTTCAGCTTTACCTGTACCATACCTGCAACATGCTCTTTGTTTCAGAAAGTGTTTACTTTCATTTTTCTATTTTCTGTGCTATTATATTTCCTTTCCTTAACAACCATAGGACATAAAAATAATATGCCTATTTCAAACTTTGAAGGGCTGATTATGCTCTCAGTTACATTATTGCTGTCCTGGGTTAGCCATATGGCCTGTTTGTATCCCCAATCGTCCCCT